>CM060831.1:78895000-80095000 GCA_030762175.1 Metallyticus violacea | reverse complement strand
GACCTCATCCATTAGTCTTTGATGTTTTAATTCTTCATAAGAAATTAAAACAGTTTGCTACTGTATTAGGAATTTCCAAGAGATAAAGTATCGATGTATGAAGAAAATTAGGTTGTTTTAATGTTTGTCTCATTGCTCTGTAGAAATCAGCGACTAGATGGTAACTGTAGACACACTCGTACATCTTTCCTGAGGTTCGCAATTTTGTTACTGAATTCCTTCCTCTCACCAGTTATACATAAATAGTAGGAAGGGAGACGCCATTTGCAGCAGATGTTCATATCTTTTCCATTCTTCCTACATCGGCTTGAAAAACTATGATAATGAGCAACAAATTAATAAGTATAGAAAGTATTAGCATAAAGTTTTCCATTTATTATTGTCTTTTCATGGTGATCTTAAACAATAGGAAACACACACGATAAAAAGAAAGGGAAAAACAAACAACACTCACTTCGTTGTTCATTTGTTTTATTTATGGACGCTCTTTAACATCTCAGGTCATCAGCATCCCATTCAATTCAAGGCGTGAAACGGCCGACAAATTTTGCTCAGAGGCCTCGTCTTTCAGGCTTGAGGTTCTTTTTCGTGCCGTAAACGTACGACACGGGATCCACGGCTTCACTTCCCTTCCGAAGGAAGCCATACTTAGGATTTTTACGCCCGAAAAAAATCCATCGATCCTGCCCGGGCTTGAACCCGCCATCTTGGAGTTTAGGAGACAAGTATGATTACCACTACACCATCAGCATTTCGTAAGAGACAAGACTGCACCAAATGTTACAATTAGTGCATCACTGAAGTACTTTATAATAACTAAGAGTGACTTACACCAAAAAAATCCATTATCACTTAGTTTTGAGTAAAGATTTTCATTTAAATACAAAATAAGTGCTCAAATGCAAAACAAACTATATAAATTTTTAAAACTATTAAAATGTATGCTACCACTGCCATTTTAGGAATCCCCTCCTGTAATCGTGCAGTATTCTATGCAGAAATAGTATGATTTGCAAGAAATTGAAAACCTGTGTTTTACTCAAAACAATATAAATCCAAAAGTCTGTTTGCTTATTAAATTATATCCATTCTAGTTTTATTGGGGGGGGGGGCAATAATGTACATCATGACTTCTAAACTTGTATTATCAATGTATTGTTGCAGCATTGTAACAGTTAATGTGTTGCGAGCGAAGTGAATGTTGTAATTTACGTAAATGGCAAGATAATGGAAGGTGTGAAAGATATGGTGTCATTTTGTGAAGTAAATGTGGATTCCAGGAAAAAGAAACGCAACGATATAGACCGTGAAAGGAGAAAGAAAACCAGGTATAGTGATCCATTTGCTCCTTTCAAGTAGTTTGTGTGGAAATCATATTGCGAGCAATTCAGAACGAACAATATTTAGAAATTACCGGATTTCTGAAAAGTACATCATTAAATTCAGAAGACTCTCTTTGCAAAAGGAAGTAAGGTCCACCAAGACGACTTCCCTCTGCAGAATTAGAGCACTAGAGGCGACCCATAAAACGCATAGAAGCCTCTCACTAGGAATCTTTGTAAAGAATGTTTCTGGTAAACGGACATCAAGAACTACTGATGTTATGAAAAGAAGCTTTACTACAGGCCAAGGGGCAACTAAAACTAGAGAAGAGACTAGAAATATAACATTCCAAGTTTCATAAGCAGATCAAAGAAAGGTAAGGGTAAGCCATGATAGACAGGGGGAAATATTCATCTCTATTTGCCAATGGAGTTAAAAAAACATACATACACCCCGCAGAATGTGCACCAGTTGCCGTGGTATATGTTCAGTGCTCTACAATATTTCTATAATGAACACAATTTAAGTTTAATAGTTGAGACAGCGTTTATAGTCGGTCCTGGTGGCGTAGTGGTTACCATATTTGCCTCATACACCCAAGAACGCGGGTTCGAACCCGGCCAGGGCCTATAAATCCTAAGTATGGCTTTCTTCGGAAGGGAAGTAAAATCGTGAGTCCCGTGTCGTGCATTTACGGCACGATAAAGAACCTAAGCCTGAAAGAGAGGCCTCTGAGCAAAATTTGTCGGCCGTTTCGCGCCCTGAGTTGAATGGGACGCTGATGACCTGAGATGTTAAAGAGGGTCCTTTAAATAAATCAATCAAAAAAAAAAAAAAAAAAAAAAAAACAGCGTTTATAAGCTGCCATCTCAAATTTAATTACAGTGATTATAGTAAGTAATTTTATGTAACTTCTTTATTTTAAGGATGAGTGTAGTTTCATTTCTATTTCCTGTGCAAGTGTTAGATTGTTGTATTTTATTTCCTTGCAAGAATGCAGAAAGCTACCCCAGCCATAAAAATCTGACCTGGGAATTTCTGTTGCCTATTGTATCAATATTTGTATAGATGGCTCAAGCAAACGGCAAACCGATATTTTCTGGAGAAATTCTTAAGCAGGGTCCGTGGAAAAATGTTTATTTTGCTGTTACGGAATTATAAAGCAGGGTAGGCGTAATAAAACATATGGCAACTACATCGATGAAAGGACAGGACATTAATCTCTTCAAGAGAAGAAGCTAACAGCTTCAGTTGATGTCTGCATGTAAGAAGTCATTTAGGCTATGTTTATTTACTCTTGTAATTTGGCGGACTAGGAACAGTCGATCCACATTCCCTCGATTCAGTTCAGTAGAAGAGTATCGTTTGTGGAAAACTATCAGTGAAGAGTATGCAGTTATGTCTCAGAATTAGTTGAGTTTAGAGCAGAGTTTTAGAAGTATTAAAGAGCGTTAACGTCAGAGTGATCGTCATAGTTACTGTGAAAGTGGCACATGTTCTCCAGGAAATAACGGCAGTACATTTTATGTGGAATAGTTTCTGAACAATTAATTGTGTTTCATCTCCCATAACGAGAAATCTTATCAATCTCCATATACTCCTTCCCCTATGGTCACAGGACCATAAAAGTATCCAGCAGCAGAGTCTCAAAGTCGTGGCAAAATAAGTCAGCGAAGAGGAAGAAATTATCATTTACCCCTGAGAATCCAATTATTAATCAAACAATTAAAATTTAAAATCCTTCCCATAATTTTCCCTCCATTACCACTGCTACATTATTTAATTTCCACAGTTGATATATCCACCACATGCAAAAGTCTGCGTAATGTCTAAAGACTGCTGAAAATTGGGACATCACAAAATCAATTGCGCATACACAAATGCCACAGCAAGGGGTTCTGTACAATAATCACAGACTATAGTAATTGTTTACTGCAAGTTCAGGCTCTAAAAAAAGTTCCCATTCCTGTAGTTTATTACTCTCATTAACTGAGGCTGTTCACTTTTAGTGCATGTGACAATACAAACAAACGAGAAGCAAATGAAGTTTCAAGTGCTCTACATCACTTCCTATCTAATGTTATGCGTATGTTCTTTTAGTTAGCGGACTACGTGGCCTAAACAAAAATAACATTGTCACAACTATGGCTCAGAATTGAAGTGTCCATGATCTGATCATGCTTTTTCCTGAACGAGGCCACAGCTTCTTGCCTTGTGACATGCTATTTGGTCGAATAACAAAACATATTTACTCTCAACAATCTATTCTTTTTTCTGAAGAATACCACACTATTTTTGGAAACATGTTGATTCCGTGTTCGTGTACCCCAAGACTGGTCAGTTAAAAAGTTGAAGTTCAGGTATTTGCAAAACACCGAATGTCATTCAAACAGCAAAAAGAATTCGGTTTCTGAAACAGAAATTACAAAACATATATTGTCAATGAAGTGCAGTTTCACTACCTAAGACAGACTGCGGTCATTTACAGATACCAACATCTCAGCTGAAAATAGGCGATATTTATTATCTTTTTGTAAGAAGTGAATTTAATCTCAGAGAAGACCCCAGACTTGCCTTCTACAACAAACTAGAGTCATCAGCAACAGCAACTAAGGAAGACTGACGAGAACTGTAATTGCGTTGATATTAAACAGCCTGTAGGTGTTCTACAAAAAAACAAAGACTTGAGTAACTTTGGAAAGGATGGCATTATTGTTGATATTTTTGAAAGTTTATCCACAACTACATCCTTGGTACAGTTCCAACTGGTAATATTACAGATTATAACATTTTTCACTAATTTTGTAAAATATTGTGAAACAAAAAATGTGTATAATTTGCTATGATAAAAATTCTACAATTTATTTCACAGAACTAGTTCAAAAAGTCATATCTACTTTCTTATAATTAAGTGCAATGTATGCAGATCGGTGCAAATCAAGTTAGTGCATGGAATCAGTAGGTATACCCTTCTTGATCACCTTGCATTTCCCCGAGGAAATGACATTATTTCCATGAAGAAGTACGCAATAATCGGCGAAATATAATTTCTTTAAAGCTAAATAATTTGATAGAGAAGGAATATTGAAGACCCATATTTGCTCTAAAATTTTGTTACCACTCAAGGACTCGGATAAAGAAAGCGTATTATAACATAAAGATGGATTATGCAGTGTGAAAATTTTGCTCCTTTCCATATACACTTTTTACTTGTTTTGCATTCGAATACTTAAATATTGCCGCCTCATTGGTTTCGGCAGAAATAAGTGAAAACATAGAATGCAACTTAAGGCAAGTTATTTAGATTTTTTGTGATTTGGATTATTTATGAACTCTGTTTAATATCCCAGATCATCAGCTTCTCATTCAATTCAGGGCGTGAAACGGACAATAAATTTTACTCAGAGGCCTCTTCTTTCAGCCGTAAATCTACGTGACCAGGATTGAACTCACGATCTTCGGTCTACGAGAAGCTATTTAGAGAAATACATAATTAAATAACTACGTTATACTCATACTTTAGTTTATAATACAAGGTTAAATACTGTTTTACTGATCTATTTGAGCAGCATTAAGTGAAAGCACAGAGAGGAACCCGAATCAAGTCATTTACAAATATAATAATGAAATAATTATAAATTAATGATGTACTGTCCGCCTGTTTTTTCTACACTATTCAGCTGTGATGCTGTTATCACTGTCAGTCATCTATAGTACTGGCATTAATTCTGGACACTTTAGGAGGTTTTGATAAATATTACTTAAGATTTTGATTTCAATTGAAATTTATGCTTTTATTTAAGTCAAATTTTCAGGAAAACTAGAAGAACATATCTTAATGTTATCTTAAAAAATAAGAAAATTAAATTACAGTTACTACTTGTCAAAACAACAGCTGTAAATGGTACGTTTTAAGCACATTCATACGAGTTATTGTAACTTCTTTGTGTGAATATTTTGTTGGATAGCTTTTGGTTATATTATTGCCTCGATTCTTTGTGGTTGAGTTCATCAAACATTAGAGATCTTCTGATGTTATCACTCTAAACCACGATTGGGTGATGGTTGTTACTCTCTGTTGATACTGGGATTCCGACGTGACATCAAAACTTTTAGCCTTGACCACAAGTTTTCAACAGCGTTGAGGTCAGAACTGTTCCCCGGCCAAGCGAGGACAGTAACATGATGATATCTGAACCATTTCTGATTGATTTGAGCGGTATGACACTTTGCGTCATCTGCTGGAAGATGCACCGCGATCTGTCTACCTTCAAAAAATCACCAGTAATAGGCAACAGTTTTAAGTCTAAGACCTCTTGTTGATATTTTTTGGCATTAATGTTGTCCTCTAACACTGATAAGCCCCGACACCATACCTTGCATGTTTTCCCATGACAGGATGCTTCATAGTGGCGGTGGTGCACTCAGGTAACATGTCCTCAACTGTTCGGTGAGCACAAATGCGATGCCATCACTTCCAAAGATGTTGATCTTCGTTTCATCGCTCCAAATGGCTTTACCCCAATCTTCTTGAGTTCATCTAAAGCTCACTCGACACGCTTTTGCCTGCGTTTTGTTTGAGATAAGACTTCTTTCTTGGTTCCTCGCTCGTAGACCATTTTCGCAAAGTTTTTGTCTCATTGTTCGATCAGAGACTTGTAGTCCAGAAGTTCTCAAGACGGCATTTATATCTTTTACCACATGTCGGCAATCTTGTAGAGAAAGGTGGCAGATTCTGCGGTAGTCTTGAGCACTGCCACTTCTTGGAGACGTTCCTACGTTCCCAGTTACTTCGTACCGTTTGCAAACTTTCTTAATGTCTGATTTTGTAGCCCCACCACCAACTTTTTCGTTATTTTCTTCATAGGAATAGCCTTCTTCACAAGTGTTACTGCCTTAATCCTTTATTTGCGGCCAATCAGCGCGTTTTGTCTCAGGAGCCATTGTTTCAAATTACAGGCTTACTTTTGAACTCACTCTGAAAGATGTTCACTTCACAAATGTTAGTTACCAACTGCTATACAGCAATGATGATCACACTTGACTTAGGTACTGAGAGAATACAACAATGGAACACAAGAGCCCTGTTGATTGAAAATACGATAATTACACAATGTTGCTTTTGCACTAAGATGGAATTGTTGAAGTTATTGAATGATGGTATTTAAACTTGTTTCTAATATTCATATAGAAATGTATCATGTTCCTCCTATCTTAAAGATAATGAATATGGGTATAGAAACATCATAGACAAAATAAAAACGACATCTGTTGATTTAGCACAACACAGTCTTTGTAGTCAGTCCTGGTGTAGTGGTAACCATACTTGCCTTCTAAACCCAAGATCGCGGGTTCAAACCCGGCCAGGACCGATGGATTTTTTTCTGGCGGGAAGGGAAGTAAAGCCGTGGGTCCCGTGTCGTACATTTACGGCACGATAAAGAACCTCAAGCCTGAAAGAAGAGGCCTCTGAGCAAAATTTGTCGGCCGTTTCACGCCCTGAACAGAATGGGACGCTGATGATCTGAGATGTTAAAGAGCGTCCGTAAATAAACAAATAAAAAAAACAGTCTTTGCATATCTTGTAAGATTTAAAAACGATAAACGTTTTACGAAAAGTGTGCAGAGTTAATGCCACTACTGTATCGGCTGCAGATGAAATAGAAAGAGACTTACACCAGAAATGAAACTCCTCTTGCATAACTGTATCAGACACTTCGTTTCCTTCCCGCTTATTGGCCAAAATCTTGGAAACGCGACTTCTAAGATAATATATTTAATACTTAGAGGGCGTCCTTTACCAAATGTGTGTATTTCTCGTAATCGGGTGAATTATTATGCTTGTACTCAATCACTCCTGGATTATGTTTCTTATAACAAAAAGAAATTCACTTTTGACCAGTTTACTTTTTGAATATGGTTGTGTATGCAGACTGTTCACACAAATCCTTGAATTCTGTGTATTTCAACCCATCTATTGTATAAGCCGAACGTCTTTTGTTACGTTGTGTACTGAACTAGTGGAATGCTGCTAGATTGCATGTTGCGAGGGTAAGTCCACAAGTTTCCAGCCTCACCGATAAGGATTATCGCTTTCACAAAAGCCTTAACTGGTGTCATACCTTATCTGTTAAGTGAACAATTGCGGCTGTAACTTCCGTCCCGCTGTTCAGTTATTCAGAAGGCAATGTGTAGAAGATTGTGACACATTCAAAATGGAGTATCGATCTGTTAACTTCTTCACAAAAGGGCTTACTGCAAGTGAAATTAAAGAGCGATTGGACGGTGTATATGCGGAAGCATTATATTCTGCCGAAAACAATGGGCCAAACTTTTTCGAATGAGTCGAGAAAGCATTGAAAACGAAGAGCGTGCAGGTCGGCCCTTGGCGAAAACATCGCTCTAGTGGAAGGAGAAATTATGCAAGACCGGCGGCTCATAGTTTCAGAAATAGCAGCAAAGTTGGGCCTTTCTAAAACAATAGTCCTTCCAATTATTCATGAACATTTAAACATGAATAAAGTTAGTGCAAGATGGGTACCTAGACTTCTTTCCTCTGTCCAAAAGCAGCAACCAGTCGTCTGTTGGCAGGCCCCTTTTGGAGTTATGCTGTTGCAACGAGAGAGAGAGAAGTTCTGCAAATCATTGTTACAGGAGATGAAACTATAGTCCTCTACTATGATCCCTTGTCCAAAAGAGAATCAATGAAGGGATGTAAACCTGTCAAAGCACCGCCTCTAAAGGCCACTCAGTCAACCAAGAATATCAGGCACAATCCTTTCAGACTGTGAAGGAATACTCTTCATTCACTTCAAGGAGAGAAACATCACGGTAAATGACCTACTGCACACACTACATGCTTTCATCAAAAAGAAGGCGAGGAAAGCTGAGTGGTGGTGTGCGCCTTCTTCTCGACAACAGCTCTTGTTGCAAAGGAAACTGTGAAGAAATGTGGCTTCAAGGAAGTCGATCATCCACCCAACAACCCAGATCTAGCTCCCAGTGTCTATGTCCTCTTCTTAAAACTCAAGAAAGATCTTTGAAGAAGGAAATTTAAGTCTGACGAAGAAGTTATGTATGATGTTTATGCCCATTTTGCAGACAAGACTTCTTACTATTTTTGGAGGGGGGTATGTTAATTCAAAGATGTGAGAAGTGTATTATAATAACTGTTAACTATATTGAAAAGTGAAATATAGTTTTTGTCTTGATCATACTTAGAAAATTGTTAGGTCAGAAACTAATGGATATTGTATGCACTTTGAAGCAAGTTGAAAAATTTAGTCTGCAACCACAATCAGTATCTTTGCTTCATCTTGACCTTCTTAACCAATGTGATTGCAGCATAGAATTTGGCACACTTATCTGTATGCCCTTTTAGACCCTCAGAAAGAAACCTTATGGATACTCTTATACTCTATTTACCATAGCTGATGATATGGGCAAAGGCCTGTGAAACATGTTCTCTATAATTCAATGGTAAGTGGAGCATAAGAATATCAGATCAACTCTCCAGCTAATTAAGAATATATTAGTTTCTTCTCTGTATTAGTTCTGACATAAAACTAGTTTTAAATTGAAACATCATGGAGTTGATTTAAAGAGATGTTACTGTTTCATATGCATCCTATGATATCATTTGCTGTACTGACATAAATTGCTTCATTGTTATGATGTTTGTCAGGCCAAGGCAGTTTATAGTAATTAATGTAAGAGTAATTGCTTTTTTAATATAATGTAAGCATATAAGTTTAAATGTGACAGTGCATTTTTAAGTAATAATGAGTTAATGTTTCTTAAAATTAAGGATATTTTTTTTGGAATATGTAAATTAACACAATGTTTTAAAAATTATTATTTTTTTTTTTTTGTAATTAAGGATATTATTAATTACTTTTTTTGTATATTTTTTCCAAGATCATATGCCAGTATCCAAAAGTTTGCTTGCCAGTATTGATGTACCATAGTTAAAGAAACTCTGTTCTGTAGGCTTATAAGAGCTCAACCTTATCCTACAGAAACGTGTGAACCTGATGATGTTTTAAGTAAATTTTCTCTCATTACAAATAAGTCATTAAGATGGGATAGGCATATTGATTATGTTTTATCAAAGAAAAGTTCTGGTGTTTATTTATTGAAATATTTCAAAGAATACAAAGATATCAATTTAATGAATATTAATTTACTATGGAGCCATTTATCCATAATTGAACTATGGGAATCACTATATGCAAAATTTTGAAATAGAGTACTAGTTTTATATATGAAATATTATTGAAAACCATTTTGGAACTTTATTTCAAATATTTATGCAGAGACATTTTTAAATGAAAACAAATATTCACTGTTTACTCTCTATATATTTATCTTGATATTCATTTGTCAAGTACACTAGCTCTACATTCAAAAAGTTAGAAATGCATAGTCATAATACAAGAAATTTATATCAGATAGGACATTATAGAAAGTATTTATTTGTATTGGGTACTAAGTTTTGCAATAACTCCCACAAGTGATTAAACAAATGATAAGTGAAAAATTTAAAATAAATGTAAAAAAGATTTTTAATAAATAAGTTAACTATATAATTTAAATAAATTTTAATGCTTTCCTCTATCTTATCAAATGTAAAATACAATAATTTGCCAATGATAATAGCCTTACTATTAATCATATATATTATAAATATGTAATATTTTAGCATATATTGTATATTTTATATCTTTGCAAGCAAGTTTCTGAAAGGTTCTATGGTTCTATGGAAATAAAAATACATTTTTAAAAATTACAAAGTGGCTATGTAAAATATTGCTGCTTTTTATTTGAGTGGAAAAGCCATTCTACATGAATACATTTCAACACTAAAATATGCCCACTCTGAAAGTGACTGGTACCTGGAGAAAAGAATAGCTCAGCATTGGCTGAAAAATCTAAAATAATTTTTCCACCACTTTATGTAAAATTAAGTTAAATGAAGAATTTTTTCATAGCTATGGAGAAAATTTTAAATGCTTACAGAAAATTTCAAAGAATAAGTGGTGCTAAGTTGAAGAACAGTATTTTACTGGTGAAACATGAAAGATCAACTGATTGAATCATGGGGAACAAGCATGATTATCATTCAAGAGCATTTGAGAGCAATTCTTATATAATATCAAAGCAGAAAATTAGAAACAATTATCAACGAATTGCTAAAAGCCTATAGAAATCTTGGCTTTAATACATCCCTAAAATTCACTTCTTGAATTCCCATTTGGACTTTTTTACTGCTTGGAAAAGTTAGTGATAAACATGCAGAAAGATTCCACTAAGACATTTTTGAGATGGTCAAAAGATGTCAGGAAATGGAACCTTGGTATGCTTACAGATTACTGTTTGAACCTCATAAGGGGAACTAGAGAAGTTACTGAAGAAGCATAAAATGACAGAAATGCAACTGACAGCAGCAATGGATGGACTGGAAAATGAGCTGACAACCTTTCCAGGTTAAAGTACCTGGTTAATTTAACCAGGTATTAGTTAATTTAACAAAACAGGTATTTTATTGTAATGAGGGTTCTACTACATATTGTGGTAACTTTACTTCTGACTATTCCTGTAACAAAAGATAAATATGAAATTTACTTAACAATTCAGGATACTATATAACAACAAAGGCCATATTTGAACTCAGCACATCAAAATACATATGAAATTACATAAATGAGGGAAAAAAAAAAAGATTTTTAAGTTCAATTTTGTTGTTCAATGTAATTTATGCTGAATGTAAATGTTTGTAGTTACTTCATAAATATATAACTAAGTTTCTCCCAGACTGCAGATCCTGTGCCCAGTAGTTGCACCTCTGTGCTAGGCATTGCATTAGTAAATTATAAATTATGCCTCCAAGATTCATTTTTACAGTTCTTTTAGCCTTTCCTATTACAAGGTTAAATATTAATGGGGTAAGTGGGTCACCCTGTCTTGGACCACTATAAACTACAAATAGCATTGTACTTATTTTCACTTGGCATGATTTCCACTAGATCCTTTCTCCCTGACTGAGGCTTTTCCCAGGTTTTCCTCAGTTATCATAAATGGTAAGTGCCAAAGAGGTACCCTTAACTTAGGCTTGGAAAAAAAAAATCCCAGTTTATCATTTTTATCTCATGTACCATCAGTGTTCATGTCTGTGATGCCTTGGTAGTTAAAAATGGGTGTTAAACACCATTCAAAAAAAAAAAAAACTTGGTATGTGGTTTTCTCAGGTCATATTTATTAATATTGTTAACTTTTTTAATATTACCAGTCAATTTAGTTCTATCAATGCTTTTTTATCACAGATGTTAAGAACCCATGCATAAAATTGTTTAACATGAGATAAAAAGCATTTTCTCATTATTGCTTTTCCAACATAAATATGAACAAAATTAAAAAAGTTTTATTGCAAGTCATTGATATTTTCAAGCATCTAACACATATTCCTGTGAATGTTGAAAAACTTCTATTCTGTTCCAGCCTTGTGTATGGTGTGTCCGAGTTGGCCTTATGAATGGTAACCTTCGGTTCAAGATGCCAAAAGTACGATTTGGAAATATCATAAATAATGTAGATCTAACAGTAAATATGTTCACATGCCAGAAAAGTGGAGTTCGAGCAGAAATTGCAGGCTGCAACCTCGAGTCTCATGTGGAACCTCAAGCAATGAAGAAGTTGAAGAAGAAACTTGGCAAACTTTACTAAAATGCTTAACAGTGCTCTTAAACTATATTTTCCCAATTATTATTGCTACACAGCATATAAATAAACATAATTTTGCTACAATGATGGCTTTGTGATTTAATAAGTGCGTGTGGAACCTTACAGCCCAACTTCCGAGTGATACCTTGGATTGGAAAATGTAGACATGAACTTTTAGATTTTCTCAAAGCTTATTTTCATTGAGAATTTTACTGCAGCTTTTCTGTTAATGTTTCTAAGTATTTATTTATCAATTTTAATTAAATGTGATTGGTAGCTGGCAGTTCTTGCAGATAAGCACTGGGATTTCTATGTTTTAAAATATTATTCTTATGTAGCTTCAGCAGTAAGAGAGAAAACAGAATTTAAAGAAATGTGTTAATCAAAAGTTAAGCATTATGTAAGAAAAAGTAATTTGAACATTGCATTGTACAGTGCATCTTCTTTTAGTTGAAACATGGGAAGTAGAAAGAGATTCCAAGCTACATTCTACATTCCAAGCAGTAGGCTATTATTAACTGACCACCTCTGGTGCCTCAGTGGTAAAAATGGGCATTAAACACCATTAAAAAAAAATTGCCCAGTCTCAAAAACATTAAATAACGCATGCACCCTACACATAATTTTTTTTGCATCTGATTGCACAAATAAATAGATAAATATCTGAAATGCTGCATCTGGGTACGTTGTTTCCTATACCGGAACATGTACTGCAAACTCTTACACTTTATTTTCTAAATTACAAAATTACATTTGTACATTGTTGTATTTAATTACTGGACCTCTTTTTAAGCTTCCTTTCATCATCATGTAAACTGATTTTGACAGAGCTATTTGTATTTGAATTTTGTACACCATAATTTTAATTTGAGTGTCAAGTTGTTGGCTCTTGCTTCTAATTCTCTTTGTGAGTCTCCTTCACTGATAAAATAATATTATCTGCATTTGCCACTGTATTTAATATATCTGCATTGTTATTTAAATTATCTAGTAGGGTTTCCATTAATATATCCCAAAATATGGGCCCTAGAACTGATCCCTGAGGGCATCTTTTCATAATTTGTTTATTTACTATTTCTCCAACTGAATGCACAGGCTTTCCTCATTTCCCACACCTGCTTGTAACAATATGAAAGCCAGCAAGATAAGAATGACTAAACATATCACACATTTCACTGCCAAAAGGTGCAACTGAACACAAAACACATTACAAGTACAATTGCCACTGAGACTATGTAGTGCAGGATGTCTGTGACAATGCTTTTCAGCCACTTTGACCCTCATTAGTACAACCTCCTCCTAGACAGCTCAAGTGGTCATGTTTCAACTAAACCAAACAGCCTGTATTTATGATAATATTAATTCAATTCAAAGTAACAGACAGATTAAATTAAAATGTAAAATGGAATTGCAAAGTGAAGCCAATCATATAATTGATATTATGTATGATTTAGTTGAAATACACACTCTTAATGCTTCACTTACTTGTCATAATGAATAGAACCTAATGTTCTTGAAACCAGTTCTATACATTATGACAAGTAAGTAAAGCATTAAGAGTGTGTATTTCAACTAAATCATACAATAATATCAATTAGACAAATTAAATTTTATAATTATTGTAAAGTGATCAATATATCGGTGCATACTGTCCTCAAAGTTGCATCAGTGAAACAATTAGTATCTACAAATACAATGTTTTTTTGTGTTAGACAAATAAATGTTAAAGTAACTTTTATGATGAATTTAATCATTTCCTAATTTTTTTTTAATCAAGTAGATGTTTATAGCTGCACACTTTTAAAGTTTTAGAAAATGGAGTCTTACATAGTACTTATAATGAAAACCAGTATATTCTAATTTGCATATAATGCTCATCTGGTATATTTTGTTGGGAATGTCAGTCGATAAATTATCAATGGTCATCCAACATAATAGGCCTCCATTTCCTTAATGATTCAAGAATTTTATTCACCAATTATTAGCAGTTTGCACATTTGACTTTGACAATTAATATTAATACATAGCTACAAATTAATTATATACATAAATATATATCTAACTCTATAACTTAGTTTCCAAGAATTCCTTCACAGTATAAAAATTGTGTTTTAACAATAGTTTTTTTTACAACTTTTTTATTTTTGCTTGGAGTGCTTTTAAATGATTTTGCCTCCCTACCATTGTCAAAATGTGATAGAAATAACTATGTGCTCATCTGTGGAAATCTCAAAATGTATTTGGGAAGAACTTTGAAGGAGAGGACATTTTAGATTCCATAGTTTATGAGAAGAACACTTGCTATACCATAATAGCTTTCTGCTTTTTTTTATTTCTAAGAAAACTGTGACAAATAGCACAAGGTTCTTAGGCTGCTTTTCTTGCAGATTTAACAACACTACAAAATGTTCATCATGTATAAGTAATCTTATTTGTGGTTCTGTAAATATTCATCATTTAAATTTTACATTAAAGTCTTTTAAGAAATTTTGATTTCAAATGCTTAAATCCAGAAGAATTTTATCTATTCCTTTACTTAAATGTTGTATAAACCCAATTTACCAAACTGGGTTTATACAAAAGAGGTAAATATACATTTCCTGGATTAATATTTTACACATTTTTCTATCCAGGATTCATTTCTACGTGATTCATGCTTGGTCTATATTTTTTCTCATGTTTAGTGTCCCTATTGTTTCATTCACTCAAGAAATAATTATGTACTCAAGCTGCAAAACAAGCAATATAGGAATTTCCATCAAATTTCCACAATATTTCATGACAATTTATTAATTTTCATATTGATTTTTTTCTAGCAGCATAATTTTACATGTTCTTGTGTTTCTTTCAAAACAGCTCTATGAGCTGCAGCTATTGATGGAAGTTTATGCCCATTGTGAAGCACAGCACTTAAATAGCTTTTTATGAAATCTAAAAGTAAAACTACTTAAAAATCATGTCAACACATTAAAAATCACTTGATGTTCCACTTTTTTAAAAACTTATTTAAAAGTAAACTGGGACATGTTTCGTGAGGCACTCGTTCACACTGTCAACCATTCAAAGACTAACGGATCTGATCAGGTGGGAAATGTAAGTGACTGTGTTTGCTCTGGTGGTCTGTTGATGAATTTATTATGTTTCTGCTTCTGATGTGTCATAATTCATAAGTTCTTTGTTCATATTTTTTCCCATACACTGAGTTCACTTGGTTGTTGAATTGCCTTTAATAATATAATGTCTTTTTCTATTTCATGATTTTCCTTCCAAAAGTGTGCTGCCACTGCTGATTTCTCTACCTGTTTGTATTTTATATTTCTTCAGTGTTCCTTTAGTCTAACACTCAAATTTCTTTCCCCCCCCCCCCTCTATACACCATATCACAATCTCTGCAATTAATTCTATATGTGCCTGAATTTACCTCTTTTGGTCTGGTTTTATTTAACTTCATTAGTTTGCCTATACAATATCCATTTATGGGTGCCAAAATGATGTTGTATTGATTGAATATTTTTTTATGAATCTGTGAACTTTTACCAGTCTTTTGGCTGGGGCTGATGTTCTGCAACATGAGAAATATCTTTACAACCCCTGTATTTTCTTCTGAGAAGCAGTCTTTAAAACTACTATGATGCCTATGATAATTGCATTATCTTGAATTTTTGTGGAATAGATTTCATTCTATTAGTAGCAATTAAAAAATACAGGTTGTTGTTTGACCAAGACTGTAATGATCTTGAGTTACTATATTATTTGTGGTTAAAAACATGTTTCAAATGTTAATGCCATAGTCTGCTTCTTGTTCACTATGTCTGAACTACATCACTTTTCATAGTGTTTTAGTATATGAAACTCCTGGCAGGTCTAACTGCAGATGATGAAATCATCTTCACAGCATGTTTTACTTCAGATTGGATTCCTATAGTGCTAGTGGAATAATGTTCAGATTCATTCCAAATTATATTAAATTAAGAAAAACATGCAATATGCATATGAAAAGAATTTTATAACACTGAGCTGTCACTTTTGATAACACATGTGTTTCAATAATATTGTTCTTTTTTCACATAATATTGTATGATATTTGTTGCAGGTGTTTCCAGATGAAATACATGTGCATACATCATATTTCTTGCTGCATATATGAAATTCATGCTTGGCAAACTAAGTCATGCTATGTCTTAGTTCTTATCCTGACTCTTTACATTCCTGTGAGGTAGAAGTCAATTCATGTGCTTGACTTCTTAGCCAGGAATTCATTGAGTAGTGCCTGGTATTGTGGTATGTAGGGAAGTTGTTACTCCAAGTGCAGTTTTTCTAGGCAGAAAAGCTCATATGTTACATTATACACTATATTTACATAATGTCTTCTTTAGATATATGATTTTAATCTTTTCAAGAAGTGCTAGTTCATATTTCATGAGATGTGCCCATTGCTTAGATTAGAATCAGTGAGATGATTAAGTGAAAAGTTTCATAGCTGTTCGGGATTAACAATTGGCACAGGAATTTAATGTCATCCATGGTTGAGAATACTGCTGCAACTTTTTCTTTTACATACTTACAGTAAGGTTTTCCAATTCTTTTCCAGAGCTAGTAGCCATAATTATTTATAGCCATTTACTGTGGCTAACTCTGTATGGAGTATTTTCAGGGTAGCTGGCAGATTCCCCCATTTCTGAAGGTTGTTAGTGCAGTATTTTGTAGGATCAACTTAATGTTGTTTCTTGCACAATGAAGTGTAGTTTTTTAGTTCGGAGGTTGTGGGCAGAGGATTATTGTCTCCATAAAAGTAAATTTATGTGTATTCCACTACAGTTGTTGGTCACATCTATATTGACAATATTTAACAAAAACAATATTTGAGATAAGGGAACTTTTTGTTTTTTTCCATCAGTTCTGACCTAGTGAGCTGATTGTCAATGCATATACAACTTCTAGACAGCAAGAAGCATGTAACCTTGCTTATGTATTAGTCTTTTCTTTTCAGTTGGGCAATTCTAGCTTGGATGCTTTAACATGAATGAATAAATTTATTTCCACAATTAATATTACAGTTTAATATGTGTACACAAACAATACCCTCAAATTACAATCAGCTAAGATATCATTACATACTTTATTAACATTGGGTTTTATTCTCAAGATCAAGATTTGCACAGCATCAATCTAAACACTGTTTCCTATCTCCTTAACCCCCAGGATGTATGGTTGCAAGAAACCTCTTATTCTTTCCTTCTTTATTTATCTTATTTTTATTTATTTCTATTTTGATCCCACTTCTCTTTAACTTTTCTCAGGAACTCCCCATTTTCAGGATGCTTATTTCTTAACATTTTTATAACCACTTTATCCTCCTATATATTATCTCAAACTTTTTTTTCGGTCCTGGTGGTGTAGTGGTTACCATACTTGCCTCCTAAACCCAGGATCGCGGGTTCGAACCCGGCCAGGACCGATGGATTTTTTCGGGCGTAAAAATCCTAAGTATGGCTTTCTTCGGAAGGGAAGTAAAGCCGTGGGTCCCATGTCGTACATTTACGGCACGAAAAAGAAGCTCAAGACTGAAAGAAGAGACATCAAGAGAGCAAAATTTGTTGGTCGTTTCACGCCCTGAGTTGAATGGGATGCTGATGACCTGAGATGTTACAGAGTGTCCATAAATAAATCAATAAAAAAAATCAAATTTTTTCCCGCCACCCTTTAAACTTATCACATTCCAATAAATAATGGAACACTGTAACTACTCCCCCATACATATTATATCCTTCATTGTCACTTCCTCTATATTTTTTCATGAGTAATACTCCTGCATGCACCCATCCTACTCATTTGATCACAAATATCAATATGCTTCTCTCATTCCCAATTCTATTTAATTCTTTATATATATACATACACACACACACACACACACACACACACAACCAAATAACTTTAACTTTCTAAACTAGCCCAAATCTCTTATTTTTCTATATCTTCTATCCTCTGTTTCACCATCTTCCAGAATCCATTCAATTACTTTCACCCATTCTCCATATATTCCCCAAATCTTTCTTCTAATACCTTCCCCATCTTCCAATACCAACTCTTCCTTTCCAAGACATCTTTTTGATGGATAAGACATTCCTTTAGGATACTTGAACTATCTAATTTGAGAGTACGATACCAATACTTCATTACTCTCTATGTAATTATACTTTCCTTCCCTATCCTTCCTAATTCAACAAACTAACTCCCCTCAGAGAACTTTTGCATAATCCCAATACTTCCCTAAAAAAAATTCTGTGAACCATATCTACCTTCCTTCACCTCTCTTCAACTCCCCAAATTTCCACTGCATACAAATCCTGGCTTCTACCACTGCCTCATATACTCTCTCCAACCATCTCATAGACAATGTTGGGGTCTTAAACAAACTTATTCTAACAGCTCTCATCACTGCTTTAACATAATCTCTGAACATTACTTATAGTTTATCCTGTTGAATTGGAAAGCATCTTCAACGTTCGGCAATCTTTTCACTAGTAAGTTTAAAAGTGACTTTAGTCGTACATTATCCAGAGCAATATCATGGTATGATTTTGGGTCTGCTGGAATTTCCTTGCACTTGTACAGGACTGTGATTAAAGAGAATAACCTTTTTTTTTATAAATAAGTACTGGATGAAGAGTTCATTTCAATTTACCTTAGCAAAAATAATTTTAAACATTGTAACTGTCATACAGCATGAACCATTTTTAAAGTTATTTCACCACTGATATGCCAAAAATTGTTAGGATTATTTAAATATTTAACATTAGTGAAAATGAGCTAATTTTCAAATAAAAAATTGAAAGCATAACACAAAATTATACAGCTGCAGAAAAATAAAGTCATGTTAACAGGCTCACTTAAAATCTCTTATTTACTTTCTAGTAACAGAACACTATGACACTAAACATGTTGAGACATGGATTAATGACTATCTTCACTTTATGTGACTTGGCCTAACAGATCACTTTGTAAATGAAATACAAATGATACTTTTTTTATATGCCGTTACAACGTACATATCTCTTTCCTACATAATCTCTTGCTTTAGAAATGCACTTAGCTCAGCTTATTGAGAGCTTTTGATGCCCTCGTCGTAAAAAGAGGGAGTATGTCATCAGTCTTACCATTATTTCCACTATTTTTCAGCAATTATTCAATCTTTGCTGAATGAAGAATAGCTTAACATTTGTATTTCTAAGAACAACTTGCAAATACCAGAAGTCTTCGTTTCTCAGGGCCATTTTTAGAATTTCTGACAGCTTACACTCATGTTCATTTTAATATACGCTTTCACGTTCTGTTGACAATCTGTTCTTGTCATCTGTCCATAACCAATGATGACACTAAACACCCTTTCGGCATCCGCGCTACTTGCTGGAATTGCTAGCACATGTATTATTAACATTTTAGGGACCGCAAAAAATACCCAGATATTATGTTTGTCTTGTATCAGTGTTGTTTTCACTGCCTTGAAAAGTTACCATTCATCGTAGCTTTCATTTCCGACGAACATCGAAATTTGCAACGTGTTTGCTACGTGAACGAGGTCATTAAATGAGAACAATAATAACTGAAAGCACATTATTGCCACTAAAATGTACCACTTGATTAGATATTGCAAAAAACTGTCTCTTCATGGCAACATGCAAATTTATAAATTAAAGAACGCGTTTCTTATTCAAATTTTGCCAAATAATATATTTTCAAATTGCGCCCTATTTTAAAGGCGTTCAACGGCTAATTGAAGGGACAACCATCGAACTGGAATATGACGCAAAATCTGAAAATAATCCCGTTGAGCAGATTCACAGAACGACCAAGTTCCTCGACATTCTCACATAACGACGTGAAGTTCGAATATATTTTGAAGACTAATGCCTCAACATTTTACATTAGGGATTTAAAATTAAATATGGCACCATTATGCAGTAATAGCAACAACAACGTGGCCTTTAGTATATTAGGATTTTCGTTTTTTTATTTTTCTGATAATTGCATTGCATTTAACATAGTTAATATTACTTGCATTGTCATAGAATTCCGTTTACTGCAATTATTGTTTCAATTTTATTTGAAATGTCCTCATCACTGTCATTACTGTCCTCAGAAATCTAGAATATCACTACGTTTTCCATTTTTTTTTTACAGAAAAATGTGTCACCACTAATGGGAAATGCTTCTTGTTACCTTTATTTGACACATCTAAACCAAATGAAAATGGGATATTTTTTAAAGTCTTTCCTGTGAGAATGGTAAAAGAACGGTTGTAACCAGGGCTTCACTTTTGGCGCACAACTTTATTTTTTGTTACTGGAGAGTCATTGAAAACAGAAGAGTAAAGTTTATTACCACATTCTTGTGAATCGTAGCATGGTGATGCTTTTACACCATGTAATGTTCAAGCCAACTCGGTTGCTATAATTTTATCATGTTCAACTGAATATCGTGGACGCATAAATTTCTAAATAGAATCAGGCAATTCCCAATTTGTACTTGGTAACGTTCTTTGTGCCTCTTTGATTCCAAATGCTTATTAACAGCTTTAACGCCATCATACTTTACTGATATGAAATGTTGCACACTCTACACCTGTAGTAGGTCCTGGTGGTGTAGTGGTTACCATACTTGCCTCCTATACCCAAGATTGCGGGTTCGAACCCGGCCATGATCGATGGATTTTTTCGGGCGTAAAAATCCTAAGTATGGCTTCCTTCGGAAGGGAAGTAAAGCCGTGGGTCCCGTGTCGTACATTTACGGCACGAAAAAGAACCTCAAGCCTGAAAGAGAGGCTTCTAAGCAAAATTTGTCGGCCGTTTCACGCCCTGATTTGAATGGGACGCTGATGACCTGAGATGTTAAAGAGCGTCCATAAATAGAATCAATCAATCAATCAAAACTCTACACCTGCAAGAAGGTCCATCCTCTCCTTTATCTAGCCAGTCCTAAACTTATCATTTCCAACCATTGATCTCGAAAAGAGCTACCGTAGCTTTTTGCCGGATTCATGTTAAAACAATATGAACAACATGCACAAATAAAGCAGTAAGAACTTAAGGTTGCGTTAAAATACTGCTACAATTATTGAAAAAAATAATTTCAGTTGGCAACAGCGTGAGAGACTAGTGGCGAAAAGAGCAGCGTGTTGAAACTTCAACTTCAACCCGATCACAGACGCTCATTCACTTTTGAAGTTATTTTGGACAGTCAATTTTCACCAAGTACATCATCCATCATCATCATCATCGCCATTAAATTTCCCTAAGCCAAAAATGTCCTGTCCGCCAGGGAGGCCATTCTGAGCGGTGCCCGGAGATCTGGCAGTCCTACAGTTATCACATACCACTAATTATGTGACAAGAGAAGAACGTCAGTAACTGAATACTCAAAAATCACTCCAACAAGATTATATAATTTAAACTTGTTCACATTTGTGGACACCTCAGCTTTTATAAATATAGCCTGGCAACAAGATTCAAAGTACCAACACATATATGTCAGTGATTTCTCACCGGGATAGCACTATTTCCATCTTTTTGTAATTAAAGTTAATTTGAAAATACTGAACATTTAAGGTAATTTACTTGAATATCCGGAATAGTAAATATTAAGAAAAATCCAAATTCTCATTACAGGCTTCTAATATGCAGCCGTGCTCTAGTAATATTACTGGTATATAGTTGGTATAACCAACCAAAGCATTCGGCCAATGAAAATTATAGGCAGTTTTGGTACCGAGAGTACGAAACCGGCTTGGTTTAAATGGTTTAAATAATATTGGATATTGTCTGTTAGGAATTGGGTTATAGTGTTGGAAACATGAGGTCGGATAAAAGAAGCTCTTCGTTTACATTTTACAGAGCTCAGGCGTGTTTGAGGCCTGTAAATGAGCCGGAAGATGCAAAAGTCACACGACAGAGACTGCAAGATCGCTTTGATAATGAATGCCCGTATTCTTTGATGTCAATTAGGCAAGATGGCAAGCAGCATGAGAGACGGTGGGCTAATATGAATCTTTCTACTGTATCTATATCGCCTTTACATCCTGGGCGAGTACTACGGTCAGGAGCGGATAAGCTGACCCAAACGCTCAATAATTTTCGTACAAAGTTTGGCAGCTTGTCGCAGGTAAGATTATCTGAAATTATGTAGTTTTTTTAAATATATTATTGAACATTACTTGATCTCAAAATGTGCGCAGATATGCTAACATCTTTCATAGTGTGTAATAAAAGACTAATTTGGCGCTTACACTTGCAAATGTGAGGGTATCGGCTAATAAATTCGTGCGAAATGCAAATTTGTGTTTATTTCTGTTTTTGTTACAGGATCTAACTTGAGTTAATTGTTAGTTACTTTTTTTAATCTTAAATAGGTAAAATGTGACGAAATATCAGCTAGTATCATGTTTGTGATCAGAATTATCATTGTCACAAGCAAGAGCAATGTTTTAACTCAGAAAGCTTTTCTGCACATAAGTACTAAAGTGCACTAGGAAACAAGTGCTGAATACAGGGATATGACAAATCCAATTATGTCACATATGAATCAACTTAACAAATAACGAAACTTAAACCTGTTCTACTTTTCCATGCCTTTGCACCATTTTTATTCTTTCTGTTTCTTCCCTACACCTTCCATAAATACATATTAACTACTTATCTTCAGACACGTTGGTATTTGATCCTTTCCCATAAGTACTCCATATCTGCACTCTAACCACTATGCTATACAAATATGCCACCAGTAATCCCATTAAAATCACTAAATCATATATGTACTTCTCCATCAAAAATCTAGTTGGTGTGATATGCAACCAACCAATCACTATAGCACACTTTGACAATAAACCTCCCGTAAACCAAATTGCCCAACTATTTAAAGCAATCTCAAACACTGCATACAAATCAATGACTTTGATAATAACCACCAGAGTGAATATACTACCAGCAACAAAGAAATACTAAACATTTACACATCAAAACTGTCATGAGGCACATAAAGCCTGATATTCCACAGTATAACAGAAGAAAACATCTGGCAACATACATGTTGACATAGTTCCTGCAAATGAGTAATGCAATAGCGACACCTTCCCATTAGTTCCCAGACAAGATTTGACCTTGGAAGTATACCGGAAGGAAAAAACCCCAGATGTGACTGATGAAAGGTAACTTCACAATACAGGAGAAGAATAATTTACAAGTATAATATATTTTATTCAAGAACAACAATAATATATAATTCACATGTTGAACTATATATTATTGACATTGGTGCCTAGTAACCAAAGTGCTTGAGCTCCAATAGACTTGCTGATAAACAACATTATTATTTAGTTGCTAAATATTAGCTATAACATTTTTATGTAGCTTTATTAAGTGTACAGTCTATACTTCTAGTTTTAACATGTTAGTAAATTGTTTGCTACTGTATTATGACCAACTGTTATTTCAAAAGGACACATTTATTTACACTGGTTAAGTGGTTGTAATAACACATAATAACTGAAACTAACTTAACCTTTCTTGTTGAGATTTAGCTCCTTTCTGTTCATAGGTGCTGTATTTTCTGCAATGAATTTGAATGAAATATGTGGCAACTGCAGTGTTTGGTTGTTTTCTTATATTATTGATTTATTTATGGACGCTCTTTAACATCTCAGGTCATCAGCATCCCATTCAACTCAGGGCGTAAAACGGCTGACAAATTTTGCTTAGAGGCCTCTCTTTCAGGCTTGAGGTTCTTTTTCGTGCTGTAAATGTATGACACGGGACCCACGGCTTTACTTCCCTTCCAAAGGAAGCCATACTTAGGATACAGCGTTTGATGTCAGGCAGTATTTAATGTGATTCTTGCAATGTATGGTACTATTATAAATGTGTAGTTTTAAATATGAATGGTAATATTCCGGATGGTGATCGATTTATAAATTATATATGAAGAAGCTGAAATGTGAACTGTGTCATTGCTCTCTTGCAGTACAATGTAAAAAAATTTGAAGGCAAAATTGTCCAAAATACTTTGTGTAAACTATTCAAATTCTAGGTCTTTTAGCTTCTCAAAAGTGGTAAGAAATCAAAAAGAAGGAAAATTTTGCTGCAGCATACTATAGATAAAAATGACTTGCAGGGTTTTGAGAGTAATGATAGGTTTTCTGTTTTAGATTCTATTTAAGAGACAGAATCCAAGGGCTGAACACAAATCTTGTAGCTTCATGCAGTAGGCCCAATATTAACAAGAGAAGATTTTAGTTCTAGGTAGCAGCCATCATAAACCTATGGGATCAGGTCTGCAGCATGCTGTTACGAGACAATTTAAAGTACTCTACACACTGAATGCTGATCATGGATATATAGTTTCAGATATTAAGGGATTAGCAAAAGCTTCTCTAAGAAAGACCATATAGTAATTTTTGCAGGAGACTGAAATAACCTAAATTTGAAGTCCAATTTTACAATTGTGGTTGACCTAGAGAACATTTCCAAGAACAGCAATCACACAAATATATGAATTGTTTTGCAGGTGTGATAAGCCTTGACCTAAAGCAAAGGTCAGAGAGGAGTAAATTCCAACTTGTGGAAATTATCCAGTGTCTATGTAAATGTCAATATTATTTAAATAATGATTTTAAGAATAGACTATTTCACTTTTTTGGCATACATCTGAACTCCAAAAGGCTTCTTACAAATCTTGTTGCAGAGGATTTGAAGCATGGTCATGTGTCAAATTGTTTTCCTTCCTTAAACACCTGTTTTTATTACTGAGGCACGAAAGGATTATTTAAGGAATGAAATGTTCCAGGCGTAAGTTTAGGATACCTCCTCAGCATTTGCCATTTATGATGACAGGAAAACCTGAAAAAAACCTCAGTCAGGGAGGACAGTCTTGGCAGGATTCGAACCCCAGACCTGCTCACAAGTACAAGCCTTAATGACCTTGACCACCTGTGGCGGTACAGCAGGCCTATTCCTATAATTGTTGGTGCTTCTCATTAAGTTTAAATGAAAACTCAACAAAATCCAATGTGTAATTAAATTTGTTTCAACCTCCACATACTTAAAACATAGACATGTTCATTTGGACTACAAATTTAGTTGTTCCTGGTGGTCTAGAGGTAACGATACTTGCCTCATAAACCCAAGATCTCAGGGTCAGTGGGTTTTTCGGGTGCAAAAATGCTAAGCTTCCTGCAGAATGGAAGTAAAGCCATGAGTCATGGATTTACGGCATGTTAAAGAACCTCAAGCCTGAAAGAGACCTCTGAGCAAAATTTGTTGGCTGTTTCATACCCAGTATTGAATGGGACACTGATGACCTGAGAAGAGTGTCCATAAATAAAACGAAGCAGAGGCTAAAAATTTTATTTTCAAATTTTGGCTTTGGAATATGCTTTTTTTCCCACCGAAACTTGCCAATTCCTTATGCACATACTATATCAAAATTACTAATTTTTATTATTAAATTTCCCAATTCCATTGTTACAATGTTCGAACATGCTTCATTTGGGTAAGATATCATTAAACACTTGTACACATTAGAACTCTTACATATTGGAAAGTTTACCATGGCTGTTAACGGCTTAGTATTACCCAGGTGCACCATGCAAAGGTAGGATTACTGCACATACTAATTGGAAAGCTAGGGAAAAATTGGTAAACATTAGCAACCCCAGTGGCCACTAACAACCAACCAACACTTGTACACATGAAAAGTGGTTGATTTGGTTTATTAATGGAAGCTCTTTAACATCTCTGGTCGTCAGTATCCCATTCAATTCCGGGCGTGAAACAGCAGACAAATTTTGCTTAGAGGCCTCTACTCTCAGGGTTGTGGTTCTTTTTTGTGCAGTAAATCTATGACATGATATGCACTGCTTTACTTTCTTTTTTAACATTGGTAGTGCTTTTATTGAAAATTGACCCCATTTCCTTCCTTGAAGTCATACAGGATTTTCCCTTTTTCTTAGCCTTCCATGGATAGAATGATTTATAAGAGCTATTGTCTTCAGTATTTGTTTTGCTAGGTTGAGCTGGAATTTTGTAAATCTCATTCTTCTAGTTTTCGGGTTGAAAATGAAATGAATGACACTTGCATTTAATATTGCAATATATAACATATGGAAGTATATTATCTTTTTATCAGGGAATATGAGGTTAAACACTGGTCGTAAGCATGAACTCCATTCATTCCTTTATTATAATCAATTACCAATATTATCTTATTTTCTACTTCCCTGCAACCTCTTTATTGTTATTGTTACCACTATCACCTGATATTTCTTCATCGCTGCTTTCTGATGCTAAATTAATACTGATATCACTAAAATCACTTACTAATGGTTTGCAAATTTTCTCACATTCAATTTCATCTGGATTAGCCATCTTGTTTAGCCAAATCCTCATTGATCTCACTAAAATTTAAATAATATATAGGTTGTTTCAGAATGATGCCAAATGAATACATTGTTGCTCACATCAATCTTAATGTAACTATATAATTTGCAGTGCCAAAAGATGTGTATTAAAATAATTTTATATTGTCACTATGAATTAGACAGTATCTAAGAACAAAGATGTATGCCTTACCCTTCTCTGAGGTAAATAGTGGATTTAATACTAGTAGGTTGTGTAGAATCCAGCAGCAGGCCTACCATTCACAAGGGTGTCCAATAAAATGAACTTTGCAGGCTTGTTGACCATTGTCAGAAGATTCATCCAATTGGATCAATGCCGGCCATGAAAGCCTAAGCATTTATAACACATAGGTTTGTTTCACTTTTCATAAACACTCCAGCATATTATACAGTGGTACATCTGGGATTTTATCGAAGCTTATTAATGACCATAGTACTAGTTTTTATTTAGTTATTTTGAAAGAACATGTTTGTTTGTTATCACATTTTTGTGTGTGCATAGGTAATGCCATAAAACTCAAATGATACGTTAATTCATGGGCATTTATAAAACCAATAATAAAAAATAAAACTGTGGAATTTGAACCCAGGAGCTTAGGCAGAAGAGCAATGCCTTCTAAATCGCTTGACCACCTTGACTCTTTCCAGATGCTTATGATTATGATCAGCAAAGCACTCATTGCAGTGTGCCAGTTGTTGCATGCTGGTTGTGGCTATAGTATTCATGAGCATCCCCAAAGTTCTCCGACTGATGTGTAGAACCTGGGGGTGATTTTCTTGCTAAAATCCATACTAACCAACAGTTTTCTTTCTCTTCAGTGTGTTGTGACTGAGCACGCTTCACATAGACATGAGCTAAGATTGCAGACTCTTTTTCTTCTAATCTCACTTCAGTACACATGAACCAGAAAAAACTTCCTGTTTCACATAGTTATTTTGTATCAGGGATTTTCACAGTGAAATATATTATAATATGACAAATTATTGTTACGAAAAAGTGTATACAGTATCTCCTCAATAAAGGTTTCTTCATCGATTGTGTTCATAATATCTTTGAGTAAAGCACAGTCTTTCCATATTTTACATAGTTGTAAAATAGTTTTCTTGATGGACCAAGAAGAAATCTGAGGGAAAATGGGTGCTAAACAGTCCAAAGCCATTCATATGAATGCTTTCATGATATATATATATATATATATGCAAACATAAACTGTTCTGTACATCTGCATGAAGACTAATGTCACAGTAAGCAGAATTTGGAAAGACCTTTGGAAGTTAACAAGTTTCATCAGTCATCTAAAATAGTATCATTTTTGTACTTGCACCATCTTGCCTTCCTCCCATCTAATAATGAAGTCTCTCAAATCAGGGCAAGCATATGAAACATCATAATATTCCAATTTACATTTTAATTTGAATAATATTTATTATCAGCTTCTATTATTCCTGGATTGCTATAGCTGATCTCCTTTTCTTAGAATCTGTCTTCAACATTTAGGGTAAAAATTGCTTGGCAATATTAAAAACTACAGCAGTGTCTTTTCCTGGACTTACTGGTTAACTCTTTTTATTAGCTTGTACTATAGCCTTTCCCAGAGAAAAACTACTCTTGAAGCCTTCCTAGGAGATTCTGGAATATCAGAAGCTAAAATATATTTTACTATTAGGTTTAGCTCTGTTCCTTTGTTGTTCTAAATGCCTTCTCTTTCTTTCAGCTTCCCTTTCAACATTGTTTATATTTGTTTTTCTTTTATTTGTCCAATTCTGTTGTCTCTCATTTTCTTTCTTCCAAAATTCAGTGTTAATTTCTTTCCTACTGCATACACTTTCTTTCAGCTGCTGTTTTACCTATTTTGGTCTTATACTGCAAGAAATAATACAGGGGGAATTCGAACTCCAACAGGCTTTCACAAGTTTTAATATAAGGATCTAATGGTCTCCGGTGGCTCATTAAAGGTAATTTCATTGCTTTCATTTTGTAATAACTCAACCACCTTTGTATCTGTTTACTTGGAATATGAATGTTTCAGAACAAAATACATTTGACTGCTGTAGAGCATGTTTACATCATTGTCCACCACCAATTAATCAACTACTTATCACCTCCTGACAATTGCAGTTATTTATTTTTAAGGATAGAGGACTAAACATTACAAAAAATGACGTGAAAAAACCCAAATTACACTGTTTAAAGAAAATGTTCAAAATGTTGACCTCTCTGTTCGCAACAAACTTCACGGCAATGCTTCAAGAACTGTCGCACCCACTCTAGCATCCCAGGAGATTGGCCCACATTGTCAGTGGCTGCTACAATCCTGGCAACCAGGTCCATATTAGTTTCGATAGGAGGCACATACACTAGACTCTTCATATGATCCCAGAAGAAAAAGTCAATGGGTGTCAGATCTAGTGACTGGCCATGGAACAGGACCACCACAACCAATTCATCTGTGCCCCAACTGTTCATCCAGGCAATCCCCAACATCGACTGAAAAATGTGCTGGGGCCCCATCATGTTGAAACCACATATGCCTGCAAATTATCAGCGGCACATCTTAAAAAAAATATGGGAGGACATGTTGAAGGAATGTTTTGTAGACTACTCTGTTCAGTCTATCACAGATTTGTTAATGATATCAGCCCACACTTCAACAAGAATGCCTGTTGGTAGGCTTGATTCACTACAGCTTGTGGATTTTCATTCTCCCAGATATGGCCATTCCTACTGTTGAACGTGCCTTCTGCAGTAAACGTTTCCTAGTCTGTATAGAATATTGTAGCAGGAAAATGTTGGTTGTCTGCACATTGCTTTAAGAAACAATCAGCAAACTTCATTCAAACATGGAACATCTGCTGGTTGTGATGCCTGAACCTCTGTGGATGATATGGGTCTAATTGCTGCTCATGTAAGACTCTCAAAACAGTAGCTTGGTTTACATTCATCTCTCATGTAATATGAAGATTACTGCTTGCAGGGTTGTCACACACAGCATTTAAAACATCCTCTTCAAATTTTGGGCGTTCTGATATTCCTCTCACGGCAGTATGTCACATTTAACAGTGAAGGACTAGATTTCTCGCAGTCATCTGTGTACAGCTGCAAATGTGTGATGAGGTTGCCATCGCTGCAGGAACAGCTCTGCATAGGATCGATGTGCTACTGTATTGCATTGAGTGAAACCATAGACGAAATGCATATTGGCTAATTCTCCATAAGTAAAGTTATCCGTACCATTATCACTAACAACATACTAATTTATTGCAAGAAACAAAAAACTGAGACAGAACTGAGCAAGAATTTAAGCCTGGTGGCAGATTGCAATGAAAACATGCACTACTATGCTCTACTGCAGCAGTGAAAGGTTGTGTTTTGTTTAGAAACAATCATATTCTGAGTAAACAGATACTAAGGTAGTTGAATTAAACAAAATGAAAGCAATGAAATTACCCGATAAAGCCACCAAAGACCATCGATCCCTTATCAATACACTCAGAAAACATCCCTGAACAACTTGTGGAAGTTTGTCGGTAGAGTTTGGGTTCAATCTGTATATTTTTGTGATTTACACAACATTAAATCTTTAAAATTAAACATATTTCCTAATTAATTTCAGTTTGTGTCAGTGTTATTATTTAATTCCATGGAAACTATAGAAAGAAAATAAAAAGAATCTTACTGAATCTCAATCCTTTGACAAGATAAAATAAAACAATACCTCATTTTTGTGAACTGCACTATAACCTGGCCCCTGCATGCTATTAATTGTGATTAGCACATAGGTATAAGGAAAAGTTTGAAACAGTAATGTATATTCATTAAATAATGTAAAATTATTTACCTAAAAAATTAAAGTTAATATATTTGCTTTTAGAATATAAATCTGTTACTGTAAAGCAGTTAAATCAACATGATGTCCTTAGTCTTTGTAGGAAACCATTTTGGATCCTTCATTGAATCACCCATACCAACACAAAAAGAAAAAGAATTCTTTAACTTGGATGTCAAGAAGCTGAGCAATAAATTATTTTTGGAAGCCCTGATCCACTAAATGGTTTCTTGAATACATTAGCATGGAATTAACCAACTACCATAAAATTGAATGATGCTATTTTCATTTATACAGGCATTATTTACAGCTTGACCTGACCAGGATTTGAATACTGCCACTGGACTATAGAGGGGGCCAGGCATTATTATTTTAATACATAAGTTGTGATTTTAAATTTAGTGTAATAAGGATATAGATACATACTTTAATGCAAGATAATAAATAAACTTTTATCAGTATGCTTTGCTAACTTAGTGTTCTTTATGCACTTTTATTATCAAATAAGCCAATTTCACATAAATATAAAAATTTGTAAAATTTTCTGACCTTCAGATTTACTTATGTCAAGAATGTATATTTCAATTATTTAATTTTGCTATTTAATTTTTTACCTCTAATATTTGCTCATTCTTATTACTTTGAAATTTATATTGTTTTTATTTTTCATAAATTCAACTCATCTTTAGGACCTTAAACAGACCTTAGGCCTTAACCTGTAACTGGATTATGATGCTGTAGTTTCAAATACTGTAATTTTGTAAAAATTGTTTTGTCCAGTAACATAAGACAGCCTTTTTGCTTGTTCAGCTTTATTTACTGGACTATATTGTAAACTCAATAGTTAAATAAAAAGTTAACATTTCAACAAGAAAAGGATAAATGCTAGATTATGAGATGCACCTTTGTCATTCCTATAGGGGAACGGCAGGATTGGCTCATTGTCATTAAATATTTATAAACACATTTAAAACCACCCTGGCAGTAGCTTTCAAGTTATAAAAGTTCATGGATATTCAGTTTTGTTCTCTGCTTTTAAGAGAAAAAAACAGAAATATCAATAATTGCTGAGCTGCTATAGGGAAGATAAATTATTAGAAAAGTTATTGGTACATCTGAAGGTGAAGATCTTTGCTAAAAGGATGTCACATTTTGAAATATGACTGTCTGAGCCCTCGATGTTTTTATTATAAAAATGTTAAATTTTGGAATACACCTATTTTGAATTGGCCTAATAAATTTTTTTCATCTTCAAGTTCACATGATAAAATAATAGATGTTGGTAAAAACAGAGCTGATCTTACCTGCTTTCTGGAATGATAAAGTTCTAACAGTAGTTAAAGACATGCTTAATGTAAGATTTATATTTTAACGCAGTAATATCAAAAATACAACTGATAACAGAATTTGTTACTGGTAACTAAAGAACAAATTTATTATTATTATTATTATTATTATTATTATTATTGTTGTTGTTGTTGTTATGTTTAGCGCCCATTTTACCATTGAGGCATCATAGGCGGTGGACACTGATGATACATGATATGAAATTATGTATTGGGAAAGGATTTTAAAGGAAGAAAATGTTTCAGGCCTAAATTTAACCTCCCTGGCATTTGCCATTTATGAGGACTGAGGAAAACCTGGAAAAAACCTCAGTCAGGGAGGATGGTCCTGGTGGGATTCAAACCCTAGACTTTCCGCTTACCAAATCCACACCATAACGACCTTGGCCACCTGTGGTGGCAAGAACCAATTTAAATGAGTACAGTTGCAACACAATGGATCTCTTAGCAAAGAGTTTTGCAAGCTGAGTTATGATGCTGTACCAGTTAAAAGTGCACCTCAAAGTGATTCATCCTATACCAACAACTGTCGTAAAATTAGTGATATGTGGATGTGAATAGTGTTCAGAACTTGCATTCTCTTTAAGCAACTGAAATGCTATGTAATGTCTTGTTAAATAAATTGTAGAAAAGTTTTTAATGGTTAAAAAATGTTGTATATATTTTATTTTGGTGGTTTTTGCAAATATAGATTAGTGTTCATAAAAGTATTGAGTAATCTAAAGATAATGAATGAATGAATAATTGACAGAAAATTCAGTATGTGAAACAAAAAATAGTTTGGTGTTTCTATTTCTGATGCTTCAGTTGAAAGTTAAGATTTTGTTTACTTTTAGAAATTCCGTGGTTCAACCCGACGCCGCCATCGCTTGAAGGAATCTCCGGCTTCTCCAGTAACACCCCAGACACGTTCACGTAATATTTTGGGTCGCACACCAACAAAACTGTACAGCCCTTTTGGCATTGACTCACCCTGTAAGCGAAAAACTAGAAGTTGTGACAAGGAGAATGAAATTTGTAATAATGAATTTTCATTTAAAAGAAGGTAAGAAGACTTGCTTCCCACCCCACTAATTTTTTTTATCACATACCTTTTTGCACAACTTAAACTTGCCGTCACATTTTCTTATGTTTCTTGATCTTACTGCCAAAAAGTCTGTAACATTGCTGTGTTATTCTTTCCTTCATTTTGACCATTCTTTTGAGATATGTTATGAAGTTTTAAATTTTGTGTTTACAGTTTGTTCTCAGTTTTTTCTGTCTTTTTATAAATTATTTCCTTCTCAGAATATAAAACTTGTTCTTCCATTTGTTGCACACTCTACCTGTAATAAGCATGCATTGGTTGATAGACTAGGTATAATAACTTTTCATTCCATATATGTTGCTCATTTTATGAACAGTACCATGTTTGAAGACAATTACAAAATGTATTGTTCTTTATTAACTTTTCTGCTATATTTGTTAAATTTCTACTGTATGTCCTTTCAATCAAAGTCCTGTATTCATAAAAAGAAATCTTGCATTATTTGCTAAATGGTGGATGCCTTTCTTGACTCCATTCTATATCCTTTTTGAGTAAGATGTGATTAAATTTTTGTGCATGCATTCATCATTATTAATTTTATTATCTGTACATACATTACACTTTTTAATAACAAACTACGTATATTAGTATTACTTTGGAGGTTTAATTAAATTAATGGCATATGCTACATTTTACATGACCTGCCCAAACCAAAGTTTTAACTTGTTAGACAGTAGCTTTTAGATCTAAGTTGAAGAATTGCTGCAGTTTCCCAATTTAATATAACTGCAGAAGTATCTTTGCATTTATGAAGAAGTTGGGATTTAACATTGTAAAGAAAATCAAGCTGATGTTCTATGGCAGGATGCACTTAAGCTATAATAACTGGTTATCATTAGAAGACATGTTACAAGTTTTATAAGTTTATGTTATTGGGAGCATAAAACATCATAATTCTCCCACATATACTACATAAAACAATAAGTGTAGTTTTATGATGGAATGTGCTAGCGTTTTACATGAATGAATTGAAGATAAACAAGAAAATCTATTAACTAAAATTGTTAATTGTTAACCACACAATGATCTTAAGAAAATCTATAATTGAATTGGTTGTTGTTAAAATGAATATATACCTAGTTTTCATTGACATTGAATTATGTGTGGATTGTGAATATATTAATACATTAATAACTATCTATAGGTGTGAAAATGATGCAAATAGTTATCACATAACACTATTATATTACAAATTGAAATTCTGGTTGGTTTTTAAAAAAGTGATTTATGAGACTATATACCTCTTTTTAACACTGAACTCGCACAGTGATGTTGACTGTATTGAGCTCTTTAGTTCAGCTGTGTGATGCAAATTTTATCTGTCAACAGTTGGCATTATTGTGTTGTGTGGCTTTTGCTTCAAGTTATGTTTATGTCAAGCTGAAAACAACAATGGGAATGAGGACGTTCCTCCATCAAAACAAAAATAAAGGACGTTAGTGTCTTGGTCTTACAGTAAGGCTGCTTCTGATGGTTTTGTGCTTGGCACAGTGTCTACAGCTGCTACCCTCAAATTTATATCTGAATGGCTCAGACATAAAATATATCATTTCGGGGTAGCACTGTCTACATGCTATCTACTAGATTGCACCTAGCGGTTCATCTTTGCCTCTATTAGGCTGTTTTCTTCTTTGAATATGTAATTGGTTTTATGCATAATTCTATCATTGAAATAATGGCAAAATGCTTGGAACTTGAATGTTGTCAAAGTCAGTTTTTTATGGCATGCTCTAGGACTGATTTTCTGACTCATTAAATTTGAGACTTATGATTAATTTTTTAGGGGGATGGAATATAGTGATAAATTTCCCTCTCTGCCTAATGTATGATTTTTTGCATTGGCATTCTATTCAATAAAGGCCAGGGCTGAGGAAAGAATACAGAACTTTCCTTTATTGGTTGAAGAAGTTAGCACAGTTTTCTGATAAGGATGTGTTGGGAGCCAACTTGTACTTCTTTAATATCTTGGCTATGTCCGTAATGCCCTAAATGTGTGATAGCCATGCCAATCTCTTTATTTGTCTAGTGCAGTTTTTTCACTGATGTGTAAGCTTCACAAATGGATGTTGGAATACCCACTGGTTCTAGTGTGTGCATTCCTTTTCTGTTTTTGGGGTTGTAAATGCAAAGCTCATTTGACCAATGGATATCAATGTATTTGTTCATGGAGCAACTGATCATGTTGTATTGAGAGTACAGTAAACAAAAACGCCAGGAAACAGAACTTTCCATGATTTTCTGCTTCCATTCTGAACGGATATTGGGGCTTAATCTGTTCAGGTGCTGCAGAAAGTCAGGATCATACTAGCACCATGTGCGCACACTGCAAAAATATCTGCATATAATAGGACCCAAGGTCATGGGTTCAAACTTGGCCAGGGTTGATTTTTTTGGGGCATAAAATTCCTAAGTATGGCTTTCTTAACATATTTGTTTAATCGCAAACCTGTTTACAGTGAAGGTATTATATATTAATTTATGCAATGCGGGTAAATTTCTTACATACTTCACTTACTGTGTTTAAGTTAGGACGTGATTCCAGAACCATGACTCCCATTCCTCAGCTGTTGACCCACTGTTTCTTGGCGCTCGTGTTGGTCTAATGAAAGCTATTGTGTTGTATGTGGTGACCTCTGGCAAAATTGAAATGAATTTGGAAAGATAATCCCACGGAGAAAGGTCGAAATTTATTGCAGTTTTTCGGTTTTTTAGAATGAAGATATTCTTCCAGACGGTTAATTCATATGGGTCGTTTAATTCTTTAAAAAGTTTTATTTCTGGATTTATTTCATGGTTTTGGATCCACTAATGGTGTGCTACTGCAGATTTTTTAATTTAATTTGATATTTCTAAATTGTTATTTCTTCCGAATTGTCAAATTTATTTTGATTTTTCCTATATATTTAAATTCACAGTCTAAGCATTCTATGGTATATATTCCTGATTTCTTTGTTGCGGGTATCATGTCTTTTAATTTTGATCTTAGGAGGTGTTTGATGTAGTTGTTGATCGAGACTAATTTTATATTGAACTTTTTTCAAATTTGTAGTGTAATGTGGGTTGTGAATTTGCAATATCTTTTCGTGTTTGATTACTTCGAGAGTCACAGTCTCTTTTATGGATTATGGATTGTTCAATGAATACTCAGCTAAGCAATCAAACAGCCACAGATGGCAAAGGTCGTTAAGGCACGAACTCATGAGTGGGAGGTCTGGGGTTTGATTCCCACTAGGACCATCCTCCCCAACTGAGGTTTATTCCAGGTTTTTTCAGTCTTCATGTATGGCAAATTCCAGGGAGGTACCCTAAACTTAGGCCTGTAACATTTGATGTATCATCAGTGTCCACTGCCTGTGGTGCCTCAGTAGTATAAACCAGCGTTAAACACTATTCAGAGAGAGTTCAGAAGCCATAAAGTTACATTGAAACTAAACTCGCTTCTCTGCTTGTTCCTTCATGAACAATGGCACAGAAGTATCATCACTACTGTATATTTTTGTATATATTTTTTAACGTTCTTCACAAATCACACTGCTGTCCTACATCAATCCAATGATCTTGTAACATTTGACCAAGACAAGCTGTATTAAATCTTGCAATATGAACAGCATATTTGACATGCTGATACCACTGCTCCTTTCTGTCAGCAATGTAATGTCCTCTTAAGTAGACATTCATGTGTAAGGAAATTGAAATATTTTTTGAGTCTAGTGATCTATCTATGAAAAACAATTCTAAGAGATGATGACGTGCTATTCTATATCACTTGTTCAAATAATGGGGATTTTTACTGACTAATAGTACACATTTCTAAGGCTGACTTGTAAATGTTGCTTCAACAGTAAACAAAATACATGAAATTTTGGTATATCATATCTTAATACCCATTCACTAAAACTGACACAATTCTGCAGATCATTTTCATGTACTTCTTGAGCGATAAAGAGACATGATATGAATGGAATATGCCAGCGCAGAATACGCAGTACACTTGCCTGATTCTTGCCACGTTTCATTGCAATATTTTAGGAATTATGTGCAGATCCATAGCATCAGCAATGAGAATATCAATTTCACCATATATGCAGTCACTCTCTTGCTTATGGCATATTTTTGAGGTTTGCACTTTCCTTTAGTTCTTTAAAAAGATTTGCAAATACTTGTCAAAATTATTGACATATGACTGGAATATTTCAGTGTACTCGTTGCAAGAAAGCACAGACACCCTCCATAAGCGAGGATCCTATTGGCTTTTATAAAATTTGTAAACACCATCTTCTCTAGTATATCTAGATGACTTACTTCTAAGAAATGTGACAAAATGCTGATTGGGAAGTCTCGACACAATCAATGTATAAGAAACAAAACTTAAAACACATGACTTCACAACATACCCTAATGGTGGACACTTTGTTTCAACAATTCAAATGACATTTCGTTAATTATGTGCACTAAAATCAAGCAAAAATGCTATTGTGATTCCAAAATACTTTCATGTTCTTAGTATCAATAGGCAACATTTCATTTAAAAAAACAAATTTAATGTTAATAAACTTTTGATCACTACTGAAATCTTTCTATATTAACTAAATTTGTGAGACCCTTTCTGTGTTTCTTTTATGAAAACTGCGAAGTAACTGCTCCTTTTGTGTTGGAAATATTCATTGCTGTATTTGTAGATGATTTATTTTATTTGAGGCTAGTTTGCAGTTACTTATGATGTAATCAATACTAGCCATTTAAATTTTTGCACATATTCCATTTTTACAATGACCTGAAATGTGGGGAAAAAAATACATAAAATAATTCTATGATTTTTTTAATGTTATTCATTTCTAGAGAACAACAATAATTTGTGGTAGAAAAATTAAAATTGAATACACCTAAGAGTGCTATGATTCTAATCTTATAAGACTTTTTCTCACAATAATATTCTGCAGTTGTAAAAAGAAATATTTATTATGAAACATCTGAAATTAAAAGTTTATGCCATCCTCCAACATTTGTCATCAATTTCTTTATTTTGAGCCTGGACTTCCACATTTGATCTTGGGGTCTCTTTAAAACCTGTAGTAGAAATCATAACTTACAACACAAGGGGAAGAGTTGCTAGATCATCTTATTTCCATTGATCTGAGCTTTCACAGCCAACAAACTGCACTGTTTGTTAGCTGCCCAACTGAAGGTAAAAAAGATTGAACCATTCATTAATGCCTAGTGCACAGGCCTCAGTTTTTCTCATCTTTTCCAAAATTGTGATAAAGGCAATACTACAGTATTCCAAGAAAACTTATGCACCTTTCACTTCCTCACAATATTGCAATTTCGCTATACTTGAATATATTAATATTTTCTCAATTTTAAGCAACTTAGCTGTAACATTGGAAAATAAAGCAATTAGACATCCAAGAGCAACAAGTAGAATTTTGTGCTTTTAGATATGGCACAAAAGTACATGCTATAGAAAATAAAATGATTGACAGAATGAGTTTCAAGGAAAAGCAAAAAGCCTTGGAAAAGATTTCCCATGAGATTTGAATTTGTTTGTGCATTTAATGAAAAATGACTTTCTGTTATTAAACATCACAATCACCCCCTCCAGGAGATGGGATTCTCACATGTGTACAGTCCAGCGTACCCAATACACCAGCAATACATCCAACTCTTAAAATAGAACTTACCATATCATTGTTCAGTTATATCTTTTGTGATATTCACAAATTTACTAAGTTGCACGGTAAAAAACACCATGCCAATGGAGCAGAAATCAGGAATGTAAGAAATGAAATGTTTAGTTTGTAATAAAAAATACATTGGAAAAATGAAGAGAAATTTAGAAATTTGAAGAAAGGCACACTTTAGGAATATTCATTTTAAACAAATTGATAAATCAGTAGTGGCAGTTTACTTTTGTATCCAACTTCACAAAATTAAACCAGAGGTTAACCCAATAGAGTTATCTATGTGAAAAACAATTTTCATTCCGAAAAATAAAAATTTATGAGTTTTGATGTTCCACCCCACTGATGAACTCAGAAAGTTCCTATTTGAACCATCAGACTGCTAGGAGCACAGAAGCAGTTTGGGATCCAGCCACCACATTGAGTACGATTAGTCATTCAATAGCTAATGATGGGAGCAATTGCTCCCAAAAAATGTCCTAATGTTGTATAATGGGGCTTGTGTGAACATATGTAATAAATTCTAATAGTGCTAGGTAAACACTTTTTCATCATTGTTTGAATTTCTATATAAGCTGTACTTATGAGCCCCTTTTATACTTTAATTCTGTAAAATTAGCTCATCAGTTGTGCATCTTGTTTTGGAAATATTGTGGTGTAGTTTTAGATGATTCACCCAGAATATTGCATATATTATTAAGATAGTTTTTTGTGTTTTTCTTAACACAAACATTTTGTAACACATTACCTTTTAATGTTGTTATATTCACTTTTTTGTAATTGCAGCTTGTGATGGAGTTGGACAATTTTGAAGTAACTGTTGAAAGCACATTAATAAAAAGCTATTTTTTTATGCAATATTTGGTGGACAAAAAAATGTAGAAATTAAACTTTACTCATAATTTTAGTTGGTATTCTTTGTACGGTGTATCTGTGCTTTAATGCAAAGCATAGATTAAATGCATATAAATATTATGGAAGGTTCCTCCCCCCTCTCTCTCTCTTGGTTTAATAATTCCTTTCATTCACTTCTAGGGTTAATCACTGTACCAGGACAGCAAACCATGAGCTTGCAGTAGTGTATAGTCCAAGGCGTAAGTTCAATTCTGATGTGGAAGAGGCTCATATTGGAGTATGGGAACTGGACCAGACAGCCAACAACATAGTCAGATATAGCATGAGGCATTGAACAAGTTTAGCTTGCTCTCCAGTTTTTATGAACCAAATATTGAATATTTTAATACACTTATATAGGTCACTATATAGCTTAAGTATTATGTAAGGCAACTATTTTATGTAATCAATGGCAGTAGGAATGTTAATCACAGATGTTTGCAGCTTGTATCTTAATTGGCTCTCAAGAAAAAGTGTCAGCTAAGATTGATAGTCTACATTGTTTCATTTTTTCTAGTTACAAGCAGGGAATGTTTCAATCCTTTATTTTAAAATGTATAATGTTATTTGAGTGAATTAAACTCTACTTATAGAGTGCAACATATAAAATACAAATTGACATCAAATGTAATGTATGTTTGATTTTACTAGAAGATATATTTCTTAAGAGAGATTTTCAACTTTTGGCATTAGAAATCAGTATCATATTTTTTTTACTTCATGTTCTTATTTAGTTTATATAATTTCCTAGTTAGCGATGGTCTGTGAATAGTTTTATATTCAAAGTGCAAAAGGTTTATAATCCTCAATACTATTTGCAATTAATGCAAAGTGATTTAATCTTTTTAGTTTAATTGTAAATGATAAACTTAAACAGTACATTTTGAACAATTTTAAGTAGAATTGTTTCAACGTCTGCAGATCATATACTTTTCTGCATGCATTGAACTCTCATTCAGCAGTCACATAAAATTTCTCTTTTTCAGGTTTGACGAAGTGAGAAATGTTTTTATGTAAAATAGCTCATATTTTATTGCCCAACTGTCTTATAATGTTATTACTGAATGTGATTTGTAGTTTGATTTAAGATTTTTGTTGCCCTTTAAGATTTAAGTTTAATACAGTATAGCAGTCCTTTCTCAATTCCTGTACTGTGGTCCAGTACTGAGACCTGGCATCAATTTATTGCACTGGCAGAAGTTTTACAAAATAGTAATATGTTAATATCAACAAGAAATATAACGTTAAAGAGGTATGAGTACATTTGCCATGCAAACCATTATACCACACATTTAAAAGTCAAGTAATTTCTGTTTAATATGGAAAAAAAATTAAGTTTTAATAATGTTCAGATTTTAACATTGATGAGATATAAATTATAGATCTATAATTATGTAGAGGGCAAATTTAATTTTCCCTCTCCCATCTGCAGGTTGATGTTTACCAGATAATTCTTAAAAATATTCTGTTCAGAATATGAATAACATAATATCCATAACAAAAAGTGGTAATTAAATCAGGGAATAAATTACTTATAATTAACTAAAACTGTTAATTGGAACTTGTACAGTGAAGCTAATCGCATAATTAAGAGTATTGTATAATTAAGTCAAACTACACACCTTATTGCTCCACTTGTTAATAATTTGTGGAACTAGTTTCACAAACCCATCATCAGCTAATTGTCGATTGCTGGATAATTCGTTATGCTGTGGGAATGTATATTTTGCTCTGGTGGAGGGGTGATGAAATTGAATTTTATGTTTTCATCCCCAGATGTGTTCATTAACTGTCTCTATATTTATAAATGTAAATTTTTCTCCCATGTTGCTAATTCTGTAGGTTTTTGTACTGATTTTAATAATTTTGCTCTAGTTACTATATCGTGGTTTTCAGTCCAGAAATGATATTCTACTCCTGATTTCTCCAACTACTTGTATTTTATGTTCCTGAAATGTTATTTCAACCATGTGTCTTTGTTTCTCTTTGTTTTTCCAATGTAGATTTTTTCACATTCTGCACAACTTATTCAGTAAATACCTGCTTTTTTCTCTTGTGGAATACTCATTAACATTGTCTATCACGAGATTTTTAACATTAAATAGGTTTAGTGGTGCCAATTTGATATTAAAATCTTGAACTTTTTCCGTAGACCATGGATAATATGTAAATGTTTTAAAAATCTTTTCTTGCTGAAAGTGTTGTGGTTTCTTTAATAAGATTTTGCCTCTTGAATTTCTGTTCTTTTTTTTTTTGTGTACTAGTTCTTTTCTAAAACATTTTTTACCGCTGTTCATTATATATATTTGTATTCTTTAAAATATTTTTATTTGCTAATTTGTAGGTTAACTAGCTGGTGTGTTAAGCAGTTGAGTTTGTGTGTTGTGGGGTAAAAATTGTCAGCTTTGATATGATGGTCTATGTGTGTATTCTTTCTGTAAATTCCAAATTCCAGGTTTCCTTGACGCTTTATTATTTTAATGTCGAAGAATGGTAACATGCTATTTGTTTCTGTTTCATTTGGGGATGATATGTCTTTATTTTGTATGTTCAGAAGTTTTATGGCATTATCAATGATTTTTTTTTAACTATGGCAAATATATCAACATATCAGTACCATATTTGAAATATGTATGGAAATGCTGAGTACCATAATATAGTGAATAAAGCAACATTATTAAAATCAGTACAAGGACCTACAGAATTAGCAACATGGGAAAAAAAATCTATATTTACAAATAAAAGAGAGTTAATGAACTTTGACACTTCCGGGGATGAAAACATAAACTTTTGAGTTCATCGCCCCTCCACTAGAGCAGAATACATATTCCTACAGCTTAACAAATTATCCAGCAGTGAACAGTTAGCTGATGATGCAAACAATGGGTTCGTGAAACTAGTTCTACATTTACAAACAAGTGAAGCAATAAAAGTGTGTAGTTTGACTTAATCATACAATGATCGTAATTATAATGTACTAACCATTTTATAGCAACTCTCCTTCCATTTGAATCTCATTGCTTATTTACAATAAGTATAGGTACAACCTAGTAGGCTCTAATATGCAGTATGGAGAATTCTCCTGGTTGTAATTCTAGTTTTGTTCTTCAAGAAGTTTTTTATAATGAAAATATTCTCAGAAGGACAATATCATGAATGTATCTGGAAACTTGTACTCAGATACCATTTCATTATATCCTTGAATATTTGTATCATTGTGTCTCCTGCAATCAGTATTTTTATTTCACTATCAATAATACACACTTCTTCACTGCTATCATACAGAATTCTTTTCTAAACATTGACAAGCATATAGAGTAGTATGTTATTCACTGCAAAAGGTATGTGTTAATGCTTTCTCTTACTTGGTTTGAAGAAACGTCTTTTTGTGGTTTTTCATACATTTTCACCATTATTCATGCAGATGCATCATGGTTATAATATGCAGAAATTTCCTTATTGTCACTTTGTTCAACAAAATCAATGACAGTTCAAATGTTGCTTAATGCCATTTAATGATATTTTTGAAATTGGTACTCATAAGAATCCATACAGTTCTTTATAGTTCCCAATTTTCTCTTCATTCATAATATAGCAACTTGGATCACCATTATTGTTCATCCAGTTTTCTGCATCTTCTAATGCAATGGAAATTTTGCCTCTTGCATTCTGTGCTTCATGATACCCATTGATTTTTATTTTACTTTCACTAATATAAACTTTTTCACTGCTATGCAAAATTCTTTTCCAAGCATTGACAAGTCTAGAGGGCAACATACTCTTGATGTGCAGATACATTATCTAGTAAATGTATAGCTTTCACTTTACTTTGGAATTTATTGATTTAATGGCTTCTTATTGCTGGCACAGCATTGCTAAGAAACCAAATAAAGTTGTCTACAGTAAAACAAGCATTTTTTAATTATAATAATGAACAAGTATCATGGATATTACAGTTTAAAGAGCTTTTGGCTGTTCACTCTTTTCAGGAATAATGATGTTTGTCTCCCATCTATGATGCTAAAATATATTCATTTCTGGCTTTTTGCCGAGGTTTTTTTGAAGACTTGAAGCTTGGGTATTCTCAGGCAAGGTGCACCAAAACAGGCCCATTTTCACCAGATGAATATGTCTCATACTTGCACTATACATATTTCTGTTCACAGTGTTGTGGTATTTACAGAATCTGAATAAACAGCTGGAACTAGCCAAAAATCTTTTTGCCTGTTAATTTGCCAGAGCAACTGCCCTGCTATGCTTGAATGACCACGATTTTCCCTGCTATTCTACTCATACCATTTGTACAATGCCTCATTCGTTTTTGTTTTGCCAGCAGCCATATTTTATTTGGAAATTACTTGTCCATATTGCTTTTTAAAACAAATCATTTCCTTCCTTATAAATAAATCCTTTCCCAATTTATCATTTCATCTCATGTATCACAGGGCCCAGATGCCTCAGCAGTAAAAATGGGCATTAAATGCTATTTAAAATAAAAAGTAGCTATAGACCAGTTGAATTAACAATGGAATCAATTAATGGATATCATTGTATGATTCAGTTGAACTACACACTCTTAAAGCTTCACTTACTTTTCATAAATGTATGGAACCGGTTTCGAGAACATTTTGTTCCCATCTTCAGCCATGCTAAGGTTCAACTGTCGGATCATGGATTAGCATGGCTGAAGATGGGAACAAAATGTTCTCGAAACCGGTTCCATACATTTATGAAAAGTAAGTGAAGCTTTAAGAGTGTGTAGTTCAACTGAATCATACAATGATATCCATTAATATGATTGGCTTCACTGTGTTAAGTTCCAATTTTACATTTAAATGGAATCAATGTTTTGATGTTCTCAGTTTTGAAGCACTATTTTTCATTTGTAGGGGAATTGAGAGGATTATTTAATATATAGAAGGAGTTTTATTGTTGACAGAAGGCAGTGTCAGGAGCATGATTTATTTTTGGGTTATTTTGAGTTCTTAGAATCCTCATCAGGTCATGACTTAGGATGGTGGAGATAGAGAAAAAGAACCCTATTGGTTCCTGCTCCGAAATTAGGCATATAGAGGAAGTGGAAGTAAATACAATTTCGTACTTAGATGACTGCTTCCTGCTGCTTCTTCTACTCTCTTCTTTTTCCCTGCTTCTATGCTGTGGTGTTGTATAAGTCCTTGTCACAACGTCGGCACATGAGAATTTACTAGTGTCTTATTTTAGGAACGTGAATAACGTTTCCAGGGAGACTGAAATAAAAAGGGATTACATTCTTGAATTAAAAGAGTTCTGTAAGTTCTCCAGATGGTCTTTATTTCTGTCTGTTCTCTCAGGGCCAAGGAATCTATTCTCGCCAGTTGGAACCTTGAAAGTTCAATGGGATTCATTCATGGGATCACTACGCATCTGCTATTGACACCTAATACTCTTCTAATATGGCTTCAATTTAGGCGCGAGCACATGCAATCAACTGTCATATTCTTTCCTAGAATGGACTTTGTCACGCCTTTCACTGACACAGATTTACAACAGGTATACAGCACGGATCTCTGCTGAAGTCACAAACTGCCTACCAATCATTTCACTAAAATGTTCACTCAATGTATTATCACAGTTTGCCAAAGTGTCCATTAGTGAATACAACACTCCAGGAGATAGTAATTAAAGGAGCACAAACTACAATACTTGTGATTATAACACTATAAACATGATACTGATGAGCAAAATGGCTCTTGAATTAAATATTGACTAACACTGATGTGGCTCTTGAAATGAACTGAGCTGAATTCGCAAACTGAATTGACTGCTTTGGCTGCCCTAACTGCCGGGACTTTGATTTTTATAAATGTTCTGGTTGGAAATGATAGAGATGTAATTATTTGTTTTCTGCATGCTCCATAGGCTCTGATTCGTGATATTTCCTTATAGGCAGATGTTTTCGTGCTATTTTTTCACTTGGTGGGGGGGGGGTTCCGTGATCAAGTCTTTAATCTCTTTTTTTCTTGGATCTCCCCTAGTGTCTGTTTTACTTAACAAATATACTGTAATCTTCTTTATCAGAGTTGTGTATTGTCTCTTCCCCAGAAAGAAATTTGCAAGGTTCCTTTGGACGATTTTTCTCACCCTGGCTAACGGCACCTAATGTTTGGTTTTTATGGCAGGGCTCCCATAAAACTTTATGAGATTCGGTTCTTTGTCTCCTTAGCTAAGGAAAAATGATCAAGGTCGTAAAGTACAGAACTTTGGAATTTTTGGCAAGACATGCGTTGCTTATATAAAACAAATGTTTCTCTACTGAATCTGAAACATATCTGGGCGATTTTGGTTATAATAATAGCTGATTAAAGTACTTGTATTAATTATGGTCCTAGAAGGCAGGAAAACCTGCTTCAGTTTTGAGATGTGACATACCAGTGAGAAATGCAAGGTGTACAAATCAGCATGAAAAATGTTTGGTCAATTTTCCAATTTGAAGAAATTTGTTTCATCACAAGATAGGAAAGTAGAGCTGTACAGTAATTATCAAAATGGCTCAATAATTTTTTGCAGTACTGGGCCACAATGGCAGTTTTTTTTTTTTTTTTTTTTTTTTTTTTTTTTTTTTTTTTTTTTTTTTTTTAAACAAAGCTCAGAAGACCAAGGAAAGAAATATGCATAGTATTAATTCTGAGAAAGGACTTACTTTAGCAAAATATAGTTTCAGATAATTTTATATGTAAACAGATATTTCGTTATTTGTATAGTAGTAAGGAATTGTTAAAAAATTAGGTCTAGAAAGAAATCTGCAAAGTGATACAAATGATAAAGTTGGTGGATGGAATGCATTGGTGAGCAGGGAAATTCAGAAACAATTTCATGAACATTTGTTTTCATCCCCAAAAGCCTTAATGATGTTACTCAGAACCTTCACACATATATTTCTCTGCAACTGCAAAGTTTCATAATCTGAAACACCACTATCAAAAACATCTAATATCTGTTACATTAATGCTTTCAGTTGTTAACACTAACTCCACTTACTTATTTAAATAAGTAAGTGGAGTTAGTGTTAACAACTGAAAGCATTAATGTAACATATATTACCACTCCATTGTCTACAGCTTCGTAAGTACAATTTTTACATCTAATATCATTCTTTTTTTTCTCCCTTATTACTTTTCACTATCTCTGGATTTTAAATCACATGTGCTATCAGAAACGAAGCACTTGTTGCTGAATTACAGGTAAATTAGAAGTTCTGAAAACATTGTGCAAGGGTATTATCAATTCACGGTTGCTTAATTACAAATGTATCCATTATGTCACTGAACTAAGACAGCACTTACAGAGTGCAAATTAAAGACTTTCTGCACCTGCCAACTGACTGTTAATTAATGTATCAATTGTTAATGTGCAAACAGGAGGGTGAGAAAATCAAAATTTTCAAAGAGTTTCAAAGTACCTTTAATTGCACCTTGTGCATGTGAGACTACACATCCTCTGTATTGTCTTCCCTTCTTGGACTGTCAGTGGCCAAGGTAGTTGAGGCACAGACTTGTGAGAGGGAAGTCTGGGGTTCCATTCTATTCCCATAAGGATCATCCTGGCTTAAGTTTTTGCAGATTTTCCTCAATCCTCATAAATGGCAAATGCCAGGGAGGTGCCCTGAACTTAGGTGTGGAATGCTTCCTTAAAAAAAGAAAGGAAAAAAAATCTTTTCCAATTTATTATTTCATGTATCATCAGTGTCCACCACTTGTGGTGTTTCAGTAAAAAAAACAGGTATTAAATACTATTCAAAAAAAAATCCCTTCTTGGATACTTGGTAAGCTTCTATTATACTGTGCAAGTCTGATTTCTTGCTAAAGATAACAGCATTTATTCAAATCTGAGAATTACTTAAAAAAAGAAGAAGAAAAGGTAATTAATTTGGGGTGGCTCAAGCCCCCACCAGACTCATATAAGTTGGCACCACTGTTGAGGGAAAGAGAGTTACATTTCAGAGTATGGTAGCCCTATTCGCATTTCTGTGCCAGAAAGTTTTAAATAGGATGTATATTGCAAGCTGTAGGGGTTATGTGCTTAGAACCATTCAAAAATAACTCTTACTATCCTCAAGTAATCTCTAGGAGACAGTAATACATAGAGATTTTTGCTTGTTTTCCAGTCTTGTCAGAGAGAATTTCCCTATTTTTGGTTAGGTCATGCATTGTTTTGTTACTTAGAATACTAGTTCATCATTCAATAAATCTTCTGCATTCTATAGGAATTGTGTTGTGTAATTATTAATATTTTTAACATTATTCATTGTTATTTTGTCTCTGAATTGCTTTTTACTCAGAATTAATTTTTCAGTACTTCAGAAACAAGAGGGGAATTGTAATATTTTTTTAAAAACCATCTACTCTTTTATTTTTATTATCTTTCCATATACAGTCTTTGCTTTTGATTTTTTAAAACTTCAAGTATTTTTATATGAATATAAAGGCATTTTATTGATCTTTTCCAGCTGTATTTAAGTCATCAACATCCACCCATTATGAATAAGCAATGCCTTTCACCCTCAAATTTGGAATAGCATTTTTAGGATATTTATCACAATTTTTTTTCTTACTAGAACTTCTAAGCCACTGTCAATAGATGGTTACAAAAAATAAACCCAAATGACTCCAATAGTATATTTGTTATAATTAAAACTAAAAACATAGGGATATATCTGCTAAATTGAACAAATCATTAAGAAATCAAGGTAACTGTTACATATGACAGTGATTTATATGTATAATTTTTTAAGCTGTTCACAGTGAAGCCATTATGTTTAAAATGATACACTATGGGTAACTTATTTACACACTTCACTTACTATATTTTCCTAAGTTGGAACAATGTTTTGGGAACCAGCATTCCAACTTAGGAAAATATAGTAAGTGAAGTGTGTAAATAAGTTACCCATAGTGTATCATTTTAAATTAACAGTGATGTTCAACGACGACAACAAATAATTTCCACTTATTGCAGAAACAATGCATATGAATTACATATAATTCTTCTTTTCATACTAATCATAAAGTTATTAGCTCTTACAAAATGTTAAGAAATTGAGCACAAGAGTGATTTGTACACAAACTTGAACTTGATATATTCTCTGTGAATCTAGTCTGCTCTAAACTGCCAAATTGTCATGTTGTATTTCTGAAATAACTGATTCAATTAATGTATAACTTTTAATATTATAATACACAAATACTCAAGGTAGTTTCTTATTGAAAACTGTTTTGCAGCTAATAGTATATGCATGATGATAAGACTGTTACAACTTTTGTATTTCATGCTAATACTGATTAAAATGATTTATAGCTTAAATTTATTTGTAGAAATATTTTTTTCCTAATCCCTCCATAAATAAGGCTGATTAAAAAAGTTAGTATGCTGTTGTATTTAAGAGAGAACTTCATTAATAAGGAAATGTCACATATCTGGATTATTAGCTAGCTTAATGCTGACCTACTTTTAAGAACATTATCCTGAATTATAGGGAAGTGAAACTTTATTCTCTTAAGTAATTGTTGTGATGTAAAATAATATGAATATTTAAACTTCACACACTGTTTTTGTAGGTGGCTTTCATTTCAAAACTTCCCAATCTGAATAACTACCTATCGAACATAAATGTAATTTAAATAAAAGACATGATTGTCAATTTGAATATTGGAGAGGAAAGCTTAAAACCATTGTTGATTAATTTTTAGCTTTCACCTCATTTTGAAATTTCAAATGGTTCCTTGGATGCTTAAACTCTTTAAGCAGATGCTTGGTTCTATTTCTATATATATATAATTACCTGGAACATTCTTTAAATTTGGACACAATAATGCTATAAACAATAAATTGTGGATGAAAGCATTAGGGATGTGCATCTCAAAATAGCCCATGAATAAGTTGGCTAGTAAAAGTGATAATGGACTGTCCTTTAATAGTCCTGTTTTCTGTGTAAAGATTTTGTCTTCAAATATAAAAATTGCTTGATTTAAGCACAATTTGGTGAATTCAATTTATTCTTTGATGTGTTCTACTGTTCGGTTGGCTGATTGTAACCTTTTTCTTAAAAAGCTAATAATTTATTCTGTGATATGCTGGGAAACAGACTTTGACATCAAAAGGAACCAGCTTGTCATTCAGTGATAATTTTCGGTCTTTATTTTATAATGAGATCTAGGGAGTTTTTAAACTTAAGCTATCAAATTTAGTTAGTGAATGAAACTGTAGTGATAACCATTTTTCTAAATGGTAGCTTGGATTATTTTATTGTTAGTAATTGGCCCCATACTTCTCTCAGGTTTGTGGACCTTTGGAAGGTCATATATTCTGGCTAAAGATGGGTTATGGACTTAATTTTATATCGTTCTGTTTATGGAATCAGGGTACTTCTTTTTCAAGACTTCTGTGGATTTAATACATTTATTCAGTAGGTTTGTTTTAACTTTGACAAGTTCCTCACTTTTATAATAATGCATCCTTTAATCTTATTTTGATTTAAAGTAAAACACTAAAAATCATGTCGTCACATTAAAACTCTCTATAAGTGTGTTTGTGAAACTTATAGAGAGTTTTAATGTGACGACATGATTTTTAGTGTTTTACTTTAAATCAAAATAAGATTAACAAAAGTTTCACTGTGTGGATTCTGAAATTCCGTAAACATGCATCCTTTGTTTGTCTTCTTTATCTAAAATAACAATTTTGTTACCCTTATTAGCATTTGTGTAAATTATGTCTTTTTATTCAGAGTGTTTGTAGTTTTTGATAAGATCTTGGACCAAAGTTATTATTTTTAATTTCCTGTACTGTTTTCTTTAATGTTTTTGTAACAAAATTTTTGCTGTTTTGTTTAAATCTATTTCCAGCTCTATATCTATTATATCTCATTCAGATAGCATGAAAAACCTACACATTTGTTAATACCTTAGTTAAGGAATTTCAGTTCTTTTGAGTTTGATATCATCCTCTCAAAGTGATGGAGGATATATGGGAAATGAAATGGGATAAATTACAGAGAGAAATTACTGCCCATAAAATGTTGACTAATGTGGGGACAAAGAGAAAAAAAAAATGATGGGGAACACTTAGGAAAAATAAGAGAGAAATGGATTAGAAATTAAGGATGAGAGAATTAGGGTGTGACTGATATAAAAGTGCTAACAGGGGAATATAAGAAGTGGTAAGCTTCATTATTCAGATAACCCGGGGATTGCTTGTAATGAGTCCTCATATAAATTGGATGTTAGATTTATTATTATAATGAAAGTTATGTGTGTTTATTTGTTAATATTCATAAACGTTTACTCTAAAATTGATAAATAATAGTGATTTGTTTTGTGTGTATGTAGACCTCAGTCTTCAGGAAATTCCAATAAATAAATCACTGATGAGCTAAAGACCAAGGTCCGGTGACAGTTAATGGAAAATTGTTATGTAGAGATATTATTAGTAAATAAATTCAATATTATTGATTTCACAGACAACAACTGGACGAAGGTCTTGTCTTCCAAGCTTTGTTGACTCAATGGCCTTCAGGGATTCCTAAAGAAGGACACAGAGGCATGATGGCTGAAAGCTTGGAGGACAATAAGATCTTCCTTCACCTGGCTGATTTCCTGTGAAACCATTATTAATATCGGTGTCTGGAAAACTTCAAATTATCAACACATGTTCTAGCTTAGTGAAGCATGAAGAGTGTTAAGATGACAGATTCAATTCACATGAGCTTCAATGTGTTGGCTCCATATGAAAACTTTTTTTTAAAGATTTACAATTTTTAAAAAAATTTTAACATATTCTTTGTTTACAAAACAATAAATGAAGCTATTAACATGTTTATAACACACATTTCTTTTCAAATACCTGCAGCAAATATTATTTGACATGTTACACAAGAGATACAATGCCTCATGCATATGCACCTAGGCATTTAAACGATCAGAGAGCAAAAGCAAGAAAAACTTTTTAAAGGTGAAACACTAAATTATTTCTATAATTAGAAATTAAAAAAAAGTATTAATTTTCACAAATCTTAAGCTATAATTAATTACGATAGGGTATCAAGCCCATATTCTTAATAACTGCATTTGGCAGGGGCAGATTTGTTGGATATTGATTTGCAGCTATTGAGTTTAAAGTTTACAACCATTTCTCACTCTGTGGCCTTCTTTGTGAAAATGTGAAAACCACCATCAGGTATTGAACTGATAAAAGTGTGCAAATAAATAATGTTGCATGTTTTGATTAGTAATATAATTTAAAGAAATTTGCAGATCCAAAATTAAGTACAACACAAAATAAATAGTTGCACTATATTGAAAACCATTAAAGCAAGGAACAGTATTAAAAATATTGAATATTGCATAATTTTTCTTTGCTATATCAGCCCACAATGCTTCTAAGTAAAAAAATTTTTTTTTACATTAAAGCTCAGTGGACTAATGAGAGAAACTGTACTAGTAAAATTTAATTTAAAGCATTTTTTCACAAGCAAATAATTTTACTCATATTTACTGAAAAGGAAAGACATTCTGAAAAAAATCAAATCATCTGAAATAATGGATGGCGTAAAAAAATGTAAATGTAATTATGGACTTATAGTTATAGTTATTTTAATTTTGTTTCCAAAGTATTCTGATTTATTTTACATTTATGTCACATAAAAAAATGTCAGTATTATTTATATACAAAGCACACAATTTCTTGTGATTAGTTATAATACTGATATATAATAATTAATGTATACAATACGTAATGACATCTTTAAAATATTGCATAGTGGCTGATTCACTGTTGGGAAAAGTGTCTTTATATCAGCATTTCAAAATTGGGCAACCCTACTCTAGTTGTATGAGAATTATTTTTGTAAAATGCATGAAAATGCCATACAGCATAATATGAATCAACTTCAATTTGAACATAATTCATTCAGTTTTCCAGACTGCATAACCACTTTTTAAGACAATCAAAATAATTTTTTTGGCCGACTTTGTACATTCAGCTCTTGCTTTGATGTTTATAATCATTAATTAAATAGTTACAGACAATGGTCTCAAAATCATTACATAGATTGATTATTTATTATATTAAGTTCTTCTTGTTCTGATCTATCTCGCAGTCCAGATATCACTGTCTCCAGATAACTGCTGAAGTCTGCTTGTAAACGATTACCACTCTCTTCCATGTTGACAGCCACATGCATTATCCTTACAAAAGTATTTGCTGAAAATATCAAAGTCCATTAGCATATACAATGAATCACTTCTCTGATATCAAAGAAATGCTAGAACATAAATTCTGAATAGACATTTCAAAAAACAATGAAATAATAAGATGCCTCAATGGAGCTCTTTTGAGCAATCCATCCTTAATTTCTTTTGCCAAATTTAATTATCCTACATACCTTTCAAGAACTTTCAAATGCATAAATTATCTGATATGAAAATCTTATGGGATTATTGTCTATGTTATACAAAATGGAGAAGTATAAACAGATAATTTATCAGTGTACTTTTTTATTTATTTATGGATGCTCTTTAACATCTCAGGTCATCAGCATCCCATTCAATTCATGGCGTGGTGCAGCTCTTTAGGAGTGAATTTCAGCTTAATAAGCATAGATTAATAACTCATGAGAAAATAAAGATTTACCAAAATAGGGCAATTAACCACTTTCAAGTTTGAAAAACATATAATAAAAAGCTCATGATATTGAACATTTATTAAAGATTGTAATACTTGGAAGGAAAAAAAATAAGGGTTTTTCTAAAATCATTGTGCTTATAAACCAAAATGTACACAAATATATTTTTAACATGGTACAGTGATAAGTCGGTCCTGGTGGTGTAGTGGTAACCATGCCTTCTAAACCCAAGATCGTGGGTTCAAACCCTGCCAGGATCGATGGATTTTTTTAGGGTGTCAAAATCCTAAGTATGGCTTCCTTTGGAAGGGAAGTAAAGCCATGGGTCCTGTGTCATACATTTACGGCACAATAAAGAACCTCAAATCTAAAAGAAGAGTCCTCTAAACAATATATGTCGGTAGTTTCAATATTTTCCTGACAACTGCAGAAACCATTATGGTAAAAAGCATAAAATAAAGACTTTATATCTCTAAAGCATAATTTTCACATTTTAAGTAATTCAGCATTTTTTTAAAGTACAGTTCTTTGTTATTTTCTGTATGTTCAATTATGTCTATTATAAAAAGGTATCAGAATAGGCAAAGCTGTCTATATCTATGTTTGTGTTTGCATTAATATTGTTAGATTACAAATTTTTATTTCTAGAATTATAAGAATGTACGGTGCAATCAGTGATGCTTTCCCCTGCAGTATGAGGGTTTTTCTATGAACAAGCCCTCACTTGTTTGCTATGCCATGGAGGGCACAGAAAATCTGCTTGCTTACCTGTATATCTTGCTGACTGTCAGTTGTAGCGCAGCTGTTCCCGAAGATGTGTGTTTATAAACAAAGTAATAAAATTTGTTCACATTAACTCCAGTCACTTACATAAAAACTGAACATATGTTTTGGGAGGGATCGCTCCTGAAACATATGTCCAGCTTTCATGTAAGTGAATATGTGTTAGTGTGAACAAATTTTATTACATTGTTTATATATGTACTACTTCATTGTCAACAGCCTCATAAGTACATTTAAATGCATTGTGTTGTTCATTTCTTAACTTGACAGTTGTATAAAGTGTATTATGCCTCATGTGTTTATAATGACAGTATGTCTTTCTGTATGATTCATGTGTGTTAACTCAGTAGTGAAAGACTAATAAGAGTAATTTTTTTGAACATGCAGTTTATTCTGTTACTTATGTGAATACTATATACCTCTTTTTTCAAAGAATTAACCAACAGGGAGCTCATGCATTTTTTCTACAGGCCTCTGCCACTGCTTACACTCCAAATAATTTCAGGAGAGCAATTCACAATGTGTTTTCACAAGGCAGAATTATTATTAGGGATTTGCAGCCTCCTTTGTCCCCAGATTTAACAGCCTGCAACTATTATCTCTGGGGTAAATTAAAAATGCAGTGTACAGATAAACCCGCATACCATACAAGAAACCAAAGATAATATTTGTCAGAATATTTTCTGGATTACCGAAAATGAATTACAGCAAATGATGAATAATTTTCTAAAGAGATGTCCAAAATGTGTGGAGAATAAAGATGAGAAGGTTGAACAACTTATTTGATAATATGGTAAATGAAGAGCCTCTTAAATTACTTTGTGTATTGTTGTATGGTTGGTTTACTTTATTGTTTTTCCCTCCCACTAATCACCAAGATCCGGTTAGTCAGCTAAAACTGACTAATGAGTGACGCACTCACTCACAGGCAAATCTCTGGGGGAAAACAAAACTGATCACATGATACATTACTATTGGTTTTAAAACCTTTTTTTAAATTTTGATGTAAACCAGGTTTCACATATATTTATCACATTTAAGGATATACGTCCCATAAGAAAGCTTATAGCGAATATGAGCTAATCCCTTTTCTTAGCATATCATTTCTCACTTAAAAGAATGGTTTTACTATGAGATTATTTTTGTATATATTTCATGTCTGATAAAAGTGTACAATATATTGGTTTTTGCTTCTCCATCTAGTTCTCAAGTTTTCTTATTCCAATTCCTAGGCTGGATCTGGGCTCATGAACAGTAATTTGTAATAATTTTTTGTTAATTTGCTTTTTGCTCTCTATATATAACCTGGTACTAATATAGATTTTACTGTGCAGAATTTTAAGTTATTTCCTTCTTTCATAATCACTACAGAAACCAATGCAAACAAAATCATGGAAACTAAGTTCAAGAAAATATATATAGCATATATACATCTCTTGATTATAATGTGCTGTCTAGTTAAATTATTCTATGACATTGCAAAGAAAATGTCTTGTGACTGTACAAAATCAAATGCAATTATGACTGAAATCTTAAGACCAGGTTCTGTTAAAAGATAAAATAAATAAGTAAAAAGTAAAATACCTGCATGGTTGAAAGACACTTTTACTCCATTCATTTTAATCTGTCGCAAATACAGTTACCAATTATAGAAATGTTAAGCTCTTCCCAATTGTGCTATGATAATGGACACCAACTATGATTTAGGAAACAAAGTATTTGATTTTTTACAGAGATCCAAACACCTGAGTATCTAAACAAATTAAAGATAGCTCTGAAGATAACAATGTCAACTTCAACAAATACATTCCCTGTTATTAATAGCTTAAGCCAATATATTCAAAAAGTGAATCAGCTCATTGCTTCACCCACATTGCATAATTGCATCAAGAAACTTGCTCATCAATTCAGACTGGCATGGGTATCTTGGTAATGAAGATATTTACCTATTTCTCTCTAAAAGAATGTAGGAATCATAGTTAATACTTTTAGTTGCTGGGTGTAGAATAAGAAAATTCATTGCAACTCAAAGGAACTAGATGGTTAACTTTATACCCTGGAATTGGAAGGCGTGTTAAATGTTGGCCTTGCTGAAGTCATATGTTCTTACAATGGAAGAGTAAGCTGTCTGAATCAGACCTGGAAGTATATGGAGGACTGCAAAACTCTTGTTCAGATCTTTCAAACTTCTTTTTCATTTCACTGAAGTATCAAACAAACAAACTGTGCCAGTATTGTACTCTATTGTAATGAAGCAAAAAAGTAAAAATTTGACAATGAAAAGAGAACATTGATTTTTGGGAAGGGGGGCGAGCAAAGGAGTGTATTACTTCACCTGCAATAACATCTGAGATGATCACAGTAGTCAACAAAAACTTTGGATTTGAAGAAAACATAGACCACAGCACTTCAGCTAAGAAGTTTTAAAATTTGACAAAACAAATGTCAGCAGTGAAAGATTGATAATTTCTTCTGAGTTGGATATTTAGAACGCTCTTTATGGTTTCACTTACATGAGATTTACTCAGGATGTATGTTTCATGGAACTATCGTCCACATCATCAGCTGTTAAATGGCTGTTCGATCATTCCTAGACGCTGGGTAGGTAGGTATCCAGGTTTACTCTGGTGGTCGAGTGCTGTCTGCTTCCGGGATGTCAAAATTCATAAGGTTATACTCATGATTTTTTTATACAAATCCTTTCCCATATGTTTAGTTCTTTTGGTGGTTAAACAGTTTTTAATAACGTGAAGCTTTTTTCTATTTCATGGCTTTCATTCCAAAAAAGTGCTGTCACAGCTGATTTATCTGTTTGTTTGTAACAAATGTTTCTCCAACTATATTTCTCTTTGTCTTCCCTATGTAGATTTTTTTCACAATCCCTACAATTAATTTGGTAAATAAAAGATTTTTTCGCTTTGGGTCTAAAATCTGTTTTGTTTAATTTCAATAAATCTTTTACGCTGTATCGGTTTTGAGGTGCTAAGATGATGTACTGCTTGAAAATTTTTTGAAATTTCTTACTGGCCGATGGGTGGTAAGTGAACTTTTAAATTGTTTTTTCCCATGATAAATCAAAGTTGTTATTTGTTTAATTCTTTTTTGTTTCTGGAATCTTTTAATTTTTTGGTTAATCATCTGTTTGTTGAATCCATTAGATTTTACTGCTTCTATTATGTGTAGATATTCATTCTTGTATTCTTCTTTGCTCAGTGGTATATTTATTAATCTGTATATCATGCTGTTTAATGCTGCTTCCTTATGTGATCTTAAATTGAAACCATGGACTCTGATATAATTGTCTGTATGTGTGTCTTTTTATAGATGCCAAATTCAAGTTTATTATTACATTTAATTATCTTAGATCAAAAAATGGCAACATATTACATCTTTCTGTTTTGACAGTGAATTTAATTGAAGGTTAAACTTGCAGGTTTAAAGGTTTAGTGCATCTTCCACATGCTTTTTGTTTATAATAGCAAATGCATCGTCTACACATCTGTTCCAAACCTTAAAAATATGGGGAAAGCTTTAGTGATGTGCACCTCAAAATAGCTCATGAATAAGTCCGCTAAGAAAGGTAATAATGGACTGCCCATTGTAAGTCCTGCTTTCTGTTTAAAGAATTTTCCTCAAATATAAAAAATGCTTGATTTATGCACAACTTAGTGAATTCAATGTATTCTTTGATGTGTTCTCCTATTAGATTGGTAGATTGTAAACATTTTCTTAGAAAACTAATAATTTATTCAGTGATATGCTGGGAAACAGTGTTTTGACATCAAAAGTAACCATTATGTCATTCAGTGATAATCTTTTATCTTTAATTTTATTGATGAGGTCCATGGAGTTTTTTAAACTTAGACTATCAAATTTTGGTAATGAATGGAACTGTAATAATGACCAGTTTGCTAAATGGCAGATCAGAGTATTTACGTTGTTAATAATTGGCCTCCTACTTCTTCCAGGTTTGTGGATCTTAGGAAGGCCATATATTCTGGCTAAAGATAGGTTGTGGACCTTAATTTTGTAATGATCTGTTTTTGGAATCAGGGTACTATTTTCCAAAACTTCAAAGGATATTTTGCAATACAGCTTGGTAAAAAGAAAATATATATATATACACACACACATTTAAAAATCAAGGATACACTGACATAAGTGAATCACAGAACAATTTCATTGTTTATATTTTTTATAAGCAGATGGCACATTATGTTAAATATCTTGAACTAGGATTTGAAGTTAGAACAGAAGTATTAGTTTTCTAATATCAATTGCTTTTCAAATAATAGCTGTTACATGAGAATTTTACACAAAAATTGTTTTGTCTTATCCAGTGCTATTTTTCAAATTACTTTTGGCTTCATATTTTGATTAACCTAGTTACAGGGGTAACAAAATGATCTACCTTGCTCTTCAGTAGGACCAAGCTGAAGATGGAGCAATCACCTTTGAAACATGTCCAAGTAAGTGGAACAAAATGTGAAATTTGAGTGATTTCGTAACAATAATTTGTCATATTACCTTGCTCTTTTTTTATAACTTTAATGCAGAAAGAAACTAATGCAGACACCTCTGAAAGCATTTACCATCTTCATTATAATTTTTTCACAATTGCATTTTTCTGGACATCTATAAAGATTTATATTTGACTTTAATATAACTTAAACTTTATAAAGAAAATATGATTTATCATGGCAGAGTAAAAAATATAATGTGTATCAACATATTTTATGCATGCATTTTAATTAATCCACATACATAGTTTCGATCCATATTTTAAATCCTTATCTGCTGCTTGCTTCTGGTTGGCAAGTACAATACAATTTCTGGGACTCAGTCCTGTTTGTGTGACAAAATAATTGTACAGTAACTCTAACTCCCGAGCATGCTCTGGGGATGATGGATTGTACACAAAGGCTATTCCATTAGTGTCACGAAAGGCTGGCCAACAGGATTCAAACCTATACACAGATTAAAGTAAACTGTTTAATCAATTTGCTGATGCTCAAAATATGCATACACAAACAAACAGAACTCAATTTAAATTTGAATAGTTTGGGATTTTCACAGTGAAATATAGTATCATATAACAAATTATTTATGAGGAAAAATAATATCATGCTGGAAAGCTGACAATGGAACTGTGCTGATGATGAAGAAAATTTGCCTTTGAAACATGTCCAAGTAAGTGGAACAAAACTAGTGAAATTTGAGTGACTTCCTCATAAATAATTTGTTATAAGAACTCAATTTATTAAGCTGCAAGAAAGAATAGGAAATAAGATAGTTTTGGAAAAGCAATTCTAGACTCCACAATCACTCAAATGGTCAATTAATCAATCAGTTAGCCAGTCCATTATATTAGCTTTTATTTGATGAGTTCTTTTATATTTTGGTAAAATATTAAATTTTTTTAAAAGGCAATTGGCTACAATGTATGTGGTCTGAATTTATTGTATCTACAATAGGTCTCATTTTACTGCCAGGCTTATGTATTTTTGGTAGGCCATAGATTCTAGGTGTTGTAGGTTGTCTGGTAAGATCTTTTTTTCTTCCTCTCTCAGAATTGTTTATTATTTTTGTTAATTTTGTTAATAGTTCTTACAGTAAGAAAACTATTAACAAAAGCAACAATTTTGAGCCAAAAATACAATAAGCTCTGTTTGTTTCTTTCAAATGCTAATGAACAGCTCTCCAGACTTTATAAGCCTAATAATACATTTGGTGGGTTAATGATGAAAGGTTGCATAAAAACAACTTACTTGTGATCCCCACTGACATCCCACAATTCCACTTCTGCTTTCACACTTCTGTTATTAACATTCAAATTTTTTGCTTCAAATTCCAAAATTCTCACCCCTTGAGTTGGTCTATAGTCTGTGCCAACACTCTCATTAGCCTCTGAAAGGAAGTTTGCAATAGTTGTCTTGCCACTCTGTAAAAAAAATAAAAAAATTATGCCATTGTTATACATATGGGTCTTGTTGCCTATTTCTGTACATGTGTAATAGGGGATTGGAGGAGGCAGCAAGGCAGAAAGGCAAGCAAGCAGACATAAGATATACATCAGACAGCAATAACTTCAGAAAAACTAAGAATGCATATGTTACACTTAACTTCCAGCCTTTGATTTATGGAAACTGTAAAGATTATAAATGAGAATTCCAAGTTTGAACTATTATGTATAGCAAGGACAATTACTTTTCATCATCTTGGACTTTGGGCTGTAGGAGCATGTGTGACAGAGAGAGAGACTATGCGTGTTTATGTCTGTGCTTAGGGATGAGAGCAAATAGCTGCAGTTTTCCTGATTTAATTTGGTGATATGTGCACCATACTTCAATTCTTAATATTATGCTTTTTTTTTTAATGATATATTGGAAAAGGATTTTTTTAAGGAAGTAAATGTTCAAGGCTTAAGTTTAGGATACCTCCTGACATTTGCCATTTATGAGGACAGAGGAAAATCTAGGAAAAAATCTCAGTCAGGGAGGACAGTCCCAGCAGGATTCAAACCCCAGACCTCCCAATCACGAGTCCGTGCCTTAGCAACCTTGGCCACCCATGGCAATTTTATTATGCAATCATGATAGTGTGCTTTGGCTTACAGGTGGGAATATTTTCTTAGATTTATGGAAGCATAGTGACAGCATGCATGATTTTGGAATACATACATGTAAAAATCAGTGCAATATGTGAAGAAATATTCTGCCTTGTTAAGTCTAGTTTAGTAAAGTATGTAAAATGATTGAGCCATAAAACAAAAAACAAATTATACTTTAAGAAAAGGCTTTATGATAAAATAAAGTGCTTCAGTCTAAATGAAACTGTAATTTGAGATACCAAAACTATGCAGTATAATAATCTCTTCTTTTTCACTTACCAAGATCTATCCCTAGAATAATATTTAAACCTTAACAATAATAACAATGAACAAAGTGGAAGTAGCCACTTTTCAATCTTATTTTAATATGTAAAGCTGATTTTGATTAAAGTAGCCCAAATAAATTGAACTTACAAAGCTGGAGACAATAGAGTGAAATATATCCTATATAACATACTCAACAAGTTCACCATAACTCCACTTACATATTAATAGGACATGTTTCGGAAGCACTAGCTTCTGTCATCAACTGTTGACTGACTACTTGAATTGGTTGCTGGATCCTGAGGTGCTTTTGTGGGAGTTTGTGATGGTTTTATTAGGAACTTGCCAAGTTCATCCATGGATGAGTATCAAAATGCATTAAGTTTTTCTTATTTTTTTAAGATGAAAATATTTTCCCAAGTGAATAACTCCATTAGGTTGCGAAGTTCTTTCAGCAGCTACCCTCTGGTTTAATTTCGTGTTTTTTTGATCTGCTGCTACTGCTGATATATCAACCTGTTTAAAACAAATAAATTCATTTTTCTGATATATCTTTAATCACAATCTGCTTATTTGATTTCATAAATTCCATTTTACCATGCAACCTAAAAAAAAATTATATTATATTTGTCCTTTTGGGCTAAAATTATGCCATGTTCTTTGAATATGTTGTTGAATTTTGTTGTGGTAATTTGGATGGTACGTGAAACTTTTGAATTTGTATCTCCTAAACAAAAACCTCAAAACTTGTGTGGACTTTTCAGAAAATATAGAAGAATACATAGGGGAAATTGATTTGGCCATCCACCACCTAAATGAAGTGGAAAAAAAAGTTAGTAAAATGAAATGTAATAAAATTTTAGATAATCTAAATAATGAAAGAAATTCAAAATTTTCCATAGTACATTAAAGCAATTAAAAGATAAACCAATAATATACACAAGGCTGATAAAGGAAATAAAACAGCCATTTTGAACTAAAATGATTCCATAAAGAGTAGAAAATATATTAAAAAAGGAAGCCTTCAAACTAATTGAAAAGAATCTTCTCAATAGCTGCATTAAAAATTTAACCAAAACACTGAAGAAAGTTACAATATCCACTTCTGAGAAACAGAGAATTACACAGAGCAATTCAGTAATACCCAGATTTTATGTACTTCCAAAAATAAAAAAAAATGATAACAGCATGAGACAATAATTAACGATATCAATTCATGCACATACCAAGAAAATTAATTAACAATTTCAACTCTTTTAAAAGATTTCAAAGTGTGGGCAGCAAAAAATTAATTTAAATAAAAAATGTTTCAAAATGCACAGTTACAATAGGAGATGTAATGATGTCATTTGATGTAAAAACCTTATTTCTGAGCATACCAATAGAAATTCTTATGCAAATGTTAAAGAAGTTGTTAACTTCATCAACACAATTCTGGCCTAGCAATGAAAAATCTGTCTCCATTTCTAACTGGTTTATTAATGAGTGTCTTTGACATGCATACCCAAAGCTTTCCCCTTAATTTTCAACACATGGTATAGGTATGTGGATGACATATTTGCAAAAATATTGAAAAAGCATTCAATAGATGCTCTGAAACTTCTTAATTTACAACATAAATCTATACAGTTTACCACAGAAGAAGAGAAAAAATTGTTGGCTAGCATTCCTAGATTTAAAAACTATAAGAAACAGAGATTAGACTGAACTTTAGAATCCATAGAAGACACACACACTAAAAAGTACATTAAAAACAACAGTTATAATCCCACTCCATATAAATATGCAGTGTTTTACAGGTTGGCACACAGAATAATTAATATCTCACTCACAGAAACAGCACAAAAAAGAATACCAACAGATAATTAATACAGTAATAACCAATGTTTTCAGCAAAGATGCAGTATTAAAAATTATTAATAAATTTAAAAAATAAAAATCTATAAGAGAGGTTTTCACACTGAAGAACATCAAGGAAAGATAGAAATTCAAAAGTTTCAATTACCATCCAAGTTACCACAACAAATTTAAAGATATTTAAAGAACAAACATAATATCAACAATTTATTAAGTTGCACAGTAAAAGACCACTCCAACAGAACAGAAATGGAATTTATGAAATCAAATGTGCAGATTGTGATTAAAGATACATCGGAAAAATGAAGAGAAATTCAGAGGTAAGAGCACTTTATGAATATTCATTTTAAACAGGTTGATATATCAGCAATAGCATCTCTCTTTTGAACCAAAAATCATGAAATAAAACCAGGAATAAGCTGCTGAAAGAATTTCATAATCCAATGGAGTTATCCAGTTGAGAAATGATTTTCATCTTAAAAAATAAAAAAAAACTTAATGAATTTTGATACTCCATTCATGGATGAACTCAGCAAGTTCCTACTAGAATCATCAGAGATTGCCATAGAAGCATTTTGGGATCAGCCACAACCACCAATTTGAGTAGTTGGTCAACAGCTGGTAATGGAAGTGAGTGCTTCCTAGTGTTATGTAAGTAAGTGAACAGTGTGAATATGTTGAATACATTAGTAGGATATAAAATGGTAGCTTATTTTAAAAAATCTAACTTGTAATAATAATTTAAAATTAATTTTGTGTCGGAACTAACACAGCAAAGCAATTAATTTATTCTTAATTAGTTAGTGAGTCAATTTACTCTCATGCTCCATTACCATTGAATTATACAGAAAATATTTCACAGGCTTTTGCCTGCATCATCAGTTGTGCATCCACTGCTGCATTCATTGTTGGTTAAATGGACTTGATGTGGCTCTCATGGACATTTTATCAACTTTTGGATTAATTTGTCTTCTGTTCGGATCTCAAAGTTCATAACCTTATCTTCATATTTTTTATAAAATTTTTTCCTCATATTCCCAGGTCTATCTACGAATTTCAATAATTTGATTTCCATTTCTATATAACATTTATCTCTCCAAAAGTGATGTGCAACAGTTGATTTATCTAGCTGATTGTATACCTGATGTTTATCCAGTGTTCCTTTCACCTAATTCCAATGCTTCTTTTTGTTTTGCCAATATATGTATATGTATTGTTGCATTCTGAACAGTTGATTTTATATATTCCTGGCTTTTCATCAGATTTCTATCATCACCCAAGTTGAGTAGATTATTTAGGATGTATTTGTTCACTGGGGACAAAGTAATCGCAAACTCTCAGAGCATTTTCTGGAATTTTTGGTGGCCCAAGAATGATAAGTAAATTTATTGTGAATGGTAGTTTTTTTTTTTTTTCTGTCAATATTGTAACTTGTTTTAAACTCTTTTCTTATATAAGAGTATTAAATTCACTAGCTAATTAAGAACTATAAGAAAAAGTCTGTCAAAATGGATTATTATTAATTAATTCTTGAAATACTGGCAGCACACTCATCAAAATTTTTCTAAAAGAATATTTGTTATCTTGATATTGGACAAAACACTATGGCACCAAGGAGTAATGCAATCAAATATGATACTGGATCACCCAGACTTTTGCAAAAAATACTCAATGCACACTCCATGCACATAGATCATAGCCAATCACACTTGCTGAAAAAAATAAATATTGATGATGCCATGGCATTTATTTAAATCTTCCTGGATAAAAATAAAGGCTCAAATGACAAAGTTTTCATTGATATGGAGAATGGGATGACTTGACTTTCATACTACTAAGAACTGGAGGGAAATATAACTTGTACAATACAATATTTGGTGTATCAAGAAATAAGTGATAATTTCAAGTATAAATAATGGTATATTAACATAACTTGATGTAGAAACAAAGATGGATTCAGGGAGAGGCTGGGAGGGGATCTCTCTCCAAAAAACTTAAAATCACTTTGTAAATGTATAATACAATATTTGTAATTAAAAGTCAAAAAAATTTATATTATGGTCTGTTTTGATAATTGCTAACTTGGGATGTGTGATAAATATCCATTTGAAACTTAACAATGAGCACATGTTAAGTGGTAGGACTGGTATAATGCAATATGTTATGAACCACCATGAGTGGCTGAGGTTGTTATGGCGCAAAGCAGGAGGTCTGGGGCTCAATCCTTACCAGGATTGTGCTCCCTGATTGAAGTTTTTTCCAGGTTTTCCTCAGTCCTCATAAATGGCAAATGCTGGAAAGGTACCCTAAACTTAGGCCTAGAATGCTTCCTTCCTTTAAAAAGAAAAGAAAAAGAAAAAAAATACTGTACTTCTCCAATTTATCATTTCATTTCACATGTATCATCAGTGTTTGTTAAAACAATGTTAAACACTATTAAAAAAATTGTATTACAAATTTCAACTTTTTGTAGCTGCAGTTATTTTAACGGTTAGTTAATCTACAGATCACTATGGAAGGGTGACGTGCTTGTGCAGTCTTATCGAAAGAAGCGTTACCCGAGTACAATTATTAGATATAATTTTTCTTTCTTTCTTTTCTACTTAAGACAGTTTATTTTGGAGAACTCATCTATGGAAAGAAATGCTAGTGATAATGAATTCTTCAGTTATTCAAATGAAATGTGTACTATTTTTGACCCATCCATAAGTTGTCATCCTGAACAAAGTGTAAAAAGTGTTGAATATGAGATTAACTACAAGCAAAAATGGGAATTTATTGCTTGTACTTTGACTGCAATTGGGGTTGGGCTTTTTGGAAATTATGAGAAATGCATTTAATAAATTATATTGAAGCCCTACAAAAAACAGGCTAAGTTAATTGATATCATTGTATGATTCAGTTGAACTACACACTCTTAAAGCTTCACTTACTTTTCATAAAAGTATGAAACTAGAGCATTTAATCCTTGTAATAGACAGTTTTCAAGTGGCAAGCTTTTATAATTTTCCCTTGCTTCTGGTAGCTTTTCTAAGTTTAGTGAAAGGTACAGAAATAAACACTTAGCCTGTTTACTTAAATGTAAATTGGAACTTGCACAGTGAAGCCAATCATATTAATTGATATCATTGTATGATTCAGTTGAACTACACACTCTTAAAGCTTCACTTACTTTTCATAAAAGTATGAAAAGTAAGTGAAGCTTTAAGAGTGTTATGAAAAGTAAGTGAAGCTTTAAGAGTGTGTAGTTCAACTGAATCATACAATGATATCAATTAATATGATTGGCTTCACTGTGCAAGTTCCAATTTACATTTAAGTAAACAGGCTAAGTGTTTATTTCTGTACCTTTCACTAAACTTAGAAAAGCTACCAGAAGCAAGGGAAAATTATAAAAGCTTGCCACTTGAAAACTGTCTATTACAAGGATTAAATGCTCTAGTTCAAGCTCAGATTATTCAACAAAATGAAACTGAAAAAGTGCTAAATCAGAAAGATGTGTCTTCTTTAATTGGAAGCGGAATTTTCTTAGTAAGGAAGAGATGCTCCACAGGATGAAATATGAACCTTTAATTCATAAGATAAAACTAAAAAGTGACATTGACCTTGAGAATGGAAGGTTCACATATGTTAGCAAATATACTTCAAAATTATTAAATTGTATTGGTAAGGTTTTAGACAATCAAGATGAAACAATTATCCATGATAAATACTTTTCCTTAATAGTAGATGAATCTACAAATGTTTGTAACTAACATTATGTTGCACCATCTGTCTTTTGAAGAGAAGGAAAGGTTTATATGTCTGGTTGAACTGAAGAGTTATATTCACAGCAATTGATTGCAAACTAAAGGAAACAAAAATTTCTTAGGACAAATTAGAAACATGCTCTTTGGATGGTGTTGCTAATTTTAGTGGTTCTATCACTGAAGCTAGAGCTGGTAATCATGAAAAAAGAGGTCCATGAATTGCCATTTGTTCACTGTGGAGCACGTATTTTTTTACCATTGCTGTCAGCAACTGTAAGAATAAACACCCAATAATAAAACACTCATTATATATTGTTAAGAACAGTTATGAACTTGTAAACTTTTTCATGCTTCTCCTAAATGAGAATATATATTGTATGAAATTCATTGTGCCTTAGAACAAGCTATTTTAAAAATATCCAATGCTGTTGATGACTGCTGATTGGGTACTTAATGCGCAGTTCATGCTATAGATATTCCTGTGCTAAAGTCCATTATAATGGTATGCAAAAACTAGACAGGAGTATGATGCAGTTATGAAATCTAAAGTTTAAGTTTGTTAAATTTTATGATCTGTATCACTGACTTAACTAAAGCAGACATATGTATGCGTATACTAACGATTTACAAAGTAACAACCATGACCATGTTATTGGACAAATAACACATTAAAAACAAAATAATGAAGACTTTCTCCACTTCAATGCATAAATTTGAGTTAAAACTAAGACAGAGATAGATGAGGGAGTTTGATGGAGTTTAAATGACATCCGGCATGTCAGCCTATAAGGCTTATTGTGCTACCACATTGGAAGAGACACCTTCATTGTATCTCAAAATTTGTTCCTTGAACAAGTTGCAGTATTTTGGTTCCAATGTTAGCATCTGTTCCTAGGTCTTTGTTCATTATAGAAACAGTAAGTCTCTTTCTTAACAGGATATACGAGGTAGATTCCTCGTCCTGTTTACACAATCTACATATGGGTTCCTCTTTATATAGACCCACTATTCTTAGATGTTTCCTGAAGTGACCATGTTCAATAATTAGTACAACTAGTTTCCTCATCCCTCTTCTGTCCAAATTTAGAAGAGATGTGAAAAGAGAGTTGCTTGAACCTAGGACGAATTTTCTAGCTTGTCTTTGTAGAAGATAGTTTTACCACTAGTAGGTGTTTTTCCCCAATTCATGTTTTGAATATCATCTTAGCAGTTTGTACTGTGTACTGATTCCAACCGTGGGTTCAGTGCCAAAAATAGTGTGTGTAAGCAGCCCTTTTTGCCAACTGATCTGCTCTTTCTTTTCCATAAATGCCCTAATGCCCCAGCACCCACAGCAGTTTATGCCTGTAGCGAGATGCCAGGGCATTTATGCATTCCAATACCAGTTCAGATTTTACCTGGTCCAAACTTTTACCTGAGAGAATGAGAATTCATTTACCATGATAATCCCATTCAAGTCCTCTAAAAGCACAGTTCAGGATAGCAAATACTTCTGCCTGAAAAACTGTGCAGTATTATCAAGACTTATACTAATGTTGGTCCTTGAGGATAGGTCATATATGCCTGCATCCAATTGTATTCCTATGCTGGATCCATCGGCAAACCATACAAGTTGCTCAAATTCTTTGGTGTGCATTGTTCCTTCCACCCAATCCTCTTGAGATCTGAGATGATGGAATGAAGATATAGTATTGACAGACCTCATTCAGTACTGGAATATCAGAAAATATAAAATGGAGATATGTCCAGTTGCTAAGAGACTGCTTCTCCAGTTTCCTGTATGCATCAAGCAATATGCAGTTAGTCTAGCCTCTGCTTGTAAATAGATGTCCAAGGGAGGAAGATCCAATAGAGTCTCCAATGCAATGGTTGGAGTACTTCTGAAAGCTTTTGTAACACACAGACTTGCTAATCACTGTAGCTTGGTAAACTTACCAACTTTAGTAGTTTTTAAAGTTGTCTGTCACCACACATTAGCACCGTAAGATATCTGGTACATGACCATTGCAACATATAGTCAGTGGCTATTGTTCCAGGTTAGTTTCTTATTCAGTTCAAGACCTAGATATTTAACTGACTCAGAATGTTCCAGGATTGAGCTGCCTCGTTTAAGATTTCCTAGGCCTTTCAGACTTCTCCTGTTAGGAAATGGGACAACAACTATTTGTTAGGATTGATGCACCAGCTGTGAATTTTTCTGTATTAGAAAATTTCCCAAAAATTATCAGTGCTATGTCATTCACATAGCCTTGTATATAATATCCTTCCTGGGTCATGTCTTGGAGAAAGTTGTCCACCACAAGACTCCAAAGAAGGGAGGAAAGAGTACCCCCCTGTGGGCAGCCCTTCATGGAGACGATTCCTTTCATTTACTTCTGCTCCTGAGCATGGAGTTGAAATAAAACCAAAATAAACTAGACTCAGAAAAATCTCAAACCATAGTTATGGGACACCATTATCTACTTAGTACACTCTGAACATAATATTAAGTTATTTTACTAAGGGTGCCAAAAATGTATACACACTTTCACAATAGATATCTATTTAATATATTTCACAGTTGGACCGAAAAACAACAGTAATGTGTAGTGTGGTGTTCTGTAAACAGATGTCACTCACATACATTATCATAGCATTGCTACATGACAGGTAAATCAACAATAAACAAATGAAGTCAAGATTGTCATGTGATGTTCTGTAAATAGACATGATTCTCATTGCGTTATGCTAACATTGCTACAACAAAATGGAGCCAAGATTATCGTTTGAACAAAGCAATTTTGAAGTGGTATTGGAAAACTGAAAATGTTGAAGTTCAAAGACAATGGAGACGTGTGTACAGAACAGAACCACCAATGCGAGTAACAATTGCATACACTCAAGACATATTTGAGATTTATGATACCATTTGCTATGTTCACAAGAGCAGATCTGGGAGACTTAGCACAACAACATGCTCCATGCACTGGATCCAAGGCACTGGATAGGACGAAGAGGTCCTATTGAGTTTTCACTGCATTCTCCCAATTTAACTCTGTTGGACTTCTACCTATGGGGAAATCTTAAGGGTGTTGCATATTGTAGAAAACCAGTTACACTGTCAGCACTTTGGGAAGAAATTGAAATGGTATGTGCTGCAATCACTGAGGACACTTTTGCAAATGTTGCTCAATCAGTAGTTCAATACACTAAGAATAAGTGTATTGATACCGATAGTGGGACATTTTGAGTAACTGTTGTAACTGTAAAAGTCTAATATGATTAGTGCTCATCATTTTCTGCTTATGTGAATTCAGTTTTGTTATGTTAACACAGTTTTTTCTTTGCTTGAAGTGTATATATATTTTTTTCGCACTCATGGTATAATTAATGGGACAGTTTTGACAGCTGTACAGCCAAAAACCATTGACTGACATATTTACAGAATTGGAATATCCAGGTAACACCCACCACTTACCCATACACACAAATTTATGAATACTTTAATTGTTGGATTCTATGAGATACATAAAGATAATGTTCCATTTACTCAAAGAAAATTAAATAAATAAAACTCTAATTCAAATGCTAAATGCACCATTTTGATCATTGCGATTTCTTATTTTACCAATTTAAGTGTAAATTTAGCTGAAAGATTACATTGTGTATCAAGCAATTCTTGCAAATCTAATAATCATCATGGATTCTCCTGAAGGAACATAAGTTGTACACTTTTTCTGCTACTTATGTTTAAATTACTTCTCTGCCTAATGATATCAGGAATTATCATTCTTTATTCCAATTGAAACCTAAGGTAGAAAGTTATGTTTTATAACATGGAGCTTTGATAAGTTTGTTCATTTTTATTTCTTTGACTTTCACGTCATAATCTGTAATTTCCATTTCAGTGTATATAATAAACTATTTCTTTATGCATCATAACAAATAATGGTTAATGTGTGGTTAAGATTATAATACTGGAGTGTTTGCTATTCTATTCTTTGTTCTATTTGAATTAATGTATATTTTACATTTATTCTGTAAATTGTATCAGTTTTTATTGTTGCATTCATTCTTAGGTAGAATGGAAGAGAAGGTTTTAACTCTAATAATACAATTACTCAAATTAAAAAATATCTAGAATATGGATCACCTATATGAATAATTGATGCAATTATGCATATTTTTCATATTTTATATTACAAAGAGCAAAGTGCTAGATTTCACTTCATTGTTTTACAAGAACTTCCCTTTCGTTTTTCCAGAATCAAACTGTGTTAAAATTAATTCAACATACTTATTGCATCTCCCAAACCTATCTGGTTAGAAGTTAATCACGAGCTGAAAACTATAGACAAAAATCCTTTATTATCAGTGTTTTCAAATTTTGTGGAAAAATTGGTGTATAATAAATTGATTTCTTTTATCACAAAAAATTATATTCTATCTGATGCCTTACAAGGATTTGAGGAAAATAGATGAACAAAAACATCCACAGGTAAATTATTCAAATAAATACAAGAGACAGTTAACAAGAAGTTGTTAGTTGTAGGGTTATTTCTAGACCAACAAAAGTGTATGATGTGTTAGGTCATGATATTTTGCTTATAAAGCTATATAAATACAAAATTCAAGGCTGTATTAACAATTGGATTAAATCCACAAACTTTAAGATAAACTTGAAACACTCCCTAATCACCAGTGCATTTTACAATATACAGGAGTACTTAGCAATATTAATGCTCTAATTTTATTTTATTTAGTGATGGTGCCTATCATTTAGATTATTATATTTGACATGTTATATTCTATACTTTTTTTTTCTTTTAGGTAAATCATGGCACCGCAACATGATCTGTAGTGCCAGATGAAGGATGATAGATGAAATTTGGCCAAATACGCTCAGGGGATATTGTATAGATGAAATTTGGCCAAATGAGCTCAGGGGATATTGTGGCCTAAGTTTCCCAGGCATTCCTTTCATATAGATTGTTATATTTGACATATTCCATACCCTCAAGCATTTACTCTTTATGAAATCTATGGAGCAACAACTAATACCAGATAGCTGTGATTTACATTTAAACAGCTATGTTGGCTATGCTTTCATGCATATGCTCAAACCACTACTTCTACTTTCACTTTTCTTTCCTCTCTTCTTAAGATTTTTAAACTTAAGATAGTGAATGAAACTGTATTGATAACCATTTGCTAAACAGTAGATTGGAGTATTTACATTGTTAATAATTGCCTTCATGCCTCTCCCAGGTAAGGTCCATATATCCTTGCTAAAGATGGGTTGTGGACCTTCAGTTTATATTATTCTGTTTTTGGAATCAGGGTACTATTTTTCAAGACTTTTTCTGTGGATTTAATGCATTTTTTCAATGGGTCTGTTTTAACTTTGAGAAATTCCTCACTTTTTAGTAAATCTTTTACCTTTTGCTTGTAGTCTTCATCTAAAATAACGATTTTGTTACCCTTATCAGCCTTTATAACAGGATTGTCAAAAAATTTATGTAGGGAAAACAAAGAGAAATGTATGCATTAGTTGAGGAATATTGGAGAAACAATTGTTACAAACATATAGAAAAATTAGCTGTAGCAGCACATTTTTGGAATGAAATAGAAAAGGCATCAAGTTATTAAAAAATCAAAAACCAAAAGAATTAAACATGTGGGAAAGAATTTACATAAAAACATGAGCAAAAATTAATGAAGTTTGACATTCTTGGAGCAGACAGCTCTTTATTCAAGTTTATCACAAGACCACTGGAGTCAACCCAAATACCTACGAACCCAATTCAATAGTCATTTAACAGCTGAGGATGTGCACGAGGGTCCACGAAACATGTCCTGAGTAAATCTCCAGTAAGTGAAACCATAAAGAGTGTACTAAATATTTTAACTCAGAAGAGATTATTAATGTGTGTTTCACTGTGTTAGATTCCAATTTGAATTAATATTCAAAATACTTTAACAATTCAAAAATGACTTCCCAGATACTAATTTTAGCTTCTCAAAATTTTGTAGATTTTGACTCGAGCATGTAATACTTACTGGCTGTTGGGATTGATTCTATATGTGTTCCTGAATAACATCAGAATGTGATAATTATGGAAGATGCCATTATGCAAAATAAAATTACAAGAAAATAGATCTTAAACAAAATATATCAACATTTAAACATCTGCTGACATTAACGAGTTACAATCCACCAGCTAAAGCATGTCTATTGAACAACTGTACATAATATCCTAAGCAGGATGTACTTCAAGATATTTCTCTTCAGATATTATAATTTAATATGATTTATTTGGATACATATAAATATGAATGACTACAGCCAGATGGAATCTCAATATCCTCACATCCTCAGCAGAAGAATTTATAAAAAAATACCTGAAAACCTCAGGCAACTTCATAATGCTATTGCTGTTTGGGAGATTTAGATGATTTTTACTGGAATAATCAGCAAGCCCCATTTATCCGTTTCTTATTCAAACAAATCCTTGAATGAATTACAAAGCCCTTGTTTTGCTGTTATATCAGCTAATTCATGATACTGGGACTGTGTGCATATTCCAAAAACATATCATTACATTTTTAAAAGAAAATATATAAAATATTTCAAAGATATGTTATGTTTTAGATGATACATAAGTACAGTATATATAAAAAAAAAAACATTTCATCAACTTATGCTCTCACAATACTGATTTTAGAATTAACGCTGAATGGCATTTCTTTGCCACTATACATGGAAAGAGCCCTTGTGGATGGTATAGGTGGTACTATGAACTGCCTTGCTGCTCAAGTTTACAAAATGAGATATTGACACCAGAACAACTCTTCTTGTGAACAAAGAAAATTTTACACTTAAGTTGAAGAAATAAAACAGAACCTAGAGCAGAGGTTTGAAAATGTCAGTACAATGGTTCGAACCCATCAGTAATGACAGATCACATTTTGTCTTTGGTCGACATCCATTTTTAATACTGGTAAAACATGTCATCAAAGGAGGCAGATCATGTGGTAATATTTGAATGTACTGCACTTTATTCCAGATATTAGATTGCTCATGAGATCATTGCACAGGATTTGGAATGAGATGTGAAATTGCTGGGGCCAAGTAAGGTGTTTTATTTTATCAGCAGCGTCCCGTGAAACGGCTGACAAATTTTGCTCAGACACCTCTTTTTTCATGCTTTGGGTTCTTTATCGTGTTTAAGATTTTTACGCCCGAAAAAATTCATCGGCCTTGGCCAGGATGGAACCCGCGATATTGGGTTTAAAAGGCAAGTATGGTTCCTACTACATGACAGGGCCGACTCAAGTGAGTGTGTGTGTTTATGTAGCAGAAAATACAAAACAGGCTGTTAAATATGCACAAAATGTTCGCACGTATAACAAGTATATCATGTCTTGTGGCGTGTGTGTATGTTATATACAAGGTAATTATATTACAATGTTACACATGTGAACATTTTGCGGCAAACATTTGCAACAGCCTGTTTGCTATAACACACACTCTCACCTGATTCCAGCAGTTTTACTCCCACAATCCCTTGTTCCAAATTATGGGTTACCTAACCTCTGGAATAAAGTGCAGTATATTCAAACATTATTCATTAGCGATCACACATCTAAACTGCTGGGAGATTTCAGGAACCAAACAATTTGAATTGGTACTTCATGAGAAAAGTTGTTCAGAGGCAAGTTTAAATATGATTGATACTTTAAAGTGTAACATCTGTGATTTCTGAATAATTGAAGCAAAATTCAAGATGATACCTTTCAGGAAAAATTATTTTGCTCAAAATATGTCACAAAATGATTAGGAATGTGTGTAAAAAAATTAAAGAAAAACTAAAACATGAAATTTTGAGGATTTGTTGGTTTTCCATGAAATGACTCTAAGATACCTTCAGCCTATATTCACTCTGATACATTAAAAGTGAATATAATTAATTGAACGATTTAGTACTTACAGCACATGGCCCAATAAGCAATATTTTGACTTTATACATTTTTCACTGTATTTCAGTTTTGCACACAGAAATTGCTATATTTTTCTTACCCTTGCTTTGCATAATTTAAATGTTTACTGCTTGTTACCATGGTAACTCTCCTGAACAGTGTTGCCAAGCTGTGCATACAAATCACTTTGGATCAAAACAACCACAACAACCTCGGTAGAAATATCTTCCTGCAATATCAATGCTTAATTTGTTAGGAATGTTCACAGCTAGTTACTATGGTAACTGTCTGAACAGTGTTGCCAAGTTGTGCAGCCAAATCACTTTGGAACAAAACAACCACAACAACCTTGCGAATTTGAATTGGGTTGAAAAGTAAACTAGCTGACATCTGCTTAATTTAATACCTAAAAGAAAGTAGTATAGCTTCTACAATGTTTTTAGTTTTGTTATAATGTATGCTTATGTTAACTCATTGCAAAAATCTCTAATATGTATACATGAAGTACATTAAGTGATTTTATCAATATACAAAAGCAACTAGTGAGTACTCGAATACCTTTTAAGATACCAAGAAACAACATTAACAATAAAACTGGTACAAATAAATGTGTATATATATTCAATGGCAGCTCATTGTCTCATTGACTTATAGGCATCTTCCCTTGGAATGGCAGTATTGCAGTGATTTCTGAGGCCAGAAAGCTTAGAATGCATAAAAAATATGGATGAAAAAATTAACGATGGCGCAAATGAGCTCAGGAGTCCTTGGAGTCCTAAAGCTATCTAGAATTCACCATCTCAAAAATAAGAAATATTCCGAATAAAATCTTACCCAAACAGCTTGACCTTTACCGTGAATTGAACCTTGGATCTCCGATTTAGTGGGTCGTAAACCATGAAGGCGGTCAAAACACAATATTGAAGTAACGAAAGTCCGTCACACAAGAACTGCGTAAACTAAGCGAATTCCCCATAAAATTGAATAACTTTTAATAAAAATGAATGTAAAATCAAAATTAGGCCTTATTAATTAATGAAATAAAATAAATTATGGCACTACTGTGTGATATTAAGGGGCAAAAAATTAGAATTCTTGCAATATTTAAGTATTACAAAGGAGAAGCATTTTTAGAGTTATACATATTATTATTATTATTATTATTATTATTATTATTATTATTATTATTATTATTATTATTATTGTTGTTGTTGTTGTTGTTGTTGTTGTTGTTGTTGAAATTAAATCACAAAATTTAATTGCATTCTATCAATTAAATGAAATGTAGGACTACTGATAGGAAAAAAACTACACTGTGCGGGTATTTTTATCATTTTTAAATGTAATAACGTTTGTAAACTGAGCCGTTGATATTATCTTTACTTCACTAAAATAGAGAGAAATAGCATAAAGTGTCGAGTTACATTGTGTATTTAAGAAGATGGCGTTCAAATGTTTCAATAAAACAAAAACATGTTACTATTTAAAAAGAATTACAATTTACAAAGCAAACAAAAACAATCACAAGTTACATTGGATTTTCATTGGCTTTGAAATTTAATTTAAATGTTTTTGTAGTAAAAATATGCAACGCAAAGTTTTCGGATTATAGAGCGCTCTTACATACAAATATAATTCTCACACATAGATTAATATTTCACATTTGCTAACTTCATGACGATGCTTTTGTTAAATATAAAACACATGCTTATAAATACATTTCTTATGCTCAATTAATTTGTCCTTTTATTTTAAGACAATATAGAGAAAATTAAATACAAGAGTTCTTTTTAAATGTTGGTATTCAAATAAAATTTCCCTAATTTTCGGAAACTATTTTTTTTATTTTATTTTTTATTTTATTTAAATGGCATATACCGAATTTAGTTGTGAAGAAACAAATACTGGTGGCGCTAGAGCGATTTTTAAATTTTGGGTTTTAGGTTAACCCCCTCCTAATAACTCCGTTTATCTGATTTTCAGAAAATATTTTTCTTAATTTATTTAAATGCTGTATACCGAGTTGCGTTGCATACAAAAAAAAAAAAAATAATTCCACTAGAGCTAGTTTTAAATTTTAGGAATACCTCCCTCCTAATAGTCCTATTTCACTGATTTTCAGAAATGATTTTTCTTATTTTATTTCAATTGCATATACCAAATTTCCTTTTAAAAAAACTTTAAAATGCGGCCTCTAGACTCTAGAATAAATTTTAAATTTCCCTTTACCCTAGTTTTACAGGTAAAACCCCACCCCTCCTAGTAATCTTATTTCATCAATTTTCAGAAATCATTTTTCTTATTTGAGTTAAATGGAATATGCCAACTTTTGTTGTTAAAAGAACAATTATTGGTGCTGGTAGAGCTATTTTTAAATTTTGGGTTTCACGTAAACCCCCCTCCTAAGTGCCCGATTTCCCTAATTTTCAGAAATTATCTTTATTGTTCTATTTAAATGGTGATTACATAGTTTCGTTGCGGAAAAGCTTACATTAATGCCACTTGCGCACTTTTAAATTTTGCGTTTCAGGTAACCCCCTCCTAATAGTCCGATTTCACTGATTTTCGGAAATTGTTTCCTTATTTTATTACAAAAAATTTAAAATCGCGGCCGCTAGAGTGATTTTTAATTTTGCTTTAATTCCCGCTTGTTTTCAGGTATACCCAATTTCTAATGGCCCAATTGCCCTGATTTTTGGAAACTACTTTTATCAATTTACTTTAAAGAAATCTACTGAGTTTCGTTGAGAAAAAACAAAAATTGCGGCCACTAGAGCGATTTTTTTTTTTTTTTTTTTTTTTTTTTTTTAAGTTTGCTTTAGGTTAACCCCACCTCCAATTGTTCAATTTTGCTGGTTAACGAACTCAAGAATCGGTTTGTTATATGCCGTGTTTCGTTGAGAAAAAACAAAAATTGCGACTGCTAGAGCGTTAACGGACACACCCACAAACACACAATATATGTATATAATGTATACACACTTTCACACCACATTAAGTATATATTTACTTAATATATTTCAAAGTTGAACTAAAAAACAACAGTAATGTGTAGTATGATGTTCTGTAAACAGATGTGACACATACATTATGATAGCACTGCTACGTGACAGGTAAATCAACAATGAACATGAAGCCAAGATTATCGTATGATGTTCGGTAAACAGATATGATCACATTACGTTATGGTAGCGTTGCTACAACAAAATGGAGCCAAGAATATCGTTTGAACAGCGGGAAGCAATTATGAAGTAGTATTAGAAAACCAAGAATGTTGTTGAAGTTCTAAGGCAATAGGACGAAGAGGTTTCCACCGCGTTCTCCGGATCTAACTCCGTTTGACTTCTACCTATGGGGAACTCTTTAGGATGTTGTATGCCGTAGAAAACCAGCTACACTGGCAGCACTTCGGGAAGAAATTGAAATAGCATGTGCTGCAATTGCTGAGGACACTTTCGCAAACGTTGCTCAATCAGTAGTTCAACATACTCAGAAGTGTATCGACACCGATGGTAGACATTTTGAGCAACTGTTGTAACTGTAAAAGTCTGAGATGATTAGTGCTCATCATTTTCTGTTTGTGTGAATTCAGTTTTGTTATGTTAACGGTTTTTTCTTTGCTTGAAGTGTGTACACGCTTTTTGACACCCTCTATATAAGCACTGGTGAAGAAAGTCCTTATTGCCATGTTTTTCACTAGGTAAAGTGATGCCATTACCAAGTAAATGGCTTCTTAAAATGTTTGTCATTTGTGAGATATCACAACCCACATTCGTTTAGCGAGATCTGCAGGGTTCTATAAGCAAGCGTTTCTATAGCCAATGTTTAAATTTTTCCAAACTTGGAATACTTCCCACTTAATTCTGAAACTACCTATACGGCTACAACAATTATTTTAATATCCTGCATTTCTGTGATATTTTCAGCAGTAACTTTCCTGTCATGCTATTGTATCAGAATGATGAAATACAGATAGTTTCCAATTACCGCACAAACCTCTCACCATTACTATCTGTACCTGACTGTAAGACCCAAGAATCATATTCTGTCCTTTATCATTAGACACCGATGGTTTACCGCCACGGGTGACCCCGAGGTCGTTAAGGCGCGGACTCGTGAGCGGGAGGTCTGAGGTTCGATTCCCACCAGAAAATTACTCCTTGACTGAGTTTTTTTTTTTCAGGTTTTCCTCAGTGCTCATAAATGGCAAATGTTGGGGAGGTACCCTAAACTTAGGCCTGGAACGTTTCATTCATTAAAAAAAAAAAAGTCTTTCCCAGTTTACCATTTCATCTCATATATCATCAGTGTCCACCGCCTGTGGTGCTTTCGTAGCTAAAACAGGCGTTAAACATCATTAAAAACACCCTGGATTCTATGTTCATCTCATCAAAACGAGGTACAGAACTGCTTTTGAATGTTATTAAAAGAGTTGCTTTAACTTTTACCAAGTTCAAAACATCATGCAGAACTCCAGGATAGCAATGAAAAGTAGCAAAAACCCATTTTCTTAAAGTTGACAGGTTGGTTAATGGAATTCCAAGACTTTGCTCAGATAAACAGCTTATGTTAGAAATTGAACGAAAGATTAGGGCTCTAGCGACATCTTACTTCGTCCATCTTGGCTTTATTTTCTTTGAAAGCAAGTAAGTAATTTGGGTGTCGGGTTTTTTTTAATAGTGTTTAACGCCCGTTTTTACTGCTGAGGTTTCACTGGCGGTGAACACTGATGATACATGAGATGAAATGATATATTGGGAAAGGATTTTTTTTCAGGAACGTTCCAGGCCTAAGTTCAGGGTACCTCCCCGGCATTTGCCATTTATGAGGACTGAGGAAAACCTGGATAAAACTTCAGTCACGAATGACAGTCCTGGTGGGATTCGAACCCCCAGACCTCCCGCTCACGAGTCCGCGCCTTAACGACCTTGGCCACTCGCGGCGGAGTGCCAGTGAATACTTGTGCAAGATTTTCTTTAATCCCATTTCTTACCTGTGCATCTTTCTGAATATATAGGTTTTTAATTTCCTCAGTTTTCTGTTTTAATGCATACTGTAAAAATTGTTTTTTTAAGTCAGTTTTACAAGATTATTTTGTAGGCACTTGATTCTTTTATTTAAAAAGAGGTTATGTGTGTCAGGATGGTAATTAGAATTTGTTTCTGACACCTGTTTTTTTTTCTTCCCCCCCCCCCCTTTTTTTTTGGTGAGAGTCTGCTCTGTGTCTCTAGAGTGGAGGTTTGCGTGTTTCTCTATTTACTTTTGACATACCTGTTCTACAATTTTATGTTTCTTGGTAACAAAGATATACCATTGGCTGTAACAGTTTCGAAGTTATAGCATATGTTGAGGCGTTCTTATAGGGTAAATTAGGAAGTTCAGTTTGAAAATCCCAATCATGGAAAAGTTCACTGCACACACGCGCATTTGTATAATTAATCTTATCTGCACGGTTACAGGCTAGATTCTACCGACTTCGTACCCTTTAAAATCAAATTCGTTCCCTTAGATTTTCTGGTATAATTTTGACAAATGGCTATTAGGTAATATGAATCATAAAAAATTGCAGATATGATTATTTAGTTCAAGAAATAACGCACCACAAACACACTTGAGATCTCGTGGATCGGTCCCGTGTCGTAGATTTACGGCACGTAAAGGAACCTCAGATCTGAAAGACGAGGCCTCTGAACAAAATTTGTCGGCCGTTTCACGCCCTGATTTGAATAGGACGCTAATGATCTGAAATGTTAAAGAACAGGCGCTAAAAGAAGAAGCGGAGGAGGAGGAGGACTAGGAGGAAGGGAGTCACTCCCCTAGTTTCTAACCTATAGAATTTATTCACAGCCTAATCTATCTAAACTTCCACATCTCTTGTACTCACCTAAATGTGAACCAAAGACCAATCAAAATCTTCCTTTCTAATCAACAAGTAACATCCAATAAAAAAAAAACTACAACCGTCATCATCATAAATTCCCGCTTCACACTGCATTGCACGATTGTGAAAATATAACAATGCCGTTAAAAGTTTCAGAAAGGGAGTGTCAACCAACCCGCTTCTTCGTTTAAGATTGAAATCTTCTCCGGGTTAATAATATTTGTCAAACAATTAAAACCTAGAAACAATATTACATACCGTACACACGCGAATCTAATGTGTATACCAAATGTTTAAGACTGGTTTTTAAAAAATGTTTTCTGGTGAATGCAATGTACAACTAAAGAAAAAAAGTTCATTTGATATTTGAAGCAGGGCAATTGCCATGAATTTTATTTCATTATAGTATACCGTAACACTTTATACAGTTCTAAGTTCATACTTTATTCCAGTAACACTTGGTGGTTTATGTTGGCGCCACAAGCGAACATTATTCTCAGCTATAACAAATTCCTTAGCAGTGTGAAAGTTTCCATGTTTCTCGTTTTGGCATTTCGTTTGAATCTTGCTGCATATGACATTCCTGATTTTTTTCTTCTTCTTTCTTTCCCTCTACTTTTTATAATCCGTATTTAGATAATCTGTCGGTCCTGGTGGTGTAGTGGTTACCATACTTGCCTCCTAAACCCAAGATCGCGGGTTCGAATCCGGCCAGGACCGATGGATTTTTTCGTAAAAATCGTAAGTATGGCTTCCTTCGGAAAGGAAGTAAAGCTGTAAGTCCCATGTCGTACATTTACGGCACGAAAAAGAACCTCAAGCCTGAAAGAGAGGCCTCTGAGCAAAATTTGTCCGCCTTTTCACGCCCTGAGTTGAATGGGACGCTGATGACCTCTGATGTTAAAGAGCGTCCATAAATAAATCAATCAAAAAAAAATTTAGAAAATCTGTAATGCAATTTGGACCTAATTCGTCTGTTGGAAACAATAACATATTATCGTTAAATCAAAGCCGAAGTTTAACGAAAGACACCGAGCGCTTGTTGAAGAGAGACTGGGTAAACAAAGAAGGTTTACATTCGCTTTAATACGATTGATTGATTTGATTTATTTATGGACGCTCTTTAACAGCTCAGGTCATCAGCGTCCCATTCTACTCAGGGCGTGAAACGGCCGACAAATTTTGCTCAGAGGTCTCTCTTTCAGGCTTGAGGTTCTTTTTCGTGCTGCAAATGTACGACACGGGACCCACGACTTTACTTCCCTTCCGAAGGAAGCCATACTTAGGATTTTTACGCCCGAAAAAATCCATCGTTCCTGGCCGAGTTCGAACCCGCGTTTTGGGTTTAGGAGGCAAGTATGGTAACCACTACACCACCAGGACCGACGTTTTAATACGATATATATATATATATATATTGCTAAACATTAATATATTACCTATGGAAGTTATATCACTGTCAACAGAGACGCTAATTACGAAAGTGAACTTAAATTCTACACAATGCTGTTTGATGAAAACAGTCTTCTGAAGAAGGCTTATTTATGTAAAAAGTTTAATTATAAATGTAGTTTGTTGGGAGAGGTTGACTGGAGCACAATGATGCAAAGAAATTTCCTATTTTTTGAATGGTGCTTATCGTTCGTTATTATTACTGAAGCACCAAAGATGGTGAACCATGATATGTGAGCTGAAATTATATACAGGGAAAGGATTTTTTTTTAAAGGAAGGAAACGTTCCAGGCCTAAATTTAGGGTACCAACCCGGCATTTGCCATTTATGAGGAGTGAGGAAAACCTGGAATAAACCTCAGTCAGGGAGGACGGTCCTGGCGGAATTCGAACCCCAGACCTGCCGCTCACGAGTCCGAGTCGCAACGACCTCGACGGTGCTGAAACGTCTGACTAGATATGCGTGGGACCTGCGGCAATGTTTTGCTTAACGCATTAAGATTTACTTATGTACATCAAACCTAATTCATTGACATTTCAAAAGCACTACACTCGAACCCTTTTAGTGAAAGTGCGCATGCTTTTATTAGCTCTTATTCCGTAAGTTGAAAATGCGGTCACAACTTTGTTTCCTACTCCGTAGTACTATAACCCTCTTTATCTTTGCATTCAATTTGTCATTTCTGCATACTACCTGCAACTAACTCAGGTGCATCTGTACTCTGTATTATAACTCGATGCATAGCCTTGAAGCAGCGCTTCAACCGGTTGTGGTTTCCTATCATTTTATTTTTCTTCCGTTTCAAGTAATCAAATGCTAACATGTTAGCAACCTGTGGTTTCTCGACATGCAGCTGCAATAGTAGGTAACTATAGCTGTTCAGGCGCTGTTTTAAAACATGAAGCCAACTATTGTGTTTCTGTTTATGCTTGTGTCAATTTCAGCAGGTTAGTTTATTTCTCCTTTTTATTCATAGTCTTTTCGCTAGTGAGGCATCACGAGGGTGGAGCCCTGATGATTCATGAGATGAAATGGTTAGTAGAGATTGTCTTAGTGGTGATCAGCCTTAGGCCCTCCCATTCAAGAGACCTCGACAACTCTTGCCGGTTTCAGCAGGTGAGGTTTGTTGTTGCATTATCATCGGCCTCTCAGCTGTTATTCACTTCTGGGTTATTGTATGTACATATAAACGTGGGAGTGCATCTTTATTTAGTACTAGTTGAAGTAGATACTCTGAGATGCGCAGGCTTATATCACACAAAAACAATAATTATTTGTGAGAACTCCTAACAATTACCTAATTTTCTCTACCTGTTCAGAGCATATTCAATGATTCATATTAATATTTGTTCTGTTCTCTACTAAAAGGAAACAAAACAAATTAATTAACATAAACTATAGAAATATGACTTTATCCTATTTGCAACACTCCTACCCTACTGGGAGAATTAAATATAGTGAAGAATAAAGCCGAATATCATTTTACCCTAACTTTGTATAGAGGATCAATTTGCGACACGTTACCCCTCTATCTCAGCTTTTGTTACATTTGGGAATGAAATAAGCGATATTACACTAAGTAACATTTAATGTATAAATTGGTGTAATATTTTGTATTCTTCTAGGCCTATGTATATAATACACGTACATTAGCAACATTGTAAATGTTCTGATTGAGATAAAAGAGTAAGACCTCCCCATTTAGAGAGTGAAATCAGAAATAGTCTAGTCTGTCACGCAAGAGCTGCGTAAAATAAGCGAATTCCTCACGAGTTGAATAACTTTAAATAGAAATCAATATAAAATCCAAATTAAACCTTATTAATTAATGAAATAAAATAAGTTATGGCATTACTGTGTGGTATTAGGGGGAACAAAATTAGAATTCTTGTAACCTATAAGTACTGTAAAAGAGAAACTACATTTTAGAACTATTATTATTATTATTATTATTATTATTATTATTATTGAGATTAAACAACAAGAATTAATTGTGCACTATTAATTAAATGAAATATACGACCACTGATAGACAACGCTATCTGTGTGAACATTTTTAAATGTAAACCATCTTTATGAACTAAGCCCTTAATATCATCTTTACATTCACTAAAATAGAGAAAAATAACAGAAAGCTTCGAGTTACATTCTGTATTTAAAAGTATGATGTTCATATGTTTTAATAAGACAAAAACATGTTACTATTTAAAAACTATTTCGATGCTCTAAGCAAATAAAAACAATCGAAAGTTACATCGATTTTCATTGGCTTTGAAATTTAATTTAAATGTTATTGTAGAAAAAAACAATTTCGATGTTCTAAGCAAATATACAGAATCAGCAAAGAACAATGACAAGTTTCATCTATTTTCATTGGCTTTGAAATTTAATTTAAATGTTATTGTATTAAAAACATGTAACGTAAACGTTTTCTGAAGGTTATTATAGAGCGCTCTTACATACAAATATAATTCTTAAACACATATTAGATTAATATTTCACATTTGCTATCTTCGCGACGATGTTTTGTTAAATGTAAAACATAAGCAACATTATACATATTGTTTATATGCTGAATTAATTTATCCTTTTATTTTGAAACAAATAGAGAAAATTAAAAGCAAGAGTGCTTTTCAAATATCGGTTTTTACCTACTCCTAATTGTTCAATTTTCATAATTTTTGGATTTTTTGTTGTTGTTTTATTTAAATGGTAGATCCTGAGTTTATTGTGAAGAAACAAATATGGGTGGCGCTATTTTTAAATAGCGATTTTTAAATTTTGATTTTCAGGTAAACACCCACTCCAAATGACCTCATTTCTTTGATTTTCATAAACTACTTTTCTTATTTTATTTAAATGTTATATACGGAGTTTCATAGGGATAAACAAATAATGCCGCTAGACCGATTTTTTAATCTCCCTTGCATGGACTCGATATGTCCATTTAAATAAAATAATTAAAAAATAGTTTCTGAAAATCAGTAAAATCAGATTATTAGGAGCGGGGGTTTACATGGGGGGGGGGAGAAGAAGAAAAACCAATGGAGGTTAAAGCGAATTTTAAAAATTGTTCTAGCGACCGCAATTTAAATTCTTTTTAAAGAAAACTCGATATATGCCATCGAAATAAAATAAAAAAATAGTTTGTGAAAATCTATGGAGTCGGACATCTCAGGTCACCACGTTCCATTCAAACCAGGGCATGAAACGGCCGACAAATTTTGCTCAGAGGCCTCTTCTTTCAGTCTTGAGGTTCTTTATCGTGTCGTAAATGTACGACACGGGACCCACGGCTTTACTTCCCTTCCGAAGGAAGCCATCCACACTTGGGGTTTTTATGACCCGAAAAAATCCATCGATCCTGGCCGGAATCGAACCCACGATTTTGGGTTTAGAAGGCAAGTATGGTTACCACTACACCACTGACCGACTATATATATTTTACCGCAATACTTTCATAATTTCGGAATTCACTAGTAAACAGATTTCAAGAAGATATTTTGTGACCTGCAACTACAAACTAACTTCAGTTGTTTATTATTGCCATCATAACAGGAATAACTGAAACATAAATAATAATAATAATAATAATAATAATAATAATAATAATAATAATAATAATAATACAAAACAACTACAGTTGCACACGAATGAGCATACAATATCTATATGTTTGTTTTGATAAGTTCATTTAAAGAGCATGCCCTTTTAGAAAGCGATTTTGTCATAAACAAAGACAAAACAGCGCAAATGGTACATAGGAGAGGAGGAAAACTAGTGAGGATCGACATCCTAAAGATTCAAGATGAACAAATGAAAATAGTTAACAAATCCAAATTTAAATATCTAGGCATCACGTTACAGATAACTGTTTACCCACATACTGCAGAGAACGTCAGCAGACATTAGAGCAATGTGCACCATCAAAAACACCACATCACTGAAGGTAGAAACAGCGAGAACACTGTTCGAAACGACAATCGCACCATCGCTACTTAAGAAATTGGAATTTTTGGATCTCTGCCGTGGCAACGAGAGAGAAGTTCTGCAAACCATTGTTACAGGAGATGAAACTGTGGTCCTCTACTATGATCCCTTGTCCAAAAGAAAATCAGTGAAGTGGCGTAAACCTGGCGAAGCGCCGCCTCTAAAGCCAAGGTCACTCATTCAACCGAGAAGATCATGGTCACAATCTTTTGGGACTGTGAAGGAATACTCTTCATTGACTTCAAGGAGAGGAACATCACAGTAAATGGAGAGTACTATGCTGGCCTACTGCACAGACTACGTGCTTCCACCAAAGAGAAAAGGCGAGGAAAGCTGAGTGGTGGTGTGCGCCTTCTTCACGACAACGCGCCTGTACACACAGCTCTTGTTGCAAAGGAAGCTGTGAAGAAATATGACTTCAAGGAGATCGACCATCCACCCTACATCCCAGATCTAGCTCCCAATGACTATTTCCTCTTCTCAAAACTCAAAAAGAAGGAAATTTAAATGTAACTAAAAGTGATGGATGCTGTTTATGCCCATTTTGCAGACAATATTTCTGACTATTTGGGGGGGGGGGATTGAGATGTTAATTCAAAGATGTGAGAAGTGTATTGCAATAAAGGGTAACTATTTTGAAAAGTGAAATATAGTTTTTGTCTTTATCATACTAGAAAATGGTTAGGCCACCTACCTCGTAAATTATTATTGTATCTGGAAAAAAAAAAAAAAAAATACAAAACCCATTTAACAGAAATGACAATAGTCCGCTCTGTACATTAAAGATGCCTAAGGAGTGGACATAACCTAATTCAAGGTTTAGCAATGCATCAATGTATCACTTGTAGCATTTTCCTAATACTTTACAAATGTTGCACTTCTTTCGTGGAACAAAAAGTTACAAGACCACACTTTACAAGTATTTATAATAATACTCTAACTCGCGGTGAAGGAGGAAGTATTGCATAGCAAGAGCGAGTGTTCGCGTGGTATGATAAATTTATGTGAGAACCCATTCTAATGCCGACAGTATAACACACTGTCAACGTCATATTTACGCCGACGATTTATTTATACTCTGGATCCGTTGCTGACAGTTAACATTGACTTGTACTGAATTTCTCTTTAGTCAATGAAGTATCAAGTTATTCTCTTAGAACACTCAAGGTGGAGGTGTAACAATCGCAACTTGCTACATATCTTATACATGATAGTCATTCCATGTAGCCCAGTTGTGAAAAACCTGGAATTTTACGCAGGTAGTTGTCTAGAATGGAACGAGCAGTTTAATTCGTTCTTCTTTTTACTAACTGAAACGATTGAGGTATTGTCATACTGATAAATTAAAATTAATATGTTTAGTAATTCCACACTTTTACTATTGAGATATTCTGTTAAGTAATCTATTGTAACTTCAGTAACAAAACAGAACGTTTGTTATGTTACCTATCCCATCTACCGAAACTCTGCCCTGGTTAACACTAATTAACGATTCTCTCCCAAATTCTGCATATCGCTACCCCCCATCCAAAATGTATCTGCATATCACCAATTAGGAACAAGTGTCACCACGACATTCTCGTGTTCTTTATCTTCTTTCCTAAGATTTGTAGCATGTTTCCGAGGGAAGCTAGGAGTTACTCGAAAATGGCATTGTTTAAAACTAAACTTCACTGATCTAAATCTAGTGAAACTGCCATCTGCTTTTTTATTTTTACAATATTAATTGTTCTATCTGTCCTTGGATCCTGTGATATAGTTTTACTATTCATTTTTGTGTTCGTTTATTAAATTAATTTGTTCCTGTCCTGTTATTTTATTAAATCTACAACATAGTCTTGTTTGTTTTAGGTAGATGTAAAATGAAGTTTTATATACAATCTAAGTGTGAATAATATAAATAAACCGCGGGTTCTAGCTGGTAACTCAATATAATTTTCACTACTTTAATACTTCACCAAGCGGGTTAAATAGATTAAATAGCATATAGTCTATCTACACCTTCGCTTTCCTTGTTTTCCAGATGTCTGTCCCACGATAATGTCGCGAGCCATGTGGGGTGCTCGCCCAGCTACTTCTCTCGAATACCTGATCATACCTGTGTCTTACGTCATCATCCATCACACAGCTACCCCACCATGTAGCACAATGAATGCATGCGTGGATCGTGTTGTCAACATACAGTATGATCACATGAACAATCGGCATTGGAATGACCTGGGACCTTCGTAAGTTCAGCTTCTCAGCATTGTTCCTATACTAGATAGCATTTGTTTTTGTAATATCGATATCAACAACAACTGGAACTTTGGCCACTGAGAACTGCAGCGTTCCCAATTTTGCTCTTATTTATTTTATGCTTCGTCTTTGGCCCCAGTTTTTTGAAAAAGCCCCTTCGGGCATTCTAGCTCTTTGAAATAAAATCTAAGGGTTTTGAAACATCTAGAGCACGAGGTGGTATCCACAATATTCCGGATTGGTGCTGCCATCTCGACAGTAGTTGCAGTAGAGTTTTGTACCGCTAGGTGGCAACACTAGTATATGTGATGAGTGAGTGTCTAAAGTTTCTTGCAGCTGGGTAGCTGTGTTCAGATTCTATAGTACTTTTCATGATACTCTGTGTGTAGTGAGTGGCGATTTTACGATGGATCCAAGATTAGAACAGAGAGAGTGGATCAAATTCTGTGCAAATCTTGAGGAAAATGCTTACGGAGACCCTCGCAATGGTTCAACAAATATTTGGGGGACAAAGCAATGAACCGTACACGTGTGTTTGAATGGCATGTTCATTTCACGGCCGGCATTGAAGACGATGCTCACACCAGTAGGCACGTCAGCAGCACAACTCCTGACATTGTTGCCAAAGTTCAACACCTCGTTCCTGAGGATCGACGTCGAACCATTGAAGACCTTGCTCATGAACTGGGAATTGGTTATGGGACACGCCAACACTTTTAACTGATGAATTGGGGCATGCATCGTGTCGCCGCAAAATTTGTGCCAAGGATCCTGACTGCTGATCACAAGGCGCAGGCAGCGTGTTGAAGTTTGCACGGAGCTTCGACAGGCCGTATTCGATGACCCAACCTTCTTGTCCAGGGTCATCACCGGCGACGAGAGCTGGATGTACGCTTATGACCCTGAGACAAAACAACAATTCTCCCAGTGAAAGAGCCCGAACTCACAGAAAAAAAAAAAAAAAAAAAAAAAAGTTAGACGAGTGAAAAGCAAAGTCAAGAGCATGCTGCGCGTTTTCTTTGATACCAAGGGGATTGTGCACAAAGAATTCGTCTCACCAAATCAAACAGTGAATTCCACGTACTACTGTTACGTTTTGCGACGGCTCCGTGAAAATGTGCGGAGACTACAGCCCGAACTTTGGCGACAAGGGAATTGACTGTTGCATCACGATATTGCGCCCTGTCACAATTCCTTGTCCACCAGGAGCTTTTTGATGAAATACAACATGACGGTTGTCCCTTACCACCGTACTCGCCTAATTTGGCACCCTGCGACTTCGCTCTATTCCCCAAACTAAAAATCAAGTTGAAAGGACGTCGGTTCGACACAATTGAGAGGATTCAAGAAGAAACGCCCTCTGTGCTAAACACCTTCAAAGAACATGACTTCCAAGATGCACTTGGAAAATGGCAGAATCGCTTGGACCAGTGTATACGTGTGGAAAGGAACTACTTCGAGGGTGACGGTGGTTATTAGTCTGACCAGATGGCAGCACCAGTTTCGAATATTCTGGATACCACCTGGTAAAATCTAGGGTTAGTAGGCAGAATAATGCCTTATCTGTTTACCTGGTATTGGTACACGGTATTGGTCCGAGGAGAATGGGTAAAATAAAATAATTCAGTGGAAATAAATGTTTATTTAAAGTTACTGACCAGTAAATCTGTAATAGTGGGAATATGATTCAGATATATGTACTGAGTCCTTGTCTCTTATCAGTTTTCTTGTAGGAGGAGATGGTAATGTTTATGAAGGCAGAGGATGGTTCCAGAAAGGAGCTCACACACTGGGATATAACGGAAAGAGCATTGGCGTCTACCTCATTGGAAATTTCAATGGTGAGTCTTATGTAAACTACGTGGCTCAATTTCTGTGTTGTTATAGTATAAAAACCTGAATAGTGATTCTAATGCAGTTTTTTTTATCGTAATTTCAAATATATGTACCGAGGGTGCCAAAAATGTGTATACACTTTCACAGGAGATATCTGTTTAATATATTTCAAAGTTGGACCGAGAAACAACAGTAATATGTAGTATGATGTTCTGTAAACAGATGTGACTCACATTACGCTTTGATAGCGTTGCTACAACAAAATGGAACCAAGATTATCGTTTGAACAGCGGAAAGCAATTTTGAAGTGGTACTGGAAAACCGAGAATGTTGTTGAAGTTCAAAGGTAATGGAGACGGTGTACAGAACAGAACCCCAACGCCAGTAACAATTACACGCATTGGAGAAAAATTTGAGACTCGTGGTACCGTATGCGATGTTCACAAGAGCAGATATGGGAGACCTCGCACAGCAACAAGCCCCGCGCACTGGATCCAAGGAACTGGATAGGACGAAGAGGTCCGATTGAGTTTCCACCGCGTTCTCCGGATCTAACTCTGTTGGACTTCTACCTATGGGGAACTCTTAATGATGTTGTATACCGTAGAAAACCAGCTACAGTGACAGCACTTCGGGAAGAAATTGAAACGACATGTGCTGCAATCGCTGAGGACACTTTCGCAAACGTTGCTCAATCAGTAGCTCAACGTACTCAGAAGTGTATCGACGCCAATGGTGGGGATTTTGAGCAACTGTTGTAACTGTAAAAGTGTAAGATGATTAGTACTCATCATTTTCTGTTTGTGTGAATTCAGTTTTGTTATGTTAACACAGTTTTTTCTTTGCTTGAAGTGAGTATACATTTTATTGGCACCCTCTGTATATATATTGCCTAAAGTATAGATCTTTCTTAAGGTCAGTTTCATTTTTATTCTTCAAATTTTAGTGTTCTTAATTGGATGAATTAATGTTATACCTACTTACTGTTTTCATAGAAACAAGGTCTTCTGTTATGTTATAAGCCATGAGTGCACTTATTCGTGTTTATACATGATATGACACGTTAGATTTTGCATTTTTATGTGAGCAGAGAGCCTGTTTTCAACTTCGACGTGGGAAATAGCACAATGGTTTTAGGGTTGCCAGCTTTCCTCTGAATCTTTGAGCATACTCCCGTTCTTCTGTTTTGATTTTATATGGAAGCATTTCAGAAACTTGTTTATATCTGCCGCGTTTCCTGTAATTATTTTGCAGAACATCTTTGGATCGCTAGTATATGTAGATATATCGAAGCCGACCATCGCTTCCGGTTCCAGTTAGCAAATGGTTCGTATTTCCTAGTCGCAGATTGGTCCTTGTTTTTGCACTGGATGTGTTTTCGTGAATTTTGTTTGAATATTGGGCTCTATTGTGTGTGTTATTTGAAAGTAGTAATTAAATTCAAAGTTTTATTTATTAGAAATAATGTGTAAAGTAAATATCTATATTTAAAGAAGAAAGGGATACAGGACTTATTGTTCAGAATATTAAAAAATTCTTGGTTTGATTCTAAGCATCCAGCATTAAATGCACATACAGAAAAAAATCTTTTCGTTAATGAATAATTAATAGTGCTATGAAAGGTGTTGCTTTAGTGTAGATCTAATGAAATGTCGTAATAAATTTGTGTTAATTGTAGTTATACTTGCAAACAATTTCTACAATATATAAATAATAATGAACATTTACGGCTGCTGCCAAAGATGTAAATAAATGTGATTTCAAATAAGAGAATTTATGGTCGTTATGCACCGTACTGGACTAATACAATTATTTTAGTACATTTCATTTAAAGCAATCTTTATGCCAGGTCAAAATTTTCCCGTATTTTCGTGCAAAAAGTTGTCAAGCAAAGCATTCCGTTCTCTTTAGGCTCACAGTTTTTTGTTTATTTACAAGGCATATTCAAAAGACTGGCGCGGTTTCAGAAGTTAATCAAAATGTAACCATTTCTCCCCTTACACGAACACAACACACTGTCAGAGGAGCTGTCCAAGTTTCTCATTGTTACTGCAAGACCGCGAGGCCGGGTTTGAACCCTTTGGCTGCAAGCAGATGATTCTGATTGTTGATTCGTTTTATTTACGGACGCTCTTTAACATCTCACGTCATCAGCGTCCCATTCAATTCCGGGCGTGAAACGGCCGACAAATTTTACTCAGAGGCCTCTCTTTCAGGCTTGAGGTTCTTTATTGTGCCGTAAATGTACGACATGGGACCCCACGGCTTTACTTCGCTTCCGAAGGAAGTCATACTTAGGATTTTACGCCCGAAAAAATCCATCGATCCCGGCCGGGTTTGAACCCGCGATCTTGGACTTAGAAGGTAAGTATGGTTACCACTACACCACCAGGACCGACTACTGCTGCGAGCAGAGGTCCATATTCACCTTTGGTTGGCGCTCTTTCCAAAGTTTACGACTAAAGCCTGATATTTTAATAAAACGTTCTCCTCGTTTGCGACATGTAGTTTTATTTACGCCACGTCTCGAAAGACAGCACAGTTTTGTATGTTCTTATTTATTAACGGTTCTGTCTTAGCTTTGCTGTGCTCCCTGTGACATCAGTTTTTACATGCTCTTTATTGATTGATTTATTTATGGACGCTCTTTAACATCTCAGGTCATCAGCGTGCTCTTTATTGAGCACTTTCTATACTTCCCAAACAGCGACTGTTATTTGATTCGATACTCTGGGTGCCCTTTTGCGCCTGCACGAACCACGGAACCACGGCTTACTATGAAGATGCTCTTCCATCCGAGACATCCTGCTTTCCCCAACTTCAGTGATTTTGACAATTTTTTTTTAATATTACAGATTTCGGCCTTTGCCTCTGATAATTCTGCTGTATAACCTTTACTGGCATTTTTCTCGTATTTCAATTTATTGAAATAGTGGTTAGCGTTGCTGACTACTGTCCCAAAGGTCCGGGTTCGATTCCCGGTACCTATTTAGGAATTTTTCTGAGTTAGGGAGATTTGAAATGGGGTCCACCCGGCCTCGTGAAGACAATAGAGAAACTGCCTGATGGCACGCTATACGGCGATTGGCGAGATGTGGTGTGCTGATCCCATGCCCTCCACAGTACTGCCTTCTAGCAATGATGTCGTGTGACTGAGATAGAGGACGCAGCGGTCACTGGGGCTATAGTGAATAAAATTATAATTTATTGTACATTTTTGTTCATGGTCTATCTGCTGCTGTTTCCCAGTTTAGCCTTAGTCTTGACCACTACTTTCGCACATTTTCTGTGTATCTAGTCTCTAAAGACCAACGTAAACATCTGTCCTTTAACCGCATCCCATTCCACATTCATCGTTCTCCTAAATGTGCTTTGGATGACGTCAACCCTCTATAAGCACAGAATAGCATTTATGAACGATACCTAGTTTGTTTTAAACGAAAAGAGCAGAATGTATAACGTAATAAAAGTACTTAAATACCTCTTACGTAATAAGTCACAAGAACAGCAGTCACTGCAAAAGCGGTAGACGTTTCCGTTGCCTTATATTAATACTTAAAACATGGTCAAAGAGAATTTGTAGCCGTCAGTGCTATAATAGTCATTAACATCCTAATAAAATACTTGATTTTATAGTTATTTAATATGCAACGCTCACGTTCATATATTTGTATAGTATACAGTAGATCCAATGCAGACCTCTGAAATAAATTAAAAATTATAGTTTTAGTTATACGGTACAAAAATTATAGCGACGAATATCAGTCACTGCTTGCTATATTACTAACGTAATTTGCAATTTCAGTTCTAATGTAAAATCTTCTTTATTGATGGTATGTACAATTTTTGGGAAGCAAATAATAGACCTTTTAAGGCTATTCTTGACTTTTTGTGCTTGGTATAGATGTCACTTTCAATAAAATTAGAAATAAACCTAACATTGTATTCTATTTAATCTATTTCGTAATTAAAACGTTTCCTTCTCTGCTCATTTTTCAAAGTCACAAGTACCATCTCTGCCAGCACTCTACGTTACTACGTTTGACGTTCTGCAACTGCATAGTCAAAGTTCGACACCCTCTCGTTAATGCTTCAACAAGCCTTGGTCTTGGAAGGAAAATCCCAGGATGTGCTCGGAGAAAGTACGGAGACGAACGATTTACCATTCTAACTTAATTTATTAAACAATGTTCATTCAGTAATACAATTAAATGCTCCCTCTCGTCTAAAGGGTAAAAAAGATTTAATGCTGCAATTGGCTTTCAAATATAAATTCCCCACTCATTAAAAGCATATAAAAGAGAATTCTACACCATTAATTTTCATACAGTTGAATGTATCACACTAAAACTTTTAAAACATACGGTACCTGGGCCGCGTGGAGAACGCTTCTATCTTAACAATTTTGAATTGATGGCTGAAAGCAATTATAGACCCGGAGACGAGAGAGTACAAAGGTAGGTCCATAAATTTCCAACCACGCCGATAAGGATTATCGCCTTCACAAACCCATTATCTGGTGTCATACCTTATCTGTTAAGTAAATAATTGCAGCTGTAACTGGGTTCAGTTGTTCAGATATAGTTGCATAAAGAAGGCTATGTGTAGAAGATTGTGACATGTTCAACATGGAGTTTCGACCTTTATTAAGTTCTTCACAAAAGAAGGACTTACTCCAAATGAAGCACACCCTCATATAAAAGAATGGGCTAAACTTTTTCGAATGGGCTGAGAAAGCGTTGAAGATGAAGAGCGTGTAGGTCTGCCCTTGGAAGTGCTCGCTCCTGAAAACATCCTCTTGTGGAAGGAGAAATTATGGAAGACCGGCGGTTCAAAGTTACAGAAATAGCAGCAAGGTTTGGTCTTTCTAAAACAACAGTCCTTCGAATTATTCATGAAACATTTAAACATGAATAAGATGAGTGCAAGATGGGGGCCTAGACTTCTTTCCTCGGTCCAAAAGCAGCAACGAGTCATCTGTTGTCAGACATTTTTGGAGCTCTGCCGTGGCAACGAGAGAGAAGTTCTGCAAACCATTGTTACAGGAAATGAAACTATGGTCCTCTTTTATAATCTCTTGTCCAAAAGAGAATCAATGGAGGGACGTGAACCTGGCGAAGCACTGCCTCTAAAGACCAAGGTCACTCAGTCAACCAAGAAGATCATGGCCACAATCCTTTGGCATTGTGAAGGAATACTCTTCACTGACTTCAAAGAGAGGAATACCACAGTAAATTGGGGAGTACTATGCTGTCTTACTGCACAGACTACGTGCTTCCATCAAAGAGAAAAGGCGATGAAAGCTGAGTGGTGGTGTACGCCTTCTGCACGACAACGCTCGTGTGCACACAGCTCTTGTTGCAAAGGAAGCTGTGAAGAAATGTGGTTTCAAGAAGATCAACCATCCCCCTTATAGCGCAGATCTAGCTCCCAGTGACTATTTCCTCTTCTCAAAACTCAAGGACCTTCGAGGAGGGAAATTTAAGTGTGACGAAGAAGTGATGGATGCCGTTTATGCCCATTTTGCAGACAAGACTTCTGACACTTGGGAGGGGGTGAAATATTATTTCAAAGGTGTGAGAAGTGTATTGCAATAAATGGTAACTATATTGGAAGGTGAAATATAGTTTTTTGTGTTTATCGTACTAGAAAATGGTTAGGCCGGAAACTTATGGACCTACCCTCGCACATGCCAGTCAGAATGGTTACGTTACAGTTTGGTATAAGTTTAGATAGACGATGTAAACAAAAGGAACCGAATATTAGTTGGTGTGGCCAGATGTACAGTATGGGGAGGGAAAAGAAATTGGAAATAAAGAAATTGTGTGGAAGACAGGCATAAACTTGAAAATCCTTAATAAAACATCATTTTTAAAAATCACTTAATACCATGAAACTATAGCATACACAAGTAAGTATCTACCACAAAACATATTTGTGCCTAAACTTCACTAAAGGTTAGAATTCAACATTTTCTTTATTTCTGTGATTGTTATGCAAGGACAGATTACAACGTATAAAGATGAGAGCTTGTCTTCCCGGGAAATAGCAGTAAGAACTGGGAGTTTACGAGGGTAGGTCCATAAGTTTCCGGCCTAACCGTTTTCTAGGTATGACAGAGACAAAAACTATATTTCACTTTTTATTATAGTCACCCTTTATTGCAACACTCTTCTCAAATCTTTGAATTAACATTTCAATTCCCCCCCCCCAAATAGTCAGAAGTCTTGCCTGCAAAATGGGCATAAACAACATCCATCACTTCTTCGTTACATTTAAATTTCCTTCTTCGAAGGTCCTTCTTGAGTTTCGAGAAGAGGAAATGGGCACTAGGAGCTAGATTTGGACTGTGTAGGTGGATGGTCGATCTCCTCTTTTTTTTTTTTTTTTTTTTTTTGATTTATTTACGGACGCTCTTTAACAGCTCAGGTCATCAGCGTCCCATTCAACTCAGGGCGTGAAACGGCCGACAAATTTTCCTCAGAGGCCTCTCTTTCATGCTTGAGGTTCTTTTACGCCCGAAAAAATCCATCGATCCTGGCCGGGATCGATCTCCTTGAAGCCACATTTCTTCACAGCGTCCCTTGCAACAAGGGCTGTGTGCACATCATGAAGAAGGCGCACACCAGCACTCAGCTTTCGTCGCCTTTTCTCTTTGATGGAAGCACGGAGTCTGTGTAGTAGGCCAGCATAGTACTCCCCATTTACTGTGGTGTTCCTCTCTTTGAAGTAAATGAAGAGTATTCCTTCACAGTCCCAAAAGATTGTGGCCATGATCTTCTTGGTTGACTGAGTGACCTTGACTTTTAGAGGCGGTGCTTCGCCAGGTTTACGCCACTCCGTTGATTCTCTTTTGGACAAGGGATCATAGTAGAGGACCATAGTTTTATCTCCTGTAACAATGGTTTGCAGAACTTCTCTTTCTTACTACCACTGCAGAGCTCCAAAAATGCCTGACAACTGATGACTCGTTACTGCGTTTGGACTGAGGAAAGAAGTATAGGCTCTAACCTTATTCATATTTAAATGTTCATGAAAAATTCGGAGGAGTGTTGTTTTAGAAAGATCGAACTTTGCTGCTATTTCTGTAACTTTTTGTCGCTTCCACTAGAGCGATGTTTTCAGGAGTGAGCACCTCCAAGGACCGACCTGCACGCTCTTTGTCTTCAATGCTTTCTCGACCCATTTGAAAATGTTTGGCCCATTCTTTTACGGTAGAATATGAGGGGGATACTTCCCCATATACACCGTCCAGCCGCTGTTTAATTTCATTTAGAGTAAGTCCTTTTTTTGTGAAGAACTTAATAACTGGTCGATACTCCATTTTGAACTTCACACTCCACAATTTTCTACACATAGCCTACCTATTGCAACTATATCTGAACAAGTGAACACAGTGGAGCGGAAGCTACAGCTGCAATTATTTACTTAACAGATAAGGTATGACATCAGATAATGGTTTTGTGAAGGCGATAACCCTTATCAGCGAGGCCGGAAGCTTATGATTTTTATTTTTATTTATTTATTTTTTTTTTAATTTATGGCGCTCTTTAACATCTCAGGTCATAAGCGTCCCATTCAATTCCGGGCGCGAAACGGCCGACAAATTTTGCTCAGAGGCCTCTTCTTTCAGGCTTGAGGTTCTTTTTCGTGCCGTAAATGTACGACACGGGACCCACGACTTTGCTTCTCTTCCGAAGGAAACCATACTTAGGATTTTACGCCCGAAAAAATCCCTCGATCCTGGTCCGGTTTGAACCCGCGACCTTGGGTTTAGAAGGCAAGTATGGTTACCACTACACCACAGGATCGACAAACGGACGGAAACTTATGGATCTATTCTGTACAGCGAACGGGATGTCAGGTGTTTTGATGTGGAATAAATACATAAACCGTATGGCCAGTAAAGGCTAACAGATCCTGCTTCAAAGCCTTTTGCAAGTTGCAGAGTAGGTTGTCTCGGTTTCAACAAGTAGCTGTCGAATTGTTAAGAAGTTCATGTAATAGAATAACTATCCAATAATGCAGACCTGGATCCAGCGGTAAACTTATAGAAAATATAATTTAGATCGCTATATCGTATCGCCTAGCAGTATGACAATGACAAACCAAAAATGCATTATTTCTGCGAGGATTAAGAATGCATTGTGTTTTACAAGTTTATAAAGAACACGGCTAGCCGTAAGGCTTGAAAATGGTTTTGAAAATGTGTTCATTTATAGATCATTAATTAGAAGTGGTCTAATAGTTTTACCTATTTATTTCAAAAGTTAATTGCATCAGTTATTTTGTTTATGTTTAATTGCCTCATAAGGTTGTATAGTTTTGTTTATTCAAGACATAAATGTTTGAATTTTCGTTCTCAATCAGATTTATTATCAGATGGTGTTATTCTTTCGTTGCACGCCTTGGTAACTGGTATGGTGCATCTAACAAGTTTTTAATTTTAAAGTCAATGATGTTTCAGAAATTGTTGACCCTACCACAGTAATTTTTGCGGAAGTCCTAAGTTTTTACAGAAAAAGCCATTTCGAATGAAGTTAATCCATTTTCACTTTTAACTGAGTATAAGGCAATGTTATTACTTATTAATTTTCTTATAATAATTATAGCATTTACCAATGTAGTCTTGATAAAAAAAATAATTGTTTAGAAAAGTTCTCAATAAAAAATATAACACACACTTTATTCCCTTTACTGCTCAAACCGCCACGGGTGGCCGAGGTCGTTAAGGCACGGACTCGTGAGCGGGAGGTCTGCGGTTCGAATCCCGCCAGGACCGTCCTCCCTGACTGGGGTTTTTTCCAGGTTTTCCTCAGTCTTCATAACTGGCAAATGCCGGGGAGGTACCTAAACTTAGGCCTGGAACGCTTCCTTCCTTAAAAAAAAAAAAAATATCCTTTCCCAATTTATCATTTCATCTCATGTATCATCAGTGTCCACCGCCTGTGGTGCCTCAGTAGTGAAAACGGGCGTTAAACACTACTCATTTACTGCTCACTTATTAACACGGCTAACTTCAGTCATAGAAGTCTATATAATTTATGCATTTATCATAACTGCACTGATACCCTTAGTAGATGCTTTTCTTTAAGAGCTAATTGATAACGCAACAAAATTTCTTACGAACGCCACCCTCCCTCTCCACTGTTAGAGTAATCCTTTGCAATGAGAAAATCCTTAAATACATGATGATGATGATTATTATTATTATTATTATTATTATTATTATTATTATTATTATTATTATTATTATTTTGCTGCAGATGCACCCCCGCCACCAGCACAGTTGGAAGCAACAAAGAAATTACTTCAATGCGGAGTAAGCATGGGAGCAGTGGCTGAGGACTTCAAGGTTCTAGGTGCACGCCAGGTTACTGCAACAGCCAGCCCCGGCCTTGCACTCTATCAAGAAATAACTACATGGCCCGATTGGTCCCCTCAACCTTAAGCCTGGTCCTATGTGTTTACTCCTGCTGACCACAATATTTAGTCTTCAGTACCTACTTCTTTATTTTACCCCAAATTCCTTAAGATTGTGGCATTACTACTGCTATGTACAATGCACAAGATGATTTGTAAAATGATAACGGATTGTCTGGAATATTAACTGAAAGTTTACAGCAAAATTTCATACTAATAAAAAAAAATCAAATATAATACGTGTTAAAATTATATTTAAGAGAGAAAAAAAAATGAAAAAAGAAAAAAAAATACACATTTTTTTTTCACGAACCTGGCTGCTTTGCCTACAAATATCTTCATATGAGGGCGTAATTCTAAGAGGTTCACATAATAGAACTTGCTGATGCATGTGAGAAGACTTTTATTAAATGGAAACTCTTGATATACACTAAGTCACATTATGAAATGTACTATAACCTTGCTAGATATCAAAAAGTGTGACAATTACTAACGTATCTGTGGTGCAAATTCTCCATGATAGATACGAGGTTAGGTCCATAAGTTTCCAGAATCGCTGATAAGGGTTATCGCCTTCAGAATATCCTTAGCTGGTGTTATGCCTTATCTGTTAAGTAAATAATTGCAGCTGTAACTGTGTTCAGTTGTTCAGATATAGTTGCATAAAGAAGGCAATGACATGTGACATGATCGTGGCATGTTCAAAATGGAGTTTCGAGCTGTTATTAAGTTCTTCACAAAAGGACTCGCTCCAAATGAAATTAAACAGCGATTGGACGGTGTATATGGGGAAGCATCCCCCTCATATTCTACCATAAAAGATTGGCCTAAATGTTCTTAAATAGGTTGAGAAAGCATTGAAGACAAAGAGGTGCAGGTCGGCCCTTGGAGGTGCTCGCTCCTGTAAACGTCACTCATGTGGAAGAAGAAATTGTGGAAGACCGGCGACTCAAAGCTACAGAAATAGCAGCAAGGTTGGGCCTTTCTAAAACAACAGTCCTTCGAATTATTCATGAACATTTAAACACGAATAAGGTTAGTGCAAGATGGGTGCGTGGACTTCTTTCCTCAGTACAAAAGCAGCAACGAGTCATCTGTAGTCAGGCATTTTTGGAGCTCTGTCGTGGCAACGAGAGAGAAGTTCTGCAAACCGTTGTTATAGCAGATGAAACTATGGTCCTCTCCCATGATTCCATGTTCAAAAGAGAATCGATGGAGTGGCGAAGCACAGCCTCTAATGGCCAAGGTCACTCAGTCAACCAAGAAGATCATGACCACAATCTTTTGGCATTGTGAAGGAATACTCTTCATTGAATTCAAGGAGAGGAACACCACAGTAATTGGAGAGTGCTATGCTGGCCTAATGTATAGACTACGTGCTTACATCAAAGAGAAAAGACGATGACAGCTGAGTGGTGGTGTACGCCTTTTTCACGACAACGCGCATGTGCACACAACTCTTGTTGCAAAGGAAGCTGTGAAGAAATGTGACTTCAAGGAGATCTATCATCCACTCTACAGCCAAAATCTAGCTCCCAGTAATTATTTCCTCTTCTCATAACTCAAGAAGAACCTTGGAGGAAGGAAATTTAAGTGTGACGAAGAAGTGATGGATGCTATTTATGCCCATTTTACTGGGGGGCGGGTTTGAAATGTTAATTCAAAGATATGAGAAGTATATTGCAATAAAGGGTAACTATATTGAAAAGTGAAATATAATTTTTGTCTTTATCATACCTAGAAAATGGCTAGGCCGGAAATTTATGGACCTACCCTCGTAACTGGCTTAGTGAGAGAAGAGAGATGTAGCACTGACACATCTGTCTTCTCGAATGGTTATCCTCCGACTGAAGCATTTCTTAACCGTTTTTCAAACTACTATAGTGATAAGATGGCTCAATCCACCATTTAGATTCAGAATTTCAAATATCGACATCCAACCGCCGCTTTCAACGGACTATTTACATAACATAACTTCCTGCACAGCAATAATAATTGGGGACAGGAAAATACGATAATGTATTTGCCACAATACAGAACAATAATATTATAATAAATAATAATACATTGCACACTGTTATTCTTCATAAGATGCCTTCCGGATCTAATGATTAACGTTCGTAGCTGTTAGCCGAGAGATATGGCAATCAATATCCCGGTAAAACACTAGACTTTTTTTTTTTTTTTTTTTTTGAGACTTGCGAAGGTCTTGAATAAGATGCTCCCAGGTTCGTGAGGACAAGTGATAAGTGAGAAGATCGCAAACTCCTCTACATGAGGTACTGTCATCTGTAAAGGAAATCGTGCGGACAGGAGTCGCCGCGGAGCAAAGAAGGATTGTGCTTCTCAAAATGGAGTTGTTATGGGAAATTGAAAGCTCTTCTCTCGGTGTTACAAACCTGAGTGTTTTGAACCAAATCTACGATCCTCAAATATGCAAAATCTCCAGTTTGGTAGCTCAAACAAATTAAAATTGTGTTGCTTTGCGTTATCTATTTAATTTCTTCTAAACCTGCAGCTACCTCGTAGAAAATAAACTCATTAAAAACCTATCATCTTGTGTAGAGACTCTCCAAGTTTTGTAACAATGAACATTGTAACTCAAGTGCGTGGTATGACAATATATAAAGTTTTGTGAAATGGCATAATCACAAGTCAGAGTACGAAAGTCATACTGAAAGTCGTGAGCAACCCATTGTTTGAATTCGAATTCCAACCGTGTAACAAAAAGGACTGCAGGATCGTAATCTACTGACTTTATAACACATGTTGCCTTATTGTGACGTCATTAGCTTCTATCACGTAACCATAGACAGTATTTCCAAAATGGCGATCATCAATGTTTTCTTTCGACAGCGTATTGTCATTGACTTCCTTGTTTAAGAGGGAAAATCTGCTGCTGAAATTCACCCCAAACTTCAACGTGCCTATAAAGACGTCTGCATGAATGCTAGCAGTGTTAGGAGATGGGTGAAACATTTCAAAGATGGGAAAACGAGTATCCAAGATGAGCCTCGTAGCGGTCGCCCGCGAACTGCAACAAAGAAAGAGTTGATGAGCTCATTAGAGAAGATAGGCGTATCGCTGTGGATGAAATCGCTGCAAAACTTGCAGTAGGACATAGTGCGGGGCAAGAAATTATAAAAGACTTAGGTTATCGAAAAGTGTGTGCCCGTTGGGTCCCACTTTTATTGACCGAAGACCTCAAACTTCAGAGAATAATCATCAGCCAAAACCATCTTCAGAGATTTCAAAATGAAGGTGATGATTTTTGACGAGTATTGTGACAGGCATGAAAGCTGGTTCCATCATTACGAACCTGAAACATAACACCAGAGTGTGGAATGGCACCATTTGGATTCGTCATCGAAGAAGAAAGCGAAGACAGTACGATCTACTGGGAAGGCTATGAGTAGCGTCTTCTGGGATGCTCAAGGTTGCATTCTGGTTGATTTTCTTGAACCTGGACAAACCATAAATGCTGCCCGCTCTATCCAGACACTTTGGAAGCTCCGTCGTGCATTGCGCGATAAGCGCCTTGGAAAGAAGATCATTCTGCAACAGGATAATGCGCATCCTCACACTGCCCGTGTCACAATAGAGAAGATCAGAACATTTGGGTAGGAAACTCTTCCACATCCTCCCTACAGTCCCGACTTGGCACTTTCCGACACCCATATTTTTTGTTCTGTTCAGGAACAGATACTAGGCCAACACTACGAGACGGTGGAGGATATTCGGAAGGCAGTGCGTCAGTGTCTTCGAGCAGCTGGAACGGAGTTCTATCGTAAGGGTATTTTCATACTTGCAGAACGATGGGGAAAATATATGCAAAAACTGGAGACTAAGTTGAAAAGTGATTACGATGATGTACTTGGTTTATCTAAAAAATAAACATTGAGAGGTTTAAAAATTGTTGCTCAATACTTTCAGTATATGGCATCACATTTAATTTAGAGCTACCTAACTTAACTGGGTGAGGAGATATTCATATTTGTTATTGGTAATGTTGTTGCTCCAGCCCTGCCAGTAGTCGGGTGCGCTGCTCAAGTAGTGCTAAGCACACCAAGCTGTCACACTTCGGGTGTCTTGCGGTTGTGGATTGACGACGAGCGCAATCAACACTTTATGGATATATGTTCCACTGGAGGCAATGATAAAGATTTGTAAATAGCAAAATGGTGTGAGCATGAGTTCTAAAGTATATACTTAACGCAAGGAAAGATGCCAAGGTGTTATATGGGCAATCCTTTTGTCTGTTACCTCCGTCTTCCGGTTCTCAAACCCCATTTACATTTGTAATGCCACTGGCTAACCTCCATTCCACGACTAGTCATAGCACTATTTCACAACTGTATGCCTAGGTCTACCTCTTCATTCTCTCTCAGACGGATTCAAAATCATTGTTACTTTATGTAGTCCTTCTTACTCCATAATTCGGACATACTCATATCATATCAGCTCTTTGCTTTCCACACATTAAAAAATAACTAGATTTTCGTCTACCTTCATTATTTCTGATATGCTTTAATTGAGAACTCTATTCCATCTAGAAATTCTCGCCGACCCTTATAAGTAATCCATCTCTGCTGTGTAGATAGAGCGATATACCACCCTCACAATCAAATGTCAATTATTGTTTTATATGCGATAACTGTAACGTTGCAATACCATGCTTCAATGAATTTAGTTTAAAGCCCGATTACATTTCTTTTCTTTGAATAAAAGATAAAGGTAGCCTATTGTGTCCCTTAAGGGCAAAGGCCTCCTAACAAGTACGGAAAACTCACTTTTTTCTAACGTGGTGAGCTATTCTACTAGCATTTCTCACTGCACTAGTTGCTTCTCGAGAGATTTCCATTTTTCTCTTCCTCTTGCTACTCTTGACCAGTCTGTCCATCTTCTTCTGGGTCTGCCTTGTGTTATTTGTCCTATCCGGGGGTCCCACATGGAGATCTTGCAGGTCTTGCATTCTTGCGACGTGACCACCCCATTGTCATTTGCTTTTGGTAGGTATTTGTGCGATGTCTGTTGTCTGAGATAAATGATTTATTAATACTATAGGTGTTTTGTCCTTCAAAGTTATTTCCAGAATCTTTTCTTGAAATATTCTTTGCTAAATCTCTATTTCATAGGTAAATGTCTTGATAATTATTGTTTCTAGATATTGACATTCTTTTATGACATTATTTGCAATTAAAATTTATTAAATTTAGACCAAAACAACCGTTGGTTGTTCTTTTCAATTTTATTTGCAATTTCTACTTGCTCTTTAAGTCTCCTTATCATATATTTTACATTTGAGACTCTGTCCTAAAACAATCTTATCGTCCGCAAAATGCAGAGTGCATAGTTTTATTTCAACATGGATTCCCATTCCTTGACATTTTTCTCCAACCTTCTTGGAACTTGTTTAAAGTGGACGACAGTGCACAGACCTGTCTCATACCTTTAGATATTCTTTGTCCTACTTTTATATCTGTCATCAGATTCTTTTACAGTGATCTTATAGCCTGAGCTAGCAAGACACTCATTCTTAATGTTTTCAGAATCACAAATAATTTCTACAGTGAAACTTTATCGTAACTCTTTTATAGATTTATGAATACTAAATGTGGGTCCTTTTGGTAGTTTTCTTCTTTTCTGTTATTTGGAAGAGCCAGAATAAATTATCTGCACAATATTCACCAGCGCGGAATTTGCTCTGTTCTTCAATGTCCTGATATTCCTTTTTAATATATTTATTTCAAGATATATATTCTCCTTTGTAAATATTCTGTTTAAATGTTTTAAAACCATAATCGCGATCGTTTCTATCGATGAGATAGGTGATATCCACTTTTCTCTTCATCTCTTCTTCAATGACTAATTTTATTCGTTCTGATGCAATGTCACCTACTCCTGCTAACATCACACTAGTTTTGTGTTCAGCATTTTACTACGAAGACACAAAAATCAAAATTAAGTTGAAGTGGTTGAAGTAATATGCGCAATGCCAAAACAACAGCCAACTATTTGTCTGGCTCTTGATAAACAATAGTGGAATATAGCCTTTTCAGGTACCAAGTTTCTGACAGAATGTGGCCAATGAGATGGGGACCTTCCCGGACTCGAACCCTCTAGGCAATTATCACCGTCTGAATTAAGCGTATGTGCGCACATTATGCATTGTTGCCTAGATTAAACTTACATATTTATTTCATATATTTTCCTCAGCACACATGTCTCACAGTGTATATTTGAAATGTACGTAGGTTCCATTCAATAGAATTACCAAAATGTTTGCTGCAGAGCTTTCTTGCCAGAGAAGCAATAAACATCCAAGGTTCCTTTATGTTAGGCAGGGCAAGTGACCTGTCGTTCCCTTTGTAATCACTTGTACAAAGTCGCCTAAGACCGTTACTTTTGTTGGGGTGAGGAGTCTTAAGAATTCTTTTAGAGGAGCGGACCAGCATCATATCCTAAGTTTTGAAGGTTGCACTGGAAAGCAGCGTTGTTTGTTAGAGGTACAGTATACGAGAGAAGGTTAGAACAGAACAGTACAGGAAAACAAGTGAAAGCGAGCTAGCAGAAAAGCTACCTACGGGAAGAACCTTTTCGAATAATTAAGTATTGTCCGTCTGTAGTCAGTTATTAGGCAATGTCATTTATTAGCAGAAATGACGAAAATCTGGTGCAGAGTACGTTCCTTATCAAAACTGCTGTAGTGGTGAGCGACAAAAGTTCGTGTTAGCTCAGTGCCGGCGCTTCTAAGAACTTTTTAAGACTTCCTCAAGAAAACATTTCCAAATTGTGAACCCTGAGACACTCAGAGCAAATGAATAAATCAAGGCTGTTATCGTGTATTCTATCCACAGCCATCTTTCCATCTCCTTTTCCCTTGAAACAAGAAAGTTGTTTCCAAAATACCAGCTTAACATTAGCCGGAGCATTGTGAAAACCCCAGCATTAAGACACCATCAAAGGAGCAGTGAGTGGGCGGAGAAGAAAGTCTACACGTCATCCATTAAGATTAACCGAATTCTTGGTTGACACATCATCCATACTTCCGCACTCCCCCTACTCACCATTGTTGATCCGTTCCAAAAGTGTTTCCCAACTTGTGCCTGTTTGCAACTAACGTAAGCCACTGAATGGTGCCACAATGGGGTGTTTAGACACTCATCCAAATATTCACTCCCTGACTTCCACACAATTACGAAAACTGATATACCGTAAGATATTGCTTCATCGTCATCATCCGGCATTTCTTTGAATCAGGCATGTTCAGAACCACTTCCAAATTTGGATTTTTTTTTAAAAAAACATTTGAATCGTTAGATAAACCATAAGCTTCAACTTCTGTGGTTATAAAACAAAGACAGCATCAGCAATAGCCACCAAAACTGCAAAGGAAAGATTTATAATTTAAAAAATCAAAACTGCTTTTGTTTCTTGATACTAATGTGCTTATCATCCAAGATACGTGTAGTTAAGACATTTTGTGTCCTCATAGAATTAGCTTGTAGTTTTCAGGCAAATTTCAGCGTCCTTGAGCTATGGACATAACAGAGTGTCGGACTTGCCCCAAATTATTAGGACCGAAGCAATATTATAGTCAGAAATTGAAAGTACATACGTAACTTCACAATATATGTCACTAACAATAAAGAATTTCACTATATATATATGGCATGAAGGCGAAAGAAAGGTAACATCAAATGAGTTCACGTCATGTCTTGTTGACTTTATAAAGTTAAACGTCAATTACAAGAAGATTATCCTTATTTCTTATGAATGCGATATCAGAACAAAAATGGAGTCCTGGCGAATACCCTGGCTAATATTTCCAAAATTCAAACAAAAATTAAGCAGTTGATACTCGAGAAAAGGCGTACAACAATGGAGGTTCAGTGCGTTCCACTCTAGAACTCCATTCACTCCACCATTGCATTCACCTGCTGACTATGTAACAAGAATAGAGGGACAAGAAGAAACAAGTATAATAACCAGCCATATGTTATGCATTATGTAGATCGTAGCTTAAAACAGGAGTTCAATTTTCAATCAATCAGGCCAGGGAGGAAAGTAGGCGATCCCGCAGTGGTAGACCTAAGAGCATTAACGTACATAGAAGGAGACATTATACAAGACTACATGGATCTCTGGCAGCCGCTTCCAAAACGAAGAAACAACATAAATAAAAGGAGCGCAAGTCCTATATACTGAGCAGATGAAAGTTGATCTCAGTAAATTTGAAAGCCTTCTGAAGACCATCACTGTTCTACGACAACCTGAAGCATGACTAATTTAATCTGAAACAAATATAAAATAATTTAATGATTACACTGTTTGTATGCTGGTAGTAACTTATTTTGTATTTTAAGTCCTGCTATATTACATTTTTTTGTTGTTAATGATTAAAACCTGCATCATTATGAATAAATTAACACTTGTTTTGTTTGATTTAAACGAGGAACATTGTTTAGTATATATTTATTATACGATGATATGTTTATGTAAAAATAATATTTTAACATTGCAAACTTTACTTTTACAGGAAACTTACTATTGAATAGCAGCAATTTGTATTGGTAATCAAATTTCGCCGCGACTTGCATTTCACTTCCACGATCTTTTGTTGTAATTGTTGTGTTTTGAGAGAAAAATGTAGTATTCATTACATATAAATATATGTTATTAATAAAATATTATTTAAATCTGCTGTACTTTCACTGTTACCACATGAATTACTTACTACACATTATAATCCAGGTTGGAGATCAAATTTCTATTAGTTGTTAATACAATGCCAACATTAAAGATAAAAATTAATAATAATAATAATAATAATAATAATAATAATAATAATAATAATATCAGTATGATTCATAGTTGCAATGCGACAGAAATTGCCGCAATAATGTTCATCTTACAATCAGCTGACAATATGGGAACTGAGGATCACGTTTACCTTTGATACAGGCATTGTATGATGATATTATAGACGGTGTCATTTGTGTAATTGATTAAATTTCTATACACTTTGAACAAATGTATAATATCTAACTCATAAGATGCGTTTGAGTACTAATATTTTACACAGCATAATAAGTGTTGGAATTTGGCGTAGCTAAAACATGCTATGTGCAGTAAAATCTGTAATGTTTGTCATTTTCGGTCTTTAAATGGAAATATTTTGTAGAACTCGTAAACAATTAAGTATTTCAAGAAATGCATAGGAATAGTAGTAACAAGTAGTAAAAGCAAGCAGTTAAAATTCATGGCGTTTTATGTGTCTCCTGAAAATTGTGTTAAGGTGCACATAGCGGGTTTTGGAGGCGCAGCGACAATATATCGATTCTGGAAATGTTTGAAGCCTTCATTGTTGAACAGATGACAAAAAAAAAATGAATGCGCATCATTAACACCAGCCAATGAATGTGAATAACGCTGTATGCAGAAGTAGCGGATATGCAAAGTTTCGTTTAATAAAGTCCTGTCGAACAGCAAATCTATTGAATTGAGGTGGGTACCAGGTCACAGAGGAGTGATAAGGAATGAAGCAGCGGATAAATTGACCAAGAAAGGAGCATCTAGCCCCTTAATAGGACCGGAATCAGCCTGTAAGTCCACAGTAAGGACAACAATTAAAGTATGAGCCAGAGAGAAACAAAATACGCTGGTCCAAATATCCAGGGCAAGCCCTTGGGAAAAGCCTTGTCAGTGGGCCTAATACCACACTCGTCAGAACGCTCCTGATGTTGGGAATGAAAAAATTAAGGAGAACTGTGGGATTAATTGCTGGACATGGTCAATTTAGGAAACATCTCCAGAAAACGAAACTCTTCCAGGGAGAGCCCATTTGTAGACTTTGTGGCCAATCTCACGAGACTGCGAAGCATTTACTCCTTGAGTGTGAAACCCTGGAGGGAAAAAGATATCAACTCTCCGACCTACAACCATATCTTAAAATGGATGATCTCCTTATAGGAAGTAAGGTTCTGGATCTTATAAAAACACGGAATTTGGAATACTTGGGGGTGGCACAATAAGCCAATGACTGAAGTTCTTCAAAATTCTCTCCAATACCCCCTCCGATACCACCACCACTACCAAACTGTAATGAGGATAATATGAACCTGTAAGAATGAATCTGGGTCAGAAAATATTTGCATAATGAACAGAATGCATTTGTGTCTTATTGTGATATTTAAATGCTGTGAATGTTGTGTACATTATTTTATGTAATGTATACTGTCCATGGACACTTAACACACGGCCAGGGAAAAAGTGCAGGTCCCGTTCACATCGTTCAAATCGACGAATGCAAAATTGGACTACGCAAATTTCATCGCGGACCAGGTTATAAACAGCACCTAGATTCTCGGGATGATCGACATGGAGACAATGAAGTAAGGATGGAAATTTGACCAAATAACGGGAGAAACGCCAACATGCTGTTCAATTTAAGCAGCGCGTAGAGTTTACCAAAACGATTCATACAGCTGCCTGAGGAGGTTATTGTGGGTAAATGGCAGGCCGATTTGCAGCTCATCTGTCAACTACTCAATGCATTATGAGGACCCGTGACAAACTGTCACACTAATAACGTCGTTGCCCCCTGGAGAACCTTTGTCTAGGAGGGGCATTAGACGGGGCAAAGTGAATGTCCACATTTGTGAATTCTTGTGGCATCAGGACTGGTGGAAGACATTCGGCAAGTGCATCCAGTAGTTTAAGCGATTAGTACAGTTTGGATTAGTTAACGTTTAGGTATTTTACAAATACGAAACTTATGTTGGCTGCATTGTTTGTTATGACTACGTTTGCTAATGGATACTCTGCTTTAAACTCAGTAAGTAAAATAATTATACATCTATTTCGTATATATATATTTATATAAATATATATAAAATCCTGCTGTGTTCGCAAAACATGTACAAATCTCCAAGTCTTTTCAATCCATCAACTCCTGTGATTTTCGTATTACATGTTGGAAAGGGGAGTTAAACTTCCTTAGCAGCACACACATTTATAAAGTAATAAAAACTTGCCAGAAAGTGGATGTACACATTATTACAGCAAGATGAGTTACAGAAGAATGAGCGCATATTTTCTTGTATAGTTTAGATTTCGTGATCGCAAGTATTCAGTGGTAAACTCAGGCCGGTATTCATAGTCTTGGTTATAATACTTAATGGTTAATAAGTATTACTTAATTAAGTTGTACTTATTGGACAGGCCGACTCAAATATTTCTGGTATTCACAGTTGTCAAGTCTTACTTTATAAAGTTTACCTTAATAAACTTTTATTGTTCTACATATAATAAAGTCCAACTTATTCGTATAAGAAATTGCGAGCTCACTGCCAAAACGATGTAATCAGGGAGTCGAACTTCAGATTTTTTCCCATATTTTTTTATTTATTTTTTCTAAGCCCTCTAGACCATATTTTGTTGTTTTATACAAATCCAGATGGCGCTGCGTATTGTTAGGATGCAATTAAAAACAAGGTTACTAACATGGAGAAGAAAAGTAAACATTTTACAGATCAATTTAAAGAGATACTTCTCAAATATTGTTTGATAGTAGAAAACGAGGATTGGCACTGTCTCTTCAAGACAGAAAGAATGAAGTTGGGTGAAAATTGCACAGGAGTCGAACTCATCCATGCATATTGTGCACCATGTAAGTACCTGTGTTTCAATAATTTCTTCAATAAATGAAATAATTCTTGTATATTATTATTAAGCAAACTGAGAAATATAGCTTACTTATTGTATCATATTACAATTAAATAATCACATTTTAATTATTATTTGCCTATCATTTGTTATAGAGAAATCCAAAACAACTTAGAAAGCTTCTTTGGCAAATATGAAATGCCACCAAAGAGAGATCCTAACCAAAGAATGCCAGGCATTGAGAGCCATAGGGGGTGGTCCTCCAGTAATTATGGAGGAATTAGATCCAATAGTAGCAGAAATAATGACTGACTTAATCGTCCAGGTACCAGGAACAGTAAACTCAGATATGATGTCGAATGAACTAGAAGGTAAGCAGCTATTTATTATTTTTAAATTGATTTTAAATCAGTACATATTTTTCATGAAATAACTTGGTAGTATTATGATTAGTCCACTCCAGAGTATAATAAAAGTTTCACAACTAATACAGAAAGATTACTCAAACAGAAAAGTTGAAAAGCTAAATTAAATAAATCGCAACAATGAAAATGGAATATTTACATGTACAGATTTATGAACGAGTAATGAAGAAAATATGTATTAGCAGTTATGCCAGCATTAGCACATTTAAAATTTAAATTATTATACCACAGGTCCAGGGCAAATTGTTTTAAAGATATTATATAAAATGGCAAAATATTAATCTTAAAGGTAAGATGTTAGCCCTGGATATAGTAAAATTGTAAAAAGTAATAAAACATTATACTTTGGAGTGGACTAATGGCATTTATACTATAACTTTGAATTATTAAGCAATAATAATTAGTATTAAATAGTTATTTTACTTGATCTTTATTTTATCTATAATGAAACTTTAAAAATACATTGATATGCATAGACTTTTTATTTACATCTTCAAAAAATAAGCAGCATAGAAAGAAAACTCTTGAAATTTTAATTCATAAAATACTACAAATCACATTCACGTGATGTGAGACTGTTACAGTCCACTGAGCTGACAATATTAGAAGAATAAATTCTACATTGCATAATTACAGATTTAATAATATTTTATTGTATTTCAGTGCTCTTCTCAGAAGAGGTTGTAGCAATTTCTCCTCCTAAGGATTTGTCTTCCTGCACGACTGAACCATCAAACTCAGTCAGACCTACAAATGCAGTGATGCTAGCACAACCAGGACTATCATTAGCAGCACCAGCACAGACATCATCACCATCAGCATTTACAAGAAAGTGCAGAAATAATGTTGCGTGTTGCCAAGAAGAAAGAAGAACTTAGTGATATAGAATTAGAAAAAAAAAAAGAAGAAAAGAAAGAAAAAAGAAGAAAAAGTAAAAAAAAAAAAAAAAATGTAAAATAAGCCTACAGTTATGATGTAAGAATTTGTATCTGGCTGATTAATACATTTCATCTCCATGCCTCCTAAAAGCCAAACCTCCTGATTGGCTGGACTGTAATGGTGGTGCAACAGGAACAGGTTCGTATGCAGGCGCTACTATATCTGGGTCATCTTCTGGAAAGTTGTTATTTATGTCCAGGCTCAAGTTGTGAAGTACTGCACAGCTAACAATTATATGGGAACATTATCGATTTTATTTCTTAACCCAACTGAGAAACAAGGAAATCTCCTTTTCCAGACTACAAACATTCTGTCAACCACATTTCTTGTCCTTTTGTGAGCTCTGTGGTGCATAAAAATGGATAATGTTTAAATACATGAATGTGTAACTTCTTCTCTGGTATTATTTAGTAAAAATATGTAAATTAAAAAGCTACTTGTGATCACCTTGCGTGACTGGGATTATTAAAGGAATAAGTAAAATTCTCTGGCAAAAGTACCCTGCATCTCCTAATAAACAACCAGTAAATTCTTCTTGAATATAATGAGCATAAAGCCGAGAGTGCTGGAGTATGAGATTGTTGTGCTCATTCCAGTCCAGCAAGAAACAGTGTCCAAAAACTTGCCTTTGGGTCCAGCAGCAGCCCAATTAAGATAAAAATAAATTGTTCTAAGTCATTCTTATAATATTAAATATTAATGTACATTTTTTAAGTTAAAAGTGTACCTGTACATTCAAGGAAAAATAGTTTTTCTAATTTCGAAATGCTTCTGCATTGTCTCCCAAAAGTGATATGAGTACAGTCAATAGCACCCTCCAATTCAGGTATACAAGAGTTGTTGGGGTTAGGGCCTCTCCCCAGTCACTCGAAAAGTAAATAATTATATAACGAATTATTTTTTAGGAAATGGCTTAAATTTCACTAGTTTTGCTCCACTTACTTGGACATGTTTCAAAGGCAAATTTCCTTCATGATCAGCACGGTTCCTTGCTTTCTCTCCCTGTGTTAGAGGCATTCTTATGTGATATGGAATATGTAATGCCAGAATCCTTGATATTTTTGTCACCACTCTTGATACCATGGACTGAGAAAGTGATTAGAGATCACCAATAACAATCTATAAACGAAACAAATTTGAGGTCAATATTTCTAAACTCATTTTTATATTGATAATTTATTTACTCTGTTTATAAAAACTAAACTTTTATTTCCATTAATTACTAATTAAGCTTGTCAGAAATATAATTTTATGGTAATCATATTTCATACCCAAGGACCTAACCTCGTGGAAATATTTCAGTATTTCATGGTTACATTATAGTTAATTGTCACATCTGATAGTATTGATACCTACCTGAAAACTTCTTGTGGCATAAAATCTCAGTAACAAGTAACTGTATTATTGGAGGAACTGGTAAGCCTCAATGGTTTGGTTTACCAAGAACTGGTTCAACTTTTGGAAGCAATACTTCCAAGACTATGAGTTTGTTGAAACGAAACCTCTTTTTAAATTCATTTTCACTGTAGAATTCAAAGGAATTCATTGCATTTCACAAATAATTCTTCGGAGCACAATTTATTCCATTTCAATTACTTCCTCAGCCTGATTCTCAAAATTGTTATTATTCATTAAAACGTAAATAAGTAAAGAGTATCCTTGACTTGATAAAATATTACTTATTTTATTAAATAAGTGTACTTAAGTGACCATGAATACCAGTAAGTTCGACTATGACATAATCAGTATTAAGTACAACTTTTTGAGCAACATCAGGGAATAAAGATGAGATTTAAGTTCGACTTGGATATAAGTTTTATTTAATATGACTATGAATACCATCCTTAGAGGCTCTTATGCAATTATATCAACATGGAATATGAAACACATTTAATGCATTTTGCTTAATGTTAGGGGTTCACATTTACCACAAATACAGCACTTATTCATTTACATCCTTTTAAACATTTTAAAACTACGTTGTGCTTTTGTTTTTTTGCTCAAAAGCGAGTATTTTCCTTACATGCCATAGATGTTTTGTTATGAACTTTGCTTACCCTATACAGATGTAGATAAGGGAAATATGTTCTGAATGATTCTTATTATTGTATGTTCTAAATTTGTCAAGACATTGGAATACTTCTTAGAAAAAAATGCTAAATGAAATTGTGCAATGTTTACCTAAAGACAAAAAGAATCATTTGATTTATGAAGTATAAACATATTTAAGTCCTCTTCAGTATAGTCTCAAACTTAGAAACATTCATTAAGGAAATTAAAAATGGATATAGAATTTAAATAAGTAATAAGAAAAGCACTTTTATTATTGGATATAATCTCTCTTTACAGTGAGGCGCTTATCCCATTGTTTCATAAGTCCCCGTAATCCAGCAGAAAATTCTTTGGGTGTGTTGAAACCACATTGCCCTTTTTACATCTTAATCAGAAAAATGTTTGCCCATAAATGCTGTTTTACAGGGTTGATTTATTTGATTGATTTATTTATGGACGCTCTTTAACAGCTCAGGTCATCAGCGTTACAGGGTTGAATAAAGGAAGTCGCTTGAAGTAAGATCAATCTATACAGCAGATACTGGAGGACTTCCCACTTTAAATTTTGCAGCATCTCATTTGTCTTGTTGGTAGTTTTAGGATGTGCATTGTCATTCAAGAAATATACTTTTGGTGAGCAGTTCCAATTGTTTGTATTGAATGGCATTACAAAGTTTCCTGAGGATGTTACAGTAGCAGTTGCATTTACAATTTGTCCTTGAGTCTGGACTGCAGTGAGCAGTATGCCTTCATGATCCCAGATGGCTGTCAGCATTACTTTCCTAGCAGATGGTGTTAGTAAAAGTTTTTTCTCAGAGATGCAAAATGTTTTTTCACTCTACTGATGCATGCTTTGTTTGGGGCTGGTAATGGTGAACCCAAGACAGATAGGCCTTGCTATTTGAACAACTAATAGCATTGGTTATAGTGTCAATAGTTACTCTTCTGTCTGCTTCGATTAATTCTTCAAATTCAAGTAGCAAATTTGCATATCTGGCCATCTTTGTTTGCCAGCTTATGCTGTATTCATCTTTAATATGTGTCCATTCTCTAGGGAATCTGCACCGAATTGTAACAGGCACTTCTAACTGTAGATGGGAAGCATTTCTTTATGAATGTTCTTTGATGTCGTAACTTTAGCCCACAAAATTTGCACAACAGAGCACTGTTTGAGGGTTGTACATTCATTCACAGATGTTACCATCTTGAAACTGCTGTTTGCTATTGTAAATACCGATTGCTTCTGTTGAGAGTCGCCAATTTCCACTGGATTAATGCTGCTATTAGAAGCCATAACTCAGGTGCCTCATCAAACATGTAATATCCCACATCAATTTATAACTTACTTAATGACTTACCCCATATATTTACATTGATCCAAACAGAAATAGCCAAGTATTTCACTAATTTGAAATTAGGGTGCCAACTGGAACCTTTTTATAAGGCACATTTTCTATTATCAGCCCAACATTTTCTATGGTCATCATTGCTCATGCTCCGCTTTATGCAGTAGGTCCTGGTGGTCTAGTTGTAACCATACTTGCCTTGTAAACCTAAGATCTCTGCTTCAAACTGGGTCAGGAACAATAGATTTTTGGGTGTAAAAATCCTAAGTGTGGCTTCCTTCAGAAGGTAAGTAAAGCCGTGAGTCCCGTGTTGTACATTTATGGCATGATAAAGAGCCTCAAGCCTGAAAAAATAGGCCTCTGAGCAAAATTTGTTGGCCTGAATGGGACGCTGATGACCTGACATGTTTAAGAGCATCCGTAAATAAAAACAAATAAAATTTGCTTTATGCTCCTATTTTAGACTTTAATTACAAGTAATGCTGTATTTTATTCTTTTGCAGTACTAGAGGTTCATAAGTAAAAGTGACTTAAGAAAATGAATGTCAGTCTACATATTAAAGAAGAACAAGAAGATACTGATACATGTTCACCTCAATTGAAACAACCAGAAACTCACGTGGAAAATTCTTATGGCACTGCTCATGATCCTGAGTTAAAGGTGAGCAGCAAACACACAATTTAAAGGTAGAGTATTATTTATAGAAAGTGTTCTTTGTATATTTTATAGTTTTTAACACATGCATATATGACAATAAATCTCTGATATATCAATGTCTTGCTTATGTACTGAAAACTTTATCAGGATAAATTATTGTAAAATCAGTGCTAAATAAACCATTCAACTTTCAGGTGCTTCCATCATTTTCCAGAATTTCAGCTGTCATTTCATTCTAATAATCACAATAATCATGGAACATTATCTTTAGTGCTGTTAAACTGGTTTTGCCTTCTTTTGGTACTTGCCGTATACAGTGTCTTCATTCCAAGGATTAAGCAAACCGCATGCCATGCGCAAGAAAATGTTGATCTTCATTGTACAGTAGAGTCAGCTCCAACTATTGTAATTCAGTCATTTAGTGGTTTCATGGAAGCAATAGGTTAAACGCTGCTTGTGCTCTGTATGAACTTTTGGTTAAGATTTGTGTATTGTGGTGCGTGTCATATATCTAATATGAGATTTGCATTAGAACGCAGCATATTTATTTACCAATTCCATGTAACAAAGAAATCACACATATTGCAGGAGAAAATTGTGTGATAGATTGCATTAAGTATCGCACCCAAAACTTGCAGTTACCAAATTAGAGAAAAAATTTGTAACACTGTTATTTCAATTGATCAGTAACCAGAACCACAAAAATTATGTTAATAGAGGAAAACTTGATGAGACTCCTGATGTTTGTCAACAGCTGATAATTCATTTTACCCCAAAATTATCTTAATATTTTTAGAGTTAGTGTTAACATATTTAATAAATTCTATTAGAATTTAAGTTTAGGATGTTTACAAAAGGTAAGAAATAACAAAATAGATATGTATTTTATGGCAGATAGAGAAAATAAGTTGTAGATGAGTTTATGTACTTAGGAATTAGAGAAAATATTGGCATTAGCTAATGGGCAATGTTTGTCAACATCTAATGTTGCAAGTAATTTGTCCTTGAATCATGTCTTAATGTTGTATTTAAAGCTGGTTAAATGACCTTTCAGTCTTGCTCTTGTCTCAGCGATCCGCTTGCTCACTTTCACTGCCTCAAGGAGGGCATGTGATGCATAAAAGGGGGAAGAGGCTTGTCAATAGTACCTCTCGAGAATGATTCATTCTTTAAGCATCAAAGTCCACCCACAAATAAAAGTGCCTATGTTGATTGAGAAACAACATTTTATGTTCATACCCTTTCATTACTGCCTCTAAATTCCCTTCCTGCATAATATTATGGACAGTAGAAGATCATTATGTTTTGATTGCTCATGTACTGGCTTTGAAAATTCTCCAGTTGCATGTTACTGAGAGGCTGCTCCTGAGATATGAGATTCTCTTAGCAGCACTCCCCTGACCACCTTTAGTTGTGTGTGTAAATTAATTTAAGAAATTCTAATAGGTCATTCCATTTTGTATGATTTCCAAGTACAATTTATTTAAATAACCATGTACTTTATAGTACCTTTCATTTTCTAATCTATAACTGATATTGGTTCCACTTAAATCATCACCATTTATTGGTATATTTCATTGACATCTTTTAAACCTAACATAATATCTATAAAGAGGCTAAATATGATTGGCTTTAATGTTAACACCATTCTGCATGACTTGCCTTTGTCACATTTGATTCTGTAATTCTTGTATGTTCAACCATTTCTGCAGTCAACTTTTTCTTTCTCAGTTTATACCATAATGTTTCTCTCATAATTATATCGTAAGCTTTCTCAAAAATTTAAAAATGCAGTATATAGCTTGTCATATTTTAATAACAAACATTTATCAATGTTTTAATAATCATAGCATTATTCAGTGTTCTACCTTTCTAAATATGTCTGTCCTGGTGATGTAGTGGTAACCATATTTGCCTTTTAAACACAAGATCGCAGGTTCAAGCCCTGCCAGGATCTTGATTTTTTCGGGCATAAAAATCCTAAGTATGGCTTCCTCCAGAAAGGAAGTAAAGTTGTAGGTCCCATGTCATGCATTTATGGCATGAAAAAGAACCTAAAGCCTGAAAGAAGAGGCCTATGAGCAAAATTTGTCAGCCATTTCACGCCCTGAATAGAATGGGATGCTGATGACCTGTGATGTTAAAGAGCATCCGTAAATCAAATCAAACAGACAGATCAATGCTCAGCCTCTTTGACCATTTTTATTTTGCCAATTTTTTTAATTTTTATAGTTTTTAGTCTGATGGATGCCCTCTTGTTTGACGTAGTAAAAGGTGATTTGGTAATGAATAACTCCCAGCATTGTAGGACAGAAGCGTATCTCCTGGTACAGGCCATGCCAGGAAGGGGCCATTGCATGAGCTGTTTACTTCCTGAAGGCAATTGGGTTCCTCTTGTCTATATCCTGGGAGGTGTCATCCTGAGGTGACTTGTTAAGGCCAGAACAACTCACCTAAGCTGGGGTGACATCCAGGAAGCATCCTGCTATTGGAAACAGTTGCAATGGTAGAGGAAGAACTCACTATGGTGAATAATAATCCTCCCTACAAGTGAAAAGAAAAAGAGTGGACTTAAGAGAAGTAACAGATGCGTTTTCCTCATTACTTAGTTATAAGCTGAGCTGAAGATGGTCTGTCATATGGTCAAGTCAACCCTTTTATCATACAGAAAGGTATAGATAGCATTTCTGGCCCTGTGAAATCCTGTATGTTTTTAAGGAATAATCTCTTTTGGTAAAGACTTTGGGTCTAAACCAGACCAATTCCACACTAAAGGCAACAATTCCCCATGGATATCCGATCCCTATCAGGCAACACAAAACCCTGCTCATCTTGTGGAGTTATTACCACCACTATACTCGACGGCGTATCTGATACTGAAACTTGCCTGGGGGAACAAGGGAACAGGTGAGGAAAGATGAAGAGGTAAAGCCAACCCGTACTCTCTTCCTTTTAATAGGGTTGATCTGCCTCATAGGATAAAAGCTGGATATGAGGTTATTGAGGTGCTCTCGCGCTGTTTTCAGTGCTAACATTTCGGCCACACTTGCATGTCATTCAAAAGTGCCAATTCTGTATGTGCAACCTGCTGTAAAGTGAATCATGAAGGAACATATCAATCAGCTCCCGCCTGCCTGAACTGCTGCAGTGATCATCCAGCTCCATCCCGTGGCTGTCCCTGCTATTGAGAAGAGCACTGTGTTCAGGAGCTCTGAGTGAAGGAAAAACTTTCCTTTTCTGAGGCCCAGAAATGCTTTCAAGCTCACCATCCCGTGATACAGAAGACCGATACGTACAGTTCTGTAGCCTCTTCTGCCATACAGAAGTGAGACAGCAGCAGGCAGACCTGTGACCTTGTTTTTACTCTAGTTCCTAATTCACCAGGTTCTGCCACGCGCTCTACCACTAAACCCAAACCAGTCGTTTTTGATGCTCCAGTCATTTAAGTTCAAGATGGCTAACACAAAGACCAACTTTATGAAAATGTTTACTGCTGCTGAAAGGAATAAAACTTCGAGCCCTTCTCCTCGGAGGTCAAGCTTCCATGATGGGTCTGGGAGCAAGCCGGCTAGGCGGTTACCATCACCTCCTCTCCCCACTTCCAACCAATTCCAATTGATTGACTCTTCTCAGCGGGAGAGCACTCCCTCTGAGGATGTCATGGAAGGATGTGCTTGTTCCTGTTATGCCACATAGCCCCACGCACATAAAGAAAGAACAGTTGTTTCGTCCTGCACTGTGAAAAGGCAGGACTCTTGATAAGCTTATCCCCTAATATATTCACAATGGCTATCCTATCATGGAATGTATGTGGACTCCGTAGTCGACAATCTGAACTGGATTTGCTTTTACGGTCTACTGACTTTCCCCTTTTATGTCTCTAGAAGACAAAGCTTCACCCGCTGGACTCCTTTGTCCCTCATGGTTACTCTTTATAAGATTCAACCTTAAGATGGCATTCTCATGCATGGCAGAGTTCTAATCTTAATCAGAGATGCCATGCACAGTTCTCTACTGAGTCTGCAGTCTCCTATACAGGCTTTGGCAGCTGCTGTTTCCTTTTCAGGCATTAGTTTTACTGTCTGTAATATTTACTTACTTCCATCTGCTACTATCACTGCAGCTAATCTAGATCATCTTCTTTCCCAGCTATCTCCCACTTTCCTACTTTTGGAGGACTTTAATGCACACCTTCCCCTATGGGGTTCTTTCTCAGTATGTTCCAAGGGAGCATGGTAGCATACTTTTTAGATTGCCACAATTTTACTTTATTTAAAGGTCAGCCAACTTTTCTTTCTGATAGTACACACAGTTTCTCACATTTGGACCTTTTTTTCTGTTTTGCCTCTCTTTCTGTACACTTGGAGCATCCTCTCTCATTTATATTCCAGTGATCATTTTTGTGCCAGATCTATATCGTGTCTTCCCACTTATATTCCCAGCTCGCACTGAAGTCTTCAGGAAATTCCAGTGAATAATCATGTTAAGTCAAAGACCAAGGTCTAGATGTTAGCTAATTGATAAAAAATAATAATTGTTAATTATTTATGTGGAGATATTATTGTCATTCATGCATGTTAATATGTTAGCAGGAGTATACTAAAATAAACTCATTTGTCATAGGAGGAGAAATGGTTTGTCCAAGATTTAGTGAGAAAGATCAAAGTTGAGGAATCAAATTTACCAGCTAGTGATACAGGGTAAGTCACTGGTCTGTTTTTATTAATTAACCTGCATGTCAACTAGCACAAGGTTTGAGCCTGTGATTGTACATTGTGAGGTCCAATGCACACATCTTGAAGTAATGTAGAAAAAAAAAATAATCAGAATAAACTCTGTCCATTGCAGAAAACCAGTCAATGCATTTGCTTTGAAACTTAAAACTGCTTTTACATTCTTACTAATTTCAACGTAAGAAATAAAGGTTGATATTTTATAGCTAAGAACAGAACAGAATGTAATGCCAGGACAAGAGGATCACAGAACTCAAGCAAAATGAGAATGATAATATCCATAGGATGTTCAAATACTGAAATCATTAGAGCTTGATGTGACACATCATTGTCTGGGTGAAACAGAAGTCTCACTATTGTAATAAATTTTGCTTCTATACTGAACTAAAATTACCAAAAAATATATATATAGTGATAGAGGAACACTTTAAAGCCATACTTCAAGCACAAGTAAAACATGTGGTCTTTCTGGAATATTAGTATAAGATAATTTATTTTATTGGTACATTTAGTTGCATCCTTTATCACTGTATTTATTTTGCACAAGATTTTTTTTGGTTCTTTCCAGTTAAGGTAATGAAAATCATAAATGTATGCATTTATAGATATGTAAAACTTAATGGTGTTCCAGGGTTGTAAGTCATAAAATATTAAGTAAACCTGAAAATTCCATAACAGCAGGTTATCATCTAAGAATGATCTACTATAAAACAAATAATACAGTTAAAGGACTATTGGTTAAAAATTCTAGGAATGTAAACTAAGTGTCTACTTACGAGTGTCATTTGAAAAGTTCTCAAAATGAAACACAATGATGGCATAGTTTTCTGAAATAATTATTTATTTCATCATAGTCCCTGCTCCCTTAATGCACTCTGTCTAGTGATACTCTAAAGCCTTTATGCCCTCACAAAAGTAAGTCAGATTCATCCAGGCGTGCAAAATATGCCTGGACTGATGATTTAAGCTCTTCATTGGATAAACATTTTTTGCACCAAGGAATTTTCCCAATTTAAGAAACAGATGAAAGTCAAATAGAGACAAATCAGAGGACTGAGGTAAACTAGCAGTAAATCATACCATATTTCATTGATTTTTGCCATTGCAACAATACATGTGTAGGAGCAAGCATTGTCTTATTTAATATGACATTCTTTTTAACCTGTCTTTCTCTCATATATTTTTATCTTCAGTAGGTCCAAAAGATAGGTATAATATACTCCAGTGATAGAAGTCATAAGGGAAGATAATCAATTAGCAGTACACCCTTGGCATCCCAGAAAACCAATCTTCCCAGCTGATTTTATACACTTGGCCAACTTTGGGTTGGAGAACCAGGATTCTTCCATTGTTTAGGCTGATGTTTTGTTTCAGGTGTGTAGTAGTGCACCTATGTTTCAACATCAGTCACAAATCTATGCATAAAGTTTGCTGGATCTCTCCGAATGCAAGTCAAATTTGCATATGATTTAATTTGGGTTCTGATTCAGCAGTTGCAGCACCCATCTTCCTGATAATTTTTTCATGCACAATCTATCCTCAAAGTATGAAATATACATTTCCCTGAAATGTCCAGATCTTCAGCAATTTTGGGTGCCTGTAATTGACTATCCTCCAGAACTACATTGCACACTTTATCAATAATTTCTGAAGTTGCTGTGGATTTATTTTTCCTCTGCATAGGTCATCTTTAAAGCTTTTACCCACATTTAAACTCCATGGCCCATACATGTAACCAGGTCTTGTTGAATTAAAAGTAAAACTTCTAAAATTATGTCAATATATTAAACTCTCTTGATGATTCACATTAAAACTTTTTATTAAAAAGTAAGTTAGGACTAGTTTCATGAGCCACTTGCTCACATTGTCAACTAATTGACGACTAACGGATCTCTTCAAGTAGGATGTATGCTTAGCTGTGTGCGCTCATATATTGTACAGGTTCATCAACAGACCACCAGAGTGCACACAGCCAAGTATACATCCTACTTGAAGAGATACGTTAGTCGTCAGTTGGTTGACAGTGTGAGCAAGTGACTCACGAAAGTAGTCCCAACTTACTATTTAATAAAAAAAAGTTTTAATTTGAAACGTCAGGAGAGTTTAATATATTGACATGATTTTAGAAGTTTTACTTTTAATTCAACAAGATTATGATAGTTTCACTGTGTGGATTCTTACATTCATTTTCAATTGAAATGTAACCAGGTGTTAAGATATGGATGACCTAAGTTGAGATATAGGAAATTTGCAGATATCAAAAAACATAAGAAATTTATTGTAGATATAAGTTATTTTTCTTTGTTGAGTCCAAGTCTTCTAGATATTCCAGTGGGAAACTGCTGATGAACCGAAGACGAGGACCCAGTAGTTAATTTGATGAAATTGTTAAAATTAAATATATTTTATAGATGTATTAGTAGGAGAAATTTGATATAAAATATTAGGTTTTGATATTGTTTTGAAGAAGGTAGGAGAACTTGTGAAAGAATAATATTTGTAAGTATATCTGCATGTAAATTGGAAATATAATGTAGCTACTTAATACATAAAAATTGTCTACATGCATTTTATATAGTGACAATCTGTATTTTCATTTGATCTCCATGTAAAGTTTAGTTTTACCATCATAAGTTGTATTACAGCCAGTTTTTTGCTTCGGTATAGTTGAAAGCTCTTGCCATTAGTTAAATGGAAATCTCATATTTCTGAAATCAAATAGGAATAATGACTGATATTGTGTATATTATGTATATATTTTAAATGTGTCAGTCTAAGGTTTGGAAGAAAGAACATTTTTTGAGGTCAGTAATGATACTTGAATTGCAATCTTCAATTTACTGTGCTAATGCTCTTCTGTTGCCATATCTGACCACAACTGCAGGTTTACCCTAATGAATACACTGGAGATCTCTGAGGTTATCTTTTTATAGAAGTATTCTCAATTTCAACTCAAATCTTGGGTGGAATATCAGAATTCATAACTAGATGCTTATTCTTTAAAATGTAAATCTTTTCTCAAATTGCTAATTCCTAAGAATTATTGTTAGCTTTCGATGGTTTGGTTTCTTTTGTGATATCATGATTGTATATCCAAAAATGATTTGTAACTGCTGATGTATCCACCTGTTTATATCTTACATTTCTAAAGTGTTCTTTCATCTGTCTCCAAATTTCTTATTGTTCTGCTTGTATGTATCTGATTATAATTCAAACAAATAATCTGATACATTCCTGCCTTTTTGTTGATGGAGTAACATCCTTTATAGCTCTGTTCTAAAGGTTCCTCATGTTTAATTTATTTTGTGCAGCCAACACAATATCAAATTTTTTTAAAAAGTTTCATGAATAGCCTATTTGCTAATGGATGGTATATGAATTTTTAAATCTTATTTCCTTTATCATGGTGAGAATGGTGATGTTTTTAAGGCTTTTGAAATGTCTGACATTCTTATTTACAAACTAATGGTGGCCTCCATTGTTAAAAGCAGTATTGATAGTCTAGTGGTATTCCGCTGTATATTCTTCCTTGTTGCTCACTAATCTATGAGCAAAGCTGTTTATAATGGCATGTTGTGTGGTTTAGGGTTGAAGCTATTATTCCTTTTGTGATTATCTGTATCGTGAATTTCCTATATATACCAAATAAAATTATGTTGTTTCTTCTGTGGCTTTTAAGGTCCAAAAAAACAAACATCCTTCCTGTCCATTTTCTATAGTAAACTTAAAATCTCTCTGTATGTGTGGATTCCCTATATATACTGTATGTTATTTCTTCTGTAGATTTTAAGGTCCAAAAAGGACAAACATCCTTCCTCTTCAATTTCTATAGTAAACTTAAATTTTTGGTCTTTTAGATTCAATAATTTTTTATATTTTTTATATTTATATTTATATTTTTTATATAGTCATATTTTTTTTATTTATTTTTTACTATTGCAAATATGTCATCCACATAGCAAAACCATATTTTAAAGGTAAATGGAAATGCCTTGGGAATAAGTGCTTTTGCTTTACTCCTAAATAAATTTGCTAGGAATGGTGCCAAGCCAGGGTTTTGATGGTAAATTTTTCCATTAAATGTGAAGAAGTTTTGGTCTATGCACAATTTTGTGAGAATGGTGTAATCCTTAATTTCATTTACCAATATGTACTTTTAAGCCATTTCTGTAGTTTAAGGAGCAGTCTTTGTTTTAGACGACTAATGAACAAAGATGTAACAACAAAAGGGACAAGTGAATCATCTGGCAAAATCACTGCATTGTTAATTTTTTCCACTAGTTGATAAGAATTGGCAATGATTCTGCTTTCAAATTGTTCCATAGTTCAAATTTTTTTGGCAATAATTACCCAAATTCTAGATTGGGGCATTTATTTTATTAATTATTGGCACGTGCTCTTCCCTGGTTTGTATATTCCTAGGTAAAGATATTTGTTTTGAAATAAATATTGCCATAGTGCTCTTTATTCCTGAAATCATCACTATTTTATTGTGTACATTCTTACAATACAGTATTTAAGATACTGGAAGAACTTAACTCGCTTTTTTTTTTTTTTTTTTTTTTTTTTTTAGCTGGCAAAACAAAGAATGAGGTGTTTTGACTGGTTCTCCCATTGTATAATAAATATGATTTATCATCATAATGAAAATTATATATAATGGAATGTAAATCTTGAAAAGCTGATGATAACTATTAAAAATCTAGATTTCCTCACCCTCGAAACAGATTTGAAGACATGTACTACTTGAGACCACAATATTAACTGCAAGTATTCACAGTTATGAAATGCACTAACTTTGATGATGATGATGATGGTGATGATAACAAAACAGCAACCTGCTGTGAATTATGAAAGCAAAAAGTTTTTTAACAGTTGCAGTTAACATTTGTATAGTAGTTTATAAACTTTTATTGATTGTGTACACTCTTAGTGGATTTCTCCAATAGTAATAATAAAAAATAAAATAAATAAGCTTTACAAAATTATGAAGTATTTGAGGAATGGTCTATAATAGTGAACTGGCATGCCAGAGAAAGAACCTATCATTTAGTTCATTGTGAAAAATGGTTTCCTTTGTTGGTAAACAGGACCAAAATAACGATAATGAAATTTAATTAATATAATCTCTAAACCAGCCAAGAGTCTTAATATATATAAAATCACCAAATTATTGAAATACCATGCAATCAGTGATGCTTTCCCCCTCGGCTAGGGCTTTTTCCTATGAGCAACCTGCTTACTTGTTGACCTTGCTGACTCTGGAGTAAAACAAAACTGATGGCATGGTAGATCAAATAGAAAATTTCTGAAGCTCATCTCCAATTGCATTAGAAAGGCACATTTTCACTCTGTCCTATATACTACAACAATTTCTTATACTAAATCATTTCCATTTATTCATAATCAAACTAGCAATCCAGTGTCCTCTTTTGGAAAAATTAGATTTTCACAAATTGCTATTTATGTAATTTTTAATGCATTGTTAGATGGAATTTTAGCTGTTGTTTCTGGCAAACTAGGATTTTTTTTTTAATAATGTTTAATGACCGTTTTTACTACTATGGCACCACAGGCGGTGAACACTGGTGATACATGAAATGATAAATTGGGAAAGAATTTTTTAAGGAAGGAAACGTTCTAGGCCTAAGTTCCTCCCCAGCATTTGCCAGTTATGAGGACTGAGGAAAATTTGGAAAAAACCTCAATTAGGGAGGACGGTCCTGTCTGGACTCCAACCCCAGACCTCTCGCTCACGAATCCACGCCTTAATGACCTCGGCCACCTGTGGCAGTAAACTAGGAATTAGTAGAAACTTGTATTTCTTCACTATTAAGCTTTCTACTCTTAATGAAATCCCTACACTTGATATCTTCCACTGATGTAAAGTGCCCACAAGTCAACTGATTGATTTAAGGAGGGGGAGTGTTGAGTTCATTAAGCCTCATACTGAAAGAGGTTCTGCATTCTGCCAAATTTGTTTGGTGGTTGTAAGCACAAACTTTTTTGGAACTAGCAATCTCAGAATAACAGCAGTGTACAGCTCTGAATAAGTTGAACATCATTGTTCTAGGAGCAATTTACTCTTTGTTACTTTTGACAAAATGGTAGGATTTCTGTATGAAATATCATCATTGACTTATTAGGATTATGTCAAAGATGTGTTCTGGCACCTGATATGAACCGTTTGAATTTAGTTACACATAGCACTTGCAAATGTTAAAGGAAGTAGTAGTCTGCCCTTCCTTTTAAGTTTCATATATACTATAAAGTATATTTTTTTTATCCTTTGAAATATAGAAAACTGAGTATAAGGAGTGGTTGGCAATCTTAATTATGGTTGAAAGTAAATACTGAGGGGCACTAATAATACTTTTCTTAGTATGTGTGTAGAATAGCATGAAAATTTAATTCTCTATGACACTGAGCTAAGAATGTTTAAAATTCTTGAGTTGTATTCTACATTGATCAAAAGCACTGAATTTCAGGCTTGGGTTCATTAGAATAAGTCTTACAAAAATCATGAGTGAGCATCAGTAGCAGAGAATAATTGGTATTTAATGTGAATAAATGTTTTTATAAGTCTGTAGTTTAGCATTTCCCATAATGGATCTAAAATGAATGTTTTGATTTTTATGTTCACAATAAAAACATTTCCTCTCTTTTGTCATTATGTTCTTCAAATTTCAGGCCAAATGAGGAAGATTGGTCCATATGTTTGAAAAACTCATCCAGAACTTCTTTTGTTGAAGTTAAACAGGATTATAAAGGGAACACAATGAAGCACATGTTTTCTTGTAAATTATATGATAACACTTATACCAAAACTTCATCTGTAAAAAGCCACACATCAATTCATCAACATCAAAAAAATAAAATGATAAATAAAGGTCTCTTACAAAACCATAGGAAGGCACATAAATGTGATGTTTGTGGAAAGAGCTTTAGCCAGACATGTACTTTAAAGGCACATCTTTTGATTCATGAGGGTAAGAAACCACATAAATGTCAAGTTTGTGGGAAGAGCTTTACCCAGAAATCTAATTTAAGGAAACATCTTTTGATTCATGAGGGTAAGAAACCACATAAATGTGAAGTGTGTGGGAAGAGCTTTACCCAGAAATCTACTTTAAGCAGTCATCTTTTGATGCATGAGGGTAAGAAACCACATAAATGTGAAGTTTGTGGGAAGAGCTTTATCCACACTTCTCATTTAAGGGAACATCTTTTGATTCATGAGAGTAAGAAACCACATAAATGTAAAGTTTGTGAGAAGAGCTTTACCTGGATAGCTAATTTAAGGAGTCATCTTTTGATTCATGAGGGTAAGAAACCACATAAATGTGAAGTTTGTGGGAAGAGCTTTACCCAGAAATCTCATTTAAGGAGTCATCTTTTGGTTCATGAGGGTAAGAAGCCACATAAATGTGAAATTTGTAGGAAGAGCTTTACTGAGACGTCTAATTTAAGAAGACATCTTTTGATTCATGAAGTTAAGAGGCCACATAAATGTGAAGTGTTGTAAAAGGATTTATGCAATCATGTACTCTTGAAAACATCTTTTCACCCATAAGTAATGTACTGATACAAGTATTGTCTGAGTATTGTCCCTCATCTCATAAGTAAACAGTTGTTTATTAATGAGGATTGAATATGAAAATTTAGTAGGAATAAATTTAATTAGTAAAAACTTTTTAGAATTGTTAATGTAGAAAGTTTCATAACTTTGTACATTGTAGAAAATATATTGACAAGATATTTATTCTGGCATATCAAGATTAAAATCTGGCAGAGATGGTTAAAATCTAATAAGTTACTATTAAATATCGACAAACTACATAAAATATAAATGATTATCCAATACTGTCGTCTCATACACTCAAGTACTTCACTTACTTTTAACATAAGTAAGTGAATTACTCCATCCTCATCCAACTCAAGTAGTCATCAAGTTGATCAAGGATAGAGAGGATTCAGTTCGAAACTGGTTCCACCATATTTTAAAAGTAAGTGAAGTACTAAGAGTGTATGAGATGACAGTATTGGATAATCATTTATATTTTATCTGGCTTTACTGCGTTGGTTCCAACAGAATTTTAAAACTACATAAATTTCAATAAATATACTCATTATGATAATTCATATGCATAGAAATTGAAAATACACCTATATAAAACCTAAACATTATGATATTTTTAGGTGTTGTATTGATTCATACTTTTCTTAGAATAAACACATTTTTACCTTATGTCATAAATTAATCCAAATATCTTATGCAGTGTGTATATTAAGTAGAAGTTAAACTAAAGGTATTTTCGCTATTTATATTCTTTATTAGCTTACATTATATATATATTAGGAATAATGCAGAATTATTGTATAAAACACTAATTAAAAGAATTGTACATTGTAATATATGTATTTACTTGCCAATGATTAATTTCAAAAGGAAAAATGAATAAGAGCAAACTATAGTGCTATAAAATATAATTATTTGTTTGTACAAAATTTATGTTATTTTTTCCAATGTCATTCATTGAAATTGTGGTTTTGGAGTTTATGATACGCAGTTCCACAATTCATGGAATTTGAATTGATTTATTGCTGGTAGAGTTGTTAGTATAATTATTGAGCATTGGCAAAATAATTTAAAACTATCATATATATGCGCATTAAGAGATTAAAATACAATTTATTTGCAATACTTCTTTCAGTAATTCTAGAAATTTCCTATGACCAACATGTATAACAATATGATTAACAAGCAGTTCCTTTAAACTTCTAACTTGTGAGGGCATTTATCAATTAAATAATTTTTTTAAGACTTTATTAAAAGATTTATTTGAATTTTTAATTTAAACTGGCACTTTGTTATGAAGAATAGGTCTCATATATATATTCGAACCCGCGATCTTGGGTTCGCGGGTTCGAACCCTGCCACGACCGATGGATTTTTTCGGGCGTAAGTATGGCTTCCTTCGGAAGGGAAGTAAAGCCATGGGTCCCGTGTCGTTCATTTACGGCACGAAAAAGAACCTCAAGCCTGAAAGAGAGGTCTCTGAGCAAAATTTGTCGGCCGTTTCACGCCCTGAATTGAATGGGACGCTGATGACCTGAGATGTTAAAGAGCGTCCGCAAATAAATCAATCAAAAAAAAAAAAATATTTATAGACGATGATTTCCTTTTTACTAATTTTACCAGTTTATATGCATATATAGAATGACTGTAAGGATGCTATTGTTCTTAAGTGCTAATTTTCAGAATTCTCTACTTTTTAGATGGTATATGCATTTTATGCATCGCTTTAGGAGAAGTCTATTCAATTTTGTTACTCCACAACCTCCCTCTCCCCAAATTTATTGCCATAACCCAATACCATGGGTGCCATTTCATCTCGTGTATCATCAGTGGTCACTGTCTGTGGTGCCTCAATAGTTAAAATGAGCATTAAACACTTTTAAAAAATATATACATTTTTTAAAAACTCTGATAGTTCTTTAAATTTTTACTTTCGTTATTGCAAATTTCACATTAATTAATAAAGCGTTTGTGACACTTAAAGAAAACAGGAAAAGTTAACCTTGAATTCATTAACTGAGTATCAAAAATGTAGCACATTCGAATTGCGAGATCTGTTCAAAAAGTATCGCGAATTTTGTGTTTTTTCAAAAAGTATTTATTTATTCATGAATATCTATTTTGTCCCCTTCAAAGTAATCCCCACCAGATATACATTTGTGCCAACGTTTTTTCCAATCCTCAAGCACTTTAAAAAAAATCGTTTTTTGTGACCTTGTCAAGCTCCTCTTTCAATGCCGTCTTTATCTCCTCAATCGTGGCGTAGCGTCGTCCTTTCATGGGCCTCTTCAGTTTTGGGAACAAAAAGTCACAGGAGGCCAGGTCTGGGGAGTACGGTAGCTGCGGCATCATAAGTGTGTTGTTTTTGCCCAAAAATTCGCGCACAAGCAACGATGTGTGAGCAGGCCCATTATCATGGTGCAAAAGCCAATTTTTGTTCTTCCACAAATCCGGGCGTTTCTGGCGGATTGCTTCGCGCAAATTGCTCATAATTTGCAGGTAATATTCCTTATTGACCGTTCTACCCTGTGGCAAGAACTCACGATACACCACACCGCTGCAATCGAAGAAAACTGTAAGCAAAACCTTCACAATCGACCGAACTTGGCGCGCTTTTTTCGGTCTTGGCTCGTGTGGCAGCATTTGTTGGAAGAGAAATATAAATTCCGTCATGCCTGGCTCGTGTTCAGTCTACATCTAATAATATTTGCAGAATTCATTTTATCAAACAATTGTGCAGTTGTGTGTTAATGACAAGACAATAATAAATACATTTCTTAGTTTGCTTTCCGGTATGATTTCGATATACTTAAATTAAATTCCTTTCACCCCGAAAGAATCCATCTGAAAAATCCAGCTATAATAGCGAACTGAGCTAGCCGTGCTCATTGTGGTGATAATTGGGAAGTACAGTTACGACGACAAACCTAGATACCAATTCAAATTTGGCACCCAACTTCAATGTAAGGCGTCATCATTAAATAATCCATAAAAAATAAATAAAATAAGTCGCCCAGCATATGGGCGAATCGAAGTTGGAAAAAGAAGGTTGGAGAGAACCTACAGAAGACTATTCGACACCGATGAGTACTGGACAATCTACGAAGTAGACAGCGTGGAAAAGCAGAGGATATAAGCTGGGAACAGATACATCAAAGCATTACTGAAAGAAGGACGACGTCGACAAGAGGAATAGCACTATCGTTGGAAGGAAGACATGCGACTACAAAAGCTATGTAGAAGATATAGACATATTAAGATTAAAGGAACAGCTTCTAGGACGTCAGATGTAGAGAGATCAACGAACAGGGAGATGGTACCTAAGACAATAGAGAAAGCCCAAGAGAATTCTAAGGGAAAACGGAACAATTAGAGAAAACAAATAGTCAAGATAAACGAATAAAATGCTAGAAATGATGCAGTTACAGATGAATAAATCAAGGGGAAAATTGCGTCAGAACTTCGAAAAATCTAGTGTAGAATTACATTTGAAGTTAGATAAATCTAGTATTCAGTTGTATCATAAATTAGACGAATCTATTGAGGAATTACATCAGGATTTGAATTACTCATCTAGAAAAGGCAAGTGAGGAAGTAAGTAAGAAGCTGGACGAGAAATTAGACGGTAGATTAGCAAAGTTGGAAAACATTTTAAGTGATAGATTAGAGCAGAAGTTAGAAGGAATAAACAAGGTATAGTCCGATCTTTCTACAAAATTAATGGAGGACCATAACCAATGGGAAGGTGAAGTTAGTCAAATAAGAGAAGATATAAATGAAATTAAAAAAGATTTTGAACAGATAGTAGCATAGTTAGAAAAGGTCAAAGAAGATTTAAGTGCTACCGTTACATGTAAACGCTCAGATATGGAAGAACATATCAATCAGGAAATAAGATCCGTTAAATTGATAGTACAAGTGTTAGATAAAAATCCCGAACAACTTGATAAGAAAATCTCAGAATTGAGATTAGAAATAGTAACACTAATATAAAAAGTAATCATATGGAAAATGTCGAGAGACAAATATGTCCAGGTAACACAGCGGAGACTGAGGAATCTCCGTTGAGCGTATATTGTGGATAACGTGTTTAATGCTAATATGTCTATACCGATGTTGTATGTAAATGAAAGACATGATTCTGATAACAAATATGCCACCATTTCTTCCTTATGGGTACCAATATATGTCATGGCAAGATCAACTCGTAAGCGAGATTGACACACCTAATTTTTGCGAAGAACGCGTAGACAATCACAAAATATTTATACAGGAAATTGAAGATTGTTTCAGAATAAAACAAGTTCCAGATGACATGAAAATGATATTTGTTTGTAGAAATTTGAAAGGACAAACCGCAAACTGGTATAGGTTAACTTTGTCCGATTGTACCTTGTACAATCATTTTTAAGATTCTTTGCTTAGCTTGTTATTGGAGCGTTTCACAACAAAATTTTAATAGAATGGACCTCTAAAATAATAAATACGATCCCATGTTAGGGATAAACATGGTTGATTATTTCTTGTCCTTAGGTAAAATGTAAGTTACTTAAACCGCATTTGTCTGAGCGTGAATTTATATCACTTATCACAAATCACTTCCCTGAGAATATCCGTGATCATTTAATTGTTGCAAAGCCTTATAATTTCGCGGACGTGATAGAATTACTAGCAGCCTTTGACTTACAAAAAAATCAACGCAAAGATTATCAACGACAAGAAGTTAAATACCAGAATAAGGATGAGAATTGTCCGTTACAAAGAGGAAGTATAAATTATTACGAGATGGAGGCAGCATCCAGGAGAAAAACTGACACAATAATGAGCCAAGTAAACCCCAAGTTAACTTCGTGAGGACATTGTGATGGAGGAACGACAACCAGAGGTATGTACAAAGGTCACATCCATATCAATCTTAATGAGGACATGAAAAATTCCAGAAAGAATGACGGAGAAATGACAATCAGAGGTACGCCTAATGGCCACGGACATACCCATTTTACAGTGGACAAGACAAGTCCCAGGAAGAGCTAGAGCATGGCAACCACCGGAGAGGAACGCGAGAACATCTTCAGGACATGCAAACTATAGGAGGAGTTCACAGGAAAGGAATCAGAGGACCCAAGAAAGTGATAACCAAGTGCCAAGATCCTCTAATCAAAACGTTTCAAGATATTTAATACAGAATCGCCCCACATTGGACAGATCACACAAAAACGTAAGCCGCACTTATATCAGGGTCGAATAGGGTGGAAAATAGAATCAGGCGTAACCGACATAACTTGGAGAGAATGTCAATAGGGTTCAATAAATTTTATAAAGAAAGAAAGTACATTACAAGTCACGGAGGAAATTTACGAAACCAAAAATTAAAATTAAAATGGAACACAGGTATTTGCACTTTAAGATACTGGTGGTCACACAATATAAGCAGCATGAATTTTTTTCAGAAGTTATTCACAAGAAAAAACGTGATGTATTTACCTATTTTTGGTGTTTATTGCTCTGTGGCTATTTGGATTGATTGATTTATTTATGGACGCTCTTTAACTTCTCAGGTCATCAGCGTCCCCTTCAACTCAGGGCATGAAACGGCCGACAAATTTGCTCAGAGGCCTCTCTTTCAGGCTTGAGGTTCTTTTTCGTGCCGTAAAGGTACGACACGGGACCCACGGCTTTACTTCCCTTCCGAAGGAAGCCACACTTAGGATTTTATGCTCTAAAAAATCCATCGGTCCTGTCCGGGTTCGAACCCGCGTTCTTGGGTGTAGGAGGCAAGTATGGTAACCACTACAGGACCAGGACCGACTATGTGGCTATTGGGGAAAAGGAAGAGTGTGTTAAATACTAAACCTTATGAAAGGCACAAATTGATGGAAAATCGTTCGAATTAATGTTCTTGGTAATTCCACAACTTACTGCAAATATCACTATTGCTTAAGTTTCTTTTTATGCTGGAAAGACTATGATTAATATTGGAAGTAAAATGCTAGAGATAATTAATGACTCGCATGTGAACCCTTCGATAGCTACAATGGAGTAAAAAATATCGCGTGAACAAAATATCCGGGATGAAATTTTTTTCGTAGAGAAAATAAATATAGGTAAGCTAATTGAGTAATAGAAGTAAAATTAAGTTAAATATGGAATCTAAGGAAGATAAGTCAATATTAGGCAACCATATAACGTTATGCGAAGATTGCCACGAACAATTTAACGAAACAATAATAGAACATCAAGTTAACAGAGCCAAGTAGACATTAAACAAGTTCCACAATCAAAATTAGATATAAAAAAAGAATCATTGGGTCAATTGAAAGGAAAAATTAAGTCTGTATATGGTCTTCAGGAAAAACAAAGGAATAAATTAGAACAAGTACTTCTTAAACTTTTGGAAGTATTTTCAGACTCTCCAGTTAATGTAATAAATATATTCATTATTTTGAAGTCAGAAACCTAAGCCCCTACAGTCATAAATCAAGGCCTATTCCCATATCTATCCGCGATCAAGCTGGTGGGATTATTGATTTAATGATGGGCAAAGGAATCATTGAGATTTCAGAATCATGTTATATTAACCCTTTATGTTGGGCAAGGAATAACAATGACAATTGAGCATTACAATTAACGCAGTAAAATTAAATAATCATACCGTCCCACACCATTTTCGCCTTGCAGTATTTGATCATTTATTGACTAAAATTACTAGTGGAAAACACTTTTCAAATTTAGATCTACCTTCATCCTATTGGCAGGTTCCATTAAATAAAACAGTTCGCCCGTACACAGCTTTTCTGCATAAGGGAAAATGTTATCAATTTAAAAGATGCGCTTTTGGTATATCGACTAGTAATACAGCATTACTAAGAGCATCGTATGACATTTATAAACACAACAAAGGAGTATGTCGACGGTTTCCTTATATTCGGAGATGACATCTAAGAGCGTATAAAACACATTGACATTATATTAACAAAACTTCGTATTGCAGGAATGACTATAAAATCAGGAGGGGAAAAGAACTGTTTTTCGAGAGAGAAACAGAATTCCTTGATTTTATTATTTCAGCACAAGGTATAAGACCGAATCCGGAAAAGGAGAAGGAATCTTAAGCATAGATAAGCCACAAAAGGTAAAACAACTGCGACGTTTCTTTGGCATATTGCAGTATCAAACGAACAAATAGCTTTTGAGAACATAAAACAACTATGCAGGAAATTTGTTTTATTAGAACAACCAAGACAAGAGCTACCTTATATAATTTATATTAATGTGTCTAGCAAAGGTTTTGGTGCAGTTTTGATGCAAATACATGCAGATTCTACAAAACACACTATTGCACAGCATATCGTGGGTACACTAATACAGAATGTAACTCATATATAACAGATTTAGAAATTACCGCCATTTACTTTGCACTACAAAAGTTCTGTACTATATTTTTAACCATAAAATTATTTTAATAACAGACCACGTAAGTTTATCATTCATTCAGAGGTGTAAATTAATTAGCTCACGTATTCATGAATTAATTGGAACACGTATCGGATAAGAACAATATTTTCGGTGATTCGTTGTCCAAGCTAAATCACATGGAAAATATACCAGAAACGGTCAGCCATTCAAATTACGAAATTACTGTAATGAAATAGGGTAATGATGTAGAAAAATGCTCGAGAAGGGTCTTCAAAAATTTAGCACAACTACGAGTCAATGATAAATAACTTACCAAATTAATGAAAAATGCCCCAAAACTTAAGTCAAAATGTGTCTGGAACAATAGCAATGCATGAAGGAATTTTATACAAACTGCATGGACGGGAATAGAGAAATGGAAATCAGCTATACTGAAGGAAATGGTAGACAAATTAATGCAAGTGTTTCACATTTCTATGATCCATTCTGGAACAGAAAGGGTTTGCCTAAATATCTCTGGAATTTTTTATTTTAAACACCTAGCTCAGGGAACAAGGAAAATTATATCGGCATGTGAATTATGCCATAAAGCAAAACCTTTTAACATGAAAATTGATTTCAAACCCAAGACCATAAAAAGAGACCGCCCCAATCCATTAGTTGCAATAGATACATATGGTGAAGTACCACGAGGAAATTTTGGCTTTAGGTACGTTTTAGTCATGTATGATGCTTTTACAAAATTTATCCAAATTTATCCTCTTAGGACCGTAACAAGCAAGGCATGTTTAAATAAAATTGTAAACGAATACATAAAGGAGCATGAGATCATGAAGGCGTTACTATTAGACAATGCCAACATATTTAAGAGCAACATTTTTAAACCTACCTTGGGAAATATGGGAATTAAGCTATTGAATTCCTCGTTTTACCATTCCGAAGCAAATCCTGCTGAGAGAGCGATAAAAGAGATTGACATATATTTATGCATTCTATGCCACCAAAAACACTTAAGTTTGGTAGAATATTGTCCAAAAATAGAAGAAATTTTCAATAAATCCAATAACGCACTATCCACCTACAAAAGTGTTAAGAACCAACAACCTAATTTTATTATACCTATTCTTCCTGAAGCAATCTCCTATTCAAATGAGAAAGAAGAGGACGAAGAACTCTTTAAAAGAATAAATGTTCGTATTAAAGCGAAGGCTGAAAACGTACGTTGAAAACGAATTTTTAATGTATTTAAGGACGCTCTTTAACATCTCAGGTCATCAGCGTTTGAAAACGAAGAGACACAAAAGACACTGGAGACCGGAAAAGGGCGACTTAATATTAATAAAGAACAGGAAAGAATAAAGTTTATTAAAATGTGTTCTAGTCGTAAGTTGAAAAAAAAAACCATGAATATTATGTACAAATAAGAGTGCAGTAAACTAAGTCATTGAAAAAAAAAAGTTAAGAAGGAATGAAAGTGGGGTGATATATAAAATTTTCCTAAAGCAAGTATTTTGAAGCGAAGTTGTGAAAAGTTAAGTGAAAATAAAAGTGCACGAAGATTAAGTGAAACTTACAAACATTTTATATATATATATATATATATATATATATATATATATATATATATATAAATTAACCGAAGTACTGAATATTTCTTCTATTGTCTTTCATGCTTGTACTCCTAAGGTAAAAGAATGATGATTTCTCTTAAAAAATGCGAGATGTATATCATGATATTTTTATTCCTCTGGAAGAAGAAATATCACAATAGGGGCATTTTGAAGTGGAAAATATCCGATTTAAGGCCCTAAACACTCGTTGACTGCAGTTGTTTATATTAATTTAATAAGTCCATTTTCACCAGTTTTTATATTACGTAAAGGCTATAATGCTCAATATAAAGCCGCAAACAGTTAACGGTAACAATTTAACTATGTTAATTTAAGAAATTCGTTTACGTATGTTATTACTGAGATAAAGGCTACATTTTATTTAAAGCTCCAAACATTAACTGATAATATGTTTTTAACCATATAAATTTAATAAGTTCATTTGCACACGTTTTTATGTTAGGCAAGGGCTTCAATTTTCAAATCAAATAAATATTCGTTCTTATAATGTATTAAATCGTATAAATCTAGTAAGCTCATTTGTATAGATTTCATGTATAAGATACGGGCTCTTACAATGTATGTCTTAATGTTTGTTGACATTGTTGGCCTTTATGGCAATACCGAATAACGTAAATGTGACGGTTTAAAGGACCACACACATAGTCAAGGGTATGAAAAGATTAATTACAGATAAAGAAATTTGTAATATTAAAAGCATCGACCAAGTGGCACGCGTAACAACATTATTAATGCGTGCCAAGAATGAAACACGAGACAGACAGCTTTGTGGAGACTAAATAGAAATTAACGAATTTCATTCGTTTAGTGTACATATGTTGAAAATAATGCATTGTGATAAATATTTTATTACCATATATTGTAATAAGCGACGGCTTATCAACATTTAGTTTGTTGTGCTTTGTATTCCATAGGTAGAGGGTGTGTTTTATGTTCAATGAGAAGTCGTAGTTCGTAAAGAGAAGTTGCGAGCTATATTTCGTGGAAAGAAGTTATAAATTATTAGTCGTGGTGAATAACAAGAGCCACAAATTCGAATTAGTATCCTCTTAGGAATATATTATACGAGTTAAACCAGGACAATGCTAAAATAAGGCGTGTTAAACATCTATTAGCGATAGAAAGAGAAATTACGAGGAGTATAGAGTAAAATCAAATAGTTTATCATCGGTATTACCAACCAGGAAAGGAACATTGCCACTAAAGTGCATTTGTCGGAAGAAAAACATAAATTCCATCATCTGTCTCGTGTTCAGTCTAAATCTAATAATATTTGCAGAATTCATTTTATCAGAAAAGTGTACAGTTGTGTGTTAATGTCAGGATATTAATAAACTTCATAGATTACTTTCCGGTGTGATTTTGATATATTTAAATCCACACAGAAGCATCAATCTGAAAAATCCAGCTGTAATAGCAAACTGTGAGCTTTTTTTTTTTTTTTTTTTTTTTTTTCCTTCATTGATTTATTTATGGACGCTCTTTAACATCTCAGGTCATCAGCGTCCCATTCCATTCAGGGCGTGAAACGGCCGACAAAGTTTGCTCAGAGGCCTCTCTTTCAGGCTTGAGGTTCTTTATCGTGCCGTAAATGTACGACACGGGACCCACGGCTTTACTTCCCTTCCGAAGGAAGCAATATTTACGATCTTTACGCCCGAAAAAAGCCATGGGTCCTGGCCGGATTCCAACCCGCAATCTTGGGTATAGGAGGCAAGTATGGTAACCACTACACCACCAGGACCGACAACTGTGAGTTAACCGTGCATATTGTGGTCATAGTTTTGAACGACGTCTATGATGACACACCTAGATATCGTTACAAATTTGGCATCCAACGTCAAAGTGTAGGCGTCATCATTAAATAAACCATTATAGCTTGTGATGAAGACAACAACGGCGCAGCGCGTAGAGGAGACGAGGTGACGAAGATGAGGAAGAGAGTGAAGCTATGAGTAAAGCCCTTCCCTAAATGTATTTCCACTTGCGATTAAAGGTGGGCCGCTATCGCTTATCTCTAGTTGCTTAAACACATAGCTCGCCTTTCTTGCTCTGCTGTACCCAATTACGTGCTAATTTTACATGATGACAGCTTTCATTCAAGTCCATTGGAATGAAAAGGAGAAGCACGTTGCCAAATGTAGATTGAACTTTTTTTTTTTTTCTTCCTCAGTTATGTTGTTACTTTTCAGGAATAATGATGAAGAGGATGTGAATGAATTTGAAGTTGATCATAATGCCGATACTTTGGAGTTTGTGCCCGGCCCCTGTAGTATGTCTTAAAACTTAGTAAAAACTCTAAACAATGAATGCCAGAAAATGATGTGTAAAGTGTATGTCTATGTTGTGAAGAATAAATTAGGTAAGGGACCAATAAACGAAACGGCTATAATTTTGGAGCTGAGAGGCCAACAACATCGTCAGGAGAGGGCCATTAACATCTCCCCCCCAAAATAAAACACAGAGAGAGGGAGAAACATAATCAAAACCGTTGAGGAAAATTTATGAATTCAAATGTGAAATAGTTCGGCGAGAAATCTACAGTTCTACAGGCAAGAAAAATCTCATACTCCTCAAGAAATTCTAACATGCTTGCACAATTGCCATACAAAAGAACGTCCCTATAGCGCCTTGTACGAAAACTTTGGTTTCGCTTTCGTACTCTTTATAAAAGGTGTATTATCATGGAATCACCTCGGATAGTGCTTTGGAGGTATAAGTATTTACAGAGAATCAATCAAGATCTGCAGGGTATCGGGTGGTGTACATAGATTAAACTTAGTATGACACTCACGACGTTTTAAAGAAGGCTTGGATGATGGAATCTGCTTCTGTGCGCTCAATACACCCGTGTCCAAAGGAAGGAGAGCGATGGTGCTACTTGCTGGTGGAGACAAGGGTTTTGTTCCGAACTTTTCTACATTTCGGCGAAAAAACATTGCCGAGGCTAAAGCTGACAGTCATGATGAAATGAATGGCAATGTTTTCAAAAACTAGTTCCAAAAGTGCCTACTGAAAAACCTGTCCAATGATAGGAAATGTATTGTTGTGCTGGATAATGCCAGATATTCTTCGAGACAAATTATGAAAATACCAACACAGTAATCGATGAAAGACCCTGCTCCAATAAAAAGTTTTGATACAGCAAATATAAACCAACAATATGCAATAGACAAGTTAGCTGAAGCATCTGGACGCGAAGTACAAAGGCTACCTCCTTATCACTGTTTTAATCCCATTGAACTGTGTGGACTAGACTGAAACATCATGTAAGGAAGCACAATGTAACACCCATGTTAAATTCGAGTGTTTGTGAACAATTTTGTGAAAGTGTAGAACACATTGATGGAGAGTATACTGGATAAAATGTTAAAAGCATTAAAAATTCCTTTTAATGCTTTTGTACGGGAAATGTGATGAGATTTTTTGTATCCCTAATGTATCTGAGGTACTCAGAGATATAATGACAATTTAAATACTTTATTATGTATTTATTGATATTCAAGAGCCATAATCCACTTTGAAACGATTGCCCCATAAAGCCTTGTAGGCTACGTTTAGGAGCATCAATTTCAGCCGTCGAGAAATGGCAGACGAATCGCGTTTCCCAGTTGCTCACGGGTCATTTTATTAGTACAATTGATCCCATATATATTCGGGGCAAATAGTAAGAACCTTAAAAATACACAACTTTGATGCTGGTCTGAAATATTTGGATCAGGAAAGGTGAATATCCATCATAGGCCCTACTTTATTTACACTTAATTTTATCATCATACATAAATACTTATTTATCTTTATTTATACATATTCCTACTCATCATTATCATAACTTTCGCTAATAGTTAACACATTTGGGTCAACTGGCTCCCAAAAAAGACAATAAATTTTGTGCTAGTATTTGAAGTTACCAATGTTCCTACACTTGTAGAGAAATTTATACAAACTATCAGCGCCGTACTAATACTACTACTACTTTCGTATACAGAACCATGAAAATTCACTTGTATATTTGTAAGTATGGAATAGTACAGTACAAGTATAGCAGAAATCTTAGTGGAACAGAATTCTTCTTCAAGTTACGAGTCCGTACACTTGTAATGTATTAGACTTCTGTGAAACAGGGCTCAGCTAGCGTTAAGCAGTGCTCGTGTGAAGTGAAAACAATCCTGGAATAAGTTCGGCTCTCTCCGCTGTCGCTCGGGTCTGCAGTCGGCTTCCCTGGTTCCATGTGTCTCTGTCCCGGTGTAACGTCAAGTTCACAGACAAGTTTAATATCAGTTGGTTATTTGTAATTTGTATCCGGTGAAAGTCACGTTTTTCGGTGGTTCTTATTGAATAGCAGAACGAATAATGGTTGTCCGACAGTACAACGAAGAATTAAAATACCTGGAGAAAATAAATCCTCATTGTTGGAAGATTAAAAAAGGGTTTCAACCCAACATGAATGTAAGTTAACCCTTCATTTTATTTCATTGCCCTAACCTAAAAAAAAACCATGCGGTTAATATGCAGTTCTATTTTTTTGTTCGTTATAACATTCAGTAAATTGTGACGCGATTCTCTAAAGCATTATGAGGAGAATTGAAAAAAGTTTATCATTATGCCTTTGAGAATACAAGACAATTTATTGAAACTTCAATTAAATGCAGCACGCTTTCAAACTTCCCTTCCAGCAGTTTTAAACTTATATATAACGGCAGAGTAAGGGTGGGAGGTTATTATAGCAAAATTAATAAACTACTGTGTCCTCCAGTTTCTAGGATTCACTCAAGTTGTCCACGTTAGTTAATATGTAGTACATATGCATTGATTGGGAATTCCATTTTTGTTGACTGTTGTATGTATTCGGTTTGTACTTACGAAAAGAAGGGCGGAGGCTGTCAGGTCGTAGTAAGCAGCAGAAAACCATGGGTCCTGTAGTTTCTAGTATTCACTAGAGTCTAGGTTAATGTGTGCATGCATGCAGGCATGTATATAAACTGATTAGAAATTCCATTTTTGCCAACTGTTGTATTATTATATGGTTTGTATTTACGAAAAGTAGGTGGGCCTGTAAGTTTAAAACATTTTTAATTGTGAGGTGCACATAAACTTTTACCGAAAATTTCAATAAGAACATGAGTTAAAGGCATCAAACATGATCGTTAGATGTCCAGAAAAGTTTGTTTAGATTTGTATACCTGCCCTTTTTGTTTCTGCAACATTAGAATAACATACTATAGTATAGGAGAATTAATTGTTTCTTAAATATAGTTAATATTCCTTAGCTGCAAAGTATATCAGAGGCAAATTATGTCCATAGTAAACTGAAAATAGCATTTAACCAGGAAATAATAGAATTTGATTGTGTGCTCATGCATTTACAAAGCAATGGATACTTTTGCATTTAACATAAAAATAATTGTTTACATCTTTAAAAACTTTCATATTTATTCCATTCATGTTAGTAACTTAGGAGAATTTCTACCTCATAAACACAGAGTACAAAAGTGTCTCGAGTTTATATGACAAGAAGGTTAAGCATTCTTCCTGCTTTGATGCAAATATTATAAATATATGATTCACAAATTCTATTTCTTGTCAAGTGATAACTGCTCAAAAATTCTATGTACATTGTTTCAAATGAGCATCAGTAAACTGTGCATATTCACAATCATTCATCATTATTTCATGATGCTATAAAGAATGTAGAAGAACAATAGTGATATCTGTTGAATCTATGCAGGAGTTAATGAAAATAAAAACCAACCATGAAGAAAGAAAGAACCTTTTTTCTTCTACTGAAAGCATGTCAACTTCTCAAAAAATTAGAGGAAGGTAATGCAACTGATGCTCTGAGTTTCAAGGAACAAGGAGATACATTTTATGCCAGTGAATAAAATACTTGAATGACTGGAAAAGCCAATATTCTCAGGTCATACAGTTACTTGGGCATAGTTATTAAATGGTTTGAAATAGAATGAATTTGAAGATTGTTTCAGAATTATTAGGAATTCTATTAATTTCTAAGACACCTTCCATAGATTTTGACTGAATTTTAAATAAATACATATAAGGAGAGGTAAAAAATGTTTCAATATATGTGACAAATGGGTTAAAGTATTTCATCAATTTGATTTTCAGAATCTTCTACCATGTAATCTAACAAAACTTGTTGAATTCATTATTGATTGTTATTATTACTGGAAGTAATGCACCTTTAGAGAGAGTTTTTCTCTAATGAATGATAATGTATAAAAAACAAGTATAAAATTGGAAACAATTAATGATAATTTTGACATGTGCAGTGAATTCAAAGAATTGTATTTTGAAATTGAATTGAAGAACAAAAATGTGCTGTGAAAAATTCATTCATCTCAAAAGTACAGTTGGCACCAGCAATCAAAAATCAAACTGAATGAAAACTCTCAGGCAGATATGTATTATTTGGTATAATAGGTAATAGTGCTTGTGCTACACAACATAAAAGGATAAATGCAAGTTTATTATTGTATTTTAGGTATGTCTATCCATTGTGTTTTAGTCTGCATATGTGCATGAGAGAAACAGAATGTGTGGGCACATTTTGGTTTTAACCTTTGAAATTATGGTTACCTAACATTTTTTAAATGTTTTTAACCAATTTTAATAGTTCTAATAAAAATTCATTCTGACTAAAGTGACCAACATGGTCAAATGACAAAGCATAATTATGAACAAAATTTCCGAACTACTAACACCTGGAAATAAAGGCACTTAAGTATTTAATATAATCTGTAAAAATTAGGTAACATATCAATGACTAACTGAATGCAGAAAATGAGAAATGCTAGATTTATTTATGGAAATTCTTTAGCATATCAGGTCATCAGTGTCCCATTCAGTTCAGGACGTGAAATGGCTGATAAATTTTGCTCAGAGGCCTCGTCTTTCAGGTTTGAGATTCTTTTACTTCCTTAAATGTATGACAGTTACCCATGGCTTCACTTCTCTTCCGAAGGGAGCCATACTTAGGATTTTTACACCTGAAAAAATCCATGGACCCTGGCCGGGATTAAACCCATGATCTTGGGTCTATGAGGCAAGTATGGATGTTAGAAATTAGATTAATATACTTATGTGGAAATTACAAACATATTTGCTTTTATTTAAAGTTGATGAATGGAATGGATGAAATGAAGATACAAATGAAACTGGAGTCATAACATTTACTTATCACCTGGTACCTCTTATTTGCTTTTTACATTTACATTTGCAGGAAGTGGCTACCAGTCAGTTTCTTGCAAATGTTTAAATTAAGTAGTTTGAAAACCATTTCCAAAGCTAAGCAATTTTTTAATTTGTGTAGTACAAAGCTGAAAATTGAGACTGCACATTGGGTTCATGTTGAACTTGCAGTGCATTTCTGTAAATGAAACATAGAACCCACAAATTCACTGTCATGTTTTTGTTTCTTTTTTATTTACGGCAAGTAATTGTGTCAACATTGTCCTTTACTTGCGAAGTAAATTATATTTCTGGAAGTGGTTTGGCTTCACCTTGAGGTACTGCTACTAATGGAAAGAAAGATGCTTTCACTTGTAAAAAACACACTTTCTCATTTCCTCTTCTTCAAATAATTTTGATCCCATGTTTTATTGAATTTAGCAAGGTGGTGTTGTCAAAACAAAACATTGATTTAAGATGACTTCATTGTGTTTCACAATTTTCTTTCCTTCAAACACAAAAAAGCTGCCCTAAGGTACAGGAAAGTTCCGAAGGAAGAAACTACAAACATTCTGGGAAGAGATAAGAAATTCCCTCTGTCAGAAAGTGAAGGGTGGAGTAGATTTAAAAGACCAAATCATATCACCTTTGGTGGCTGAGGTTGTTAAGTTATAGACATATGAGCAGGTCTGGGGGTTCGATTCCTACTAGGACTGTACTCCATTACTCACTCAGATTTTTTCCAGGTTATACCCAGTCCTCATCAATAACAAATGCTGGGCAGGTATCTTAAAACTTAGGTCTGGAATGCTTCCATCAGTTAAATTTGTTTTTTCCCAGTTTATCATTTCATTTCATGTATCACCAGTATCACCGCCGTAAAAAAAAAGACCATCATAGCCGTGTTTTCTATTTTAAATCAGACTGGTGAATAAGAACTTTTATGAGGGCTAATCAAAAAAAGACAGATAATTTTTTTTTTTCCTCGCAAGGAATACATTAGGCGAGGTCTTTTTCAAAGTATTCGCCGTCGAGTTGAATGCACTTTGCCCAACGCTTCTGCCAGTCCTGGAACACGCGCTGAAAGCCATCTTTTGACACCTTCTTCAAAACCGCCTCAGCCTTTTTGACAACGGCATCGGAAGTACCAAAATGCTCCCTTCTTAGCTCCTTTTTCAGACAGGGAAAGAGATAAAAGTCCCAGGGAGCTAAGTCTGGGGAGAATGGAGGATGGGGGACACATTCGATATTCCTGCGGGCCAAATGTTGGGTGACAATTTTGTACACGTGAGGGCGTGCATTGTCGTGGTGCAGGCGCCAACCGGAAGGATGCAATTGCGGACGTTTTCGTTGGATGTGTTTAGCAAGAACATCCAAAACAGACTTGTAATACTCGCCATTAACCGTCGTTCGAGGAGGGACTTTATGTTGATACACCATTCCACGGCAGTCGAAGAACGAAATGACTATCACTTTTCCTGCCAACTGAGCAACCTTAATCTTCTTTGGCGTCGGAGAATCGGGGGATTTCCATACCGAGGAGGCCTGTTTGCTTTCCGGGTCGTAATGATGAAGCAAAGTTTCATCACCTATAATGATGGAATTCAGATATGCATCCCCATGCTTCTTTACCAGACGTTGAAGTTCCCTACACAATTCCACTCGCACCATCTTCTGTTCAGCAGTCAGTAATCTTGGGACCCACCTCGCACAAACGCGTCTCATGTTCAACTGATCGTGCAGAATCGAAAATGCACTGCCATAGGAAATGTGTAACAGGTCTGCAAGTCTGTCAGTTGTTATTCGTCGGTCTTCGCGAACAATGACTTCAGCTATGTTAATCATGGTTTCGTTTACTGCTGTTGCTGGAGTACCTGGACCGCCTTGCTTTGTTGTTGAAATACGACCCTCCTTAAATTCCTTGAACCATCGAAGTGCTGTGGATTGTGGCAGAACATCATCACCATATGCCTGCTGCAACAATCTGTAAGCTTCCATGCCAGTTTTCTGCAAACGAAAGCAAAACTTCAACGCAGCATATTGCTCTTCACGAATCATCTCCATTTTGTATGTAGGCAACTGGCGATCTGACGTAGTTTGCTAGCTCCCTGTGACAGACGCATGCGCGGGCGAACTTCTATTTTTTGTTCACCAATCAGCGCTGATCCGTTTGCTTAATAAAAGCTCTTAGTCTTATTTGACTAGCCGTCGTATATAGTGTATTTTCAATGCATATATTGTTCTATACAAACTCAAGGCAAAAAAAGAAAACCTATCCTGACTTGAGAGTTAACATTGTGCAACAGTTGCTTGAATTTGTAGAAATCCCTTAATACTATGCTTAAGGTGATTTTCCAGTAGCTCTATATATACCTTTGGTTCTGTAAGGCAAAAATTAGGCTCTTAATATTTAAGCATTTCACTCATTCCATTAAACAAAAAAATGTAACTGAAAGATGTGGGATAGGCTACAGCAAAGGGAAAAAAGTGAAAATGCGTGGCATTGCAGCAATTGTAGAGTTGCTTTCACACCTTGTTTCAAGGTGTGCTATATTAAACCTTCATATTAAATATACATAATGGTGACCCCCACGGGTGGCCGAGGTCGTTAAGGCGCGGACTCGTGAGCGGGAGGTCTGGGCTTCCAATCCCGCCGGGACCGTCCTCCCTGACAGACTTTTTCCAGGATTACCTCAGGCCTATAAATGGCAAATGCGGGGGAGTTACCCTAAAACTTAGACCTGGAACGTTTCCTTCCTTAAAAAATCCTTTTCCAATATATCATTTCATGTATCATCAGTGTCCACTGCCTTAGGTGCCTCAGTAGTAAAAACAGGCATTTAAACACCATTTAAAAAAACATTTTTGCATACAACTTTGCCTTCTGAACTTTTGGTGTGGTAGAGTATTTGAACTGCAACAACACAAATAGAATTGAGTAGAGCAACAAGCAACTGGAGGAACTGCACATAGAACTGTGATTCTGACAAATGGCTTATTGATATTTTGTGTTTTCTCCTGCAAATTTTACGTAATTAACTTGGAAACTATTGTAGTGGTAAGTATATAAATATGTCATTTTATAGCTCTTGTTCTGCTCTATAAAACACAAACAATAGGATATGAAGTAGCTGCTCAAGAAGAATGAATATAATTTGTTTTTCTGCCCAATTTTTTTTAACAAAACGTGACAGAAAAGATAAAAAATTATCTGAACCATCAAAGAAAGGGTGAATAAGGGATAAATATACTAATCTTATGAAAAAGTGCAATATATATTATAATACTTAAATTCATGTACTAAAATAAATCGTAAATGATCACTATGAAAACAAGCTATATTTTTGTAAAGGTTACACCTTAAAATCTGTTTATTTTTGAGTACTTAAATTGACTAGTATTATATAGAATATTATAAATCCTGTATAACTTGGATGTGGGGAACTAAACAATGAAATCAAAATGGTGGTGAAAAATTTCCTAATCCACCCTTGGAGTTGTGCAAGAAGCAATGATATGAAAAATATAATTGCAGTAAACAAATTACTTTTCATCTTCACATTATACACGTTTAAGAATTAACAACACAAACAACGCCAAATTCAAACCAAATAATAATGAACCAGAGATTTAGTCACAATTGCAGCACTGTCACAGCTACAACAAAACATATTTGTGTTATGTATATAATTTATTTCGTTATTTTAATGTTTCTCACATTAGTTACTTTTATAGCGCAGTTTCTTCTGTGTATAACATAAATTGTTTTTCTGTATTATTATGTGAATGGGTACATCATTCCTAAGAAGACACCAATTACAGTGTCTTTATTTTGTCACTAACACATAAGCAAAAAATAACATAATTCTGATCGTATAACTGGCCAAATACCATTAGAATTTTTTTTTAAAGCTCTATCTTAGATTTGTATCCTGAACATAACATTTACATCAAAAAGTCTTAGGAGTTGCACATGTGTCACAATTGTAACACTGAATTCAGCCATAAGCTTGCAATGAACCTTGCAAATTCTGGTATATTTAATGAGTAAAAATATTTTATATTTAATTTTTACATATCACTGTTGGATTTTCTGCCTCTAAATAATTGACTGATGCTTGGATGTTGAACTAATGGTGCCGATGGAGTTGTGCTGTTCAATAATGAGACTGAAGTAGAGAAGAGAGCATAGAAATGGTTGGGGTGACAGAGAGAACAACTGTTAATTCCTTAGAAGTTGATACATGCTTTCTAGGGAAACATTTCTTCAATACTACTATTGAATTTTCAGTTTCTTTTAGATAGCTATAATTAAATTACATTTTATTATTGTTTTAGTATTTGTACTTTTGCAAAAGTTTACCATATGATTTGTATTTCTTAAAATTCATTTTCTTAATCCCCCCTGAATGTGACGTAATTTCATGTTTATTCCAAATTTTGTCTTTGTAATGACCTCCTTTTAATTTACTCATTTTATAATTTACGAACAACAATATCAACACTGTAGAGCTGTAAGCAAACTTGAGTCAGTTAACTATTGCAATACCATAAAACATTTATAATAAAAATGGTAAAACATTATAACTGACTTCAGTTTAAATTAGATTAATGAACATTAAGTGTTAGAGATCAAAATGACATGTTAAAATATGTTATTTTCCTGGTTGCAACCAGTTTTTATCTCATTTGACCAATTGAACCAAGTTTAAACAGTTTGTAACCAACCCATTTAACTTCTGTACAGAACACATATGAAAAATAAGAGAGTTTTGTAATTGATTTCAATTTGAATTTAAATTGAAAAGTGTTAAAAAGTGGGTTTGAATCGCATGTTATATGTGTTTTTTTTAATTATTTTGACCACATTTGACTTATTAAAACTAGGTTAGAACCAATTTTTACTACTGTCCTGTCTGTATTAAAATTTTATAACTTCTTGTTGTTTTATGGCATTTTGCCAACCTGAAAAAGCATAATGTTGTTGGTTGCTTATGTTGTTTTGGAACCGATTTTGAATAGTACATAGTACATTTTTTTTATTCAGGCATTGAAACGGGGAACTTTACTTCAGTTGTTTGATAGCTGAGTTTCCTTTTCTATTAATATCTAGTCTTGCCATATATACTGTTACAAACTTTTGAAAAAAACTGTACCAGGTGTTTTGGCAATCTGACACTATCACTCTCATTGTTCGGTTTTAAGTGCAGCAGAAAGAGTGCATTCCCTGGTTGATGTTTAGCAATGGAATGGGAAGATTATGAACACTATGTTGCTGTGATAGTTATTCTTATGGTTAGAAAATCATAAAATGAGATTTTTCAGAATCCTAAAAGCTGGAAATCTATAGATTGCTTGCGTTAACTTCAGTGAGACCAGTACTACGGATGACAAATATCCAGACACCTGTGTTCTGGAATCAAAGCAATTGCAGCCTTGTTATAAACATGTGTGGAAGTGACAGTGATGACTTCGGAGATGATCATATCTAGGAGACCCATGTCCCAAGTTTTTAGGCAACAAAGGGGTTTTTCAATGCAATACTGGGTAATTTTGATTGCTGAACTGAAGCAGCACAAGATGTTGAGATGCAAACAACTGTTGCAGGCTAAAAACACTCACTGGGAAATTCTTTTTACTAATGAGAAAATAATATATGGCTGCAAACATCAAAATGACAGAATATATAGATAAGAACCTTATGAAAGGGTTCCAAAAGTCCAAAATGGCTACCATTGTGCCTCATTTTGGGGGGAGTGAGCTATAACAGTGTCACCAAACTCCATTTCAATCAAAAGGGATTGAAGACAACTGCCTAAGTATGCTGAAACTCAAACATGCCTTTGTAGGCATTGGAGCTTCCAGCAAGATTCAGCTCCAGCCCATAAGGGAAGGTGCACACAGACTTAGCTTCAGAGAAATGTTCCGGTCACCAATCTGAACTCCTGGACTACAAACTGTGGCCATTGCTGGCAGATATGTTTTACAAAAAAGTCATGTAATATTGAGAGTCTTTAGTGGTCCTAGGGGTCAGCAGGGGCAGATTCCCAAATGGAGGTGTGTTGTATATGTTTCTATAGATAAATAGCCAGAAAAAATTCAGTGCAGAAAGTTTATACAACTGATTGGTGCTAAATTTTTGAAATACTTGAAAGAACAGATGAAAATATATTAAAATATGTTGTAGTTACATTAAATAAAACCTTGTAACAGTATTTATCGCATGATTAAATATAATTTTTGACGGTAATTTTGGCTTTATGCTTTCTTACTTAATAGGATAATGGCCAAGATGAATGTTTTGTTAATACAAAAGAGAAAGGAAATTACATAAGATTATTATTACTTTCAGGTAGAGGGTGTATTTTATGTAAACAACCATTTAGAAAAATTGATGTTTGATGAACTAAGAAATGCTTGTCGTCCTGGCATGGTGGGTGGATTTCTACCAGGTGTGAAACAGATAGCAAATGTTGCAGCATTGCCAGGAATTGTGGGTTACTCTGTTGGTCTTCCAGATGTTCATTCAGGATATGGCTTTGCCATAGGTGAGCACATAATACGATATAGTGAGTAAATCCTTTCATGACAATTATAATTTTGTAAAAATTAGTAATTCATGTAATTCTAAGTTTCATTGTAGTTAAATAATTACTAGATTGTTATTTTTGTAATAGAATGTAAATCTAATGAAGGGGAAGAGGATCTTTTATTTGGGAAAAAAAATTGATATATCAATGTTGGCCTAACTGGTGTTATAATGTTTAACATTATATCATTGGAAAGAAAAAAAATTATAACTTGGCAAGTGATTATTGAAATAAACAAAACTCTGTATGAATACTGTAAATAGTATACCTTTGAAATGCATGAATGAAACATGTTTTTTTAAATATCATCATGTAGGCCTATATTATAGAATGATTTTCTGGACCCCCTGAGCCCAGGGGCCCTCCTGCATTGAGGGCCTTTTAAGCCCATTAGTTATGCTCCTGTGCGAGATCTATTCTTCTCATGAAAAATTGTTTCACCACATCTCCATAGTGTGGTGAGAAAGAAAATCCTTCTCAGTCTTCATTACCAGCCCTTGTAACAACGAATCTGATTCCAAGTATTTGATATTAGTGAATATTTTACATTCTGACTTCAGGTTTTCGGATCAAAGCATAGAAGTATAAGTATTTTGTGGAACCTATTCCTACCGATTATCTGAATGAATAAGAATGGAGGCCCCCATTTATTAAACCACAGTACAACTATCTCTATGTTTCTAGTGCCTAAAATATAATGGTATTATAAAGCAATAAATGTATTCAGCTCCAAACTCAAACTTTGGTCATTGTTTTCAAATAACCTCATGCCTATGTTTCTGCGCATTTCAATTTGTGCTTCAATATTGATTTATCCAGGTACTGTGCATTTGCAATACTATCGCTTGCTTTGAATGTGGTGTAGGTCTTCATCATTCTTTGAAGATGTTTTCCTGAGAAAACATACTGGAAGGTGTAACACCAAAATTTCCTACAGCTCCCTCTGTGATTAATTCCTTGCCTAAGAATTTTGATCATGGTTTGGGAAATGATTTCCTAGTAATGAAGAACAAAACTGCTCACTCATTGAATTGAGTGATGTAGTAGCACCAGGCGCTATACACATGAGTAGCATTCTCTACTTTGCTGTGAGGCATGAGTAGGTTTACTCTCGAAATCCCTTCTGAATAACTCAGGAATGGTTAAAGAGAGAAGGATAATGTTATATATAGAGAAATATTAGGCTATTACAGAATTGTTTATTAAATGTAAATTAACATAATAAAAAATAAAATATACTAACACTTTTGTTTATTTATAAAGTGAAAATAAATGTTATAAATAAATGAAATATAATTGGCTTTTACACTGTATCCATATATATATATTTCGCCTAAACCTATCTCCTCCGAATTTACCACGTCCCTTTGCTGGCTCATATTCTTGCCAATGCCCTAAATGTAAAACCTGTGTGCTAATTATGCCTTGCAATTCATTCCACAGCCCTAATTTATCCAGAGAATTTAACATTTCTTCATTTGCTACTTGTTCTTCCAAGAACGTTGTATATATGTTATCTTGTAAGCTTTGCAAAGCATTTTATATTGGTTTAACTTCCACTGTTGTTTCGATACGTATGAATAATCATAGACATTCTGTTAAAACCAAGTCCCCTTGCCGGTTGCCCAACATGCCTTATCTCACTGTAAGGATTTTGATGATGCTTTTAATCTAATGCTTATTGATGCGTTACCTACACATTGCTCTGAAAGTTTATTCAGAGATAGAGAAATGGCAGTTATATTTTTACATAAAGCGCGTATACCACCTGGTTTAAATCTTATGTATTAATTTTTTCCCTCCACACTCTGATTTCTAGTTTTTATCTGTTTCCATGCATAACGTTACCTTCGATACTCAATATTTGCTTTTATCACCGTCACTTGTCTTCTTGCCATAGACAATATACATACCTTCTCTATTTCATGGTGTTCATTCCAAAAATGTGCTGCCACTGCTGATTTTTCTATCTGTTTATGTTTGCTCTTTCAATCTGATAAATTGTCGGTCCTGGTGGTGTAGTGGTTACCATACTTGCTTCCTAAGCCCAAGATCGCGGGTTCGAACCCGGCCAGGACCGATGGATTTTTTCGGGCGTAAAAATCCTAAGTATGGCTTCCTTTGGAAGGGAAGTAAAGCCATGGGTCCCGTGTCGTACATTTGCGGCACGAAAAAGAACCTCAAGTCTGGAAGAGAGGCCTCTGAGCAAAATTTGTTGGCCGTTTCACGCCCTGAGTTGAATGGGATGCTGATGACCTGAGCTGTTAAAGAGTGTCCATAAATAAACCAATCAAAAAAAAAAAAATCAATCTTATAACCCAAATTTCTTTTTGTCTTGCCAATGTATGCCTTATTACAGTCTCTACAATTAATCTTATATATGCCAGAATTTTCTTTTTTAGGTCTGGGCTTTGTTTTATTTAGTTTCAACAAGGTGTACATATGCATGGTCTATTCCTTCACTATATAACATGTAATCAATCACACTCTGCCCATTTACATTTATAAAAGTAAATTCCCCTTCTTGATCCTCTCGCATTACACATTAGTAACCCATTCACTTCACAGAACCCAATCAATTTGTTGCCCTCTCTATTACACACCTTATCCTTTCTTACTCTCTCATCAGTTCGCATCCATGTACTTTCATTTTCTAGACCTTATATCACTTACTCCCACTCCTGCATTAAAGTCCCCTGATATTATAAATTCTGTATTGAGATATTTCACACTTAACTACTCTATTTTTTGACTTAATTGGATATATAAATTTCCATTATGAAATTCTGAAACATCAGGTTGGTTATACACTATTGCTACACATATACCTCATTTAACACTCTTCACTTCACATATCTTCAACCACATACATACCTGCCCTCCTTCTAACCTTTGTATTTCAATCACTGTAGCTCCAATATCTTTTTGTACAAATACCCCTATACCACCTGAAACCTTTCCTCTATTCCTTGCCCCTTGTACAGCTATATGCTCAAAACCATCCACCACTATTTTCTAAGTGCTTGTCCAACCAAGTCTCCACTAATGCAATTATATCACCTTTGTTTAACACTTTAAACACTCCCCCCATTTCTCATCTTTGACTTTAGCCCTTCCACATTCCACACCACCACCCTCCAGTCTAATTATCATCTTGAGTCACACCTTCCACTAGTAACTTATTTAGAAGAATAAAATAGAGGGGGAAAAAAACTGATGTTGAAAGTTTAAAAGAAGCATAGACATAAGGAAAATGGCAAAGCAAAAATTACAAAGAATAGCTTTTAGAATGAGTTGCACTTAGAAAAAGGAAAAGAGACATATAGAGTCATGAATGATTATATATTGTTATGACTAGAAGGTGAAAAGTATAGAAGACAGCATAAAAATAAAAGCAAAATGTTTAGCAAACATACATAAGAGGATGTTGTAACATTGTAAATCTTTTGATCAGTATAGATAGATGATAAAATTGTATCAGTTGCAATGAGGAAAGACTGAAATGGTGCTTAAACTAAGTTATCTGATTGACATTTTCCCTCAACCAAAAGAGTAAATTAAAGATATGTCAAAGCGTAAGATTTATTCATTCATAGCTGTCATTTCATCATCCTGAATATCTGAATAAAGACTTAGATAACCTATAGTTTAGAAGAGAAGAGAAAAAAGTATTTAAAGTGGAAATAGAGCAGTGAAAAAAGAAAAGATATTTCTAAAGCAACGTAATTTGTAAGTGCATAGATCCTTTTGAATGCAGTGTTTGGTCAAGATTGTACCAGCAGCAACATCTTGTCATCATTTGAAAATTGTATTTATAATCTCAGATTGTGCAGTAAAAGTTCAGAAAACATTATATTCTGATTCTGAATGAAATAATTTTAAGATATGCTCTATTCAGGCAAGTAATAAAACAAAAATACATAATCTGCTTTAACTGTAATTTAATGTTATTTTACATTACAGATTCCTACTTTTAATGAATAGTTGCTTTTTGTTCCAGGAAATATGGCAGCCTTTGACATGGGCAATCCCAAGTCAGTTGTTTCACCAGGAGGAGTGGGCTTTGATATTAATTGTGGAGTTAGATTGCTAAGAACAAATCTTCATGAAAAAGACGTGCTTCCTGTGAAGGTAATGTAATACAATACCAAACAGTTTAATTATATTTTCTTTATGCATTTTGAGTTGCTGAACATGAAAAACTTGCATAACTGATATAGTGATAGCTATTTGGAGTGGGAATGGGAAACCATGTGTTTTCCAGGTTTGTTTTTATATCCAGATTGATCACAGCATTCTGCAGACTCTCCTGTTCCTTCAATTTTGCAACTAAGAGGCTGGAAGTTGTTCTTTTATGTAAAAATACTTTCCTTTTTACTCCAGTCATTAATCTTCTGTGTTTTGACTTGAAATAGTATATGTAAGAAAATAATATAAATTGCTAATAATTACTCAAAAATTAATTCCAAATGTTAAAATCTCCTGAAATCATATTCAGGATTGTATATGTACCATTAAGAAATATTTGCTAGTTTTAACCTTAAAATGTCATTAAGTGTATATAGAGAATTGAAAGGAGTTTGAAATAGGAAAAATTATGTTGATATTTGTGATAAATCAGGAAGTAAAGATTTTGCATGGGCGAGAGGTGTTATAAATTTGAAGGGTTTAAGAGTAAAGGATAAATGTCCATTATGTAGTCAGCAAGACAATAATTGGCATATATTACTGGATTATGAAGAAACCAAGTTTCTTAGGGAGAAGCTGGAAATGGGGAGATGGTCGAATTTACCAAAAGAAATTGTGAGGAAAAAGATGGTGGAAGTTGGTATATATTTAGGTAAAGTGAGAGCCAAATGGATGAGATAAATTAGTAAGCAAGATAGCAAAGAATGTTTAGAGAGTATGAGGAGGCAGATTGAAATAGCAGGAAGGGCCCTATAAGTCAGTAACCGAGTGTTTATGGGGCCCAGAAAAAGTAGCAATAAAGAGAATGAAATTCAATGTTGTATAGGGAGTGTAAATTATTAATTAAATGTAACTTAGGATAGGGAAGTATAGTGAGTTATAAACGGGCAAATATAGCGGTTAGTAAATTGGATAAACTGCCTTCTGGATTTGCAGAAGGCACGGTTACTATTTTATATATTTTAACTGAACTTTGTACGCTCATTTTGTTAGAATATTTTGTATGTAGAAGTGTTAAGATGTAATAAATAGGGGTGCATTTGTATTAACTTTCAATTTTATAGAATTCTGGAACCAAAGTCTTCTGGATATTCCAGTAGGAAACTGTTGATGAGCTGAAGACGAGGGTTCAGGAATTATTAATTAAGTAAAATTAAAGGAAAATGTATTAAAATGTATAAATTTAAATTGTAATGTTATTTGTGGAAATAAATTTATTCATTCATTTATACTAATAGTAGTAAGTTTACATGTATTGAGAGTATGGAAATGTAAATTGTTTACTTTGATTTTAACCTGTTTACTTGTTTGGAAAACTGCATGGTTTTTTTTATATGTTAAAATATTATATATGTTTGGAAATTTGAAGAAATAAGTTATTCATTCCTGTACCATTAATAATATTGATATGAGATTCAGCCATCCTCACTTGTGTTCAAATCCTGGATTTCAGGAAGGCAGCAGCAAGCAAAAAATAATGGCATAGCAGTTCCAGAAGTTCAGAATAAAATGTATCTTCAAATTACTGCATTAAAGACCAAGGAATTCAAGCTTTATATCATAGTACAGCACATCTGCTTATCTCATCTAATGTCAGACTGGTGGTTCCTTCAGCTGAATGGGGAAATGAACATTGGAAAATACTTGTTTTGTACTGTTGATATTACATATGAATGATTAATAATTATTAAAGTATTAATGAAAAATTTAACTAGCAGAATGATGTGTATATGAAGAATCTTGTCAGCTAGTTCCTTAGTTGAAGCACATCCATCATGGTGTTTATGCAGTTGGTTGGGTAGGGATTTCTACCCTACTGAGGTCCTTTTCAGCAATAAGTTTGTTAGAGGTTATTGCCAAGAGTATCTGTATGTATATGGTTAGGAAGTTCCAGAGAAAATAGTGAAACACTTAAGCAGATATTGCTCAACAGTTGTCAAGCATCCTCTAGCTGGAAATATGCAGTAACAAATAATGGCAATGCTGAAAATAATTTTTGAAAATATACAGGATTTGAAGAAAATTGAAAAGAGATTACTGGCCATTTTCAGCCCTGTCCTGAACTGTTGCACCAAGTTTGTTCACCTTTTGGTAGAAGGGAGAAATTAATTAATTCAATAATTAACTCGGTATGTGCGCATAATTTTAAAAGTCCACCATGCTGGAGCTGCATAAATTAAGCAAATTCCTCAGCAAGTTAAATAGCTTTAAAATTGAATATCTTCTTCATCCTTTCCAAGGTCCAGATACTAATTTTCCCATTCCGAAGCAACTTTTTTCAGAAATACTGGTCTTTCCATCTCTTCTTTGGCCATCCTATTGATCTGGATCCTCTTGGTTTGTATTGGAGAATAATGTGCCCTCTTGCATCCTGTTCATGTGGTTTTTCCATTTCTTTCTGTATAATTGAATGTAATCTTTTCTAGTCACTCTTACTAATGGTCTTAAAAATCTTATCTAAGCTGTCTGGATTTGTCATTCTTCATTGTCAAGGCCCCATGATTCACTGCAAACATTAAGACAGATTTACTCACAGTATTATAGAATTTTAATAGTATTTTTTTTCATTTGTTTTCTGAAATTTCTTTTTAGCACTCGATTGATATAATCATATCTTTGAATGTGTTTATCTGTATCCTTTTTTTTTAAATTACTTATTTCACAGCCTAAACATTTAAAGGATCTCACTTATTGTATAGCCTGGTTCCTTATAACAATTTTTTTAATAATCTTCTAATATCTGCTTTCTTCCTTAGTCCTGGTCCACAAAAATTCTTGTTCCTTTCAGTTTCCTTCTGTTACTCAAAAATTGCCCATTTAATTTTTTTTGTTGCCAAATTTACTACAATAGATCTGTTTGTTACCTGCTCTTCCAATTCTGAAGCATGTTGTAATTTCCCATCCTGCCAGTTTTATATCCATTCATTTTTCCAGTATTTCTTCCACAGTTATGTTCCAATTTCTTCTCTCTCTTTCCTCCAAATCCTCCACCAAATATTAATATTTTGTCTTCTTGACTCCATATCTATTCTCCCCATCAACTTTCCACTCTTTCTCTGAAAACACATAGTTTTTCATGCATTTCCTTTGTCTTAAGTACAGCATTGTTTCCATATCTTTTGTCTTGTTTTCTGTATTTAATTCTATTCTCTTTTCAATTTTCTTCAAATCCTGTATATTTTCAAAAATTATTTTCAGCATTGCGATTATTTGCTTTATATCTTTAGGTCCCAGGATTCTACTCTGATAACTAGTATTATATCCAATACCACTATTGACTACAAATATTCTTTCATCATTTGTTTTCTTTTTTCCTGCTTATTCATTTTCTTCATATAACTTAATACACCTCCAAATTAAATCCCACTCTGCAATCATGCTGGAGCACCACTTACTTGCAACCTCTTGCTTCTATATCTTGCACCATACTCCCTAATGTGTAAATTTGGGTCTACATACATAAGTGAAAAATTATAGGTTTTCAAAATCAGATACTGAAGATCAAAATCTGAAGTGCCTATTGTATTCATTGTGCACAAACACTAAAAACTTAATTGATATTCTGGTAAGGACAAAAATATCTATGAGGACACACTCCTTAACTACTGAAAAATAAAAGTCAAATATCAACCTTTAAAATTACTCAGATAAGAGAGTGAGACTTTATTATAACTCTATTCTTACTAAAAGAAGTGTACACATATATTGTTAATCAATGAGATTTTCATTTATAGGTCTGTAAACTTAGTTCTCCAAGGTTATATAGTGCAGCACATTTCAGAGTGTTCAACGTTGTATTAAGCAAATAAAACTAATTTTTTCGAAAACTAAATACCATTATGCTTTATAAAATAAATGTCTGTTTAAACAATAAATAATTATGATTAAGAGTTGCTTGATTTCTCCAATACTACAAATTAAGCATCCCCTCTCAAACTGACATCGTACCCCTTCCCCATATGCCAGTATGTGGGGCACTGGCATTGCTAATATGTTGAGCATACCTGCTGTACAAGCTATTTAAGAGTGTACTTGGCCTATATGCTACCATTATTCACTGCAAATAAATCGATGTTATAAACAGAAATTTGACAAATGTAGGGTAAGGTGCTATTACCCTTGGTGCACTTTTAAAAAAAATGTTTCTCAGTTCTTTGAATAACTTGATTACTGGCTCTTTTGAACAAACATACATAAACTTTAACTGAATATTCTCTTCTGAGTCAGATATTTAGAACACACTTTATGGTTTCACTTAGATGAGATTTACTCAGGATGTATGTTTGTGGAACTATTGTCTACATCATCAGCTGTTAAATGACTGTTGGATCATTCATAGGAGCTGGGTTGGTAGGTATCCGGGCTGACTCTGGTGGTCTAGAGATAAACTTAAAATAAAGTGCTGTCTTCTTTTGGGATGTCAAAATTCATAAGGTAATGCTCTTGTTTTTTATTTTAATCTTTTCCCATATGTTTAGTTCTTTTGGTTGTTGAACATTTTTAACAACTTAATGATTTATGTATTTGTTTGTAATGGATGTTTCTCCAGTGTTCCTTCATTCTGATACCTATATTTCTCTTTGTTTTTTCTATCTAGATTTTTTCACAATCCTTACAATTAATCTGTAAATACAAGATTTTTTCTCTTTGGACCTGGAATCTATATTGTTTAATTTCAATAAATTTTTTACACTCTATCATTTTGAGGTGCTAAGATGATAATGTACTACTAGAACATTTTTTAAAATTTCCTATTGGCTGACAGGTGGTAAGTGAACTTTTTAAATGTTTTTTTCTCCTGATAAATCACTCAAAGTTGTGATTTATTTAATTCTTTTTTGTTCCTGGAATCTTTTGAGTGATTTATCAAACAAAAAAGAATTAAACAAATAACAACTGAATGATTTATCAGGGGAAAAAACATTTAAAAAGTTTACTACCACCCCACAGCCAAAAATGAGCATAATGGACAGTAGTTCTATGAAACTAATGTCCTGAGTAAATCTCTTTTAAGTGAAACCATAAGAGTGTTCTAAATATCCAACTCGGAGTGTTTCGCTATGTTCGATTCCAAATTGAATTAATATTAAATTTAACTGAATATATTTTCCAGCCAATGAAGAAGTACTGCATATGCATCTACATATGGCAACTGCAATTAAGCAGATTATTTAAATATTTTGCTGTATTGTTTTATTGTATTCTAAGGTTTTGTATTTCTAGGAACAATTGGCACAGAGTATGTTTGATCATATACCAGTGGGTGTGGGCTCCAAGGGTATCATACCAATGAATGCAAGAGACCTTGAAGAAGCTTTGGAAATGGGAATGGACTGGTCATTACGAGAAGGTATATCCAATTTATGTGTTAAGTTCAGTGCCACATACTATAAAAACATGAAATGGACAAATGTGCACATTTATGTTGATGCAGTCAGAAGTGTACAGCAGTATTATTTGTATTGTGTGTGTTATATAACATATATTTTCAGGGAGATAAATTTTTGTGTTTATTTTTTCGTATTCCAACAAAATAGCATGTTTTAATTTAATGCATTTTAACAAGTATTGTAGTTATGGATTCTTTCATAATTGCATGCGACTGATGATTCTGCAGACCTCTCTCCCTCCCCCTTCTTCCTTCCCCCTGCAATATGTATGTATATTTCAAAGCACTAAAGTATCGATTGATTTGTTTTATTTACGGAAGCTCTTTAACAATGGTCATCAGCATCCCATTCAATTCAGGGCATGAAACGGCCGACGAAATTTGCTCAGAGGCCTCTTCTTTCAGGCTTGAGGTTCTTTTTCGTGCCATAAATGTATGACACAGGACCCATAGCTTTGCTTCCCTTCCGAAGGAAGCCATGCTTAGGATTTTTATGCCCAAAAAACTCCATCGATCCTGGCCGGGATTGAACCCTGCGATCTTGGGTTTAGGAGGCAAGTATGATTACCACTACACCACCCGAACCGACAAAGTAAAGTACTAAAGTAGCAGTTGCCTCAGCTTATAATGGTAATTGATACATTTCAAAGAGTATCTGCAGGTTCGCTGATTGCTCACATCAATAAGCAGCAGATAGCTCACATTAAGTTTCTTTTTCAAAGGTTTATCTGTGCTTGAAAATTCGGCAATTCTTGAAGAGGAGGAAAAAGATGGGATAAAAATATTTATTGAGCCTCCTCATTATTACTAATACCTTGCACATTCACAGAATTATGTGAAGTAGAGCAGTTATTTGCATCTTCTTCACTTGACTTAAGTTTACTGTTGCAAGAACCATCGGCTTCTCATAATGTTTTACTTAACTTATTCATAAGTTCACACATTTGCACATCTGAAGACTGCTAAATTGAATTCTACATAGGCTTGCACCATTTAAGCTGAGACATTTTTTGTGGTGAGATTTTATTTCTCTACCATCAATTATGTTCATTTTGATGTCCATGGGCTTGAACTATGCTGTGCAGTGAAATTTCCATTATAGAAGACAAGACATTATGCAGAACAGGAAGAGGGATGTTAATCCATTCCTTCTGGCAGACTTTCCAGAGACCCTCAATCATGGTGGGATGCTGAGAAGCAAGGCATTGTTTCAGCAGACAAAATCTACAAAAAATCCATTAATGAGTTATCTGATGACTTCACAGGAATCCTTTTAAACAGTATCACTTTGACACCAGTTTCCACAGTTTTCCGTCTGTAGTAGTCCAAGGATGATCGAGAAGTGTGAGGAAATAACTTTTATCAATAGTTGGTTCTATGACATTGCGTTGGTAGTAGACTGCATAAATTTTTACATTTTTGGCAACTTTGTGAATGTTAAGTTTCCCCCAAGTACAGTAACCTGTAACCACCATGATAGCTCAGATAAGCATGTCACACTGGAAGGAGGGGGAGAGCAATTCAGAATCAATCCAAGCTTAACTGAGGCAACCCTTATATCAGCAAATTGCAACTTTCACATCTTACTTTTCATAAAAGATTGATTAGGGGAGTTAAATGGATCGACAGATATAGTCCAGAGCAAGAAAAATTCATAATAAATTAAATGTTTTAGCTGATAAGTCAATTACACACTCTTATTTCTTTACTTGCCAATGTTTATTGGCAGAACATATTTCATGAACAAGGTTTCTGCTATTAAATGCTAATAAGTAGAGAAATGAAATTGTCTAATTGACTCACCAGCTAAAATATTTAATTTATAATTATGTTCTCCATTGTGGATGTTCTGTAAAGTTGCATTTACAAATTTCATTAGTTTATTTATTTAAAACTAGAAAGTTTTCAGGCTCTTACCTTAAAGCCCTTAGGTAATCATTTCCATAAATGAAACATTTTTTGACTCAAGATGAGCACAATTAAATGTGCTTACGAAGTGTTGACAATGGAGTGGTATATATATATATATATATATGTATATATAAACAATGTAATAAAATTTTGTTCACACTAACTTCATTCACTTACATAAAAACTGGACATATGTTTTGGGAGTGATCCCTCCCATCTTCAGCCTGTAGACAAACTATTGGGAGGGATCATTCCCGAAACGTATGTCCAGTTTTTATGTAAGTGAATGGAGTTAATGTAAACAAAATTTTATTACATTGTTTATCAAGATAAGCACTTACAAAAACAAAGTATCTAATTATGTAGTTTTGAATAGCGGGAATTTTCACAGTGAAATGTAGTAATGTAGAAATGTAGTATAATACAAATTATTATTGAGGGAATCACTCAAATTTCTGTGATTTTGTTCCACTTACTTGTACATGTTTCAAAGACTGTTGCCTTCATCTTCAGCTTGATTCCACTATGTGCTTCCCAGCATAGCATTAAGATGTCACTCTGTGGAATTTACAAACTTAATGAGGTTACTAGGTTTGGGAGATCAAAATTAACCAAATTTTCCTTGTATTAGTTTATGAATATATTTTCGCACACTATTAGTTCTATGAGTTTTTAAGAGTTTTGGTTTCTTTAGTAATTCATGGTTCTTTTGCCAGAAATGGTGTAATATTGCTGATTTTTTCATGTGTTTATATTTTACATTTCTCATGTGTTCCTTAAATCTTAATGGTAATATTTCTTTTTGTTTTTGCGTATGTATTTTATATTGCAGTCTTTACAATCGATTTCATAATTGCCTGATTGTTTTCCTGGCCGAATTTTGTCTTTTGTTTGGTTTTTAGGAGGTTTTTAAACTACATTTGTTTACTGAAGCCAAAATGTTGTTTGCCTCTTTAAAAGTTTTCGGGAATTTTTGGTGTGCCGATGAGTGGAATGTGAATTTCTTATATATATGATCTCCTTTGTAGTCTTTTAGTGTGGTGCTATCTTTTATTTGATTTTGTTTTTTTAATTTCTCTATTTTCTTAGTGGCCAAATCTATTGTGTAGCCATTTTTCTTTGCTATATCTATGATTTTATGGTACTCCAATTTGTATTCCATCTTGCTTATTGGTAGGTTTGTTAATCTGAATGTGAGACTATTAATTATGGCGAGTTTATGTTGTTTTGGATTGTGGCTGTGGTTTTCTATATAATTATCTTTGTGGGTATCTTTTCTGAATATGCCAAATTCCAGATATTGCCATTTTTTGTAATTTTTATATCCAAGAAGGGAAGAACCTTGTTGTTTCCTATTTCCATTGTGAATTTAACAGCGCTGTCTTGTAGGTTGAGTAGTTTTATTGCATTTTTCTGTTTTTCATTTACTATTGCAAAGACATCATCAACATAATGACACCAAAGGCAACAGATTTTGAAACATGTCAAGTGGAACAAAATTAGTGAAATTTGAGTGATTTCCTCAATAGTAATTTGTTCGTATTACCTAGTTATGGTTTATGCAAAACTAATTTATTGAACATGTACCAGTTTAGATAGGCATATGTATATACTGACACATCGTCATTAAGGACCACAATAGAGAGCATTAATGAAGATTTGCATTACAAGGTTTTAATAACTTGTTCACTTTCTGGATCCCTATAGGTTATGTATGGGCTGAAGACAAAGAGCATTGTGAGGAATATGGGCGTATGTTGAATGCAGATCCTTCAAAAGTCAGTATGCGTGCCAAAAAGCGAGGGCTGCCACAGCTGGGGACATTGGGTGCAGGAAACCATTATGCAGAAATCCAGGTTGTTGATGAGATTTATGACAAATGGGCAGCAAATAAAATGGGAATAGAAATGAAAGGACAAATCTGTGTAATGATTCACTCTGGAAGTAGAGGATTTGGTCATCAGGTAGCAACAGGTAAGAAATTACATATGAGCTTTGTAAGTTCTTTAAACATCTTTTTCCTCCTCCTACTCCTAACAGTTGCCATTTTTGAATGTGTGTTTGAGGCAGCCTTTAATTATGTCATGCCATCTGCTACACTGCCCCTTGTATTCTGAATGGCTTTTCTCTTCTTCCACTCAAATTTTGTTATATATTTTACCAAGTTTTTCTTGTCTTTCCTTTCCTTTCCATCCAACCAAGATCTGCATAATTATTTCTAATTACATATCCAAACTGTCTGAAAGTATAGATCTCAGTGCAATTTTCTTCCGGGCTGTTATGCCATGGTCTGCTGGAGATGAACTTTACCAATCAGCGGAGAGCTCTGGTACTATAAATATAGCAACACCAATGGTCAATGCTTCAGATACAGTGAATCAACAGAGGAAGCTACGTCCACACCACTGAATATGTCTGCCGTAGTTGCGGATGAAACGTTTGGAAAGTTCATCTCCAGTAGACCACAACATAACAGCCCGGAAAAAAATGCACTGACATGTATGACTCCGGCCATGAAAGCCTACGTTCTCTCATATCTTAAAGTATCATAGAATGGATAAAACCAGAGTGTTTCATTTATAAATTGCAATTTTATGGGAGAAGATGGTAAAACAGCAGAGCAAGTCATGCTATTCTCCTCCTCTAAGTACCATTTGTTTTCATACAGTTTTGCGATAAACTGTGATTCCATAAGTAGATTCCAAAACATTGTGCTTTTAATTCATATATTAACATATGAGTAGTTTTGAATAGCAGGAATTTTCACAGTGAAATATAGTATAATATAATAAATTATTATTGAGGAAATCACTGAAATTTCCAGGTAATATCACAAAAGAAGGATCTAGCAATGGGAAACCCACTCTCTCCATTCTTGGCAGATATGTACACAAGTTTCTTGGAAATAAAATTAGCTAAGGCTTTTCCTTATATATACAAATGTTGGTACCATTATGTTGACCATGTCTTTGCAATAGTAAATGAAAAATGGAAAGAGGATAAAGTGCAAGAAGTACATGTGGGCCTGTATTCAGTGAATGTCCAGTTCTTATGCACTAAGTACTTTGATAGAGATGGTGGATTTAACTGAGTTCAAGATATTGACCTGCTGATGTAATCACATTGACAGTAAATTAGTTAGTTGTGTAACAATAAGCAAATGTTAGGCATAACGGTAAAAAGAAATTTTTAGCTGAACTTAACTGAAAGGTGTACCAATGAGTAAGAAGAATAATGCATCAATTTGTATGTTCATGATAAAAATGATAGTTGTTAAACACAAAGAAAAAAGGTAATTTTAACATATTTCGTTTAATATCAAAACATATTATACAGTAAAACATGAAAAAGAGATGAATAAAGCAAATGGTGGTATTTCTACTAGGTAGCAAGATGATCTGTTCCTCCTAGTATTAATTAGAAATTATCATGCTCCCAGTTAGGAATGAATATTTATGCCATTAATTTACTTCAATTATGCTAGGAATTGTCAACAGATATGAGAGCAATAGCATTAATGATTATCTCTTGTGAGTTAAACTATTTAAAAACACTCTTTCTGGCTTCACTTACTGGAGATTTACTCCAGATATGTTTACTTCACCATTCATTGAGGTGGAGTTGGTAGGTGTATGAGTTGATCTGGTGAACTTGCAGTAAACTTGAATAAAGAGCATCTGCTTCCAGGATGTCAAAATTCATTAGGTGTTTGCTTATGTTTTTTATGTAAATCCTTTCTCAGATATTTAATTGCTTTTGTTGTTGAACTGTTTTTAATAACTTGATGCTATTTTCTATCTCATGGTTTTCATTCCAAAAATACAATGCCAATGCTGAGTTTTCTATTTGCTTGCAACAGCTTCAATATTCCTGCAACCTTATCTCTGTATTTCTGATTGCATTTCATACATAAATTTTTTTACAATTCTATCAACTTATCTGGTATTTCCGGATTTTATTCTCCTTGTGCTTTGAATCTATTTTGTTTAACTTTAACAAATTTTCATACTGTATTGGTTTTGGAGTGCTAAGGTGATATTGTAATCTTTGAAAAGGTTTTGAAATTTACAATTGGTGCTATGTGAATTTTTTAAACATTTTTGTCTCTGGTATATTACACAGAGTTGTGATCTGGTTAATTTTTATTATTTTTGGAATTATTAAATTTTTTTTGGTGATCATCTCTTTAGTAAACCCATTTAACTTAACCGCTTCATTATAGGGTTGCCAAATCCAGAATTAAAAAATACTGGCTACATATTTGACCATATTCTCCAATGTGTATACTTTGACAAATATTGTATACAGTAGTAGCTTACAAATAACAACAACAATAATAATAATAATAATAATAATAATAAAAGGCCTAAATAAAAATAATATATGAAGCTATTATGTACTGAAATATGAAATATATTTTAATACCTTGAGATTTAAACCTATGATATCTAGATAAACACGTTACAAGCTATCTGTATTTAACATACTTTATTTCAAGATGGATATACATTAGACTGCTCCTTTTTAAGAAATTTGCACTTAACATTTGAATGTTCAGTTTTCATTATATTGTTTTTTTCCCCCTTTTTCTTTTCTTCTTTTTTCCCCTATCCCCCCTTTTCTTCTCCACCCTCCTCTTCCTGGATGAACTGAAAAAACTCTCGAGCATAATTTCAAATTAAACTGAGCATGAAGTCCTACTTTCACAAGATTGACCTAAATCTATTTCTTTCACGGGCTCACAGATTATTTATTATGTTGAAAATTTACTACTAGGTGTAGCAAACCCCTTTGAGCAATATCCTACACCAATGTATTCAACATGTTCACACTAATTCCACTTACTTATAAAACAGTTGATATGTTTTGGAAGCCCTTGCTTCCATCAGCAGTTGTTGGCCGACTTCTTGAACTGGCAACTGGATCCCAAGATGCTTTTGTGGCAGTCTCTGATGGTTCTAGTGGGAACCTGAATCGTCAATGGATGGAAAATCAAAAGTCATCAAGTTTTTCTTATTTTTTAAGATTAAAAATCTTTTCCCAAGTAGATCTATTGATTTGTGAAGTTCTTTGAGTAGCCTAGTCTCTGGTTTAATTTTATGATTATTGGTGCAAAAGTGAGCTGCTATTGCTGATTTATCAATGTGTTTAAAATTAATATTCCAAAAGTGTTCTTTTTTTCCAAATTTTCAAATTTCTCATAGTTTTTTAGATATATCTTTAATCATAATCCACACCTTCGATTTCATAAATTCTTGATTTTTGTTCTGTTGGTATGGTGTCTTTTACTGTGCAACCTAATAAATTTTTGATATTATATTTCTTCTTTGGGGCTAGCATTGTATCTTGTTCTTTGACTATCCTGTTAAATTTGTTGTAGTAACTTGGATGATATGTAAAGCTTTTGAATTTGTATCTTTCCTTGATGCTTTCTTCACTGTGGAAACCTTTTATCCACTTTTGTCTTTTAAATTTATTTATAATTTAAATTACTGTGTCTTTGTTGAAACCATTGATTATTGCTGTTATAATTATCTGTTGGTATTTGAGCTCTTACATCTTAACAAATGTAGCCAACTAGATAGCAACAAACAAATGAAAAACAATTTGGAAACTCTTTATTGGGAAGCTAGGGGAAAAATGATAAATATCAGTATCCCTAATGGCCACTAGATCATGGCAACAACATTTCTGGACTGTGAAGGAATACTCTTCATTGACTTCAAGGAGAGGGAAACCACAGGAAATGGGGAGTGCTATGCTGGCCTACTGTGCAGACTACCTGCTTCCATCAAAGAGAAAAGGTGAGCAACTAATTAGCCAACCAATTATCTGTTGGTATTCCATTTTGTATTCTGTTTCTGTGAGTAGGATGTTAATTAATCTGTGTGCCAAGCTGTAGTACACAGAATATTTATGTGGAATGGGGTTATAACTAAGATCATTGTGTGATTTAGTCCAACAAACACTCTTTTGCTCCACTTACTTGTTTAGATATATAGAACCAGTTTCACGAAACTTTGTTCGCATTGTCAGCTAGAAAGTCTACTGCTGGATACTTTGTTTTCATCCCCGGAAGTGTCGAAGTTCATTAAACTGTCTTTGTATTTGTATATGTAGATTTTTTTCTCAAGTTGCTAATTCTGTAGGTCCTTGTATTGATTTCAATAATTTTGCTTCATTCAGTATGTTGTGGTTTTCTTGTATTTTATGTTCCTGAAATATTATTCTAACTGTGTGCCTATGTTTCTTTTTGTTTTTTAATATAGACCTTTTTTCATATTGCACAACTTATTTTGTAAATACCTGCTTTTTGCTCTTGTGGAATACTGTCATTAACATTGTCTATCAGGAGAGTTTTGACGTTAGATCTGTTTGCTAGGGCTAACCTGATATTAAAATCTTTTAGAATATTCTGAAATTTTTTTGTAGCCCATAGATAATATGTGAATTTTTTAAAAATTAGCTTATCTTTTCTTGGCAAAAATGTTGTGGTTTCTTTAATAAGTTTTTGCCTCTTGAATTTTTATACTTTTTTGTGTACTAATTCTTTCTTAAAACCATTTTTAGCTGCTGTACTTTCTATTTGTTTGCATTCTTTGAAATATTCTTCTTTGTTAATTTGTAGGTTAAATGGCCAGTGTGTTAAACTGTTAATAACTGCATGTTTGTGCATCATGGGGCTATAACTATTATTATTTTTTTTTTATGTAATTTCTGTGTGTGTTTCTTTTCTATGAATAACAAATTTGAGACTATCTCTGTTTCTTATGATTTTTAAATCTAGGAATGGGAGCTAGATTTAAAAATGTACTCGCACCACTTTCAACACTGAGCATATTTTCATCCTTCAGAGTTGGGAAAACCTGCTTTAGAAGATAGACATCATCAAAAAGTGTCTTCATCATATTGATCCTAATAATTGTCCAATATTAAGTTCTGTTAGTGTATATTTGTCAAATTTCAAACATAACCATTTGAATGGGGAATTTTCTTAGTAAACCATTTTTATATAGGAAAGAGCTTCATTGTACTTTTTCTTAGATTTTTCAGACCCCTTTTGGCTTTGACATCCAAAAATTGTTCATCTGGCCTTTATTTTTCCTATTTTTTTCTCTCTTTCTTTTTCTTCTCTTTTCTCTTTTTAGGGATTTGCTATAACTGACTACATTTGCATAAGTACATTTTTTCTCCAGAATTAAAAAAAAAAGCTTTTGAAACAGAAAGAGAATATGATAAAAGAAAAAGAGACTATGCTCTGCTTCATTACTGAAAGTATTTTCTTGATCACCAAGGAAACTCTCTATGATTGTCATTATTTCTTGACCCTCTTTTAAAGAATATAATTTTATTGCTTGCCAGTTGAGCAGAAGACAATGAAGAGCTTTGAAGAGTATTAGCCAGCATACAGGAATGTGACACGGATCTTCATGGTAATCTTGCTATACAAAATCAAAACATTCCTTGAGCAGTGTGTGAAAATGTGTTAAATATTTTCAGAACTAGAGCTTCAGTATCTTCAGACAATGTCTAACCATATTATGAATGATGTAATAATGACAGAAATAACCATTTTTGGCTGTAATTTAAGTAATTTTTGATAAACAGAAGAATTTTTCTAAAATTAACAGCTACATTGTCAGTTCCATATGCTACAACATTTTTTTTAATATTCAATCCCAATTTCCTAAGAGTTTCAGTTATGCAAACAGTTATAGATTCTGATGATTCATTTTTGTCCTCATAAAAATCAAGCAAATAATCATTCACACCAATTGTTGGATCAAAATACTTCATAGCTTTTTCCTTTGAGGCATTTGTACTGATTGTAGCTATGGTAATGTTTTATAGCTTTGAATGTTTTCATAGCTTCAATAGCAGCTAATTTCTCTTCCTCAGGACAATTCTTTAGAGCAAAGAAATGACATTACATGTGAAGACCTGGAACTTTTAACAGCTATGAGCTTTAATATAATTGTCTATGTGTGTACTTTTTCTGTAGATGTTGGATTCAAGTTTATTATTACACTTTTATGGTATCTATTTTATTATTTTTCACATTTCCAGAACAGATATTTGAAAGAAAACTCAAACTTGTTAGAAAAGTGGTAAGATATAATAAAGACAGTCAGAAACAAAAAGTTGCAGCAAATAAAGCTTTGGAGAGGGAAAAATATAAGCACTATAAAAAGATAGCTGAAATAGATATAGAATTATATGATAAAATTATCAAAATCGTTAGCCAAAGAAATCTGGGAAAATTTTATTTGAAAATGCCTTTGAATATATTATTTTCCCAGTGAAATGAAAAGCCAATGCCCAAAAAGGAAATTTAATGGATTATATATAAGAATCCATTGAATAGGAACAATATAATCTCCAAACCTAACCTGGAATCCATAATAATGGTATTAATACTTGTTTACTTTAAATAATCTAAATATAACAAAAACGTTTTGTTTGGAAAAACTCTGAGATAAATAACAGCAAATAACAAATAGTTTGGGACAAAATCTTATTAAAAACTAACAAAGGTTCTGAGTAAAAAATGTGATTTATACAAAGGCTAATAAGGAAAACAAAATTGTTATTTTAATTAAAGAAGATAAGCAAAGGATGCAAAAATTATTAAAAAGTGAGGAATTTGATAGATCCATTTAATAAATGCTTAAATTTACAGATGATGTCTTGAAAAATAATACACTCATTCCAAAAACAGAACCCAAAAATTAACCCATTTTATATCTTGGCCTTCCAAAGATCCATAAACCTGGAAGAAGTATAAGACTAGTCATTAACAACTGAAATACCCCAACCTACTGTTTAGCAAATTGGTTATTAAAACAATTTTATTCATGGCCTAAATTTAATAGCTTAAGTTTAAAAAACTCCATGGATTTGACAAGCAAAATTAATGATAAAAAATTATTACATTATCATAGTGGTTTCATTAAAAGTCAAGAACCGTGTTTCCCAGTATATCATAAAAGAAGTTATAGATTTTTTGAATAAAATGGTTATAATCAGGCAAAAATGATGGCAAAATCCTCAAACAAAAATCAGGACTAGTGATGGGCCATCTGTTATCTTTCCTAGCCAACCTATTAATGAGTTATTTTGAAATGACTTTCTGCCACATTTTTAAAGTTTAGTACCCCACACATGCATGAAGCCTATAGTTTCAATCCTAGATCACATAAAAATTCAACAGTATGATGTACAGGCTTGTAATTATATGCCATTGAACAAAAAGAATACAAAAAGAGATGGATTGAATCAGGAAATATTTAAGAGATGATTCTGTTGAAATTATATTCCAGTTGTTTGTTATACATACATATAAATAGAAACCGCTAAGTCAAATGTGTTAAGCAAAGAAATGATCAACAAAAAAAATTCAAAATTCCAAAAACAAAATAGTGTTAAACAAATAACTCTGTGATATACCAGAAACAAAAATATTTAAAAAATGCACATACCACCCAACAATTATTCATAAATTTCAAAGAATTTTCAAGAATTACAATGTAAATCTTAGCACCTCTAAACCAATACAATAAAAAATGTTTATTAAAATTGAAAAATAAATATTTAAAAAATATTCAAGATGCAAGCAAAAAAATATAGAATTGTCAGGATTGTGAAAAATCTATATAAGAAAAACAAAAAGAAATATACATATTAGGTTAAAGGTACATTAAAGAAACATGCATTACAAGTAAGTTAAAAAAAAATCAGTAGTGGCATAGCATTTTTGCAATAAAAACCAAGATAAAGAAAAAAAAGCATCAAGTTGTTAAAAACAGTTCAACAACCAAAGAAATTAAACATCTGGGAAAGAATTTACATAAAAAAAAAAAGCAAACGCCTAATGAATTTTGACATCTTGGAAACAGACAGCTCTTTAATCAAGTTTACTGACACCAGAGTCAACTCGTAGGCCTACAAACTTAATTTCAATGGTTTAACAGCTGAGGATATGCCAAAAATCCACAAAACATGCCCTAAGTAAATCTCCAGTAAATGAAGCCATAAGAGTATTTTTAAATAGTTTGACTCACAAAAGATTATTAATGTGCTGCACACATTCCAAATTTAATTAATATTGAAATCTTACAGATGCTTTGGTTCAAATGGAGAAAGCAATGAAGCGTGATAACATTGAGACAAATGATCGACAGCTAGCTTGTGCACACATTAACTCTGTGGAGGGCCAGGATTACCTCAAATCTATGGCAGCTGCTGCAAACTTTGCATGGGTGAACCGCAGCTCCATGACATTCCTCAGCAGACAGGTACAGCAAAGTGCTTTCCATGTCCTTTTAAATTACTTTTTTGTGATTTTAGTGATTTAGGAATACTAAAGTAATCAGAAAGTTATTTTATTTCCTTCCCAACAGGAACAGATATATATTTTAAATTGGAATGAATCTTGAAATTCTGTGCTGCATTTCCAAAGTATTTTTAGCAGCACTTGTGTCAGTTTCAAAGCATATAAAGGGGTTAAAGTTCATAGTAGCATAGCAAAGGTAGCAGCTATTGATTTTCCCTCCATAACCTGGTCAGATTGGAAAATAATTAAAATCTTTTGGTCACTTTTATATTTATTGTGCATTTAATTTTCCTATATAATGAACCCAGCTGGTTGTAAATTCTGTTATAGGAACATGAAACACTGGTCCCAAGCCATTTACATTAGAATTTTTTGATTATATAGAACTCTCAGCTTTGATTATAATGAACCTATAAACAAAAACAAGAAAAAATCTGATATAAACATGGAAGAATGTGAAGAACAATATTATAGGCCTGCTACTTAATTGCATTGAAAGACAAAGAAGTAGGAGAGTTTCCTAGAAAACAGAAGATAAATGTAGTTGCAGTTACAATGCCTTTCTAATACCCTCCTTCTCCAGTTTGTGAAAGTGAACCCATGGAAATTCCAGTTCTGCTTTCTGCACATGGGAAAGAATGCCAAATTGGTCATTGCTGATTTTGTTTCTTTTCAGCCCCAAAACAGCATATAACGTTTTTAAAATTCTATTATATTTAAGATAAAACCAACATCAACACTGACATATAAAACATTGCCCTTCACAAGCATACCAAGGTTGAAAGTACAATGTGAATAATGTCTTGAAAAACAAAGACAACAAACCAGTTGCATATTGGCTATCTGATTGACCAAGCAAAGCATTACTTAAATGGTTTACTATTCAGAGGTTTTCAACTGGACTGTGGTGAAGTATGGCTTCACCAAAGGAAGCCATACTTAGGATTTTTATGCCCAAAAAAATCCATCAGTCCTGGCCGGGTTTGAACCTGCAATTTTGGATTTAGTGGGCAAGTATGGTAACCACTACACCACCAGGACCGACACATTAGTCTGTGAATCAAGAAATAGCATCAGAGTGGTTATATTCATAGTGACCAAGAATTTGTACTGGTGAAGAAACTGCACTATTAAAATATTGAAGTTTAAAAACTTGTTAATAGCAAAATGTCAAAAACCAATTAATTACAACAGATATGTGGTAACATGTCAGAATCTGAGAAGAAACTGCTGATATTGGATAATTTAAGAACCTAAGGTGTTAGCAAAATGTTTAACCACTCCCAGAGAATAATCAATTTAATAACAAAGCCTGGAAGACATCATCCATTTGTCTAAAACAATTTTGATGGTGAAATTGATAGCTAAGAGTAAATAGAAGAAAGATTTGGTTTCTGGTAGACAAGTACCCAGTTCATCCACACACTGAAAATCTTAACAACATCAACCCACTTCTCTCAACACATGGATCAAGGTACATTTCACAGCTTTGATATTTTACAGAAGGGAAGTAACTCTTAATTTAATCCAAGTCTCAGAATTGAAGCTGAACAAACCAAAAAATGTTCTGCATACTCTATGTTTGTCAACAAAGCTGAAAGAGTGTGTGCAACATGATGGCTGAATGATTAGATTGCTCACTTCTCACTAGTGGCTCAGATTTGATCTCAGTGGCCATAAGTGGGATTTGTAGTTGACAAAGCAGTACAAGGACAGGTTTTCTTCAGATATACCAATTTCTGCTACCATTGCTCCATCAGCATCTTCACTATCATTCAGCATAATGTAATCCACCAATACGTAGTGCAAATGGACTACACTACTGTCCTCTGTCATTGGAACTCCAATGCCTGGGTGGTAAATGAGGTGGCATTAGAAAATTCACATGAAAGAGTGTGTCAGCTTGACTATAGATTTGTAGAAAGCAGACATGTGTGACTTTTGGAGAAGAAGAAGATGTGCTGTTTAAGGACATATTTCAGAATATCACTGGCAGTTTGTATAATAAATGAAATCCCATCAAATGAAGCAATGGTCAGTGATGTAAACGGTAAGCTTAACACAAAATAAAATGAAGCTATAAGTGACAATAATGAAGAGTTTGTTCTAACAGTGACAGAAGCATTGGATTGCTAAGATTTCTTAATGTATGGAAAATGTAGAATTATGTGTAGAAAGCACAGACTCTAGAAAAGGACTTAGAGAAAATGTTAATTATGACCGTTATATTAAGCAGTGGTATAGACAATTTTTCTTTGTAATCATAGCACCATGACCTAAAAAGCTATTGAGCCTTGTGCCAGGTGAAAGATGATAATTTGGCCAAAGGGGTTTTAGGGGAATTTGTGGCCTAAGTTTTCCCAGGTAACTTTTCCTACCTAAAATAATGAGTGAAAGGCTCGGGTGGATTGGGGTTGTTATACAGAAAAGAATGGAAGGGTAAAATCAAAGAGCAGAGATTAAAAATGGAAGGGATAATGTGTGTGATATGGATGGAATTAGCATTATGTGTATGGATAGTTTATAATCCTCCTAGAATCGCGGTTTCACAGCTATGACCTCTTCCCTGCTTAGGAAATGAGATGGAAGAGGAAGAAATCAGAGAGAAATTTCCTATGATCGAATTTTTATTACTGGGTGACTTTAATGCAAGAATTAGGAATCTACAAGCAAAGGATTGGAGTACATTAGATGATTTAGCTAGAGAGCAAGATAAGGGTAGTGTTACTAGGAGTAGTAAGGACAAAATAATAATGAAGAAGGTTGGAAATTTGTTCAGTTTTGTGAGTGTAATGGTTTGGTGATTTTAAATGGCTCCTCGGGGGATGATAAGGTAGGCAAGTTCATATTTGTTAGTGCAAGTGGTCAGAGTGTTGTGGACTGTGTGGTTTGTGGTTAGGAGCCTACAGACTCAGTTACAAACTTCAAAGTGATGAATCTAGTGAGCAATAGCCCTCATTTTCTCCTAGTTGTGGGGTGGGCAGGCAAATTAAATATCAAGATAAGGTTCCATACTCAATCAAGGAGGAATTGCAGGAGAAAGTGGGCAGATATAGGTGGAGTCAAGCCCAGGCTGGAGAGTTTTGTTTAATTATGAATTCTGTAATGGCAAGATTGTAAGTTTATGGAATTAACTGGTATATTGAGTTAGATAAGGAGGGAGAGGCTCTAAGTTTATTAGAAATTGTGTTTAAGTGGGCAGGAAGTAGGATGTTCATAAGGATGAGGATTAAATGGAAAAACCACAATGACTGATTTGATTATGAATGCATGATGAGAAACTTAGTAAAGGGTGCCTTAATTAAATGAAGAGAAAATGTTCAGGAGGAGGATAGAGGAAGATTGATGGAGCTAAGGGTTTTGTATATAAGGTTGTTAGATTGGAAAAAAGATGAATGTGGGAGAAAAAAGGCCACAGAAATACAGACAAAAATAAATTTGGGGAAGGCACAACTAATATGCAAAATTATAAGAAATTATACAAAAGCTAGAGCAGAGAGACCATCATTTGTGCCAGAGAAATGGGCAGAGATGTTAAAGGCTTATTTAAAAGTTAGGAATGGAATGATGAAGGGTTGTAATTTGGAATTGGAATTAAGATACAATGAGATACTGGACAGAGAGTTTTCTTGTGAAGAGGTGTTGAAGCAGGTTCAGAAGGGGAAGAAGAATAAAGCAGTAGGAAAAGATGGATTGCCAGTAGAATTTTTCCAGGTATGGTATCAGAAGCAAAACCAATTAAGAGTGCTTGGCAGGATATTAAATTCAATTAAACGAACCAAGAGTGTACCCAAAAGTTGGCATACAACTATTATACACTATTTATATGAGGGTAAAGGGTTTATTAATAAACCAGAAAGTTATAGAGGAATTGCTGTTATGTCAAATTTTGGCAAGGTTTTTATGGGAATTTTAACTGACAAAATAAATTACTAGTTAGAAAAGGATATTCTAATCTTCTCAATTCAATCAAGTTTTAGAAAAGGCAGAAGAACTGCTGATAATGTATTTGTTATTAAAACAATGATAGATAAACGCTTAGCTAACAAACAGGGCAGATTATAATCTAAGAGAAAGCATATAATCAAATTAATAGAAAGGCACTGTAGTATAAATTATGGCATAAAGGGATGAGTAAAGAGCTCCTTTTGTTGAAGGAGCTTCAGGGTAATATTTTCTGTGCTAGATGTGGTGAAGGGCATATGACTGACAAAGCTACGGAAGACGGGGGGCTTAGACAAGGATGTAAATCAAGTCTGATTCTTTTCAATTTATTTATAGACAACATAATGGTAAGTTCACAGCAAGTGAATATTCACAAACCAATATTAAATAAACTGAAGATCCCAGGCTTACTTTATGTTGATGATTTAATGGTTGCATCCATTTCAAGAATAGGTTTAAGGTATGTCTTATCAGAAATTATGAGGTACTGCAAAAAATGGGGCCTTAAAGTTATTCAAGAAAAGATCAAAATTATGGTATTTAAAAAGGGAAATAGTTGAGGAAGGATGAGAAGTGGTATAAAGCTGGGGAGAGAACAAATTGTGAAGGAATTTTCCTATTTAGGAATGGGTTTGAACACTTCGGGTCAGTGGGAGAAACAGAGGAGATTTTTGTTAACTAGAGTTTACTGTCTCTGAAGTTATTAAAGAAATGCATGTTTGTTGTGCTCGACCTGTCGGTAAATTGGTTGGAAAGTGTATATAGGGTAATGGTGGAGTCTAGGTGGACATATGGCATTGAAATATGAAGGATAGAGAAAAGCGGGAAGTGGATAGATTGAGTACTTAGTTGTTTTTGTAAGATTGTGTTGGGAATCCCTAAAAATGCTGCAAATTCTAGAGCACTCTTAGAAATCGAGGGGGGAGGTGTGAGAGGGTGTGTGATGGAGAGAGTGTTAAAGTACTGGCTCAGGGTATAACAGATGTCAAGACCTCCTTATTCAAAGAATGTTTAATATTCCAAGAGTCTAGAATAGGTAATTGTTATTGGGTGCACAAAGTTGGGGAAGAGTTAAGGAGGAATGGAATGGGAAATCTATGGCTAGAAGAGGTGGTTTGGAAAGAGGTTTCTGGAAACAGATTAAAGTGAGATTTGATGATATAGATGGGCAGATGTTACATCCTATAATGAAGGAGAAGAATTTGTTAATGTTTTATAAGAGGATGCCAAAAGAGGAAAGTGTATTAGTAAATGCAATAATCGAGAAAGAGAGAGAGAGAGATGTGGTTTAGATTGGGAATTTGGATGAATGGGTTTAAGGGCTAGTGGTGAGCATGGATTTTGTGCTATATGTTGAAGTGTGGAAAATGTAAAATATATCCTTTGAATGCTCAGGAACTAGGGAATGGAGACTGATAAATGGGAAATGGTTGAAGTTAAATAAGTTAATTGCAGTTAAAAAAAATTATTGGTGATCGAAGTCAGTTTAGGAATCTGGGGCAATATCTGTGTAGAGTTAAGAACAAATGAATATGGTATGTGAAGTGAGAGGATTTTTGATTTTGATTGGGTTTGTTCAGGGTAATTTGTATGGTAGAAATGTTGTAATTATTTACCAGTGTGTTTGTAAAATTATTGTATTGACTTGTACTTGATTGGATTTGTTCAGGGTAATTTGTATGTTAAAAATATTGTTTTTATTCACCTTTGAATTTGTAAAAATTCAATATTGGCCTGATGTAGAACTTGGTTGAACCAGGCCAACATTGTATATTGTATCTAACATAATAAATAAATGTTTTGTTTTCTTGTTCGCCATTCCACTTTATCCAGTAAAGGGAAGATATCTTTGTAAACAAAGAGATTCATTAAAAGAGACAATTAGCTGTAAATATGTGTGTGTAAACTATTTTTTTCAGGCATTTGCAAAGCAGTTTCATATGACACCAGATGACTTGGATATGCATGTCATATATGATGTATCTCACAACATTGCAAAAATTGAGGAGCATATTGTTGATGGCAAACAGAAGACATTGCTAGTTCACAGAAAGGTAAGTCACTGACATCATAATGCTCTTTTAAACAGAATAAATATTATGCACCAAGTTTATTTGTTGTAGCATTTTCCTTTTGCAAGAGCCAGGGGCTTGTGTACCCACAACCTTTATTTCTGCCATCTGGCTTGGCAGCCTGGAAGGTCTGGAGTCAGCCATAGTGATGCTGGTGAATCCTTGGTTTCATTACACACAACTGAATTGGCAGAGGACATTATTACAGAGGGGCATGTGATCATCCCATTACACTGATATTCACATGCTACTCCTACCGCCATGGGTGGCCGAGGTCATTAAGGCATGGACTCATGATCAGAAGGTCTGGGGTTCGAATCCTGCAAGGACCGTCCTCTCTGACTGAGGTTTTTATCAGGTTCCTCCTCAGTCCTAAATAATGGCAAATGTCAGGGAGGTACCCTAAACTTAAGCCTGGAATGTTACCTTCCTTAAAAATACTCCTTTCCCAATATATCATTTCATCTCATATATCATCATGACCACTGCCTGTGATGCCTCTGTAGCAAAAATGGGCATTAAACACCATTCATTCATTACATGCTGCTACTCTATCAGGCAGCTTCCCAATTATCCTCTTTTCTCATATTTATTAAGTTTCTACCTGCAACCTCTGCAAGGCAGAACTTCTACACCTTCATTTTTAATATAGGTTTAGATTCAATTCTTCTTAGATTTGGTTATCTATATTCAGGGTTCTATGTGATAATATTGGCGAGCCTTTGGTCCATGGACTCATTTAGTACACAATCATAAAAGTGATCATTCTGAAGACCTAGGCATAATGGCTTAAAATATATTTTGTTATTTTTTTCATATGATTTACACATGCTGTGTCTTTCATTTTTCACATCAGATCATTATCATACCATTATGCAAAAATGATAACTTCTGAGTAGCATATTGATGCAGTTTCCTCCTAAGAATGTCTTATAGTGTAAAGTTTGTTGTCATAGCATTGTTGCAGAGTATTACTTGGCAACTTTACATAGTTACTGTAAAAGTGCACTTCATTAACAGTTTCTAAGAATCCCATGAGAAGACCCATAAAGTGTAGAATTAACATTGATTTTTAAATGAACTGCCTGAATTTATAATATAAAAGTGTGTCCACAGTTAACAGGATATTCTCCTAATGTATCTTTAGAATGCATGGGTATTCCAATATCAAAATTAATACTAGCAGGAGGAGTTTCTATTAGTGTGAATCATTTGTCTGAGAGGATGAGAACTCACCATGGTAACCCATCTCAAGTCCTCTAAAAGCACAGTTCAGGATAGCACATACTTCTACTTGAAAAACTGTGCAGTGTTTCCCAAGGCTTGAAGGTCTGATGAAATAATTTTGTTCTGTGTGTTATTTCCCTTAGATTATTTCTGTATCTGTATCTTGTCTGTTAGAAATGTACAAAGCAGGGTAAATTTTACATACAAAGAAGTCAGTATTAAGTTACACTATGCTTCACTAATTGATTAATTTGTCAGAACATATTTCAAGAGCTTTTGCTCTCATCTTCAGCGGAGAACCTATTAATGCTGCCAGGTGACAATCTGGTGTTCCAATGTACAGCAAAACAGGAAGTTCATTAACAGGATGTCAAAATTCATAACACAATGCTTATTAGTTAATATTGTTGGTTGGAACATTGCACGGTGAAGCTAATCATATATTAAGATCATTGTGTGAATGAGTTGATCTAACACTCTTTTGCTCCACTTGTTTAAATATGTAGAACCGTTTCACGAACATTTCGTTTGCATTGCCAGTCCCATTGTCAACTGGAGGATAAAGCATTATGCTATGTGTAATCTGCTGTGGTGGAGGTGTGGTGAACTTGAAGTTTATGTTTTTATCACTGAAAGTGTCGAAGTTCATTAAACTGCCTTTTACTTGTAAATGTAGATTTTCTCCCATGTTGCTAATTCTGTAGGTTCTTGCAATGATTTTAATAATTTTTTTTTTCAATATGTCTTGATTTTCTGTCCAGAAATGTGATGCTATTGCTGATTTCTCCTTGTATTTTATGTTTCTGAAATGTTCTTTTAACCATGTGTCTATGTTTCTCTTTGTCTTCCCAATGTAGATGTTTTCACACTCTGCACAACTTATTTTATAAATACCTGTGTTTTTCTCTTGTTGAATACTATCATTAACATTATGAATCAGGAGATTATCATCATTAAATCTGTTTATAGGTGCTAACCTTTTATTTAAATCTTTAAGAATATTCTGAAAATTTTTGTAGCTCATGGATTCTTTCTGTATATTCCAAATTCCAGGTTTTTTAAATTCAGAAATTTTATGCCATCATTGATGAGTTTTTTGTTGACTATGGCAAATATATTTTCAACATGTCTGTACCATATTTTAAATATGTTCATGAAAGCTGTATTGATGTGTGTTTCAAATCTGCTCATGAACAAGTTAGCTAAAAATGGAGACAGGGGGCTACCCTAGTAAGTCCTGCTTGTTTATAAAATTTTCCCTTGAAAGAAAAATGGGATTGTTTATGCAAATTTCTATGAGATTAATGTATTCTTTTATGTGTGCATCATTAATTCCACTTATTCTTAGCCAATCTTGAAGATAAATTAGGAGCTTATCTTTCAGTATGCTTGGAAACAGTGATTCTATGTCGAAAGATATTAGTGTGTCAGAAGGTTGCAATTTATGTCCTCCATTTTTATTAATAAATGAAATGTATCATTTATACTCCTGCTTTGAAATTTAGGTAATGTCTTAAATATATCAGCTAGCCATTTTGCTAAATAGTATGAAGGTGTATTGATATGTTAATGATGGGCCTCATACCATTTCCAGTCTTATGAATTTTTGGTAAACCATATATTTTTGCTATTGTATGGTTGCTCTGTTTTATTTTGTTCCTTTTGGGATATCAGTGCAATTTTTAGAGCCTCATTGAATTAATGCACCTCTTTAATGGCCCTGAATGGATCTGAACATATTTGTTTATATTTAACAAATTTTGCATTCTATTATAATACTCTTCTTTAACTATTATTATTATTATTATTATTATTATTATTATTATTATTATTATGTTCTCTTTCTCGGCTTTGGTATAAATTTATCTTTTTCATTTAACGATTTTATAATGTTCCTATGTCTTGTTTTTACTGAAGTTTTCTTTTTTATTTCTTTTAACACCTATTCTGATTTGATTCTAACTAATTGTTTTTCTTTATTGTTTAGCCCTTCAATAGCTACTTCTAAATCTACCAAATAATCTTCTATTTTATTGGAGTGTTGGACACAAGTTTTTAGGCCTTTATTTTAAAATGCTAATTCTTCTTTCTTGAAAGTCTCTTTTGATAGGTTTTCCACAAAATTCTGTTTAGGTTCTGAATTTCTAGATTTGATAGGTTTTGTTTTGATTTTTAAGCTATCTTTTTTGATTGCTCACTTTTTTGTTTACCCGATATTGCATATGTTCTAAAGCTGTTCTGCTTAAGTTATTCCATACTATGTTCCCTTACCTCTTTGAAATCTGTAAGTATTATTCATAAGTTTTAGATTTACATTTGCCAAACTTGTGTAATGCTTTGCCATTTCTAATTGAATTACTTTTTCTCTAGCCCAATTTCTCGCGACTGCGATGGTTATACTGGATGGTTTTTTGTACGAAATTTGGGCATAGTCTATGTGATACAAAATTGTGCCTAAATCATCAAAAAAGTGGAAAACAGAAATTTCTGCACATATTGGGTTTTGGAGGTGCAATGACTATTTATATTCAGTGTGATCCAACCAAGACAGTGTGTTATTTAGATATATTTTTAAAAACATATAATGTTATATAGTAATAAAATACCTAACTACTGTGCTAAATAGAGTATGCCAGTATTATAAGATCCATTTTTAGATAGTAATACACATGTGAGTAACAAAGAAAAAACTTTAAGATGCCATTTATAACCCTTCTATTAGATATAGCCAGTTTAAGCTGTCAGTTTTATGGCTTCCACCAATTAATGAAGTTCTTTTCTGTTCTGGAATGGAAATTTATTTCTTGTTAATAAAATATGATAAGAGAAAGTCAGAATTATCAGCACTCTTGTTTATCCAATTTATTTACACAAAAGTAGGGTTGAATAAGTACATAATTTTTCTATATAGTTTCCTTTCTTTTTGATACTTGGTCCAGCAGTCCACAGCTTATGTATTCCCTCCAAGAAGAAGGTTTGCAGTTGGTATGCAACCATCTATGCACCACTTCCTTCACTTTTTTGTTCATAGAAAATCGGCAACCTCATAAAAGCATATTTAAACAGCCCAAAAAGGTGATAGTTATAAGTGCAAGATCTGGATTGTAGGCAGGGGTTTTTCATCACCTGAAAACCTAAATGATTAATGGTTTGATTGATCTGAGTAACCACATGTGGCATTGCTTAGTCATGCAACAAAAGCACTTTCTTCGACAATAGGCAATGTCATTTGGTGCATATTACTGACTGTGAAATCACTGTATCTTGTACTATTGATTTTAGATCTTACATACTTCATTTCCAAGTATTCCTGCGGTATAGATGCTTTTGAGTCTAAAAAAATATTGTTAGCCTCTCCTTTCCTGCGGAAGATTAGTTCTTCAATTTCTTCTTCATTTTCAAACCCAGATGTTTCCAGTTCATATTGTAGTATTTTGATTCTGGCTGTTAGTGATGGATCCCTGTGACTTTTTGCTTAAAATTTCTGTGCCTTCATTGTGTAATGGTCAAGTTAGCATTAGCAGATCTAAACAAATATTGTACTTATGAAGCTGTTGACAATGAAGTGGCAATATAACTAAAACTTAGGTATTCATTTTTACACTAAACTCCACTCACTTACACAAAAGTAAGACACATTTCAGGAGAATCTCTCCCATCTTCAGTTGCTCACTGAACCGCCATTACTCAAAACAATGGTTGAACAACTGGATATTCCTGTGGTGGCCTCTGTTGGTTGAAGAAGGAAGTTGCTGAGTTCATCCATAGGAGAAAACTCGAAATTCATTAGGTTTTTTCTATTTTTTAATATGAAAATTTTTTTCCCAAGTGGATAACTCCAATGGGTTGTTAAGAATTAAACTGCTGAAACATCTTCACAACCCATTGGAGTTATCCACTTGGAAAATTTTTTCATATTAAAAACTAGAGAAAACCTAATGAATTTCGAGTTTCCTCCTATGGATGAACTCAGCCACTTCCTTCTTCAACCAACGGAGGCCACCACAGGAATATCTGGTTGTCCAGCCATTGTTTCGAGTAACGGTGGTTCATTGAGCAACTGAAGATGGGAGAGATTCTTCCAAAATGCATCTTGCTTTTGTGTAAGTGAGTGGAGTTTAGTGTAAAAATGAATACCTAAGTTTAGGTTAGATCTGAGTTAAATCATAAGTTTGTACTTGTGCTCTGCAATAAGTTCTATTGGCACCCTTCTGCCAAAGACCTTATGGAAACAAAGCTCATTGTGGATGATTTGAAAGACAGATATATGACTAATCTGCAGAGAGCACTCTGCTTCATTAATGGCTACTTACTGATTGCCCTGTATCATCTCTCAATCTTGCTGAATCTTCTCATCATGATGGAGGTTGATGGGCATCCTGTTCCCTGTTTGTATGTCATGCTTGTCCGACCACTTTTAAACTTCTCAATCAATGCATACACACTTCTACATATAGAGCACTGCCCCCATATTGTGTTGAAAGCTTCTGATTGATTTCAGCTCCTGACATACCTTTCAGCCAGAGAAATTGAATCACTGCTCTTTGTTCCTCATTGGTGCACATTGCTAGCAGAGCAGCCATGTTTACACGATCACAGCACAACAAGGAAAATGATACAATCAAATTTGATCACATTACCACATTAGTACCAACTCTTAAGTATGCATGTACAGAAAGCAGTGTGACAAACCTAATGATGTGTTATGGCAAAAATGAGGATATTTTTCAGAAGAAATTATTAGCCTAGCATATTAGATTTTGTATTCAGATCTGGATTTCCAGAAACAAGAATAAAAGAAAATACAGCAGCAGTTTTAGTGCTGTATAAAACACCTCTCAGTGTTGGCAGGCTTTCCCATAGTATTGTAAGCTATAAAACTGCCACATGAAGCATCAGTTTAAGGTTGTGTTACAGGGTATGTTTAAAAAATTACACTGTTGTCACTTAGTGTACAAAATTGTCCACTCTTTTGAAGTTGGTCATGTATTATAGATTTCCAGATGGTAAGCAAAATATCACAATAAAAATGAACATTAGGCTATTGTTTTTGAGACATCTGCAATTGTTTCTAATATAATAGAGTAATACAACAGATATGGGTCCACATCCACTTTTACTCTACTTTATATTAGGGGTTCTTTGCCACACATATAACCAGGTATGTCAATCCTGGTGGTGTAATGGTAACCATACTTGGCTCCTAAAGCCAAGATTGCGGGTTTGATCCTGGCCAGAACCAATGTATTTTTTCAGGCGTTAAAATCCTAAGTATGGCTTCCTTCGGAAGGGAAGTAAAACCATGGGTCCCATGTCATACATTTACGGCATGATAAAGAACCTCAAGCCGAAATAAAAGAGGCCTCTGAGCAAAATTTGTTAGCCATTTCTAGCCCTAATTTGAATGGGACACTGATGACCTGAGATGTTAGAGTGTCCGTAAATAAACCAAATTAAAAATTACCAGGTGTTTAAGGTATGGGAGAACTTTAGTTTTGGTATTGTATTTTTTTTAGTTATTTTGTGTTTTTGCTTAGATATACATGTAGCTTAGAAATATGGGAATTATTAGTGTAGAATTTGCAGTTAATTGTTTAAAATAATGGATTGTGTATAAATATTTATAGTATAGGTTTTTTGGGGGGGGAACAGAGTCTGGTCTCATGGGTAGGTAGCTGCTGGGGACTGGAGGAGGAGCAGAGCTAATCAAATTAGAATATTTTGGTTTGAAATATTTAGAATTAAAATATGGTAATAATATGTTTTCTTATTTCATCTAGATTTGCCTGGTATATGTAACCAACCAAATAATTTTTCTCAAAATAGAGTTCATATTGTGGTCCTAATGTCTTCCAAGAAATTTCTCATTAGCATGTGTCATGAAATATCTGACATCAATGGAAGTTGAAGTTATCTTCAGCATTTTGCTATAGGACGTTTTCCTCATAGCCTCATCAGGAATAGGCAAAGCTGCAGATTTATGGTGCATAACGTTAGATTTCTTCTTATACTTAAACTGAAGTAAAAAAAAAAAATTACATCTTCAGTACAATTTAGTAATTTTACTATTATGCTCCCAGATAAAAATAAAAAGACATGAAAAATGAAATATATTATTTCTACTTAGCACTTTATTTTGTTACATGTATAAACTTACAGTAAAATTAATACTAAAGGATATCTAGCAAATAATTTGAATGTCTGATAGAAAATTGCACAACTGTTTGCAGTAAAGTGTGGATTTGTAGAGATCTATGACATTATTAAATGCAATTTAGATATTTATTTCTATTGTGGTACAATTAAATTAAGAAGTAACATAATAATTCAGTATGAATGGCAGCCAAACAGTTAATAATATGCTCCTGCTGATTCAACCCATTAATGCTGTCCTGTAGGGTTACCAGCTGAACTATATATGAGTGATACTGCTAAAATGAACAATTTTTTTTTTCCAGAGAATGATGTCAATAATATATAATTATAATTTCCAATGCAGAAAAATGATTTCTATAATTTAAAAGAACCAAAACGGTGCTTATTTTATATGCGTATATTCTAAGGTATTAGTCTAATTTTTCCTTGCTATGCATTTTGAGATATGTATGAATTAGTTAAATAACAAGGAAAAATTAAGTTAATACCTAAGAATCTGGGTTATAGTAATTAGCATACAGATATTAGCAACATCAATTTGTATGTCAAAATAAGTACAGCACAATAAGGTGTACAAACCTTATAAAACAGTGAGTTTTTCCTGAGGTTAACAGCCATTAGCCTAGATTATATTTTTAGCCAAAGGCTGTTACACTCATTAACCATAATTAATTTTAAGTTTTTCTGCCACTTTATTTTAGTAGCAATCTGTAGTAAAATGTATTGTTTTAGGGTTCTACAAGAGCCTTTCCCCCACACCATCCCCTTATTCCTGTGGATTATCAACTGACAGGACAGCCAGTTCTGATTGGAGGAACCATGGGCACTTGCAGCTATGTTTTAACTGGCACAGAGCAAGGAATGCAAGAAACTTTTGGATCAACTTGTCATGGAGCTGTAAGTGTACAACAGAACATTCTATTTTCCTAATGTGTATTATATTATCTGAATTTTTTTTATATTTTTCTAATGTGTTTCATATGATTTATATTTCTCTGATGTGTTTTGTGTTATTTAAATTTTGTTTTATATTTCTCTCATGTGTTTTGTATAATCTTAATTTTATTTTACATTCCCCTAATATGTTTTATATTATATAATTTATAAGTTCATTGATAAAAGGGGACTCATTGATTCATTAGTTATCATGCTTCCCCAATACTGCTTAGTTTCAGTGGAGTATTGGGCAGATTTGAAAATGGGTTGGGTTCATCTTTTCTTCAACAGTTACAGTGTAGAGACAGAAGCCTGCAAAATTGATCTAGGTGTACATCAAGGGTATCATATCCAGTGGTCAAATGGAACGTTGCAAATGTTTCCATTCATGGGCTGGCAAGAATGTTTTTCTGGAGTTCTTCCAGTCTTTTGAAGCTGTTCTACTTTCTAATTCCTGGATGCATGATTCCCTTCATAACCTTCCTTATATGTAATTTTAAGGTGGCAAAGTTGATGTTAGGATGATCATTGCTCCCTTTTTAGCGAAAAAAAATCTGTCTGTTAGTTGCCAGAAATTTGCCATTGTCCAGGAATCTTTGGTTGATTGGGTCTTGTTAAAGTGTTTCAATTGTCTCACTATCTTAGGGCAATAATTTAATGTCCTTTGATGGAGAAGGTTCAATGGAGGATTGCAACAAACTCCTACTAAATCAAACTTTATTTAAGGCATCCTACACTAAAGGGGCTTAAAGGAGAAGCCATAAATCCAAACACATGTTCATAAATCAAGATACATACTCAATTTATTACATTAATAGAATTTACATGATATGATCTTACATGCTTCCTTTCTGGCTGCTACTTGCAGCAGATTGGGCGAGTGATCCGTCCCCTAACAAATCTCTCTCCAGAAGACCACAAAAAGGCTTACATCTCATTGTTTTCTCCCTAGCTTCATTATTCAGCACATGTGCTGTACAGCTCACAAACCCTCCTTACTCATACATGCCTAATCAACAAAGCAATATTAACCAAACATGAGAAGTGGCTAAACAGTAAGTTACAATAATGTATTAACAATATTGGAGAATATTGATAATATATTATTACCATCTAAATGTGCCACAATATAAATACTTTGTTTATATTCTTAAATAAATTGCAGCACAGATATTGCATATAATACACCTACAGTTATCAATTTGTTATCTCTTGATTATATAAATATTACAAGAAACATTATTCGATAAATCTATCATAAAGTTTTATCCAATAATGTTTCACAAAGTAATGGAGTGATTTAATGTTCTACGAAATGTTTATGGGGCACTGGAAGGTATGTACTAAAAGGAACAATCCTATAAAATATAGGACAAATATGAACAATAGATTGTCCACAGAAATATCTCAGGTTTCTTGAGATTTATGCACAAGGAATATATCTGGTGTGTGGAAGCAATTTACTATTTGTAATAAATACAGTATAAGCCTAGGTAAAAATCATGTAAGTAATTTAATAATAATCAATGTTATTTATTGAGCAGTTGTTATTGCCTAGTTGTTGTTGTTGTTGTTATTATTATTATTTAAGCAATTTGTATCAATATTTTGTGTATGGGTGTGCATGCATGTGTAAATGTATTTTTATGCTAACAAATCATTAAATTTGATCATTTAATATTTTAATGCACAAAGTAACTGGAAAGTTTCTACAATATAATATACATTCTGGTGTATATGCTTTCAGGGCAGAGCACTTTCAAGAGCTAAGTCACGTAGGAATTTGGACTACCAGGATGTACTGAATAAATTAGAAGAAATGGGTATTTCAATCCGTGTGGCATCACCAAAGCTTGTCATGGAGGAAGCACCAGAATCTTATAAAAATGTTACAGATGTGGTGGACACTTGCCATGCAGCTGGTATAAGCAAAAAGTGTATTAAACTACGACCCATAGCAGTCATCAAGGGTTGAGGGAAGTATTTGAAAATATACTTGCAATTTATGGAGCTCATATTTGATGCTACATTATGGCATAGGTCTAAATATCGTCTGATGTTCCTTTGTGTTGGAAGTACTCAAGGCATTGTGAATTCATAATTAACAGATTTACAAATGGCAAGTTTATGAGAATTAATTCCCTAATCCAATGTATCCTTTTGAAAGTTATTTCACCCTTATGCTGCATAAAATGTATAGCTTTCTTTTTCTTTATCATTCCTTTGTTGTCATTTTGTTTTTGAATGGAATGTAGAATTTAGCCATTCAACTTCCACTAAATTATAGCAGCATTAAGCATTAAAGGATTAACTCAACTCTGTAATACATTATCAAATATTTCTAAAGAGTTATTATTTTCAATTCATATAAGCATCTTATTCAATGCCGAAGTTCTAATGTATAAATGAATGTTTGTATAAAATGTTATTTACTAAATTATGGACCAAAATAAAAGTACACAAAAGCAAATTTGTTTCTGAAATGCAACATATAGCTTGATGTCCTTTATTCCAAGTAATATGTGTATGCAACAAAAATTGGATCTTTACTTATTAATTGGAGTATATATCTGTTGCTTAAATATTGTACTTGAAGCTGTTGACAATGGAGTGATAATATATCCTGAACATAGGTATTCAGTTTTTACACTAAACTCCACTTACTTACATAAAAGTAAGACGCCTATCGGGAGAATCTCTCCCATGTGCAGTTTCTCACTGAACTGCCATTACTCGAAACGATGGCTAGACAACCCGATGTTCCTGTGGTGGCTTCTGTTGGTTGAAGTAGGAAGTTGCTGAGTTCATCCATAGGAGGAAACTGGAAATTCATTAGGTTTTCTCTATTTTTTAATATGAAAAATTTTTCCCAAGCGGATAACTCCAATGGGTTGTGATGATGTTTCAGCAGTTTTATTCATGGTTTTGTTTCATGATTTTTGGTCCAAAAGTGAGCTGCTACTGCTGACTTATCCCCCTGCTTAAAGGAATATTCTGTTTAAGCAGGTGGATAAATCTTCTTACTTCAACCAACAGCTGCCATCACAGGAACATTGGGTTGTCTAGCCATTGTTTCAAGTAACGGCAGTTCAGTGAGCAACTGAAGATGGGAGAGATTCTCTCGAAATGCGTCTTACTTTTATGTAAGTAAGTGGAGTTTAGTGTAAAAAATGAATACCTAAGTTTAGGGTATATCTGTTGCTTGTCTAGGTTTATGCATGTATATATGTAGCTTTAGGATATTCCACAAACCAGGAGGCACACTAAACAAGGTCAAAGCAAGGTGTTTCACTTACTCTGGAAATAACTGAGTGTCTAAAGTGCCGAAAAGTTTCACTGTCTGTCTTCCTTGTATCACCAACAAATCCAATTGTTATGAAACATCAAAAACATAAATCTTAAAAAAGAACCTGTTGGTTCCTATATGAGGAGCATTGTTTTAAATTATTTAAGGTGCATAAATCAAAAAGCTACATAAGCAACAAAAACATTTTACTTCACAGTCAATAAGATGTATAAATAAAATTAAATGCAAAAGTTGAGCTTTACTCAATCCATTGAGTAAAATATGTTTTGATGCACTTATTGTGTCACATAATAAGATTTGAAACATTCTCTTGATTCCAAAATAGTATTTATATAGTTATGTTGTTAACTCTGTTGCTAAATATCAAGTTTGTGTCAAAAGATTTTAGCAGTTTCTCAGAAAGTAACTTTATTTACAAAGCAACCATTACAATTTCAAAAATCTATCTATTGATACTTATTCTTTTTTACGTCCTCTAATACTACCTAGAAAATGCCTCAGCCCAAGCTTCTTTGGGGGTGTAAACTTGCACTCTAGGAGCTATTAACAGTAATTTGTAAAATAATGTTGATATGGAGTTGCTTTGGTGACATTTATGCCTCACTACTTGGTTTTTTTTTTTTTTTTGTAATTTGATATGTTTTGGGAAGACCAACTAGTAGAAGCATACTCTGTAGGCAGTCAGAGAAATTTATTGACTATATCCAACAATAGTGTCTCAAAGTAATAATAATAATAATTGTGTTATTCATCCATAATAACAATAAAAATACATACATTTTACATACAATTAAGGTATTATAACTCATCCAGTTTATACATACATTAACTAAAAATGTTAATTGGAACATGCACGTAAAGCTAATCATATATTAAGATTATTGTGTGATTGAGTTGAACTAACTCTTTTGCTCCGCTTGTTTAAATTTGTAGAACTGATTTCACAAACACTTTGTTCGCATTATCAGTCCCATTGTTGATGGGAGGATAAATCATTATGCTCTGGGGAAATGTAACTGCTCTGGTGGAGGTGTGATGAACTTGAAATTTATGTTTTCATCACTGGAAGTATCAAAAGTTCATTAAACTTCCTTTGTACTTGTAAATATAGATGTTTTTTTTCCCTTGTTGCTAATTCTGTACGTCCTAGCACTGATTTTAATAATTTAGTTTTTTTTTCAATATGTCTTGGTTTTTTGTTCAGAAATGCGATGCCACTGCTGATTTCTCCAACTGCTTGTATTTTATGTTTCTGAAATATTCTTTTAACTGTGGGCCTGTGTTTCCCTTTGTTTTTCCAATGTAGGTTTTTTTCACACACTGCAGTAATTATTTTATAAATACTTCCTTTTTGTTTTATGGAATACTGTCATTAACATTATCAATCACGAGATTTTTTAACTTTAAATCTGCTTACCTGATATTAAAATCTTTAAGAATATTCTGAAATTTTTTGTAGCTCATGGATTATATGTGAATTTTTTAAAAATTAGCTTATTTTTTTTGTTGAAAGTGTTGTGGTTTCTTTAATAAGTTTTTGCTTCTTGAATTTCTGTACTTTTTGTGTACTAGTTCTTTGTTATAATAATTTTTAATTCCTGCTCTTTCTATTTGTTTGTATTCTTTAAGGTATTCTTCTTTGCTAATTTTAAGGTTAACTAGCCGATGTGTTAAGTTGTTGATAACTACACACAAAACTGAAAAAGATAACAGGTTACCTTTCTTGGACATAAAAATAATGAAACATCAAGAAAACTTGGAATTTGGAATATACAGAAAGAATGCACATGCAGAAAATCACATCAAAGCTGACAGTTTTAGCTCCACAACGCACAAACATGCAGTTATCAACAACTTAACACATTGGCCAGTTAACCTTAAAATTAGCAAAGAAGAATATCTTAATGAATACCAACAAATAAAAAAAGCAGCAATTAAAAATGGTTATAACAAATAACTAGTACATAAAAAGTTACGGAAATTCAAGAGGCAAAAACTTATTAAAGAAACCATAACATTTTCAGCAAAATAAGATGAGCTAATTTTTAAAAAAGTACTATCATCCATAGACTACAAAAAATTTTTAAAATATTCTTAAACACTTTAATATCAGGTTAGCACCTGTAAACAGATTTAATGTTAAAAATCTCCTGATTGATAATGTTGATGACAGTATTCCGCAGGAGGAAAAAAGCAGGTATTTATAAATAAGTTGTGCAGAATGTGAAAAAATCTACAGTGGAAAAACAAAGAGAAACTTAGGCACACGGTTAAAAGAATATTTCAGAAACATAAAATACAAGCAGTTCAAGAAATCAGTGTGGCATCACATTTCTGGACAAAAACCATAACATATTGAAAAAACAAAATTATTAAAATCAGTGCAAGGATCTACAGAATTAGCAATATGGGAGAAAATCTACATTTACAAGTAAAAGACAGTTTAATGAACTTCGACACTTTCAGTGATAAAAACAAACTCCAAGTTCACCACACCTCCACCAGAGCATTGATCAGTGACACAAAGCAGAAAGAGAACAGGCCCAAGTATTGATCCTTGTTGTACCCCAGCTTTTACATTTTCATAGTTGGATGAAAAGGATTCTATTATATGCCGATATTTATTTCTCACAACTGTACATTGTTTCTTATTTGCTAAGTAAGATTTTAATAATGCATAATTTTTTTTGTACCAAATTTCTGCAATTTGATTGGTAGCAGTTGATGAGACACACTGTCGAAAGCCTTAGATAAGTCGAAGAAAACCATGACTTATTTATTTTTCATGATGTAAATTTTTTCCCATATTCCAAAGGGTTGCAAGTGTTTTTCAATAATTTTGTTTTTTTAATCAATTGCATGGTTTTCTGACAAAAGCTGCCACTGCTGATTTCTTGTCTATTTGTAATGGATATTTCTGAAAATGCTGTTTGGTATGTGTTTCCAAATTTCTTTTCTTTTTTCCAGTAAATAACTAATCATAGTCTTTGTTATTGATTTGGTGGATACCCAATTTTCTATCAGAAAGTATAGGATGTTTATAGGAAGATTGTAATAAATTGTTAATACTGTGGATGTTTTGAGGAACCAAAATTATTTTCCATTTTTAAATTAATTGAACATACTAGGATGGTTTTAAATTTTTTTGAATTGCATATCCTCTTTTATTTGTAATAGCAAACTTGTGATTTTGACATCTTTATTTCTTTTAAACTCTTTAATCATTTTTTATCTACTAATTTTTTATGGAAACCACTCTGTAGTGCTGTGTGGATGATGCATTGGTATTTTTCTAGTGATTGGAACATTCACCATCTGTATCCCAGGTATTTAGGATGGCATGCTGGTGTGTTTTGGGATTAAAGTTATTATTTTTAATGTAATTGTCATAGTGGGTAAGTTTCCTGTATATTCCAAAGATCACACTGTTATTGTATTTTATAATCTTCAAATCTAAAAGGAATTCCACCAATTTTTTTAAAATTCTAATTGTATTTATCAGTCGATCCCGGTAGTCTAGTGGTAATCGTATGTGTCTCATAAATCAAGATCATATGATTTAATTTTATGTCATCTAAACACTGTTAATGCTTCACTTACTTGTCATAAAATGTGGTACATGTTTCGAAGACGTTCATCTTCATCCTCGGCCACGGGATGACTCATATGTTCATTCTCAGCTGGGTAAAAGAATTTTCCATCATAAAAATCCTAAGTATGGCTTCCTTCATAAGGGAAGTAAAGCCATGGGTCCTGTGTCGTACATTTAGGGCAAGAAAAAGAACCTCCAGCTTGAAAGAAGAGGCCTCTGAGTAAAATTTACTGGCCATTTCATGCCCTGAATTGAATGGGATGCTGATGACCTGAGATGTTTAAGAGCATCTGTAAATAAAACAAATCAACAAAATCCCAGGCACTGCACCTTTATTCAGTGCATACTAAATTATCAAACTGTTTCCAATTTTCAGATCTTATTTTCAACAGACTCTGAACATTAGATTTCTTATCATCAGCTAATGGTTTTATTTTATCAATTACAGGAGGTTCATGCCCTGGTTTACCCTTAACCCTCATATTAGAATGGTTGTGAATTGTTTTAAGGAGTCATGATTAGGGTAATTTATGATTGTCCACTTTTCTTACAGCTCATTCTTTGTCTGGGTATTTTATAGTTCCCACAGACTAATATATCTTAGGTATAAGAATATTAGAGTTGAATGTTTCAGTTGTTTTACTGTCAATAGCTTCAAACAAATTAAATATTAAGAGTAGAGCCTTTCTGCAGAGGGAATTTTTTTTTTTTTTTTTTTTTTACAGGAAAGATGACATGCCATGGAAACATCTTTCCCCCTCTTTTTTTTTTCTTTTCCCCTCTCCCTCTCCCCTTAAAGCTAATAAACTAGAGTGTGGACCAAATGCAAGATTTTATTCCAGATTTGTGATTTTTGTCCCCCTTCCCCCACTTTCTCTCAAACATCTATGCCATTCTTAACAGCTTTGGCTATATTATCAAGTCTTAAAAATTAATTAAAATGTAAATTGGAACTTGCAAGTGAAGCCAATCATATAATTAGTATAATTGTATGATTTTTGTTGAACTACACAATTGCAAGCCTCATTCCCTAGCACGAAGGAGTTCAAGTTTTCCGAACCTTTCGGCCAAGGAGGACATGCAGTATCCCTGCTTTAGCTCAATCTTGTGAGGCTTGAAGCCGCCTGTCGTTCTAAGAAGATCAGAAATAGCCGGTAACACAGGGGACACCAGAAGCGACTTATTAGTCTCGCTCATTATCGTAATTAACCATACAAATCGTTCCACCAACTGAGAACGGCCATGGACCACCACCCTCCGAATCAAGAAAGAAAGAGTTTTCAGTATGTCAATCCTCCCGCTGTCCGAACCTCGTGAGGTTTTCCGTTTTAGTCTAATTAAGCCGCAGGCTCCTCTCCTGTCTTTCCGTCAATGTCTTTAAGTCTCAGCTTTGTAACCATAATTTCCAGGAACCGAAAAACTTTGGTTTCTGGGAAACCGTTCGCTGAGGAATTTCGACTTTATCTGATCGCCTTCGAACCTCTAATTTATGTTTTGATCAGAGTAAACATTCTTGGTAAATGCTTTCGCTTCGGTCCGTCTTGTGACGATCTAAGAATTTCACCTTTAACGTCGCAATACAAATACCCCTGTCTGCCCGTATTGATTGTTACTTCGGAGATTTCGAAAATAAAATATAACCGAGGTTCTGTTCCAAATTCCATGCACTCAGTATTCAGACGAATACTGCCTGCTTTAAGCACTCATTATTTGTTCAAAGTAAACCTGCCGAGATACTCGTTAAGAGCTTCGCAATGGGATGGTAGGCCTTCCCCGGAAAACTGGTCGGAGTCCTGCGTCAGTTCAGGCCAACTAAGGGACATTCGCATGTGTATGCAAATTAGATACCGACGGACGGTGAACTGGCAGTGTGGGACACAAGTCTGGCTAAGGGCTTTTTAACCCAATAAAGGATTTAAAGTGTACTCATTCCGACCTTGGGTGAATCCCATATATTTATTTTTGTTACTACCCCCACGTGCCGTCAGTAAGTAATTTGCCTTCCTTGGATTTGATAGCCGTTTCTCACTCTCTCTCTCCGGAATGGAACCCTGATTCCTCGTTACCCGAAAACATATGGTAGGCGCCGAACCTAACATCGATAGTTGAATTTGAAAACTGCTTTGAAAAAATATATTCTTTCCTCTACCACTTTAGACACTGAGTCGCAGAAAATACAAGTGTCTGCCATTTCTCCGATAGCCCTTGGGGAGAGAAGCAGGAATAACGAGCTCAGAATTCAGTGTCGTGGCAGCTGGCAGCATTTCTTTGTATGACCTAACTACAGGAGCGTTGCACTTGCAAACTAGAAAGTGCCGCGTTTCCACAGCGCCACTGCAACGCGGATAATGGAAGTGCTAGAAGTCGGAAGTTGCCGCGTGTTTCTACGGCTTGTGCTCCGTGATCCCTATCCATCCTCTTTCCCTCCTACTCCCCAAAGCTTTCCTGCTGTTCTTCTTTACTCTTAGCACTTGTGTATCTATCTGCTATTATTTTCTAAATAGGCCGTATTATATTTCTAAACCATGAGCATTGCTTCCTTTTCTCCTGTCCTTGTTTTCACTTTGCTCTTTACGATGAGCCAAGGCATACATATTGATCGTGATTGAGAAGAGCGGAGAAAAACAGTTCGAAGACAGTGGCCAGAATTCACCCCCAAATAAAGGCGCTTTGCACTTCCAGGAAGAAGTAAATATCTATCCTGTGTGTTTCAGTGGCTTGAGCCTCGAGCTACGTTTACTGTTCGGCTTAAAACGTTTTATTGTCATAGAACTTGGCATGCAAGTAATCTTACTTTGTTACACGTGTTCAAACAACAGAAATATTCTGTTATATTGCACCTACGCGCATTTCTTTGAACGCCTAATAGAACATTGATACTATTATGCGTAAAGCTTCCAGGAATTGACAGTACAAATATATACATAAAAATGATATGTGGGTCTTGTGGAGATAAAGACATAATTCTTAATTGTGCTTTACAAATGGCTGCTCTAGAGTACCGGCTACAAGTTTACTAGTTATATTGAGAAGAATGTCTCAAGGTACTCTGTAAAGAATTTTATTCCTCTACAGACTTCTCTATGTGACTCCTTCTTCCCGATCCCATAAGCATTGTCTGAAGCCATTAAAACATCCTCCTCAAATTTTCATCTCATGTTGAATGTGTGAGAGAATCAAAATGATATGAACGGTTTTTTGTTAGTGTTACATGGCAGGTTTCCCTTGGAATATTTGCTTATGTGAGTATTGATACACACACACACACACACACACACATATATATATATATATATATATATATATATATATATATATATATATATAAAATAAAATAACACTATTAACTATGTAACAAATTAACAGTAATTATAAGAGAAAGTCACACTTGCGATCTCAAGTGTGACTATTTCTTAGTGTTTTATGCTTTTCTACTATTATAATTACTGTTAATATATATAAGAAAAAGAAAAATAAACTAACACTATTAACAATGTAACAAATTAACAGTAATTATAATAGTAGAAAAAGATATATCACTAAGAAAAAGTCACACTTGAGATCGCTATACTTCGAACTCGTGGAGTGACTACTTGTCCTCTTGCCATAGGGCACGACGAGTTCGAAGTATAGCGATCTTAAGTGTGACTTTTTCTTAATGTTTTATCCTTTCCTACTTATATATATGTGTGTGTGTGTGTGTGTGTGTGTGTGTGTGTGTGAGTGAGAGAGAGAGAGAGATTGGGACACATGCCCAAATACACTAATTTGTACTGTTTTGCTTTCTTAACGGAAATTCAACTATGTTGATTCCGTCGGTATTGCTAGCGGAATTTAACGTCTAAGAAAATAAAAGTCTGCTTCTATTATACATTCTGTCATCAAAATAACATATAACTTACTATCTTTTCAAATGTATCATAACATTCATATGCCATGCAACTTTAAAAGTAGAAGCCAAAGTAAATATTTCTCATGGATACCCACTTTTACATAAACAGGGTTAGATGTTATTTTCACCATATCAGTTCAGATTTGCACCTAATATGTGTCCCTCCAGGTTTAGGAGCAGTTGAAAACAATTTGATGTACATGGATGCTTTTATTTAAGCTGAATTCATATTATTTTACGTGTGTGATATATTGTTTGTAAATAATTTCAGATTCTTAAAATCCATCGAAATTTTTAATGATAAATGATGCCGTCATGTACACATAATACTGCGTAAAAGTTTCGTGTTTGCTACTGGCAGTTGTCTGGTGGCGACGCCATAATTAGGGTCTTGGCAGTGGAGCCGGTCTTGCCTTAGATGAATGGAACGAATAAATATTGATGAGCACTCTTTTGGCAAACTACTGTATCAACTTCTCTGATGGCGTGCCGACAGTGAACTCTATGGACTAACCATGTGCCCTGACATTTTAGTTAAACTATATTCAGTTAAATTTACTCGCCTTAATTAAGCAATGTTATTTTAGCTCATTGTTCATATCTAATTTGCGCTACAGAATTTATTAGTCGATTTTTAGGCTACTCACAACGCGCACAGCACCACTTTGCTAGAAAACTTGCTTTTAATCAATTCTTATCGGCTCAATGTGAGGACTACTATCCATCTTGCTAGTCTGTATATGCCATAAGTCGCCTGCAAACCCCGTGCGTTCTGTAGTATGTAAATAAATTTTACCTTTATTCATTTAGGTGTTATTGCTGTAGTTATACAGAACAGTTGGTATTAATGAAAGCAATCCTATGATTTGAGAAAGAGACAAAAATTAATAAGTTTCTGGCCTCGCCGATAAGGATTATCGTCTTCACAAAACCCTTATCTCGTGTCATACTACTACTACTACCTTATCTGTTTAGTAAATAATTGCAGCTGTAACTTCCGCTCCGCTGTGTTCAGTTGTTCAGATACAGTTGCATAAAGAAGGCTATGTGTATAAGATTGTGACACGTTCAAAATGAAGTTTCGATCTGTTATTAAGTTCTTCACAAAAGGACTTACTCCAAGTGAAATTAGGCAGCGATTGGATGGTGTACATATTCTACCGTATAAGAATGGGCCAAACTTTTTTGAATGGATCGAGAAAGCATTGGAGTTGAAGAGCATGCAGGTCGGCCCTTGGAGGTGCTCACTCCTGAAAACATCACTTTGTGGAAGGAGAAATTATGGAACCGGCAGCTCAAAGTTACAGAAATAGGAGCAAGGTTGGACCTTTATAAAACAACAGTCCTTCGAATTATTCATGAACATTTAAACATGAATAAGGTTAGTGCAAGATGGGTGGGTGCCTAGACTTCTTTCCTCGGTCCAAAAGCAGCAACGAGTCATCTGCTGTCAGGCATTTTTGCAGCTCTGTCGTGGCAACGACAGAGAAAGAGAGAGAGAGAGAGAAGTTCTGAAAACCATTGTTACAGGAGATGAAACTATGATCCCATGTCCAAAAGTGAATCAATGGAGTGGCGTAAACCTGGCCAACACCGCCTCTAAAGGCCAAGGTCACTCAGTCAACCAGGAGCATCATGGCCACAATCTTTTGGGAATGTGAAGGAAAAATGTGAGAAGTGTAACTATATTGAAAAGTGAAATAAAGTTTTTGTCTTTGTCATACATAGTAAATGGTCGTACACTTATGGACCTATCCTAGTTATATTTTTTAAGACATTGTGGTCCTTTACGAGGTTGTTGGTTTGGTATACCTCCTAAAATGTTAGCATTTAATTTTCTGTAACAATTGCTTAATGAAATTATAATTCGATTCGAGTTTTTGCAAGTGTAATTAAGAAAAGACAGTTACTCCCTTATATAACTAATGCCAGGGTGACATACCTTTTCGTTAAAATAGATGATGGCAAATATAATTCTGTGGCAGCCATATCGATTCGGTTAAAGGTGCCCAGTAATTTGGAAGTTAGTGTACTATTTAAATTTGTGCTTGCACGTGGAGTTCAGTTCGATCTTGGAATGGAAGTGAAGAATTAAAACGTAACAAAGGGAGCAAATTGGACGATTTGGTAAGTTGTCTTAATACTACTACTACTACCACCGCCACCTCGTTCTATGAAAGAGTGACTTCATTAATGAATATCAAGGAAATTTTGCCACAAGATCATGATTACATAGAGAACGCTGGTAAAATGAATTTGGCGATAGAACAATTGAAGGCTCTGTATTCATATCAAATTACACATTCAATAAAGCTATTTAAATGTGTCACAACTTTTTCTTGCACATATAGAAGGTAAATTGTATTATACATAACATTTTCCTTTCCAATAGTTTGTTTAAACTTGCTTATTCTTCTTGTAGATAATATTATAATTAGCCATATCATATTTGTATGCCATTACAAAAGTCAAAATTGTGTATATAGTCATGTATATTTAAGTGATCTAATTTTACATTGCAGTAAATTTGCTTAAAATAATTTTATGCTTGTTATATTATTGATTGCGTTATTGCTATTTATGCAAGCTTTTGTAGTTATAAGTATTGTTCTTAATATTATTTCATTACTTATTGCAGTGCAACAAACGGTAATAGGCAATTAACAATGTTTGTACATGAATGCATTTGTGTAAGCCGAATTCATACTATTTTACGTGTTTACATATGAGAAATACTGCTTGTAAACAATTTCATAGCCTTAAAAACCTATGGAAGTATTTTCTAAAGATAAGTAATGTAATCTTGTAAACACAATACTGATTAAATGTTTTGTGTTTGCTATTTTCCTATACACAGTTGGGCGATAGCTGCCGCCATTTTATTTCTGCTTTGGGGTCTAGCGAAGTAGGTATTATGCTTACAAGGGAGTAATATATTGTGCATATCGGTTGGTCATATGTTGGTATTATTACTTTGCGCTTGGCCGCCATAATAGAAACAACATGCGGGGTACCTATTTACAGTACATAAACATATATGGGTGTAAGTATAATAACATTTAGTCATTTTCGTAGAGAGCAACTATGACATCATAGGTAGTGTAAGCTAAACTACATACTTGGAAATAAAAATACATTAAATCCACGAAAAGTTGGGATTTGGAAGGTTTGAAGTGCAAAGATGTAATGAAAGCTACACTCCGTCACTACATCGCTTCTGCAGAATTCGTAGACATGTAGAAAATTACCAAAGAGTCGGCCATCAAGCGTAAACATTCTATTGTTATCGATCCCGTGCACATTGTTACATTTAATGACGTGTCAGGCAATCTAGAAGTTTGTATTTTTTGCTTGCCAAGTTGGTTAAATAGAGTATCATGCTATTCATATGTAATATTTCAGCAGTTTGTTGCTAATGAATGTAGGGTTAATATTATTAAGAACTAAAAGAGGAGGGTAACCTGAAAGTAAAATGGCATCACAAATTTTTTACTGTAGAATGAGTTAGAAACAGTGTAGATTATACATTTTCCTGTTGTGTAGAACCTGTGTTGAACAGAGTTCCAGGATATAGAGCGTGTCATACAATTAAATAAAATATATAACGGCAAACATTCTGTCTATTAATGTTAAGATATACTATCATAGAAAGCCTGAATAATTAAGAATTTCTTTTAAGCAGCCTTTAATGATTGCATGTATATGAAAGTAACCTTTTAAGGTGCATAATCAGCATTGTATAATATTTGTGCTAAATAAATGAACAAACATTCTATGTTGGCCAGACTATAATAAACTTTGCACTTATTTCATAGGGTTAGTACAATTTGTTTGCACAATCAAATTTGTCTGCAATTCAGGTAACAATATGACATTGTTGCATTGTTGGGTATGTAAGCATGTGCTTATTTTAAGGCTTACAGATACCTTCAGGAGTAAAATATAAATTAGTTTATTATTTGCATGCTAATTTGAAACAACTGTCAGCTTTATTTTCATGAAAGAATGTTTTCAATACCTACATAATTATACATTAAAACATTTTAGTATGCAGTCACACACAGTTGGACCTTAAATTTGACCTTAACCATGCCCTTTTCCTTACTTGAGGAATTTAAGTTATTCATAACAGTTTAAATGTGACTGAATTTGTTACATTCTAATAGTGTGGCAAATCTATTAGCAGTGTGTTGGGCTTCTTACAAACTGGAACTAACTGTTCATCTGTCTGTTGTGGGTTTTAAAAGTAAAAGGAGTTGGTAGTAAGATTTTTTTTTTAATTATCCCAAATGAGTTAAAGATAGATACAATATTGCATGAAAAAATGCAAATTTAAAGATAATTAATAAACAAAAGTGCAATTGAAAAGAAGTACATTAGAAGTTCTGCAACTCTATTATGTCAATCTAAATTTGTACCTCTTTTTCTGAAAAAATATTTTTTTCAACATTCTTTACATCATAACTTCTACATTTTCAAGATAATTTCAATGAAACTTTGCACAGACATTTTTCTTATTAATATCTATAATTGGAATTTAAATTTTGATCACATTTAAAGTGTAAAAAAAAGTATTATAGGGGAATAAAATAAGCCTAAAATTTAAATGTCAAAAAAATAACTTCGCTACATTTGCACTGGACAGATTTTACTTTTGAGATTCGGTTTGTAGAATCAGATTAACAATTGTTAAACATTAGATACATAAAATTTAATTTTAATAGCTCTTATAAAAACAGAAAAAGAAATTGTGAAATTTTCATTGCCAGTTATTTACAAAGGCTTCTCAGGACTTCACATATGGTTGTCAACATAAATTTTCAAGAAGCCCCATAAATTAAATAATCTCTTCAGTTAAACAATAACATTCAAAGGAAAATTGATAATTTTTGCCTGCAAAGAATAATTTTAAAAATAGCTGGGCATATTTAATTAAAACTACATATAACCAGCAGTATCAGCTTATATTTGTGGAGCTTTTTATGCCTGTTTTAACTACTGAGGCATCACAGCCAGTGGACACTGATGATAGATGAAATGAAATGATAAACTTTAAAAAGGATTTTTTTTAAAGGAACAAAGCATTCCAGGCCTGAATTTAGGGTACCTCCCTAGAATTTGCCATTTATAAGGACTGAGGAAAGCCTGGAAAAAACTTCAGTCAGGGAGAACAGTCTTGGCAGGAATTGAACCCCAGATCTCCTGCTCAGAGTCTGCGCCCTATCGACCTCCGCTACCCATGGTGGTATTTGTAGAGCTGCCCAAGTTTGAGAAAATTGATGTAAAAGGTTTTTGGTGTCTGAAACAGTACTTTAAATCATCCATTATAACTATTATAATAAAATGACTTGCCATACTTGAAGATTACATCAAGCAACATCCATAATTGAAGCTAATGATATTCTATGATACATTTTATGTATTTTATATACTGGCATAATTAAATATAGTATGTCCTTCTATGATGCATGGCTTCAGGTGGTTAAGTAGCACTGTTAGACCTAAAAAAAAGCTGATGCAATAAATTTTATTATTAGCTCTGGTTACTATTCACAAACTTCATTAATAAAAATTTAATGCAAAGAAGTGCCATGGCAGAAGCATGTGCTGGTCCTGATGCTATTGTTTAACACTTTTTGAATTTCTATGGCAATGATTTTACTTTACAGAGAGAAAGATATGCATTATAAGTGCATGCTTAAACTCCAAAGAAAAAATATACATTTTAATTACTGAATAACGTTGTATCTCCTAAGATTATTACAGTATTCACTAATATGGTTTCCTCAATGAAAAGTAGCCCTTTTTAACTCCAGCATTATTAATAAGAGGATACTTTATGTCCACCTTCTGTAATTTGTTTAATTCTATCTTTTAATTATTTTACTAGAGCCATGAAGTTAATATTTGTATCTATCATTGTCCCTATTATTGAACGGAGTGTGAATGAATTAATTTATTTCTTCCAATTTACATGCAAATATAATATTTTTAACCTATAAATTGACTCAACTTCATGCATATAGCAAATTATTTATTAGGAAATTACTCAAATTTCACTAGCTTTGTTCCACTTACTTGGACGTGTTTCAAATTTCCTTCATTATCATCACATTTCACTGTCAGCTTTCCAGCATGGTATTAAGATGTCACTCTTTGATTTTATAAACTTTTTGATGAGGTTACTGTTGTGTGGAAAATCAAAATTAACTAAATTTTCTTTGTTTTTGTTTAAGAATAATTTTCCCACACTGATAATTCTATGGGATTTTGAAGAGCTTTTAATACTTGAATATGAAAATCCCAACTATTCAAATCTTTATTAAAATAACTTCATGCACTTTTCACAAACAAATAAAATGTTAAAATCAAAATGATTTACATTTTTTCATTTCCATATTCTAATTACATACAAACTTACTGCTATTTACATTTCTCACATAATTGCCCTCAATTTATGTAGTATGGATGCCTTCCATACCCCATTACAATTAACAGCAGTTGAGTATGTAATGGGCATATATATTCACTCCTAAATGGTGCCATTGTCTACATTGTTGTTCCCATTTGTATTGCCCACCTTTCATAACCATTTTTGTCTCTCTTAGTTAATGTATTTTCTAAGTTTCTTAATATTTTCATCTGATTTTAGATATAAAATTCTTCTGCCTCTTATTTCATTCGGTAAGTTTTCCCAATTTTGTAAATGGAACTGTTCCCTTCTTAACTTGGTTTGCTTACATTCTAAAATACAATGCCAAATACTATCTGGTTCCTCACACAATGGACTTTTCCCTTTTATATATCCATTTTTTATTTCACTTAAATATATAACTCCTTTTTCTAAACCATGCTAATCCTTATCACAGATTTCAATATATCTTTCTCTTCCACAATAATTTTTTAGGATTATTGATTTATTGACACCCAGGAAGATGGCCAGAAACAAATTAGATACCAGAAAGACCAAAATAAAAGAAAACCAAGAGAATTTATCATGGTGAGAAGCCAGGAAATGATGAATTGATTTTGCAAGATAAATTTCAAGAATTATATTTAAAATTTAAAGAAAGTATGTTTTGTGTGCTTTAAAATATGCAATCAATTAATTTTCTATCTCAAGTCTATCAAAAGTTATGACTAAAACAAATTTTCTCCATGAAACTATAAAATAATATTGTAATAAAGCATATTTCACATGAAGATTAATGCATGTAAAGTTTTTCAAGAGAATGTGATACATAAAAATCCTGGGATATGTTGGTTTTCCATGGAATGACTGGTATATTAAAATTATTTATGACTAATTACAATAAAGAAAATATTTACTGAATTATTGACACTTCATGGAAGCAGTAGGGCAGAAGACATATTTAATGTGGTGCTGAAATTTGTGAACTTCAGAACCGATTGCAATAACAAATAATACATGGGGTTTCTTGCTAAGAATAAATCACTTCCAAATATATCTCTTATCTAAATATTGTACTTACGAAGCTGTTGACAATGGAGTGGCAATATAATCTAAACTTAGGTTTTTGTTTTTCATTTGTACGCTTAAATTTTGATATAGGTGGTATAAATTTTCCCATATGTGAAATCCTAGTTTTTTCATTAAGTGAATGGAGTTTAGTGTAAAAAATGAATACCTAAGTTTAGGTTATATCTCTTATCACTTTATTCACAAGAAAGTGTTATGCGCAAAGGTTTTGAAGTTTGACCATTTTATGATAATTTTGCTGTCTTCTGGATGAGATCGCAAAGTAGAAATCATCTCCCAAGCAATATTAACAGGAACTTAATGATATAATGTGGCTACTAGAATATTTGGCTTTCTTGATAAATTAAATGCGTTAACTCTTAAATTACAATGAAAGATCCCAACATATCAGGCATTATAGGTGCAGTAAATGCTTTTCAGAAGAAACTAAAGCTATTGAGCACATAAAAAAGGACTTTCCTTTGACATTTTACAAATTTGAAATCTTTTGTGAAAATAATAAATGGTGATGAATGTGATTTTCCAGCTCTGTAAATCCTAGCAACAGAATTTGGTATCAAATTTAGCCAGTTTATAAAACCAGTGATAACATTTATCCAAAATCAGTTTGTTTCTGTTGACCTAAGTCAAACCATTGGAAAGTATAATCTTGAAAAATAAGAAATGGAAATTTTAAAACTTCAAGACCTAGATGATACATTAAAAGCAGTCTCTTCCAGCTACACATCAAATTTTCCTCAATCTGCAACAAACATGCTGTATCAAATTTTATACTAATTATGTATCTTAATATAATTAAGTATAAAAAAGATTTTATCAGCTTAAAATGTTGCACCCCAATATTATTGGTGTTTATGGTGAAGGCAGGGCAGCAGAAGTAATGGTGGTGGTATCCTATAGTGTTCATTCCTCTTTCAGCATTAAATGTGCCTAAGTCCATAAGAATGTTGAATGCTGTGAACTAAACCTTGTCATGTTTATGAGAAGACTTTAAATGGAACATATATAATTGAAGCATAACTGATACAAAAAGGAATAATTAACAGTACTGAAAATTCTTTTGTCATTGACATTTTATATTTAGATGGTAACAGGTTATTACAGAATAAATTCATTGTGGTTTCCAAATGGTCACATTTTTATGAACACAAACTGCATCATTCATAATCACATTTAACCTAAGCATAACATTAAATAATGTTCTTAGCCGTAATTTGAAAATATATTCTTAATTAGCTAGTGAGTCCACATACCATTGACTTCTACAGAACATGTTTCACAGGCTTTTGCCTGCATCACCAGCTGCAAACAGACTGCCAAATTTTTTGTTTGTTGGGTGGATTGGTGTAGCTCTCATAGACATTTTATAAACTTTTGAATTAATTTATCTTCTGTTGGGATCTCAAAGTTCATAAAACTTAGCTTCAAATTTTTTTATAAATTTTTTTCCCATTATCCCTGCTCCAAAGATCTATCTACGAATTTCAATAATTTGACTTCCATTTCTATATCATGTTTATCTCTCCAAAAGTGATATGCAACCACTGATTTATCTATCTAATTGTACCTGATGTTTCACCAGTGTTCCTTTAGTCCAATTCCAATGCTTCTTTTTGTTTTGCCAATATATACTTTGTTGCATATCAAACAGTTCAGTTGATATATTCCTGGCTTCTTCTCATCATCACTGGAGTTGAACAGCTTATTTAGACTGAATTTGTTCACTGGTGACAAAGTAATCCCAAATTCTCAGAGTATTTCTGGAATTTTTTGGTGGCCGAAGGGTGATAAGTAAATTTCTTGTGAATGATAATTTCTTTTTTGCTGTCAATGTTGTAACCTGTTTTAACCTCTTCTCTTGTTTGAATTTCTTGATTTCGTTGTCTACAATTTCTTGGCCATACCCATTGATTTTTACTGTTTGTATTATGTGAGAGTACTCTTTACTATATTCAAATTCATTTATGGATATGTTAATGAGTCTATGTGCTAAGCTATTGATAACTGCATGATTGTGTGCTGTGGGATTAAATTGACTCACTAGCTAATTAAGAATATATGAATTGCTTCACTGTATTAGTTCCGACACGAAATTAATTTTAAATTTGACAAAAAGTATGTTATGTATAAGAAATGTGAATGGTAAAAGCTAATGAACAACTGTATTTACTAATGGACATCATTCAATTGGTGTTAGTTTTGTGTTTACAAAAGCACAAAATGTAACTGTAAAATTGTATTCTTGAGTGCTTTATTTTACCTCTCTGAAAACCTTGTAAATTTGAAATGCTCACAAATATGTGTATTGTGTTAAATTCATATAAGCTTAGGAAAGAACCACAATAAATATCTTTGACATCAGAGAGCAGAGTTATCTTTTGATACTTTCTGGAAATGAGTTTGTTGGCAGAGATAGCTACTTCAGAAAGCTGATATTCTGGCACGGGTCAGTAAATTCAGCAGGAAATTCCCAGCATTTCCAAATGTATACTATATGTACTATACTTCTTAGATCTTCTAACACTTACTGAGCAACACAAAATGTAACTTTAAATCTAACATTCGTTGAAAGTGTCATTGATTACAAGCTCCATGTTATCGTAACCTATAGTTATCCTTTATCGTTGCTGGGTTTGTCATACTTAAAACAGAAGCTTAGGATATAATACAATCCTAATTTATCCTGTTTTTGTACTATGCATGCTAATGAAAACCAATACATTATACTGTACAAAATGGCTACATTGATCTTCTGCCTTTATCAACAGAAGTTGGATCAAACCTCTTGTATATTGCGATTGCAGTAAAGGTTAATTAAGATCTAACTGGAGATGGTAACAATTACATAGTTTGTTAGGCATTTAAAGAAAAGAGCACTATCACAGCTCACAGCGACAGTGTTTTATAGATGGTGCTAAAAGTAATTTACATTATTCTATTGTGCTTCTATAAATGTATTCACTTATAAGTGCTTGTCACTTTCTCTTAAATAGGAAGCTTATAAACTTGTAATACCAACACAAATATATAATTGCTTTTAGAGCACAAGCTTCTAGTTTTCTTGCAATGTTATTTTGTAGAGTAGAGTTTTTATAAGGGATTCACTGTCCGAGGTACAATGTTAGACATAGTGTTTTTATCTTTTCTCCAACTTGACTGTCTTGAATTTTCCTCACTCACTCTGCGTCTCCGTTCTGCCACACACCTGTTGAATAAAATACTAATAAGCACCTTAGCTACAATTTCTAAAATTCTATAAATTATGCTTTGATATCTATTAGTATATTAAAACCTTATTTTGTGTGGAGAACAGATGGTAGGAAATTATTATTCAGCATTGGGAACAATTATTTCAAACACAAACTATCAAGCAGTGTGCAATTTGCAGGAGAAAGGGGGAGGATTCTGTTCCTCTCAATCAAACCATCCCACCCTCTGATTTTGAATTATCTATCCCAACCAGGGATGCTTATTTCCCACTCACTGGATATGCAAATTATATAATATAATATTTAGCTTAAATTTGTGAAGCTGTATACAGAAAATATCCATACCCTATTTTAACGTTAAAATATTTTTAAAAAGCAAATAAATATATTATAAGTCCATAATCTTGCTCATTAATTTTTTAAACAAGTTTATGTATTTAATTAACATTTCAAGTAAAATCTTTGTTCTCTTTGTGTCATTTTGCTTTACTCTGTTACTGTATGCAATCATTGTTAATCTCTGCGAGCCTTTGAGGTAAGCAGGAGTTATTAGTTTGAGTACATCTAGGCTAAGGTGACCATAAATACTTAGGTTTGGAAATTACTGTGTAACTTACATGGTGCAGCATTGAATTCACTCCAGCAAATAACCTTTTAGAATTATTAGTGCACCATTCTTTGATATTTTGTTAATGAATGGATAAAAGTTTACACAAGTGTGATTTAAGTTCACCTTATGATCAACATAACTTTCAAAGTTTGTATTGAAAGAGCATACTTGTCACTTGTCCAAGAACCATTCATCTAAGAAAGCACTGGTTCATTGGGGTTGTAAGTTCCAGTTAAACAAAGAAGAAATTCCAATATTTTAAGGAAAGTGGAATAAGGCACATTGTTCACTTTAAAATGTGATATCAACAGTGGAATGTGAGGTTCTTTGCAGCTTACTTTTTTCCATTATTTTCGGTACTATATATTCTTTAATATACAGATACTAATCACACAGATTGGTACCATCTATTATAAATGAAGGAGCCACTTTGCAAAGGAAATCTTTCTTTTGTATATCCTTCTACTGGGCACTTCCTGCTATAAGTCCCCTCAGGGATCATTTATTCGGCACAGGATGTAGCTACCCGAGAGAACCTCCCTATCCGACAGGCTTATTATGCTTATGAAAGGAAAACTGACCAGCAAAATGAAGGATATTCATTATAGGCACAAAGCAAGCCTGAAAATGAACAATTACATCCTTATGAAAGAAGATATTGGTTGGAAGATTCTATCCTGAACTAAGCTGTCCAGATATATTTTATGCAAAATAATACAAATACAAATTAATCTGCAGTGAATGTAATGCATACATAGATACTCTTGCATGTACGTTGATTCCTGTATTAAATTAAATATATATAAACACAAACACAACATATTCAATTTCAGGTCTGCTATGAACACTCTATAAGATATTCCAAAGACAGTAATGACTTTATTATAGGGTGCTGAAAATGTTTCTGTTCTCATTGAAAAGAAGAAAGTATTAGCCCAAGTGAGCAAACAAGAAAGTTCCAACTGTTCTGTGCCCCTATCGGAACAAAAAGAAAAAATTGCTTGTGAGTGGTTTTTGGATGCCATTAAAGGAATTTCCACAAAGAGAACTTGAAGTTGTGAAGAAACACATGACATTCTTAAAGGCAACATCAGATGCAGTTCGCAACTTAAATGAATTAGTATTAATTCCCCAAAATTAAAGAAATGTCTCAAATGAGAACATTTCCATAGAGAAGACTCTTTGCTTTAATATATATCACATCACATAACATTCCACTTGCAAAACCCAATACAATGGAAGCCAACAACATTGCACTTTCTCTGCTGCAAGATGGAAAAGAAACCATTATTGCCATCTCAAATTAAGAAATGTTTCATTTATATAGTTTGGAACATATGCAAAGCTTATGTGTTAAAAGCATATACTTCTCCAATATCATATTATGTCATATACATTATATTGCTAAATTAAAGTTTCCCATCTCATTTCCCTGTATTAGAACTCAAACCGAATATGATTAACATGTACCCTACTAACTGAATATTCAGCATATGATTGCTTTTTTTGTGTTACGATTACTTGCTGAAACCTTTCTGTTCTCTCTGCCTGCATCTGCTGTACTTAATATCTGCATTCTCTCTGCATCACTCCAACATACCCTGGAATTTGGCTTCTCCTTCTGATGCTTGGAACTGGAGCACCAAGCCGGGCTGTCTGTATGGGTAAATTTTTTTACATTCCTTGTATTCTGTGTTTTCTCAAAGTCCCAAAAATCAGAGATTGCTACAAGGTGCTTTGCAAAAGCTCAAACTCAACTGTTAAAGCTAGGCCTTTTTATTTTCATCATAGGTGGTGGACCCTGATAATACATGAGATGAAATGATAAACTGGGAAAGGATTTTTTTTTTTAAGGGAAGTCCAGACCTAAGTTTAGGGTACTTTCCCAGCATTTGTCATTTATGAGGACTGAAGAAAACTTGGAAAAAACCTCAGTCAGGGAGGACAGTCCTTGTTGGAATGGAACCCCAAACCTTCCGCTCATAAGTCTGCATATTAATGACCTCGGCCCCCTGTAGTGGTTTGAGCTCTTCTATAAAGCCACAGTTCTCTTGTACATCTTTTTGAAAAGCTGAATCATGATAATTCCTGATCAATCCATGAAGGATTGATAAAATATCTCAAAGTGATTGCTTATAATGGAATTAATTGTACTTTATCGATGCTCTAGTAGTTCTGAAAGTATTATTATCCTTTAGGCAAAACAGACATTCTTCAATTGTTGGAGCAAAACAAGAAATGGACGTTGCTATAAAAACTCTTGAAAATTGAAAATAAATTACTCCCCATATATTAAGGTGATAGTACAAGAATTGCAGGAAAAGCACACATTCAAGGAAGCCACAATTAAAAAATTGTTATGCAATGAAATAACAAATAAAATATTTCAAAATAAATTTGTTCAGTCTTTGGCAGACATTTTGAAGACTTGCATTTCTTTTGGATGTAGCCATGTTAAATGCAGATACATGGCCGTCAAATGAATGTGAACAAGTATTTTATGATGACATATCAATTCCTTGTTTATGCAGTAAGGTGTATTTTAATTTAAGTGAAAGCACATGTGCATCATGTGTTAAAAGATTTTAACATCTAAAAGGAAAATCCTGAGCACATTCCCACTTTATTGAAAGAACTTGTGAAATCAGTCAAAATTATACCTATATCTATTACTGAATGTGAACTGGATTTAGTGCCACAAATCTAAACTGGCTGATCAGAAAAATCATTTACAAATTCCATTACTTGCAAATCTGCTTTTTATTTTAATAAATGGACCTCCAACGCATTGCTTAAATGCAGAGTTGTTTGCAGCAAGGTGGATCAAGGCTCAGCACCACAGTGCCCTTGACAAACCAAACAGCAAACCATTGCACCTTCAGGAGCAGTCTCATTCATCTTGTCTATTAAACTAAATTCTGTAAGTTAAAATGACATATATATAGTCTGATTTTGTAAATGTTATTTCTTTGTAATATGGTTAATGGCACATAAAATGATATATTAATAAAGTAATCATAAATTATATATAGGTAAATAGAAGGCACTTATACAAGAAAATATTGCACATATAGTTGCTTTATATAATTTTATACTAACAAACTAACACCAGCCCCTCCTCCCCATTAGTAAGGTACATATTGCACACTGCTATCAAGAAAATAATCATCTATATAAAAATGTCTAAACTTTGAACTTAATAACATCCATAACCTTCAACTAGGATTCAAAACACTTAAATTACATCTTCTAATTAAAGAGTACCCATTTTCATTAGTAAATTGTAATAAACTTTTACTAAAAAATACCTTGCATACTTTTTATATCCAAACTAATTTGTTCCAATAATCTCAAGTGTATTGCTGAAACAGCTATATAAAGTAACCCAATGCATCATTTTAAATTATAAAATATCAATTTAACATTAAAATGAATGTGCTGGTCTGTCATTTTTTTTTTTTTTTTGAGTAGTGTTTAACGCCCGTTTTTACTACTGAGGCACCACAGGCGGTGGACACTGATGATACATGAAATGAAATGATAAATTGGGAAAGGATTTTTTTTTTTTTTTTTTTTAAGGAAGGAAGCGTTCCAGGCCTAAGTTTAGGTACCTCCCCGGCATTTGCCAGTTATGAAGACTGAGGAAAACCTGGAAAAAACCCCAGTCAGGGAGGACGGTCCTGGCGGGATTCGAACCGCAGACCTCCCGCTCACGAGTCCGTGCCTTAACGACCTCGGCCACCCGTGGCGGTCTGGCCTGTCATGGCACAGACAGGCATGTCTATGAGATGGTATTGGTGAACTTGCTGATGTAATCATGGCTAGGTTAAATAGATCTGCTGACCAAAGACAGGTGTGTCCTCTGCACATAATGGAGGTTGTAAGTGGGTAAAGTAACTGCCATATATTAAAAAAGTGGTACCCACATAAAAACATTTATGCCATAATCAATATACCATGAGAATCTATGCTAAAGTACATCATTTTGGAGGTAAATCTCATAAAAAAAAAAGGACTACAATACTCTTAAGAATTTTCCCTGAATGCAATGGCATGTCACAATCCAAAAAGACAGAATTGATGAACTCTTATTAGAAAGGATGTAAATGTCATCTTCTAGGATAGAAGACAACTTATCAGAAGACCAGCTATAATTTGATGACATGGGACAGTACAGCATACATTTTCTACCTAAATCCTGCCAAATAGCTAGTAGGATGGGTAAAAAAGAACCTAAAAGCTGTAGTTGGAGTTTGTAAAAAACTGGAGAAACAAGATAAGGTAGAAAATATAGGTAAAATTGAAGTGTAGAAGATTTATAACCATCATAGCATCTATGAACCATCTGGTAACATTCTCATTTTAAATAAAATCACCATAGGTTGCAAAACCACTATAGTAGGAGACTTCAGTGACCACTCTCCAAGATGGGGCTACAAAAACTCTAATGTAGCAGGGACAATTATAGAATGAATACTAAACTTCTCATGGAATTAGTTTACTAAGCACAAAATCTGCTCATATTTCTTCATCATAATGGCTTAAGCACAAATCCAGACTACAGATGGTGTTATTAGAGTTAATTGATAACACAGAAATTAAATTATTGAAGATTTGGGTTCTGACCTCTGAATCATCTCAAATTCCATAAAATCCCAAAGACACGACCAAAACAATAAAAATTAGATTTTCTTGGAATTTTTAAGAAAATTAACTAGCCAGAATTCCAAAAAGAATCAGAAATCAAGTGTGGCAAACTCCTGCACTCAAAATTTAAATCAACTGACCAAATGAATAAAAATTTGATGATATAATCTTGAAAATGGTTAAAAAAATATATCCCCAAAGAAAAATTATGAAATATATCTCTTATGGTGTACCTACACAATTTTAAGAAGGAAAGAAATGCAGCAATGGTTAAAGTATAGAAAGAACTTGTGACCTTCAAATGTACAAGACTGGAGAGAGGAAAAAAAAAAAAAACAATAATGATCAAGAAAGAAATAAAGCAAAAAAGAATAGCTTAAATAATTTCATAAATCATATGACTTTTGGGAGATGGTATTAAAATATGCAAGTTTCTCTACAAAGTTAAGAAACTTAAAAATTCAATAACAGAACCAGTAATACATAACAGTTAACTTTTGATTTAAATATATGAAAATTAGAAACTTTTAATACATTTTAACTAAGGCCGAACAAATTCTACCCGCTTACAGGAAAAAGAGTAAAGTAAAAAAAGAAGTTAGGGAAAATGACATCATTAGCCAAGAATTTAGTAAAATAGAACTAAATTTAACAATAGAACAACTACAAAGTAAAAAATTTGACCAGACTCAATTGGTTCTTAGAATATTACAACCTTCTAACACACATACCAGTTTTAGACAAAATCACAGTATAAATAAAAATATAATATTGCCGAGCCAAAAATGCCTTCGATAGAAAAGAGGACACCCTAGGAGTATTCGTGATTTTCAGTCAGCATGTGACTTAGTATAGAGAAACAAATTATGGGAAAAATTGCAACAAATAGGAGTTAAGAATATCATGCTACTGGATATTGCAGTTCATTTTTCAAAGATTTCATGCCACCAGATATAAACACTTCCACCTCTAAATACAAATGCATAGAGAACTCCCGCAAGCAGCTGATTAAAGTGCAGCACTGTTCAACATGCACAGTAATGATCCTCCAACTGCATTACAAAATACAGAGATAGAAATAGCAAATATACACTCAAATAGAAAACTGAAACAATAGCACTGTGTAAACTACACAAGTGGAGTACAGGACATTTCATGACGATCTACATAGAGAAATCAAAATACAAGCTGTTTACTTTAAAGCATAAGTTATGAATGCCAACCACTAAAAAAAATGATGCCAATTAGCTTGGGAGTAACCTTTGACCTAAAAAAATACACGAAAGACGCCACATAAAACAGAAAAGATGCTCAATACTCAAAAGAATAGCACGTGTCAAATGGGTTTTCAAAGAGAACTCTGAACACAACATATGCAGAGGGTTCCAAAAAATTTCTACACACATCAAAGAAAAAATTGTGTTAACATAACAAAACTGAAATCACACAAATAGAAAATGATGAGCACTAATCATCTTAGACTTTTACAGTTACAACAGTTGCTCAAAATGCCCACCATCAGCATCGATACACTTCTGAGTACGTTGAACTACTGATTGAGCAACATTTATGAAAATGTCCTCAGCAGTTGCAGCACATGCCATTTCAATTTCTTCCCGAAGTACTGCCAATGTAACTGGTTTTCTACGGTATACAACATCCTTAAGAGTTCCCCATAGGTAGAAGTCCAACAGAATTAGATCCAGAGAATGCGGCGGAAACTCAATCTGACCACTTCATCCTATCCAGTGCCTTGGATCCAGTACACGGGGCTTGTTGCTATACGAGGTCTCCCAGATCTGCCCTTGTGAACATCGCATATGGTGCCATGAGTCTCAAATTTGTCTCAAATGCATCAATTGTTACTCTCAGTGGTTCTGTTCTGTACACATTTCTTCATCCTTAGAACTTCAACAACATTCTCGGTTTTCCAATACCACTTCAAAATTGCTTTCTGCTGTCCAAATAAATCTTGGCTCCATTTTGTTGTTGCAGCACTCGCATAATGTAATGTGAGCCACATCTGTTTACAGAACATCCTAGATAATCTTGGCTTCATTTTTTCATTGTTGATTTACCTGTTACGTAGCAATGCTATCATAATGTATGTGAGTCATATCTGTTTACAGAACATCATATTACACATTACTGTTTGTTTTTGGTCCAATTTTGAAATATATTAAATAGATTATCTACTGTGAAAGTGTGTATTCATTTTTTGGTACCCTCGGTATATTAAGCCAGCCCTTTTATATTATAGTGAAGCTCTAATAATAGCAACACAAGACAGCATCTCAAAACTTGAATCGATACAAATGAACGCTTTGCTTAATTACAGGAGCAGTAAAATCTGCACGTGTTTCTGTTATGCTTAACTTGACTGTAAATTATTCAATGGCAGCAAAGATATCCAAGCCATGATTCATCATGAAAAAATGTTAAGATTACCAAGTACTAAATGGAGAAAAAAAGATCTGCTCACAAAGACACTAAAAACACAAATAATCTTTCTTGCATCTTTTTTAAATATAACAGACACTAAAGAAAACTTGCAGATAAGATACAGTTCGTTAGAATTAATACAAACTAATTATAATTTACATTTAATAGACAAAGCCAAGAACTCAGAAACATCTAAGGATATTAATTGATATCATTGTATGATTCAGTTGAACTACACACTCTTAAAGCTTCACTTACTTTTCATAAATGTTCTCGAAACCGGTTCCATACATTTATAAAAAGTAAGTGAAGCTTTAAGAGTGTGCAGTTCAACTGAATCATACAATGATATCAATTAATATGATTGGCTTCACTGTGCAAGTTCCAATTAACACCAAATATTCCCCTGAAAAATGACAGCACATTTACATGGATGGGCCTTCTAAGGATTATTGCACTGGAGCTGCGATCCTCTCTTATGTTATCTCTCTATGGCAGCAGACACCAGTAATTATGAGACAGATGATGGTAATACCTATTACTCTGCAGGAATTAATGGACCTTCCATCAAAATAAGTTCACCTAGTTGGTAATTTTCTCTTACTCTATGGCTACCATTCAAACAATATGTTCTAACATTACTAAGGAATTGAAGATTGCTGCAAAATTATAACCTAACTACAGAAACTTCATGACACTATTTACATACAGAAGATTCAAGCATGTTGCAAGATTAAACAGAATGAGCTAGCCAATATGAGGCACCACAATATATCAGATGAGAAGTATGAGCACATCTTTTGCAACAGTAAAATGCCTGATTACATCAAAACTCACCTATCATTATAAACATGATATAGAAAAACCTGCTGAAGAAAAGAAATGGAATGCCTTCAGCTCCAACCTAGATAATATTCCTTAAGTACCATGAAAAACAGCAGTTGCAGCCTTTTCATTACAAACCATGTTTAGCAAACTCGTAGAAACAAAGAATTCTGCCTTCACCTTTGCAAAATGAAAGAAGAGATGAATGAAGATCAACTGAAAACTTGTGGTGCATTATCTACAGAGAATACTATAATACAAAACTGTTGAAAAACAAAAATGCTAATGGCATATTGCAAAGCATTAAACAACAACTACATTAAAATGAAAATAGCTTGTTTTAACAGCTCATTTCATAAGAATTCAAGAAACTTACATAATAAAGGTTTTATAATTGTATTAACTTACCTTTCAATTGACTAGTCACTATAAGTACCATCAAAGCTGCCCTCTTCCACATTTCTTTTGTCATCTTTGACAGCAGTGCTATCAGAAACTAGTTACTAAAAACTACAATTATTATTGTCATAGTGTGACTCTTTTGCCCTATATTGTCATCTGCGTATATTAGAATTGATTTGGGGGTCTAAACATTTGTAGAACTTATGAAATTAAATTATTTATTATATAAATTATACTCACGAACAAGTTCTTTCATTAAAGACGCGGCCCGTACTGCAGAGTTCTTTCTTTAGGCACATACAAGAACAGGTACTAGGATTCCAAAGTTTTGTGTAATTCTCAGCCTCACATTTTTTCTTCTCATCTATGTTAGTACATACACATTCACATGTTTCTGGTCTGTATTCATGTATGGTTTTGTTGCAATGCTGTAACAGGACAGTATTTTGTTACTGATGAACAGCAAAAGAAATAATATGCGTATCAGTCTCTATATAATGAAAACCTATTCAAAGGAATTGTTTTTATATTTTCACTATTGTGACATATATTTATGCATAGTCACTGTTCATGAAAAAATGTTATATGTTAGAAACTATTGAGAAACATTGAAATATGAAAAGCACATAAAAAACATTATCATAGAAAAAAAAATTCAAATCAAATAGCTCATGGAAAGTTATGTGATTGAAAGCAAAGCAAATCACATGATTAAAAAAAATGTATAACATTGGATTTAAATATTAATTCAATTTGGAATTGAGCAAAGTGAAACACCCATTAATAATCTCTTCTGAGTAGGATATTTACAATACTCTTTATGATTTCACTCACATGAGATTTACTCAGGACATGGACATATGGTTCATGGAACTTGCTAATGATATGGTTAAAAGTTCCAGGAAACATATGTCTTGAGAAAATCTCATGTAAGTGAAACTGTAAAAGGTGTTCTAAATACCCTACTCAGAAGAGATTATAAAATTGGATGTTACAGGGGCCTGTATATGATCTAGAATCTAAAAAGTTTTTATATTTCTATGTGATTTTTATAGTTTAATGCTTGCTTTACAAGGTTTCCACAACATTTTTATTAAAAAAATTTATAAAATATTTAAATGGCATTTAAATTTCTCTTGATACATTCTGCCATATCCACTTTTGTGTTTGTTTTGATTTTATTGAAATGTTTTATATTTCATGCTGTTGCTATGTCATTTTCTGGCAAACAAATTGAAAAGCAAGTTTATTGTTAGTAATTTAGAGCTTTATATGGTTTAGTAGTAGTTTTTTTCTTCCAAAATGAGAAAGTTAAAGGATTGTTCAATAAATTGTTTTAAAGAAAAAATCTTATAAGAAAAATATTACAACAATCATCATCTGAGTATGATACAACAGGATTCAGCACTAAGCCTTACGATGTCTCTAGTGCATCCTCATATAAAATTTCACATTTTTCCAATAACTATGAATAATTAAAAATAAACATAATGGTGAGACAATGGAAGAAGGAAGGAAAGGATTAGCAGTATAATAAAGTGCACAAATGGATAGACTTTAATGACATAAATAAACTGCTCAAATTCATCCCTTTGAAGCAAAATTAGACTTCTATATGACTACCGCAACAGTAAAAATGTTTTGTATTTTCTGAATCTTCTGCCATCAACTGCAAGATTTCAGAAAATTATTGAAATGTTAGGGAGTCAGTACAGAAAACATACCAAATTGCAGGGAGCATGGAATTAAATTAAGATTTTAGTTATAACTGCAACCAATGATGAATCTGATAAATTTTGGAGGCCCTCGGTAAATACTGTTTCACATTGAATGCTCTAAGGAATGGAAAATAGAAAATAAAGTTCACATAGCCAATTAGAGGGTTAAAAGTAGCACTTTTGGGAAAAATCTTACTTTGCCATTTGAGACATAAAAATAGAACAAACATAATATGTTAATGGTGAATACAGCAAAACTTACAACTTTTGGATTAGTTGCAAGCCATATTTTGAAATAGGAAGATTTGTGGGCCATTATCAAGCTGTCCAAGGCTAGCTGCTAAAATGAACTAAAAGTTGTAAAATGGTTAAAGTCAGATATGTGAGGCTATTAGAAGAAACTAATGAAAGGATGAGGGAGATTGTATGACTGTCACGGTTCAACATATGAAACCCAAACCTTGTGTCCTGTTATGTAACTTCAGATGTAATATAACAAAAGGAACATTGTGTTCACCTCCAAACCCAGTTGTTGAAGCCCAATTATAGGAATTGATGCAAGCCATAACTTCTTAGTGTACATGTCAAACAAAAAATTTCAATTAAGCATTCAGTAGCATAATATGGAATCACATCTCTAAAATCATGTTGGTTAGCATGCATGCAATGCAATTAAAAGTTCACAATGTTGTATTATTGTTCAGCTCTAGTGACAGAAAAAATGCTGGGTTCTTAAAAAATTGCTATAATTTTTGCTGGGAAAGTGGTTTTTGGGAGGGGAAAAAAGAACATCTAATATAGCAAGAATTATAGAATCTGAAAAATAAAAAGGCAAATCTCATTAGTACCCCCCTCAAAAAAAAAAGCTGAAAATTGATTTTGCAGAGTCCAGAGTCCATAAATAAATAGCTTAAATGGATATGCTTTGAAACTACGGAATTTAAGAATTGGGTATAATACATAGTGATAAAAGTGATTATATGGTAAAAATTATATAATTAATTTGATAACATTCTTTTAGAATGTGTTGTAAAAATATACTGGTGTTAAGAGATCTCTTTTGTGGCTTAGCTCTATTTAGAATATACTTAACGTGAAACAATGTGTACAATTAACCTTTGATCTGGGGGAGTTTAGGTCTTTGCTTGTATCAGAAATGGTACTCATTTACACCAGTATCAAAATGTTTTTGTCCTCTTCCTTTGGCCAAGATGTAATTTTGAGAGGATTTGAAAGCTGTTGTATTGTGAATCTGTTTTCTGAAACTTTAAGTTTGGCACATCGCTTCACCTTTTCCCCTCTTAGATGAGGGCATGTATGCATTGAAGAAAGAAATAGCTACTAAGTGCTTGTGAAAAACCACCTGGAAAGCTTCATTGTTTGCATATTCTTTCAAGGAACTTGAAGTCTATTTAATGATGCTTCTGCAATGTACGGACTCCTAAACCAAGTTTCTATATGCATTGGCAATAAATAAGCAAAGTGCTGCTTTTGTGCATGTTTCTAATGAAATTATTTTTAAAACTTTAATATTTTTAAACACTTTATTGCCTTAGACTAACTTTTGACTTGACATAGAAAGCAAAAAGGAATCTTTAGAGGTGGATGTTGCTCTCCTGCTATTCCAGTGCAAAATTTTATCACATTGATTGTTGGCCTTTAATCTTTGACTGTCTAAATTCAAACAATCAATTTGGATAAAAGTTTCTGTAACTCCAATTATCCTTCCCAGCATTATAGAAGTTCCATCAGAAGCAAATCTACCCATATTTTTAAGCGAAGTTTCATTGAAGACATGTTAAATCAGATTCTGTAATATAGCATCCTTGATCGAACCTCAAAGTTCTCTCAGAATCCATAAGAAATAAAATGCAGGTGATATTGTCATTGCACATCTTAAATGCAGAAACATAACAGGTTTATTATTCATAGTCATTGCTTTGTCTCTCATAATGGTGAATTTAGTACTGTTCAAAATTAAATGTTTGGCTATTTTGATTAATATGTGATTATTATATTAGTGCAAAATTCTCCCATGTCAACTGCTGAACTTCAGTGTCTGTTAGAAAGTTAATGAATGCTCTATCTTATTTTCTTATTTTTATAAGCTGTAGTGGTGCGTATATTCATCTTGTTTACTCCAGTTTCTAAAGATTTCTTATTGGCAAATGAGCCACTCTCTCCCTACTTTTAAATCTGTATCTTAAAGGCTAAGCCGAGATTACTAACTTCAACACATGAACAACCAATTTTATTATTTTTTTCACCCAACCATACGTTTTCTTTCTTGAAGTAATTGTACTGAGCTTTTGACCATCATTCTGGGAAACCTGTTGTGTTTTTACTTACTTTGAGTCCAGGATTCCAAGATCCGGGACTTCTGAACTATCATTCTTCTAATCCATGTTTTGCACTGCTCTAGGAATGTTTGTACATTTATTAATGTTACTTTAGTATCTCTGTTTGTGTGCCTTTTCTTTTTGAAGTACTCAGTCACTTAAGCAAACACAACTAAGACAGCTAAATACTGTAAATCCTTATCATTACAGACTCCTTTTCACCTTCATGAACATCAAAAAATTATACTCATGCCATCATGCCAATTAGCTAACATTTTCAGACTAAACATTGCCACCATGAAATTTAAAATTGCCAAACTTGTTTATTAACAGTGATGAAATCTCTTAATTTTAGTGGCAAAATAAACTTTTGACTATGGATAAACTAAGTAATATATTTTCAGTTCAAAGCCAAAGAAATTCTGTGGCTAAATAATTTTTACAAGGATTTAATTTAGCCTAAAGTAGTTGCATTGGCAACAGCGATTGATTCATTCCTCTAGCAACCTGACAGCACACACTTTTGCAATTTTTGAAATTTGTAACTTGCTGCGGTGAAGTTCGTGAGACACCACAACATAAGTTAATGTGAACTAGGAATTAGAGAAAAAACTAGAACATTTTGAAATTAACTAGCTACTCTTGAAGCAGCTGTTGGTAGTTTTCAAGAAAAGCAAACAACAGATGAGCATTTCAACTAAGGGAATAAAATGCAATTTTTTAAAATAAAAATTTAGTAGTTATAATAACTCTAAAGGTTGCAAATAACTAACAAATAGCTTCACTTTTTAATAAAGATGAAAGGAGTACTTTCATTTCAATAATTTTTGCCAGTATGCTAACAGCATTTTTTTATTTGCAGGTACAGCATACTGAGTACTGACCTGGCCGGACTGCAGCACTGAATTAAATGTTGGGATCATGTGCTTATAAATGTCTCATAGCATTCCATAGTTTCAATGTTTTCAGCACAGCTATCTATTATAGAGGTAAGCATAAAAATAGCTATTTTTGAAATGGGCTTACTTAGCCATATTACTGAGAAAAAAATGTTTGTTTAGTGTCAGTAACTGCCAAAAAAAATTTTTAGGCACCCGAATTGGGCCTATTATACATTATGAACATTTTGTTGTGCTGTGCACATTTTACATAAAACATAAGTTAACTGAACATGGACATTAATATACTAGATGTATACAGCAGATACATTTAATTCATATTGTTCCAAGGCTGAATGAAATATTTGCAAACCTTTTCTTGAACTTTACAGCCACATTCACAGCTTAAGTGTTGCTCCACAGGCACTACTTCCCTGGCTTTACGAACTAATTTATTGTTTTGATATCCATATCTTAGCACCTGCAAAGAGAGCAATGAGGTATTAATAACATCATTATATACAGAAATATTTAAAAGGTAATTGTGGAAAGTACGCCATAAATGGTACATTGAATAATAATCAGCACAGCCAGTTTAATATGGTTAAACAAAATACAGTAATATAGGAAACCTATTACTTTTCTTGCATAAGGTGGTTCTAAAGATTATTAATTTTTAGAATGCATGTTACATTATACCATATATAAAAGGATAAGTAAATAAATGTAGCAGTAACTTCTGCTCTGCTTGCTCAGTTGTTCATATATAGTTGCATAAAGAAGGCTATGTGTAGAAGATTGTGACATGTTCAAAATGGAGTATCAAGGTGCCTTTAAGTTCTTCAGAAAAGAAGGACTTACTCCAAATAAAATTAAACAGCAATTGGACAGTGTACATGGGGAAGCATCTCCCTCATATTCTACCTTAAAAGAATGGGCCAAAGTTTTTCAAATGGGTCGAGAAAGCATTGAAGATGAAGAAAGTGTAGGTCAGCCCTTGGAGATGCTCCCTTCTGAAAACATCGATTGCTCTTGTGGAAGGAGAAATTATGGAAGACTGACAGCTCAAAGTTACAGAAATAGCAGCAAGGTTAGGTTTTACTAAATTATTAGTATTCTTTGAATTATTCATGAACATTTAAACATGAATGAGGTTAGTGGCTAGACTTCTTTCCTCAATCCAAAAGCAGCAAAACTTCAGTTGTCATGCATTTTTGGAGCTCTGTCAAAGCAATGAGAAAGAGAGAAGTTCTGCAAACCATTGGTACAGGAGATGAAACTATTGTCCTCTACTATGATCCCTGTCCAAAAGAGAATCAATGTAGTGGCATAAACCTGGCAAAACACTGCCTCTAAAGGCCAAGGTCACTCAGACAACCAAGAAATCATGGCCACAATCTTTTGGGACTGTGAAGGAATACTCTTCGTTGAATTCAAGGAGAGGAACATCACAGTAAATGGAGAGTACTTGCTGGACTACTGCACAGACTAAGCGAAGAGAAAAGGTGAGGAAAGTTGAGTGATGGTGTGTGCCTTCTTCACGACAACACGCCTGTGCACACAGCTCTTGTTACAAAGGAAGCTGTGAAGAAATGTGGCTTCAAGGAGATCGACTATCCACCCTACAGCCCAGATCTAGCTCCCAGTGACTATTTCCTCTTCTCAAAATTCATGAAAGATCTTTGAAGAAGGAAATTTACGTGTGACGAAGAAGTGATGTATGCTGCTTATACCCTTTTTGCAGACAAGACTTCTGACCATTTGGGGGCGGAGTTGCAATGTTAATTCAAAGATGTGAGAAGTGTATTGCAATAAAGGGTAACTATATTGAAAAATGAAATAGATTTTTTGTCTTTATCTTACCTATAAAATGGTTAGGCCAGAAGCTTATGGATCTACTCTCTTATTACTATTAAAACATTTAAATTTCCCACTTAATCACCCTCACTTTATGGAGTTATATTCCTTCCGAATGCCATTACAATCAACACCAGGTTGAGTATGTAATGGGGATAATATATTCATTCCTAGATGGTGCAATTGTTAACATTGTTGTTCCTATTTGTCTTGCCCCCTTCCATAACCATTTTTGTCTCACCTTTCCTATGTATTCTCCAAGTTTCTTAATGTTTACGTCTGATTTTAGATTTAAAATTCTTCAATCTCTTATTTCATTTTGTAAGTAATAGGAACTGTTCCCTCCAAAACTTGGCTTTACATTCTAATGCATAATGTCGATTACTATCTGGTTCTTCACACACAGGACATACCCCCTTAATATATCCATTTCTTAACTCACTTAAATATATTACTCCTATTCTAAACCATGCCAGTGTTTTCCTTCCTGCCTTATCACATTTTTCAGATATCTTTCTCTTCCCCAATAATATTTAGTCTGCAATATAATTTCAGAGATTTTTTTGACATTAAGATATTTCCTGTTTTTCAGTATTCTCAATTCTTGTTTTTATATCTTTCCAAAATCCTTTTCCATTATTTCCCTCTCATACCATATTGATCCCTTACCAACTTCTCGTAGAATATTTTGGATTTTAGATATCCTAGTTTTTCTCATCTTAATTTTTTCTTGTTCTACCAAACACTTCTAGTCTCCCTATTCTACACCAATATTTCAGAACTCTTTCTATGAGTTTTATAGCTCAATCGTGCTAGTTCCATTAGAGCAATCTCGTTAGATAAACCTAGGACAATTCTGCAAAATAGTATATTTATCACTTTCCATCTTCCATGTGACCCCAAAATTTCTATTTCATACATCATTTTGCTCTCCACTATTGAACCATATATTCTCTGTAACCATTTTACTTGCATATTTGGTATTTTATTTATATAAGATCCAATTACACTCATAGCTAATTTTCCTTCTGCTATTACTTTTCTTTTTTGAAAATGAGAGCTGCAAGCAACTGCACTAATATAATGTATCTATGTTACCTTAAAGTAGACTGTTTCAGTCAGCATTGGTTGACATTCCATTAATTCAAGACAGCATCCTCCACATAAATTAACTGTGGTACATGATGGATAGTACACATAACGCTTATCTTTGGAATGCTGAAGCTGAATAACTGTAGGCCGGGGTGTACAGGTGGCAGGCTCTGCCATCACTGCAGATGCCTCTGAAAGTAAATGTTTGTGTGTTAATATTCTTTATGTATTTCTGTGTACATCTCAGAAGATAAAAGATAGAACATGTAGTTTGAAGATGTTTTGTACGAATCATGTTGCCACTCCCCAAAGTAAAAGTAATTGCATATTCAAAACTTAGAGTAGGGCAATTTAAAGCTTAAACAGTGGAAAATATATTCTGCTACAAAGAACAGCAGCACAGAACATATATAGTAGGGTAAAGAAAGCTTGTTAATACCAATTAAAGAAATATATATTCATGCTTAGGTATTTTCAGGTATTTTTATTGACTTGGTGTCATAGTGTAAATACTAGTAAACTTTTCATGAGTAGAGAGAAGGAGAACTTTGCAAGTTACATAAGAATTGGAATTTTAACAATAGCAACTATTTATTTAATACAAATATAAAATATATGCATATTTTAAGTTTTACTGTCTTTTGAATAGTTGCCAGGAATGGTTTTACACCATTTACACCATTTCAAATACATTTTCTGTTGATACTTTGAATGGTATGCTCTATGCTTGTAGAATCTCTGGAGTATTTCTGAAGCAATTGCCACAAAGTATTAAGTATATTTTGTATATTAGTAAAGATATCAAGTCGGGAATATGATAGATGGTAGAGCACTTATCATTCCCATTACTTGAACAAAGCACCACCTTTTTGCTAAATGCTCTTGATCATTGTCATGTAAATGATGGATAGATTCTCTAGAAGGTGTCATCACTTTTTTTCTCCCATTAATCATATATCTTTTTCCAAAATGAATATTAATACTGCCAATTGAAGGTCTACTTTGGGGTTAGGATATCACTATCATAATTACACTCAAGAATCACCATAGCTTTCACACTGTTGTTATTGTGACAAACTTTTAATTTTTGTGGTGACCTGTGACTCCATTCCTTCAATTGACATTTCATTTTAGGCTCCTATTCTCGGGCTCATGTCTCATCCAGCTTAATGATACAACATAAGAAAGCACATCTTCACTCCAAGTGGATATCAGCAGCATTGTATCATTACCATTACTGCATTTTCATTAAAAAATTGCAGAATCCATTGTGATGCTATTTTTCCACAATGTGAATAATGCAATAATTCTCTCTCTGGGACAACCTGGCCAAGATATATCTGTCATATTGGCAAATCTTGTTGAAGACTTTCGCCGATCTTGCTAATTTCTGCACATTCCCCAAAACCTTTTGTAGTCTTTGGTGAACAACTCCTGGCACAATCTTTAAGCAAATCTGCTGCTTCTGCCTCATAAACATGTTGGTCCTGGTAGTGTAGTGGTAACCATATTTGCCTCCTAAACCCAAGATTGTGGGTTCCAACCCAGCCGGAGTCAATGGATTTTTTTGGTGTAAATCCTAAGTATGGTTTCCTTTGGAAGGGAAGTAAAGCTGTGGGTCCCATGTCATACATTTATGACATGGCATGAAAAAGAACCTCAAGACTGAAAGCAGAGGCCTCTGAGCAAAATTTGTCAACCATTTCACACCCTGAATTGAATAAGACGCTGATGACCTGAGATGTTAAAGAATATCCATAAATATACCAACAACTCGCAAACATCATGACTGTACTACATTAGACTGCAAGTTAATATAGAGGGAGAAAGCAGAGTCATTTGTTTGGAGGTATATAATCAACATGTAACATTATATGGTTCAGATACATGGCATCTATTCAGCATTGTTACTACTATTAAAATTCTAATTCTTGTGTAATTCAAAAGTTATTTTAAATGCTGTGTTCTATTATAGGGCAAACAGTATATTATGATTTTTACTTGTTAATTCATAGTCAGCTCCTGTAAGTGAAGAGCTTATGTTCTGGATAATCATACTGTGTTACATTGAAATTCTTTTTAAAAAAAGAAACACTCATGTTAAATTTTGGTCTGCAGAAGACAGAAAACTAACCACTATTCTTTGCATGTGCTGGCTGATAAACCAATCCCATAGTATTCTGTACCATTGAGCATCATTTTTGGTAAATGAAATGAAAAGAATATGTAAAGCTGTATAAAAGAGTTTTGGGTTCTGGTGAATGTAACATGTTAATCTAGTTAGTGGCTTAGCATATCTTAAATGCTTTAAAATATAAATAATAATTCAATTTGAAATCGAACACAGTGAAACACCCATTAATAATCTCTTCTGAGTCAGATGTTTAGAAGACTCTTTATGGTTTCATTTACCTGAGATTTACTAAGGACATATGTCTACATCATCAACAACTGTGGAATCATTCATAGGAGCTGGTATACAGGTATCTGGGTTGACTCTGGTGGTCTAGTGATAAACTTAAATAAAGTGCTGTTGGCTTCCAGGATGTCAAATTCATTAGGTATGCTCATGTTTTTTATATAAATCCTTTCCCATATAATTTGTCATATTATAATATATTTCACTGTGAAAATCCCAGATACAAAAAATACTACCTTTCCCATATGTTTAGTTCTTTTGGTTATTGACAGTTTTTAATAACTTGGTGCATTTTCTATTTCATGGTTTTCATTCCAAAAATGTGCTGCCACAGCTGATTTATCTATTTGTTTGTAACGTATGTTTCTCCAATGTTCCTTCAACCTGATGCCTATATTTCTCTTTGTCCTCTCTACATAGATTTTTTTCACAATCCTTACAATTAATCTTGTAAATACCAGATTTTGTCTCTTTGGGCCTGGAATCTGTTTTGTTTAATTTCAATAAATTTTTAACATTGTATTGATTTTGAGGTGCTAAGATGATATTGTACTGCTTGAACATTTTTAAATTTCTTGTTGGCTGATGGGCAGTAAGTGAACTTTTTAATTGTTTTTTCCCCTGATAAATGGCTCACAGTTATTGAGCAAATCACTCAAATTTCACTAATTTAGTTCCATTTACTTGGACATGTTTCAAAGGCAGCTGCCTTTATACTAAACTCCACTTACTTACATAAAAATAAGACGCATTTTGGGAGAATCTCTCCCATCTTCAGTTGCTCACTGAACCGCCATTACTCGAAATGATGGCTAGACACCCATATGTTCCTGTGGTGGCCTCTGTTGGTTGAAGTAGGAAGTTCATCCATAGGAGGAAACTCAAAGTCTATTCAAATTTTGGTAGTGAATGGAACTATAATGATAACGAGTTTGCTAAACAGTAGATCGGAGTATTTATGTTGTTATTAATTGGCCTCATACTTCTCCCAGGTTAGTGGATCTTTGGAAGGCCATATATCCTGGCTAAAGATGGGTTGTGGACCTTAATTTTGTAACCTTCTGTTTTTGGAATAAGGGTACTATTTTCCAAAACTTCTTCGGTGGATTTAATGCATTTGTTCAATGGGTTTGTTTTTACTTCAACAAATTCGTCACTACTTAACAAATCCTGCATCTTTTGCTTGTAGTCTTCTTTATCTAAAACGATTTTGTTACCCTTATCAGCCTTTGTGTAAATCACGTCTTTATTATTAAGAGCTTTTGTTAGTTTTTGATAAGATCTTGGACCAAAGTTAATATTTCTTATTGCGTGTAGAATTTTTTCTGAAGTTTTCCTAATGAAATTTTTGTCTGTTATATTTAAATTCTCTATTGCCAGCTCTATATCTGCTATATACTCATCAAGATTACATGAGAAACCTACACATGTGTTAATGCCTTTGTCCTGAGTTAAAACTGTCTTTAGAGAGGTTGATGACATTGAGGTTAGGATTGGGAATAATGTTTTTCTTTTTTATTGTTTTTTTATACATTTTTTAAATTTTCTCTTTTAACAGATGACTTTCTGTTTTACTCGGTTACATATAATATTTACTTTAAAATATGTTTGTGTTTGATAGCAACTAGAAAACTGCAACAAAACAGTTATAATTTCATTATGAAGACTAAGATTTATAAAAATTTGTAGAAAAAAATTATTACTTACTTCGCTCCACACTGTCATCATCAACCCCAAATCTTGCTGGAAAAGAAAGAAAAATAATTTTATGTTTGAGAAAAAAAAAGTTATATTTTCTAACATTAAAGAGGTACTCCAGAAATATCTTATAAGTGCATTTAAAAACATCATGCAATTGCGGTGGTCATCCTTTAATTTTTGCAAAGTTTTTGGTAGGTTTGATTTATTCAGAAGCATGAAAACCAAATTTATTGTTCCAATGCAGTGGATTAGGAGGAAGATTTTGTGGAAAAACTTATCAAAGGATTCAATTTTGTGGTATTAGCAAAATCAGTGACTTAAACATTACCTCTCAGAATATTTCCAGCATGAATTAATCAAACCATTTTGACAGAGCAAAGAGCAAGCTAAATAGAGTACATAAATTTCAAATTTCAGTGGCTTTAAAAACATTTCCAAAAAAGAGTACAGGATTTCCCATAGAAATATAATTTTTATGACATTCATAAGGATAAGAAAAGAACAAAGAGGCAAGCATATTGAGAAGAGATATGCAAAACCTCCAAATTTGCCACTTGTGCCATTTGGTCACAATGCTTGGTTCTACTTTTTATATATATAATGGAAAAATCAAAGTTCAGAAGAAAATAATAATCATCATCCACTTCGTATTTCTCTTCTTTCACTTTCTTAGCTTCTCTAAGAGAGAGGTTACTACACAAAGGAGAACTTAATTGTGCATATTTTCCTGCAGAGGTCAAACTGACAGATGGTTAACCCATCAGCTCCTTGCTGTAGGTAAATAAGGTATTACTTGGACATGCAACAGTCAATAATGTAATCCAGGAATTTCTTTTTTGAGGCATGGAATTCTTTATATGCCATAAACCTATGGCAGGGAACCCATGACTTAAAAAAAAAAAAAAAAAAAAAAAAAAAAAAAAAAAACACACACACACACACACAGCTGGAATCCAACCAACGAACCATGGGGTCTCAAGTCAAGCATGTTGCCTCAAAATGTTGAGACCAACAAGAAAATCTATGACCAAATATAATTGTAGAGTTTGGCATACGTGGCCAAATAGATAAATACCTCAGATAGTACAAAATATATTGAAGAATAACCAATTATGTATGAAGTCTTGTTATTGAACCGCAGTTAAAATTGGGAAATAGAGTTTTGATCTCAGTTACATGTTTGTTCCAGTACGTCATCCTATGAATCACTTTTGTGGCTGTTGGTCAGTTACACTATTTCCAAAGAAATTGCAGATTTCAAATATGTAATTCAAATAGCATTTACTTTTTCACTGCTGATTATTGCTCAGTGCTGTTTTTGCTATACATGCTTTGAACCATTTTATGCCTTTCATGTGCATTTTTGTGAAAGGGCATGTCTCTTTATAGTCAGATCATGTTTCATAAATAAGGGCATCAGTGTCTTACCCTCTGTATAAGATTTGAATGAGAATTCACTGAACCGAAAGCACACCCTTGTTACAGAAACTGCATAATGAAATTAAACATGGTTTATTTTACTTTAGGAATAAATTCTCAAACATGTTGCACAGTAGTTTTTATTTTATTAACTATTATTAATGTGTGTAAAAGTATTATAAGTAAGATCATACTACAAAGCCTTTTTATTGTTTAATTTGTTTATTGATGAATTTTGGATAGCTTGAAGCGTGTTTTGTACTTACATGCCTACAATTAATAATGTAGATATTCCTGGGTTACTTATGCAGATGATTTGGTGACATGTTCAATATCAGTAATTGGCTTAAAGTTAGCTAGAGGTGAGATCAACAGGTTTTAAAAACTTTTCTCTGTGTGGCACAGTTCAGGAAATTATGTTCTTCAGTACCTCCCTTTAATATTTATTTTATTTGAAAAAAATTATGATAATTATTGTTTATCAAGCGTTTGATTTTGAATAGCTTTCTTTTATTCTAAGTAACAACATTATTACAGATAGAAAATCTGGTTTATCTTATCACTTGCATAATATTTCTTTCCCGGCTGACTTCCCTCAGTGCATGTTATAGAAACTTCAAAAACTGAAGTCTGTTGTTTCTGTACTTTCACATACCTATATTAAAGAATGCCAAAATGAGATCATACCTTTCACATGGTCTAGTGATAGCATTTGTGACTATTATTGTGCAGGTCCGGGGTTCGATTCCCGATGAGGTCAAGCCCTTCTTTTTTTCCTTGCTCTGAGAAGGATGAAACCCACATAGCTTTAAGGCGCCAAGAACTTCGAGCTCATTTGTGCTATCATCCATTACTTCATCTATACATTCACAAACTAGAATCGCCACGGGAGACCGAGATCGTTAAGGCACAGACTCGTGAGCGGGAGATGTGGGGTTCGAATCCCACTAGGACCATCCTCCCCGACTGAGGTTTTTTTTCCCAGATTTTCCCCATTCCTCATAACTGGCAAATGCCGGGGAGGTACTCTAAACTTAGACCTGGAACACTTCCTTCCTTCAAAAGAAGAAGAAAGAAAAGAAAAAAAAAATCCTTTCCCAATATATCATTTCAACTCATGTATCATCAGTGTCCACCGCCTGTGATGCCTCAGTAGTAATAATGGGCGTTAAACACTATTAAAAAAAAACAATCTGCAGATGTTGAGATAATGTCAATGCAACCAAAGTGACAATAAATAACCAAGTACAGTATATATGCGAATAATCCCTACACTAGAATTTTAGGGAGGGAGATTTGAAAACAAAAAAGTTGTTTGTAAAACTTTATTAAATACAGAGGATGCCAAAAAATGTATACACACTTCAAGCAAAGAAAATACTGTGTTAATATAACAAAACTGAATTCACACAACAGAAAATGATGAGCACAAATCATCTTAGACTTTTGCAGTTACAACAGTTGCTCAAAATGCCACCATCGGCGTCGATACACTTCTGAGTACGTTGAACTGCTGATTGAACAACGTTTGCAAAAGTGTCCTCAGCGATTGCAGTACATGCCGTTTCAATTTCTTCCCGAAGTGCTGAAAGTGTAGCTGGTTTTCTACGGTATACAACATCCTTAAGAGTTCCCCATAGGTAGAAGTCCAACGGTGAATGTGTTCTGTACACACGTCTCCATTGCCTTTGAGCTTCAACAACATTCTTGCTTTTAGCTGTTCAAACGATTGGCTCCATTTTGTTGTAGCAACGCTAGCATAAGTAATGTTAGTCACATCTGTTTACAGAACATCATACAATAATCTTGGCTTCATTTGTTGATTTACCTGTCACGCAGCAACGCTATCATAAGTAATGTTAGTCACATCTGTTTACAGAACATCATACAATAATCTTGGCTTCATTTGTTCATTGTTGATTTACCTGTCACGCAGCAACGCTATCATAATGTATGGCAGTCACATCTGTTTACAGAACATCATCTACACATTACTGTTGTTTTTCGGTCCAACTTTGAAATATATTAAATAGATATCTACTGTGAAAGTGTGTATACATTTTTGGCACCCTCTGTATTTATATTGAAAACATTAAAGACTACAATAAATAATAAGTTAAACATATTATTGCATTTAAGAAATTCGTGCGTCTTAAATCTTCATAACCACGTCACGGATGCGGAACCAACCAATACTCTACAAGAAGAAATGTATGCGCCTAAGTCAGCAATTTAAACATTTTTGTTCTATTTAGTGTAAATAATTGCAATAAAATCGGTACTTTCATAATTAGCACTGGCCTTCACTCACCGTAAGGATGTCATGATCTTTATCCTCCCACAGCATATAGTCCTTCGTTCCATCGAGGGAATTTGAAATTCCGCACTTCTTGTCTTACACCAATGGTAAAGTAATCGAATCCCATGCACTTTTCACTCATTCGCAGAATTGGATCATTTCCGGGCGCTTGATTTTTACGCTCGGAGTTAGCTACTGCCCTTCCTTGGTCATCCTATGGAGAGTAGATGAAAGGAATGACAGCTAAGTCAGTTCTTCTTTCTTCAAAACTTTCTACAAGTTGTCTGTAGTGTCCAGAAAAGTAGGATGCTGCTCTGGACGACTACAAGCTCATATGATGACGCTCTCAACACTCACTCTAGGAAAGGTTTATCGTTTGAAGGTGATAAATGGCGGTAGATTTCTTCCACATGAAGTAGCAGTGCATTATTTGTTTTACACTACCGCCAGTTCAAATTACCACGCTGGATTCACCTTTTTAATTTTGTATAGTCTTGCGGCATAAATACACAGGCGTTTTCTGTGCATTACCAATTTGCGATAGTAAATATTGATTTCTCTGGCGCAATCCGATGATAAGTCTGTGGAACTTCACTATCTTTCTCTTACCAATCTGCAGGGAAGCGTTGAGCAATGCTCGTTTTCCTACGAAAACTGAAGCCATTGCGTTGAAAAAACACGCATGAGCCATCGACTATTATCATTAAAACCAGTACCGGTTATGTTCAGTTCTCTTGCTGTTGCTGCAGCTTTCAATTGGCACATTTTACTCGTAATGGCACATCCAAACTGACTCTTTTGAATCGCATACTTCTGGAAACTTTGCTTTTTGTCCGCCGGTTACGCAGGTTCTGTGCACGCGATTCTCGCTTGTGACGGAAGAATGCCAACTTCTGGATTTTGGTGTGTCAGAAAATGTGGTACCAACCTAACGCGAATAAAACGCGCACTCCAACTTGTCAATATTAAATTTGGGGGAGGGGGTATGCGAGGATTATTCGCAAATATACAGTATTTTAATATCAAAGTAGGGTTGAAGAAATAATTTAGATTTGTTGGACTGATACTAGCCCTTGAGTAGTTTGTAAAATTAATATACATCTTTTTTGTTTTCTTATCTCTCTTGCAGTCAAAATTAAACTGCTTTAATTTTATTTCCTGCATTGTTGTACATAAAAGTAATTAAATTATAAATTTATGCTCTGTAATTGTTGATTTTATTTCAGATACAAATTAATTATGGTCATACTTGAGTTGGAGCAATGGCTTGTATTGATGAGAAGCATACAGCACAGCATTGTGCTAATTTTTATTGCAACCTCATGGATCAGCAGAGAGGTCATATTGCATTGTATCTAGCAAAGGACTCAGTCTTAGACTGGTTTGGTCGCACAGTGAGTGGTTGTGATGCAATTGTTAATTTTGTGAATCTTCATGTACCAGAGACAGTGCATGAATTTGCATCCATTGAGCCCACTGGACCTATTGAGCACCGTAAGAAATGTTTTGGTGAAGTAAGGAATGATTCAGTTTTAATGACAGCTTCCAGTTCAGAAAACTATGCTATGCAAGGTGTAGATGAAGAACTTGCAACTCCATTTGGGGTTCAGGAGGTTGGACAAGGAGATGGAATTGCCACAGTTGGTATATTTTTCAAAACTCTTAAATTAGATGATAACAGGGATGAGTCTGGTGATTTTTCTGAAGCAAGAAGAAAGTCTTGGGAATACAAGTACACAACACCAGTTAATAAAGAAATTGGAGCAAAACATTTTACAAATTCCAACCTGGAAGAAGGGCAGGGAGATGGTTTTGTAACTGTAAGCAGCAGTACAGTTGCTTGCAGTGCAATTAGATATCTAGAAGCAAGAGGGTGTATTCAGTTCCAAAGAACAAGACAACCCAGAATAGCACTTAAGAATATGAAAATGGTGTCTGACACCATGAAGTGGGAGAGAAGGTGCAAATTGAAGATAGCTTACAGTACTGAAGGTGAAGGTGACATGGTTCAACACTTCAAAATCTGGCTCATTGTGTACCAAGATAACACAAAATGCAGAAGGAATCTCATTGGTGCCTTTGAGCAGCAGTAAATTGAAGATAGCTTACAGTATACTGGAAGTTGGCGTGGTCCAACACTTTAAAATCTGACTCATTGTTTACCAAGATAACACAAAGTACAGAAGGAATCTCATCAGTGCCTTCGAGCAGCAGTAAGTTCATTTAATGTTCTTATTTTAAAAGATGTAGATTCATAACTTTGCACCAGTTAAATATTTGCTTTAACCTTTTTATTTTTCAGTTTACTAGTAAACATCACATTTCTTCTTGTAGTTTACAAGTTCTTGAAACTAAACTGTAACAAAGATGATAGCATTTAAATAAATATAATGTAATTCTCAGGTTATTTTCACAGAAATTTGTATCTTAAAGTTCTTGTTCTAATTTATTTTTGTTTTAAGCAAAGTTTGATGAATTGTGCTTTACATTCCAGTTATTGTTGCAGTATTGCTTATTATGATGAATCTCATATTTTAAACTATGTTAATGACTTTTGTACTCTTTAAGATTAGCAATTTGCTTATGTTCCTTATATAATTTTTCATATTGTGATTTAAAAAAACATGAATAATTTGTAATTAAAACAAACATGAATACTTAATTATACATTGATTTTAATAAATTGTGGTATTTACTCTCTTTATTTATGTGATAACCTTCTAGAAAATAAAATTAGTTCAAAAATCAACCTCAAATAAAATCTTTATTCACCATTCGTCACAAAGGCATGGCTTCTATAGTACAGTTCAGCTTACATTAATTTTTATATTCAAGTATATTTACACTAATAATGTATATCATTTGTGTTATAGTTGAAAGAAATTCAATGTTTTTAATTTTTCTGACAATCTTCTGAACAAAATGCCAATATTAATATAGCGGTTCTAAATTACAGCTATCTTACTATGAATGTTTAATTTAGTGTTATATATATAAAAGTTGATTCTTAAGCTAAAAGTCATATTTTGTATTACGTATAAGAGACTGCATTAAATTAAGAGGAAGTGGAATATATAAGTGAATAAAATGAGTTTTGCAAAGTCTGCAATTAGTACAGAAAACTGTAAGATAGGTTTGCTGCAACATTAAAAGGTTTTAATTCATTTGAAAAGAAAAAAATATTTTGTGCAGTATAAGAAAAGTTATTATTGTTATTATTGATTTTAAAATGTATTGTGCTTATTATCGCAAAAGAAAGAATTACGAGGATTCAGGCTAAAATTCATGAAGTTAGATGAAGGTTATCCAACTGTATCAACATCAATCAGTTTGGAATTTTTTCCAGACAGACTTAAATCGAAATTGAAAGTGAAAAATCAAATGGAAGTTTATTTGAAAGTGTGCTAGAAGGAAGAGTCGATGCGAAGATCAAATTGTGGGGTTAATTTACCAGGTAATAATTGTACTGAATTGATGGCAGAATGTGATTTAGATGCTGGCCACCTATTGTTAATAATCATTTATTAGAAATCCTAATTCATAAGGGACTTTTAATATCTTAAAACATAAACTATTCTAAAGATGTGAATGGAAGATAATTTTCCTTGTTACATTTTGTTCTGCTCTTACCTAATGGGGAAAAAGTTAATTAATTGTTAATTTATTCCAAAAAATGAATTATTGTGTTTTGCTTTTGTTGCAAGCTGTTCACTTTGCAGAAAAATAAGTTAAGAGATAGGGGGTTTTCATATTGGTAATATTTAGCCACTCATTTGACATGGTGTAAATTAAAAATATGCATTGACAATTTCACAATTGACATAGAAGCAACAACAGTACTTTGAATCTGAAAAAAGATGATGTTGGGCCATTATTGCAATTATAGTTTTTAGCAGGACAGGATTAAGCTTTTCAGATGTACATTTATATGAAACAAATAAGCAATTTTTTAAAGTCATAGAAATAGCAAAATTTGGTCACATTTCAAAGCATATCAGTTACGTAACACACTTTCAAACTGCAAAAAGCTGTATGTTTCATTACTTAGGCCATTCTTATAAAAAGGAAATTATATCTGTTTTAGCAAGTAGTATTAAATAAAAAATTAAGGATTTTTTTTGTAATTTGCGACTTCATGTCAAATGCCAGTCATACAGAACAAGTGTCATTTATAGTAAGAATTGTAAATGCTAGCATTTCCGATGTTGTAGTTCAAGAATTATTTCTGGGATTTTCTCCTGTTTCAGACACTTTTTATGTAATTATCTCTTAAGTGAACTCCTGCCAGATTATGAGTTATTCAAAATATGCATGGACAAGAGCATGATAATGGAGAAAATTGCATATTATGGCACTGTTGCTCGCAGAACAAAATTAAGAATATCAATCCTAGAGTATTTTTGTGCCCTATGCATCTCATACTTTGAATCTAGTTGTAAACCATCCTGCCAAAGTAACATTAGAAACATATCATTTTTTTAACATATACATTTTTCTCTGCATCCCCTTATATGTGGGATATACTGAAAAGTAACATGACTGGGTTAACATTAAAGGCTGCAAGTAATACAGATGGGAGAGTAGAATAAAAGCAGGGCAAATGCATTTAAGTAAAGCCTTGAAAAGATTATATAACATAATTGATTCCAGAACAAGAAAGCAAAGCATACAGCTCAGCGTTGTTGGATCAGGTTGCATCTTTCAAATTCATTAGCTCTATTATGGAATATGTGGAATGATATTCAGTCAAAAATTGATGTAAGCAAAATGTTTCAGTGTCCTATCTAACATAAATGAATCTCTCATAAAGTTTTCTATGAGCTTGTTAAGTTTCTAAGTGTGATGAAGCATTTAACACATATATTAGCACTGCCACAAGTGGCCAAAGTCATTAAGGCACGGACTTGTGAGCAGGTGGTCTGGGGTTCAATTCCCGCCAGGACTGTCCTCCCTGACTTAAGTTTTTACCAGATTTTCCTCAGTCCACATAAATGGCAAATGCTGGGGAGGTACCCTAAACTTAGGCCTGCAACATTTTCTTCCTTAAAAAAAGAAATCCTTTCCCATTCTATCATTTCATTTCTTCTATAATCAGTGTTCACTGCCTGTGGTGCCTCAGTACTAAAAACAGGTGTTAAAAAAAAAGCATATATTAGTCATGCTGAAGTTCTAACCAAAGAAGTTAATAGTATCCAAATTTCCAGTTGTAAGGAGGATAACTAAAGTGTGCCATTTTAATTATAAAAATTTCAATGAAATACTAAAAGATCCAAAAGAATTGTTTAGAAAACACTTTTATCTAATAATAATTGTTGATACTGCGTTAAATTCAATCAAGAAACTATTTGAAAATCTGAATGATTATAATAATATATTTAAATTAATAATTGAATTCAGAGAAATGACATAAAATGTTAAAAGGCTCTGATTAAGAAGTTGCCTTTAAATTAAAAAGGAAGTATAATCTTAAAGATTTTGATGATCCTGGGCTCTTCAAATAAACTGATTCCAAACTTTGAGCAATGACAATGGTGTTTCAGAAATTGACACATTAAAAACTTTACCTCTATTGCATAAAATAACTTGACATCATTTCTTAATTTGTTTATAGCTTTCAGAATTTTATTTATCAGGTGAAAGTCACTGACTCAAGAAAGGTTTAGTGATTTAAAATTGTTAGCTATAGAAAATGAGTTGTGTAAAAAACTAGACTTACCAGACATTACTGATGAACATGCAAATAAGAAAGAAAGAAGAATACTATTCTTATGTTATATTTTCTGTATTTTTTTAACTTGAAATAAATATGTAATCTGTACTAAGTGTGAACCATTTAATTGATTTTCCTTTGTCAATTATATGGACCTGTCATAAAAACATACTAATCGTCTTCCGGGGAATGGGTTAACTGTGAATGTATTTGTATAGTGTGCCCAATTATATCTAGCAGGCAGGTGTCTAATAACCCAGAACTGGCTCTGTGCATAAGGCAAACTTTTCAAGGCCTGTGATATCTAACAACTTTTTTGTGGAGGGAGGGTGAAAGCACATTAACATATGCTAAGCTCCAGCTGATCTACACCAAAAAGTATTCCATAATGTACGTCTGAAAGCTTTGTATTCATTAAAATAAAATATCTAATAACAAATACTTAAGTTTTAAGAGTAAAGGGACTCCAGAAAACAGTATTTAAAATATTACCTGCCACATCAAACTATGAAATCATAAAAACTTATCTAGAATGTTGCATTAGTGAAATATATGTAATTTGCTTTTGAGGGGATTTCAGTCCACACTGTATATTAGAGGATTATCATCAACCTACAATTGAGATCAATGCAAGTAAAGTTTATATAAAACCTTAGTTCACATGGCTGATATATGTGATACCTCATCTTTATTAGACATCTGCTACTATTATGAAGTAGCCATTGTTTCTTTCCTTCTGCTGCTACACACTGTTGGCACCAAAGTATCTCTTTCACTCTGTCTCTATTTTCTATGAGCCTTTTGTTAAATTATTGCAAGTATATTCTTGGATATGGCATAATTATGCACACTACCAACAGATGCAACCATCTGCACTAATTGCATTACAGACCTCCAGAAAAATTCTCTAATCGAAAACCAATCTAGTCAAGTTTTTACTCTGTTAACACTCATGCTTCTTTTCCATGAAAATACTGTGTGTTTGAACTTTTTCACTAATTTGAGTCATTCTATATCAAATCATTAAGGTGCTCCCAGTCCAGATTTTTTCAAAATTTTAATTTTATAGTACCTACCTAAATAACTAAAACTGCCATATTTCACATCTTATTTTTTGTCAGTACCATGTCAAACTTGAAGAAAATCAAATTTGTGTAAGCATGCTATTTCATTTAAAATTATACATCTGAACATAAATTTACAATAATTGATAAATTACAAATATGTGTATATTCCTGTTCATACTATTTTGTAAATATTTAATTAGCTTCAAAAACATGGGAAATTTAATTTATATATTTGAATTAAAAATTCAGGTGTCAAATTTAAAAACGAAAAAAATATATCTTGCATCATACAAAAAAGTTGTCAATTTGAACCAAGAGGAATTATGAGTTGCAGAGATAAAATTTATGTCACTCCAAAAGTAAGCTAACTATATACGTACCAGGGTAGGTCCATAAGTTTCCGGCCTCGCCGATAAGGATTATCGCCTTCATAAAACCCTTATCTGTTAAGTAAATAATTGTAGCTCTAACTTCCGCTCGGCTGTGTTCACTTCAGATATAGTTGCATAAAAAAACTGTAGAAGATTGTGACATGTTCAAAATGGAGTTTCGGGCTGTTATTAAGTTCTCACAAAAAAATACTTACTCCAAATGAAATTAAACAGCGACTGGACAGTGTATATGGGGAAGCATCTCCCTCATATTCTACCGTAAAAGAATGGGCCAAACTTTTTCGAATGGGTCGAGGAAGCATTGAAGACGAAGAGCGTGCAGGTCGGCCCTTGGAGTGGCTCACTTCTGAAAACATCGCTCCTGTGAAAGGAGAAATTATGGAAGACCAGCGGCTCAAAGTTACAGAAATAGCACCAAGGTTGGGGTCTTCCTAAAACAACAGTCCTTCATGAACATTTAAACATAAATAAGGTTAGTGTAAGATGGGTGCCTAGAATTCTTTACTCAGTACAAAAGCAGCAACGAGTCATCTATTGTAGGGCAGTTTTGGAGATCTGTCGTGTCAGAGAGAAGTTCTGCAAACCATTGTTACAGGAGATGAAACTATGGTCCTCTACTATGATCCCTTGTCCAAAAGAGAATCAATGTAGTGACATAATCCTGGCGAAACACCGCCTCTAAAGGCCAAGGTCACTCAGACAACCAAGAAATCATGGCCACAATCTTTTGCGACTGTGAAGGAATACTCTTCGTTGAATTCAAGGAGAGGAACACCACAGTAAATGGAGAGTACTTGCTGGACTACTGCACAGACTAAGCGCTTCCATCAAAGAGAAAAGGTGAGGAAAGTTGAGTGTGTGCCTTCTTCACGACATGCCTGTGCACCAGCTCTCGTTACAAAGGAAGCTGTGAAGAAATGTCGCTTCAAGGATATTGACTATCCACCCTACAGCCCAGATCTAGCACCCAGTGACATTTCCTCTTCTCAAAATTCAAGAAAGGTCTTTGAAGAAGGAAATTTAAGTGTGACGAAGAAGTGATAGGTGCTGTTTATGCCCATTTTGCAGACAAGACTTCTGACTATTTTGAGGGGGGGGGGGTTGAAATGTTAACTCAAAGATGTGAGAAGTGTATTGTAATAAATGTTAACTATATTGAAAAGTGGAATACAGCTTGCAACACGTGTTGTTTTCTCAGATATTAGGTTATATTCTTATATTGCTCTGCAATAACAAACTTAGCACAATTACAATTTTGGTAAATAAATTGATCGCATGAAGTAAGTTAGACCCGAAATTCTGAAATAATAACCGCTTATCATTCATCGAGATGAAATCCCCAGATCATCTTTCCAGATATAATACTGCGATGTTTCAGCTGTATTTGAAAACTGCTTGGCAAGCGGAATGCCTTTCGTAAAGGCAGGATGTATAAAACGTGTTCCAGACACTACGATTATATTTTACAAATAGAGGAGGAAGTGTTTTTTTTAACATAAACAGTTTTCATGTTTGGGAGATGATCGTTTGTCCGGTCGTACAATTCTCTTTGCTAGTCATTTGTTTTATCAGATGGGCTGCAAACAAGCACGACCTGCAAGCCTCTTGTGTCCCACTTGCATCGTTACATACAATGTGCCAAAATAATGCCATTCTGCAAGAAATCCAAAATCTTGTGCATGTAATGTGAGGATCAGGAATGTTTTTTTCTATTTTTATATTCTATACAGAAGCCATCAGAGAAATACTGAACCTTTTTCGAGTGAATTGTAGATGTTTGTTTTAATAAACTGCATCATATAATTTCTGGGAAAAATAAACAGGTGTAGTGTCATTTTCAGGCAGTCCAAATTTTAAACAGAATACTGTACTGGATAATGCTTCGGTAATATATTTCGAAAAGCTGAGTGGTTGCCTGAACACTGGTTCAATGGTATGTCTGAATGTTATCTTGGATTAGGGAAGAATATTTTTGTTGCATAACACAAGCTATAGAGATCCTTTCATATTGCTTAGGAACTTGCTTTGTTCAAATGGTATAAACGAATGAGTCAGTAAATCAACAAGTTTCTTCAAGATGCAGTCGAGAATTTATTCTTTGTTGCACTATTGTCTCAAGTGTTGATTCGTCACTCGTCAACCACTGCTTGAAAGTCACTGAAATTTGCTTCGAAATGTTTCTTTAAATCCACTATTATTTCTAATAGTCCAGGACATTTTTTTTTTTTTTTTTTTTTTTTTTTTTTACATTTTCTGAAGAAACAATTTATTTTAAAACGATTACATGCCATATTAGCCAAAAATGTTGATAAGCTGGAAGATAAAATATATATATATATATATATTCCAGGATTTCACGAAGATCTGAGACTTTAACTGCTTCCAGCATTCCGGTGTGTGACACGGACATATAGAGCATGTTTTCCAGCGTAAAGGCGGTCTCCTCCATCTCCTCCATCTCCTCCTCCTCCTCCTCCTCCTCCTCCTCTCCCCTCTTCTTCTTCTTCTTCTTCTTCTTCTTCTTCTTCTCAAAGTATGACATTCTTTAACTTCAATAGTAACAGATGCGGATGAAAGTTTTCCTCGTTTCGAGTTTGGTGAAGAAAAATTTCCTTTTTCTTCGGCAGTACTCTGGATCTCTGATCATTCATTCGAAAGTTGCTGCAAAATATTTATTTTGTTTATGTTCCAGTTTTTGGGTGGTAATTTTTTTTTCATTTTTCCCCAATTTTTGAACTTTTTTCTTGGATCTGAGTCAAAATTTCAGGATCAGGACTTCATGAAGGCCGTGGCTCCGTGGAACGTCGTCATATATAAAAGACTCTCAATGTTTTCCATTTTGTTTCTTACACACCTTTTCTTTTAACATTTTTATTTTAATAGGAGATTCACCTAAGTCAACAAGAGTAGTTTATATATGAATCATCGTGTGTGTGTGTGTGTGTGTTTGTGTATACATATACATAGGGGGAGAGAGAGAGAGTAATTCAAAAGTCGCGCACGATAGGAAAACTCCGTCATTAGTTTAGGTACCGAAAAAGGAAATTCGTAGTTTTAAACTATGTGCTTGAAAATTGCAACGTAGGATGCACCATTCAGACTAGTTATAGAAATTTGCGAAAAAGAAAATACAATTAAAAGGCACCGTTTCAGACAGTCGCAACGGCAAACTGAAACGTTTAATCACTTAAACTGTCATGTCCTGCTACTGCTCCCCTTGCACATCAAAGGAGGAATGAATGAATCGTGTTTAACGCCCGTTTTTACTACTGAGGCATCACAGACGATGGACACTAATGATGCATGAGATGAAATGATATTGATAAAGGATTTGTATTTTTAAGGAAGGAATTGTTCTAGGCCTAATTTTAGGGTACCTTGCTAGCATTTGTCATTTTATGAGGACTGAGGAAAACCTGGCAAAAACCTCAGTCGGGAAGGACAGTCCTGGTTAGATTCGAACCCCAGGCTCACGAGTCCGTGCCTTAACGACCTCGGCCACCCGTGGCGGTCAAAGGAGTAAAGTATTCATGTTGGTTGATAGCATTTCGGAATACGGTTAAGGCAACTGATTTAAAACTTATTTTCAACAATTTTTTACTTGTTCGATACCTACACTAATAATGGAGTTCTATGGCGCGCGACTTTTGAAAATATTCTGTAAAATGCACTTTCATTTACAATTGAATCGACGTATTCTAAGTCATAATTGGAGTAATTCTTGGTAACATTCATCACACTTTTAACGGCATCATATTGCGTTTTTATTTAGTGCGACACATATTGCACAGCTTTTGTTTCTTTTTTAAACGAAGAAATACATTATACGTCAACGGTATAACAAACAATTCTTAAATGTATGAGCTAAGACTTGTACGGCCAGCGTCGGTCGAGTATAAAGTTGTTTCCGAACTTGTAAGCCGTGGTCTAATAGATGAAACCACGTTACCTGGCATTTCGCCGATTGCAGCAAACATATGACATGAAAGTCCGGTTGAATAACCTTTAATAAAAATTAATATAAATTCCAAATTAGGTCTTGTAATTAATGAAATGAAGTAAGTTGGCGTTACTGTGTGGTATTGGGGGAACAAAATTAGAATTCTTGTAATCTGTATTACAAAAGAGAAACCACATTATTTTAGAATTATTATTATAATTATTTATTATTGTTAAGATAAAACCACAAAAATTAACGGTATACTATTAATTAAATGAAATGTATGACCATTGATAGACAAAGCTATCAATGTATTTTTAAACATTTTTAAATGCAACCGTGTTTATGAACTTAGCTATTGATATCTTCACATTCACTAAAATAGAGAAAAATAATACAGTCAAGTTAAGTTACATTGCGTATTTAAGAAGATGTTCATATGTTTCAATAAAACAAAAACAATTACATGTACTAAGCAAATATACACAATCAGCAAAGAACAATCTAAAGTTTCATCGATTTTCATTTGCTTTGAAATCTAATTTAAATATTGTTATATTAAAAACATATAACGCAAACGTTACTGAAGGTTATTTCAGAGCGCTCTTACATACAAATATAATTCTCAATCACATATTAGATTAATATTTCACGTTTGCTATCTTGACAACGATACTTTTATTAAATGTAAAACATTTTCATCATTACACAGTTTATATGCCGAATTCATTTCTCATTTTATTTTAAAACAATATATGGAAAATTAAACGCGAGAACTCTTTTTAAATTTCGTTTTTAAACTATACCTTTACTACTAATAGTTCAATTTCGCCAATTTTAAGAAACTAATTTTCTTATACCGAATCTTGTGAAGAAACAAATATTGTTGCCGATAGAGCGATTTTTAAATTTTGGTTTTAGGTAACACCTTCCCACCCCCGTCTAAGAGCCTGATTTTCCTGAGTTTCAGAAATCATTTTTCTTATTCTATTGAAATGGCATATGCGGAGTTTCGTTGCGAAAAAAACATATTAATACCACTAGATCGATTTTTAAACTTTGGGGCGCAGGCAAACCTTCCTCTTAATAGTCCGATTTAACTGACTTTCAGGCACTATTCCCCCCCCCCCCGGTTTTATTTAAATGGTACATACGGTTTTCGTTGCGAAACAAATATTAATGCCGCTAGAGCGATTTTTAAATTTTGGATAACCCCTTCCCCCTCTGCTAATAGTGAAATTACACTGATTTTCAGAAATTCTTTTTCTTGTTTTATTTCAATGGCATATATCGAGTTTCTTTTTAAAAAAATTAAATTGCGACGTTAGAGCGATTTTTAAATTTATGAGCTTGACCCCCACTCTTCCTAATAATCTGATAAATTTCAAAAAGTATTTGTACTGAGTTTTGTTGTGGAAATAAAAATAATTGGTGCTGCTAAAACGATTTTTAGATTTTGGTTAACCCCCCTTCTAATTGTCCAATTTCTCTAATTTACAGAAACTGCGTTTCTTATTCTATTTAAATGTCACATACGCAATTTCGTTGCGAAAAAAAAAAAAGATTTACTAATGCCACTAGAGTGAATTTTAAGTTTTGGAGTGCAGCCAACCTACCCTTCCAATAGATTTCACTAATTTTTAGGAACTATTTTTGCCCCTTATTTTGTTTAAATAACATATATACGGAGTTTCTTTGCGAAACAAATATTAATGCCGCTAAAACAATTTTTATATTTTCGGTAACCCCCCCTGCTAATAGTCCAAATCTACTCATTTTCAGAAATCGTTTTGCTCATTTTATTTCAATGGCATATATCGAGTTTTATTTAAAAAATTGAGGCCGTTAGGGCATATTTAAATTTGGGCTTAGCTCCCAAAAGTTTTTCAGATATACCCGCACTCCCAATAATCTGATAATTTTCAACCCCTCTATTTATTTGATTTAAATTGTATATGCCGAGTTTTGTTTTAAAATAAAAACAATTATTGGTACTGCTAGAGCGATTTTTAAATTTTGGATTTCAGGTAACCCCCTGATTTTCAGAAATTATTTTTGTTATTCTATTTAAATGGAATACAGGATCGTTGTGAAAAAACACATTAATGCCACTAGAGCGATTTTTAAATTTTGTATAAACCCCACCTGCCCAACAATAGTCCAATTTCACTGGTTTTCAGAAACTTTTTATTTTATTTCAATAGCATACATATAAGTTTCCTTCGAGAAAATTGAAATTGCGGTCTTTAGAGCGATTTTTGAATTTGGGCTTAAATCCCAAAAGTTTTTGAGGTATACTACCATTCCCAATAATCTGATAATTTTCAAATTATATCTTTTTTGTGGTATATGCCGAGTTTTGTTGTAAAAAAAACAATTTTTATTGCTGAAAGCGATTTTTAAATTTTGGGTTTGAGGTAACCCCCACTTCTAATGACCCAATTTGGCTGTTTTTCACAGACTACATTTCTTATTGTATTTGAATGGATATACAGAGCGTTGCGAAAAAAAAAAAAATACATTATCGTCACTAGAACGATTTTTAAATTTTGGGGTTCAGGCACCCCCCTCCTCCTAATAGCCTGATTTCACTGATTTTCGAAAACTGTTTTTCCTACTTTATTTCAATAGCATATACCATTTTTAAGTTTACTTTAAAACGTTCAAAATTGCAGCCGCTAAATAGGTTTTTAAATTTCGCTTTAACCCCCGATAGTTTTTCAGTTATACCTCCACTCCTAGTGCGCTGATTGCTATGATTTGTGAAAACTACTTTTATCTGTTTATTTAAAAACTTTTTACTGAGTTTCGTTGAGATGAAGCAGAAATTGCGTACGCAAAACCTATTTTTCAATTTTATTTTTTTAAATTTTCGATTTAGGTTAATGGTCTCATTTTGCTGGTTTACGAACTTGACGAATCGTCTGTTAATTGATGGCTATGTGCCGAGTTTCGGTGAGAAAAAACAAATTTTCGACCGCTAGAGAGAGAACGACATATATATTACGAGGGTAGGTTCATAAGTTTCCGGCCTCGCCGATAAGGATTATCGCCTTCACAAAATCCTTATCTGATGTCATATCTTATCTGTTAAGTAAATAATTGCTGTAACTGTATTCAGTTGTTCACGTATAGTAAAGAAGGCTATGTGTAGAAGATTGTGACATGTTCATATTGGCGTATGGAGCTGTTATTAAGTTCTTCACAAAAGAAGGACTTACTCCAAATGAAATTAAAAGCATCAGGTAATTAACTCATTGGATAAAAAAAACAAACAAACAAACAAAACAAGCCTAGGAGTATGGAATGAGAAATAAAGAAAGTGGTTAATTAGAAAAAGAAGTAAGTAAATTAACAGAATACAAAAATAACAAAGATATATGAGGGTAGATACATAAATTTCTGGCCTAACCATTTTCTAGGATGATAAAGGCAAAAACTATATTTCACTTTTCAATATAGTTACTCTTTATTGCAATACACTTCTTTGAATTAACATTTAACCCCCCCCCCCCCCAAAGTAAGAAGTCTTGTCTGCAAAGTGGGCATAAACAGCATCCATCATTTCTTTATCCCCTTAAATTTCCTTCATCCAAGGTCCTTCTTGAGTTTTGAGAAGAGGAAATAGTCACTGGGAGCTAGATCTGGACTGTACGGTGGATGATTGATCTCCTTGAAGCCTCACATTTCTTCACAGCTTTGCAACAAGAGCTGTGTGCACAGGTGCATGGTCATGAAGAAGGCACACACCACCTTTCTCTTTGATGGAAGCATAGTACTCCCCATTTTCAGTGGTGTTCCTCTCCTTGAAGTCAATGGAGCATTCCTTTCATAGTGCCAAAAGATTGTGGCCATAAACTTCTGGGTTGGCTGAGTGACCTTGGCCTTTAGAGGCGGTGCTTTGCCAGGTTTATGCCTGTCACTCCATCGATTCTGTTTTAGACAAGGGATCATAGTAGAGGACCATAGTTTCATTTCCTGTAACAATGGTTTGCAGAACTTCTCTCTCGTTGCCACGGCAGAGCTCCAAAAACCTGATAACAGATGACTCGTTGTTGCTTTTGGACTGAGGAAAGATGTCTACGTACCCGTCTTGCACTAACCTTATTTATGTTTAAATGTTCATGAATAATTCAAAGGACTGTTGTTTTAGAAAGGTCCAACCTTGCTGTTATTTCTGTAACTTTGATTCGCCAGTCTTCCATGATTTCTCCTTCCACAAGAGGAGTGTTTTCAGGAGTGAGCACCTCCAAGGACCAATCTGCACGCTCTTCATCTTCAATCCTTTCTCGACTCATTGAAAAAAATTTTGGCCTATTCTTTTACTGCAAAATATGAGAGGGATGCTTCCCCATATACACTGTCCAATCGCTGTTTAATTTCATTTGAAGTAAGTCCTTCTTTTGTGAAGAACTTATTAACAGCTCGATACTGCATTTTGAACATGTCATAATCTTGTATGCCTTCTTTATGCAACTATATCTGAACAACTGAACACAGTGGAGTAGAAGTCACAGCTGTAATTATTTATTTAACAGGTAAGGTATGACACCAGGTAATCTTATCGGCGAGGCTGGAAACTTATGGGCCTTCCTCGTATATTCTTCACTGCATGGTGGCTTTCTTCCAACTGGTATGATGCTTGTAACAAGCAATGGAACTGCTTTACATTTCAACTAGAACTAAACTGTGCTTCTGGGCTTCAAACTGGCACATTTGGTTCTAGCATGGAAAGAATCAACAACATTTTTATGCCATTATTTCTCTATTTGGTATTAAAGTATGTTCAATGTTTCTGCAGTTTACAGTAGTTTTTATAATATAATATCTGTATCATAATGTAAATAAGGTACATATTTCATGAATGTTCTTGCTCTGAAATTATAATTTACATATTGTAAACTACTAATGTAAATACTTGTACTCTCATTCTGAAACAGTAATTCATGCATCATTTAAAACTATTGTGTATGTGCTATAAACAGATATAATACAAATAAAATACACAATTATTTGCTCATTATATATTATGTAATTAGTATTCTTGCTCTAAAGGATAATTTATACATTGTAAGTCAATTAATGCAGTTATTTAGTTAGCCAGTAGACTTATGTTTTGAAGAAACCAGATTTAATAATGAAACATACAGTGGAACAAATGACATGAAATGAAATCTACTAATATATTACTAGGGGTCTGAAAATGTTTATCAAAATTCTTAAGACTGTTGGAAATGTACACAAAGCACCTGTGAGGCAGGTTCTCAAAGCAAGGGTAGTGTATAATAACTTCCTCTAATACTGTGAAAGCAGTAGCCTGTTCAGTGAGTGAACTATGATTTTCATCAACATCTAATATGAGGTTGTGTTATTATACTTACTGTCAATTTCTAGAAGAATGGAATCACTGTCTTCGTCACTATCACCATTAATAATTATATCTTGCAGCTCACTGATGTTCTGAACACTATTTAGCCTCATCAGAATATCACGTGGAATCTAAAAAAAACCATAAATTTGAAATTTCAATACTATATACAGAATATAAGTATAGAGACACAAAGTGAGCTACAGAACTTAAAAAAAGTTTATCACCAGTTTTCAATGATAGATTCTTAGTTTTCTAAAATTGCAATGTTAGCGTTACAGTGGTCAAGTTTTTTCTTACATTTGGACCAGAGGCTGCAGCACAGGTTTTTTCATTGAGAAATTCAGTTTTTGTCTTTAACTATATTATTTCCTTTCACCTCAAATATTGGTCATGATTAACCATTCTTTTACCCAGACGCTCACTCACTCCCTCTCTTTTTGTTGTAAACATAAAACTAAATCTTAACTTTGCAGCAGCTGAAGAACATTTTGTTGTTCCTTTTGTTATGCTTTATAAGAAATTTGGTACTGTGCACTAGAAAAATTGATAACAGATGTGGTGTTGTGTTAGTTTGTGATTAGAATAATGTGTCAAAAAAGGAGAGTGAGAACCTTAAAAAAACCTTAGAGCCATATTAAGTAATCTCATTAATACAAATGTTGTTGTGAACCCGCCACATATTTCATATGTTAATACGGAAATTGGCCAGGTGAGTGAAGCAGTACCCACATTTGTAAGAGATGTTTGCCTTGTTGATATGTGTCAGATCAGAAGTAAGGGATATACTACGCGTGGTAAAGGCTGAAGACTGTTATGTAAATTACACCGAGAGGGAAAAAAAAAAAGAACAAGAATAAGAAGAAATGCAACACCTAAACACCTTGAAATATTTTTTATTTTATTCATTATTATATGTGAATCTTTATAATTCCATTCACTTTTTTAACATTAAATATTTTGCAATCACTCTTATGTGTTCAGATATCATTTTGAGTCTGTAATTTCCTTTATTGTTGAGTATGAACATGAATGCAAGTTAATCACATTTCATAATGATCACGTTTTTACCTGTAGAGTAATACACCTGCATTGATAACACACCTTTCAACACTCAGTGGCACTCTTTTCAAGCAGGTGTTTCCTCCTCTGGATTGTATCACAGCTTACAGGCATGCTGCGAATCATATTCCTTATTTTTACTTGTGGCATGGCCTTACGTTGCTCATGCAAAGTCTCCCGAAATTCATTGAGGCTCTCAGGAGCATGTTGAACATTTTCCCCATCATGTTCCAAATATGCTCAAAAGTGTTGAGATCATGACTTCGTGCTGGCCAAACTGGTGGCCAAATCTCCACCTCATGCAAGTACTGTGTCACAATGTGGGCCACATGTGGACGGGCATTGTCATGCATGAAGCGGAGACCATTGTCAACATAAGGAACATAGGACATAATATGCTCCTTAAGATTTTCCTCAATGTGCCGGTTTGCATTCAGGGCCGTCTGCATGAAAACCAACTCTGTCTTGGTTTCCACACTAATACCAGCCCACACCATGACGGAACCTCCCCTGAAAGTCATCGTCGATGAGAAGGTGCAAGGGGCTCGTCTTTCTGCAGTCCTCCTCCATACTCTTTCCCTGCCATCAGGTGATCTTTGGCTGAACCTCGACTCATCCGGGAAAAGAACACCTTTCCATTGCTCCTCAGTCCACTCCAGAATTGCTGATGTGCAACGGCAAAGCCAAGGCGTGTTTGCAAGGGACACCTGGCTGGGCTTCTAGAGGTGAGCTGTGCTTCTTCAAATCTCCTTCTCCCTATTCTCACACTAACATTGACTCCTGACCATTTGCAAGCGATTTTGAGCTTCTACGGCTGTTGTGAGACGATCACACAAAACTTGCAGCCACAGGAATTGATCATCTCTGGCAGATGTCACCCTTCAGCGACCTGATCCTGGTTTTCTGCAGTAGGTAACAAGTTCCTTGAACCTGCAATATGCCTTTTGTATAGTAGGGACATTGACTCGTGACACGTGGGCAACATAATGCATGCCCCGTCATTTTCCAGCAGGGCAACTACTTTAGCAACACCCTTTCGACTTAAGGACATCTTTACCTCATACAATTATGTGTTAAACTGATTGAAATACCTCAACAACAGAATAAAACTGATATAACAAATGCCAGTAACATTTCAATTGGTCCAGGTTAAAAATGTCATTAACTTGCACTCATTTTCATACTCATACAATAAAGGAAATTATAGACTCAAAATGATATCTGAATACATAAATGTTGCAAAAGTTTGGAAAAGTATGTAATGTTAAAAAAATTAATGGTGTTAAATAATTCACATACAATAATGCGTAAAATTAAAAATATTTAAAAAAAATTAGGTGCTGGTTTTTTTTTTTCTCAGTGTATTAAACAAGCATCTAAATTTAGTAATATAAAGCTATAAAACCATTACAAGAGGTAATTGCACAAGTCTATGGAAACTAGACCAAGCACTGTTTTTGGTAGATCTATTCAATATACTGTTCATTTTGGTTTTAACAGCTTTGAAATTTTGTATCACAATGTCTTACTAATAAGTTCATTCTTGCTGAAATTCTAATTCATTCACAAAAAAATGTGGAAGTATTTTGTATTACCAAACATATTTCAAAGTTGGACCGAAAAACAATAGTAATATGTAGTATGACGTTCTGTAAACAGATATGATTCACATTACGTTATGCTAGCGTTGCTACAACAAAATGGAGCTAAAATTATCGTTTGAACAGCGGAAAGCAATTTTGAAGTGGTATTGGAAAACCGAGAAGATTGTTGAAGTTCAAACGCAATGTAGAATGCAGAACAGAACCGCCACGCAAGTAACAATTGCATACATTCGAGACAAATTTGAGACTCGTAGTATCGTATGCGATGTTCATACGGGCAGATCTGGCCACACTAACTACCCTGGCAGCACTTCGGGAAGAAATTGAAACGGCATGTGCTGCAATTGCTGAGGACACTTTCGCAAACGTTACTCAATCAGTAGTTCAACGTACTCAGAAGTGTATCGACGCCGATGATGGGCATTTTGAGCAACTGCTGTAACTGTAAAAGTCTAAGATGATTAGTGCTCACATTTTCTGTTTGTGTGAATCCAGTTTTGTTATGTTAACAAGTTTTTCTTTGCTTGAAGTGTGTATACATTTATTGGCACCCCTCTGTATTTTAATTTTGTAGGAGCTGATATTTATGAAAGGAATAACCTTATACACGTAGGTTCGGTGATATTGGTAGACAAAGACAAAACAATGTTAACCTGATGAGCTGGCATTTGAGCATAAAGCTGCTGAAATCAAAAAATAAACTTAATTGTTATCTGTATTTATTTTTCTCCAATGAGCAATTTCATAACTTGGAAGTGCGAATTGGAACTTAAGCAAATCGTATAACTAAATTATTGCATGACTGAGATGAACTTACTTTAGTTCAACTTAGTCATAAATAATTTACCGTATTCTTTTCAGAAATAAATAAGAAAATGTCCTAAATGTTTATGGGCATGAAAACTAATTGATATTAATTTGTAGTGATTTTAATGTAGGTTTTCTGACATATAATACACACAGAAATCCTATTAATGTATTATTATTATTATTATTATTATTATTATTATTATTATTATTATTATTATTACCTTACAGCATGTCAAATATTGTAAACAACCCAACAACAAGATCAAGCATGGACATAATGGCTCTAGAGCCAAATTTTCCACCATAGGAGATTTGCAGCCTAAATGCGAGATATTGGGATCATAATATGCTCCATAACCTCAAAAATCATTTCATAAACATTTCATTACTGCTAAAATCCACTGTGTATAAAAGGTCATTCAATGACTGTAATATAAAATATTTTAACTTCCGACTGAATGAGGAAACTTGGTAAGCAGTCTATAAAGCATATGATATTAATACAAATATAATAATTTTATTCATGTATAACTTCGATCAGTAAAAAAGTCAACATTTTAAAGTCCTAGCGTCAAGCAGAATTATTTACAATAATTTTCAGTAATATCTTGAAATGTTTTAAAACTTTCAAAATATGCACTTAGTTCTATTACTTTCATAGCCTTGTCGTTGAATATTTGCTCCATTTCCGTAATCATACTTTTCACAAATGTTCTTACATCTCTCTCTCTCTCTGTCTCTCAACGCTAATGACCTGAGATGTTAAAGAGCGTCCATAAATAAATCAAATAAATCTGTCTCTCTCTCGCGCGCAAAGAACACACTTTTTAAGTTCTGCTGCGTCCACTTCCAATTTTTTTTATTGCATTTAGTGTTGCATTTTGCGCACAATGTTCATCGCAAAACCGATCGATGTTTCTTAAATGTTCCAGAAACAAATACAAAATTTGAGGATTGTTTTTGCAGAGTTTTACTTAAGTTTTAGACGGCATTTAATGTTTCATCAAAAATCACTAACCTACAATGAAATTGCAACTCATAATTCCTAAAAGCCCCCTACCCCCCGCACTTCCGCTTCCGCGCCAAACTTCCTAAATCCAACGATTCTTGTGTATATTTTCACATGGTATCATAATGGACACGTAGCATGAACTGTGCGATACTCAACCAGCGGATGTCAACAGCTTCGAGTATTTTTAAAACAGGTTGCTCTAAAGTAGGAGTAAACAGAATGGTACGTAAAAGTTTTAGCAAATAAGATAAATTAACATTTGTTTTACAAACAAAAAATAATGACATTTCTACAATAACTAAACAGAACAATAGATTTTACATTACCATAAAAACGTTTGTGTGATATTGTATAAAAATAATAGGTAATTTCAATTTTAATCCTACGAAAATGGGAGCGAAATTCGAATATGTTTGATCAAACGACAATGGGATATATTTTGTCGTTTGTTTAGCTGCGAGACGCATTTACAGGTAGGCAAGCACTGGAATTACATTATTGTTGTTGAATGCCAGATTTTAGTTGTTGAATTGTCAGATTTATATGTAGTTGGTGCCAGATTCAGAAGTAAACGAGAACATGAATAAGTGGTTAATTAAAGTACTTTACTCGATAACTCGATAAACTCAAAGGGAGAGTATAAGCGGGGTAAATAATTCCACTCTGTCAGAAGTCAATGTCTCTAATGCTAAGCGTCCAACAGACGGTATTCTGTACACAAGCAATACATTGTGCAATATAAGATATTTATCATACGGTTTTACATATACTGGAGATGGAGAGGAAACCATCCCAGTACGCAGTGTGTGATTTGTCATGAAACACTTTCAAACCTTTAGATGAAACCTTCCAATTTGAAACGTCATTTTGACAACAAACATGGTGGCTTGAAACACAAACCGTTGGAGTATTTTCCGGGGAAAAAAAAAAAAAAAAAAAAAAAAAAAAAAAAAACTAATCAGGCTTGTCATCAAGAACAAATCAAATAATCTCATTTGTAGGATCTAACAGATCTGAAAGTTGGAGGCATGTTTTCGGGTCAGTTTAGATATTACCAGCAGCTATGGATATGGTTAAAACAACTTGAAGTGACTCCATTATCCAATGACACTATATCTCGAAGAGTTGTAGATTGTAAAGTTAATAGCTTTTACTGATTTGAGTAATGGAGTGTCAATATCAGGAATATATGTTCGTCAAAGTTTGTTCATTCAACCATTATATTAATTAATTTTTAAAACATTTCACAAAACAGTTCATTGAAAAGGAATCGTTTGAACAGCTTTTTCTCCAGTAAACATCTAATGTTAAACTCTACATACAAGAAATAACTAAATAAATCACTAGTATTGCTACAAATGTAGAAAAATGCTGATTTTGACCCTCTGTACCACAAAATCATACATTTCCCTAATAAAATGTTCTTATGGTATATTTGATATCCTGCGTTGAATGTAACGATACTTCACTGGAAAAGGCTGAGAACCTCTGCTGTAAAGTATAATGCATTTCATGTAATATGAGAACAATGAAAACTTTATAAAACAATATGTAATGTGCGTTTTATTATAGTGTGTTTGTTCCTATAATTGGCGATAGCAATCCACAAACACGTGCTCTGCTGTGAATGTATTGCAATTCTGCTCCCTTTTTTCTAATAATCGAACCCCAATGAAAGAACCACTAAAATTACCAGCACCGTCAAACAGCAGTTTTTGATCTCTGTTCAACGAAAGCTGAGATCCGATATCCATAAGCGTATGTGTTTATTAACCATAGCACAAACGTCTCATCCTTTGTAAATAGTTCAGGAAATATCCGTTCAGTTCAGCCTGCTATTTAGGGTATTAATAAATAAAACGATCAATAAATGCTGTAAAAATATTTTGAAGCAACATTTATTTTAATTATGTACCAAACTGATACATTGCTTATAAGACACTGTAGTCATTGTAGCACTAGTGTTTTACTGCGATGCACGCGCCTTCATCTATCTCGGCCCATGTCCAATTACTGTGCGGTATCGCATCTGGCCCGCCCTTGCATAAGTGCGGAAGGATATATTGTTTGTTGACAGTGCATATCACCTTTTGGAAGACAGGATTTAATTTGTGGTAAGAAAGTGTTTGTTTTTTTATTTCACAATCAATTGTTGTGAATATAGATTCGCAAAGACATTTCACTTTGGTTACAAACATTTGAAGATCGTTTGCCACAAAGGGCCGATCTCACCGAGCTCAATTAACTTTTAATTCCTATTTAATTCTCCTTTAATTGGGATATTGTATCTCACCATTAACCATTGTATGCTAATTCGTCATTAAACTCCAATTAAGTTAATTGGCGTATATGGCCATTTAACGAGTTAATTTTCAATTAATATTTCATCATGGCAAGGCGAGTGTTGAATATGCTGGTTGAAGACCACATTATTCCAAGATGACAGGATAATTTCCGAAAGACAAGATTTATTTAATAACATGAAGAAAACAGATTTCCAAATGTGGCTTCGACTGAGAAAAATTTCGGTATTAGATATTTTAAGTTCTACAGAACATGACCTTGAATTCCCAACAGACATGTGAATTTTTATAATATTTAAACAATGCTAACAGTCGTATTATTATTTCGCCGTTACCATTACTTAAAACAGGAATCTTTATATTGTATTTCGAAAGTTGGTTATCTGAACTGTCAAACACTCAGTATAAAATGAAATGTAATTGAAAGTAGTGTATTTTGTTCGTTTAAGGAATGAAGCCGTTTATCCAATGAATGTGCACTACGAGTTAACGCTACAGGAAGTACATTTGGAACAACGGCCTAATGATTTGTGCATCGAGTGAGCGCTGCTATAGCTCGTCTTCCTCCTTTACACATTAAATTCTCTTTTCCTACATTTCTTATGCGCAATTGTCATGAAAAACAAATGAGTATCGATCTCCGGTATTTTATAAATGGTGTATAGAGCATTCTTTGCTGAATCCATGACCTTTTAAATCACGGATTTTCTATAATTCAGAAGGCCGTGATGACTTAAATCCTAATTCTAATTGACTACGTATTTAGTTTGGTGAGATGCAAAAGATGTAACTGAGAATTAACTTCACTTAAATCTTCAATTAGTTAATTCTCTAATTGTAAGAAATTGGTGAGATCGGCCCTGAAACCTCACAATACAATATAATAATTCGAAGCAATATATTTGCTAATATATGTGTACCTTTCACACTGAAAATAAGTGCTGTTTCAAGATTAATGTCGCTTTTAAATTATATTACGCGTTAGAGGTTCATATTTCGTTGCGTGGGGGATCTCCTTACTAAGAAAATACACACTTTGAATTATAGGAGACAAAGCTTGCCGATTCAACGCCTTTTCAGTTTCTTGTTGTTGAATAATCTGCTCATGAATTGGAACGTTTAATCCTTGTAATCTACAAATTTCAAATGCAATGGCTTTTACTTGTTTTTCTGACTTAGCGCTTTCCTAGTTTAACCGTGCTTACGGCAGCTTTTCTGAATTTACTGAAAGATATAGAATTGAACAATCCGCCTGTTTTATGTAGAGCTTGAATATTATTGTTAAATGCATTTCACATAATTTGAAAAAAGCCCCTGCCCGATGCGATCAAAATATAATCAATTTTGCTGGTACAACACTTTACGTTCGAAGGCTGAGGAAGAGTAACCGAAGATCACTACGCAAGTCACCAACACTACTAGCATTTCTTTCAATACGCTGTCTTTTATTAGAAAAGAAAGTTTTTTTTTTTTTTTTTTTATTACCCTTCCACATTAAACTGTTGACTGTAAACTGACTAACCGACAAAATATCTGCAATAAAGTTGAAATTTATTGCAACAACGGGAGCTTATTGCATTGCACCAGCCCGGCCCTTTTCGGGGTTTCAAATAGAAATGTATTATATCACAAATTAGCAATTATCAAAACGGACGATAATTCAAAATTTGACATGTTTTGTGTGATTTTTCGATAATAGTATTTATGTGGCTTCACAATTCCGACAATATGTTTCAAAATGGAGAGAGTAAATGAATCCCCACAGTCAATAATGACCCCCCCCCCTCGAAGAAATCGCACGCTATGAAATCCAGTGACGGGATGGCCAAGTGTCTGAGCTGGCTGCAGATCAATCTGGTGGGTTCCCCTTGTTGGTAAATGAACGCCTGTCCCTTTCGTTCATTGTGCATTAATCTGTTCTGCATCATATCCAGATAAACGTGTTCCATGACAGTGTCTTCCGCAAAAAAGAACACGTTCACTTTGGGACTGTCACGTTTAATCCCGATGATAGCGTAAGGATTCGCATGTTGTCCCTTCATCATTAAAACCGATCCGTTTTCCATATAAGATGTGACGCTTTTAAATGGCGGTGTAATGATTTGTGATGAGTACTGGTAGTGTTAGCATTTATACGTATCTGTTAGCTGCATGTATATACTTTACGGAACTGCGGTATGTTGTCTGGCTATAGTGACATTGTTTCTCATTGTTTTCCCTCTGTTCAGATCCACTTCATACTTTAACCAAGCTGTTTTCCGGTTATCGATATGATTCATGGCAAATGACCTTCATCGTCATGTTGGGGTGACCGCTCATTGATCACTTATGACTGAGCGGTCCTTAATTAACCAGTTTCTTGTTTATTTGCCTTAGAAGAAGTTCCGTTGTGAAATCCCCATGACGCACTTACTGTAAAACAGAGTTAGCACGTCTGCAGTGCACTTCATGGCTGCCAATGTAATCACACATTCTTGGAATTTCAAATGTAAAATTCTGTTTTTTTTTTTTTTTTTTTTAATTTACCTATAGAAGAAAAATTACATCTATTACATTAATTTCAAACTTGCAATACCATTTTCAGCATGCATCACACTCACAGGTGTAAATATATTATTATACATATGTGTATATATAATTCCCTATTCGTTAAATTTTTAATTACATAAAGAATAATCAATATAATTATTGATTCTGTATTTACATCTTTAAATTACATTGGAAAATATAAAACTTATGAGCTTTTTGTTCTGGAGTTGACAACATATAGACCGATATATCAAAGACAAGGCGATAGTTTGCTTTGATCCACCTTTCCATACCCCCTTGTCTTCTCTCTTCCTTTTCCAAAATAATTTGCCACAACAGAATTCTCTTCCAACTTCTCCATCCGCATTATCGTATAGGAAACAACACTACCATACAGGAATAAGGACTGGGTCAATATGCAAATGGATTTGTCATGGAGGTCAGCTGTTTTCTTAAACGGGCACAAACCAGCCCATACCTAAAATCCCACTTCATTTTTGTTACAGTAATAAGCACATGAAGCTTTGTTTTCAAAGCTTCATGTGTAATTAACGCTTAATTGACTCGCGATGAACAAATATGTTTTACACATGTAATAATTTTACAACCTTATATATAATATTTGGTTATTAAATAGTTACACGCGATACACCTCGTCTTATTAAAAATGGGAAATTAAACAACATTAAGTGATCACAATTTAAATGAAGCAGACATTAAAGATTAACTAATAAACATTAAAAGGTCTATTACACTATACTACTATCATTTAATATAAATATTTTCACTTAAGCATTATAATTGCCGCTTTCTCTAATAAACAAATTTCATTTGCTCTGCTTCAAACTTATACGAGGGTAGGTTCATAAGTTTCCGGCCTCGCCGATAAAGATTATCGCCTTCACAAAACCCTTATCTGGTGTCATATCTTATCTGTTAAGTAAATAATTGTAGCTGTAACTGTGTTCAGTTGTTCACATATAGTTATATAGCAAAAAGAAGGCCATGTATAGAAGATTGTGACATGTTCAAAATAGGATATCGAACTGTTATTAAGTTCTTCACAAAAGAAGGACTTACTTTAAATGAAATTAAACAGAGATTGGACGGTGTATATGGGGAAGTATCCCGCTCATATTCTACCGTAAAAGAATGGCCCAAACTTTTTCGAATGGGTCGAGAAAGCATTGAAGACGAAGAGCATGCAGGTCGGCCCTTGGAGGTGTTCACTACAGAAAACATCGCTCTTGTAGAAGGAGAAATTAAGGAAGACCGGCGGTTCAAAGTTACAGAAATAGCAGCAAGGTTGGGCCTTTCTAAAACAACAGTCCTTGGAATTATTCATGAACATTTAAACATGAATAAGGTTAGTGCAAGATGGGTGCCTAGATTTCTTTCCTCAGTCCAAAAGCAAGGAGTACTCTGCTGGCCTACTGCACAGACTACGTGCTTCCATCAAAGAGAAAAGGTGAAGAAAGCTGAGTGGTGCTGTGCGCCTTCTTCACGACAACGCGCCTGTGCACACAGCTCTTGTTGCGAAGGAAGTGTGAAGAAATGTGACTTCAAAGAGATCGATCATCCCCCCTACATCCCAGATCTAGCTCCCAGTGACTATTTTCTTTTCTCAAAACTCATGAAGAACCTTCAAGGAAGGAAATTTAAGTGTGACGAAGTGATGGATGCTGTTTATGCCCATTTTGTAGACAAGACTTCTGACTATTGTGGGGAAGGGTTTGAAATGTTAATTCAAAGATGTGAGAAGTGTATTGCAATAAAGAGTAACTACACTGAAAAGTGAAATGTAGTTTTTGTCTTTATCATATCTAGAAAATGGTTAGATCGGAAACTTAGGGACTTGCCCTCGTACTTTGCAAGGCAAAAACGCTTCGTAGATCGCCAAGAAACTTGGTTACTAACGAAGAACGACGACCGACACCAGGAGGATGGTGATTAGGTAGACCATGGGCAAAAATAGTTGGTGAAATATGCAAGGAATTGCTCTTTAAGGTGCAGTCTTGTCTTTATAGATAAAGCGGTGGGGCATGGCTCCTTATATGCAACCACACGACAAAGACTAATGGAGAATTGGCATTAAATCTCATCAAGTCACCTCCCACCAAGTCACTAATTGAAGCACACAAGGCGAGAAAGTTAAAGTATTGCTCTTTCTCAAGATATTGGGACCTAATAATCCAAACTAGCGATCGAGGCAGACTATGCCGGTATAAGCCACGCGGGCCAGATTTGAGCCTTGCATGAAGTTCGAGCTGAGCATTCGGGAAGAATTTCACAAACCTCTGGGCTTACATGATAGCATCGGATTCAGGGGAATAGATTCAAGTGCCGGAACGAATGCAATCTATGTGGGTGTTCAGGAGAACACTTTGCTACCACCCCTTCGTGTCAGTTTTCTAGAACAACATGCATAATTATTTTGCGGTGCCATATCCTCAGCATAACCCAGATTGGCGAGAAAGAAACCCAAGCTAATACTGCCCTCATGGTTCAGGAATGGCGAGCAGAGTGCAAGGAAATCTGGTAGCCCATATAATGGCGTTGTGGCAACATTATCATCCTAATATAAACCACTGTTATTGCAGCTTAAGTTCTGAAAATGAGTTTTTATCTTTTCTTTCCCATTTTGCATTTTTGAAATCCCAAAAGAGAGTTTGGTTTTTATTTCTTTAATGCATTTTTGCGTTCGTTTTTAAAGTGTCACTAGCTATTGTCATGTTTGTTCTTAAAAATGGAGTATTTTTTAACTATTCATTGTGCATAATAGAGGTTTAGTTTCATTTTTCATATCTTATACTTCATGGACTTTTACTACAGAATATGTCGGTCCTGGTGGTGTAGTGGTAACCATACTTGCCTTCTAAACCCAAGATCGCGGGTTCAATCCCGGCCAGGATCGATGGATTTTTTCGGGCGTAAAAATCCTAAGTATGGCTTCCTTCGGAAGGGAAATAAAATCGTGGGTCCCGTGTCGTACATTTACGGCACGAAAAAGAACCTCAAGCCTTAAAGAAGAGGTCTCCGAGCAAAATTTGCCGGCCGTTTCATGCACTGAATAGAATGGTACACTGATGACCTGAGACGTAAAGAGCTTCCGTAAATAAAACAAAACAAAACAACTCAATCAATCAACTACAGAACATGTTCACACCTGGAATGTTTCTTTTAATTCCTTTTCCGATGAAGAGAATTCGGAAGTCACTTTGTTGTTTTAATGATTGGTATTTGAAGATTAAATTTCTAACATAATAATAACAAGCAGTTTTAGTATTTATTTTAAAATTGTATGCGACTATTTCTCCACAAATCATAAACAATTCGAGAAATATAATCATTTTGATGCCTGACGGATGAGGGACATGTCGTTCAATATTATATAAAGTCTGCCTGGTTAATTCATGAATTCTTTGTAATGTAGTATTTGACACCGAATCTCTAACTTTGTCCAATATGGCTTGTAAAGGAATTTTGTTTGCAATATCTGCAGCAATACTGTCATTTTCTTTTCCTGACAGTCCCAAGTGACTTAAGTCATGTTGATGATTTGAAATAAATGTGACTCGGCATTTTTCATCTTCGACTTGGCTGACTCGTGTCTTTGCAGCACTTGCGTCATCGATTTTATTGCTTCCTTGCAATTTTACGTGTCTGACACCTTTACTTTTATGGGGGGAAAAAAATGAATGAGCGATGGCACGCATAATAATGCATTACATTATGTCAGAAGCAATGCGAAAACCAACATATTTTACAAACATCCATCCCGTTGTTTCCTCAATTTCCTGCTTCCAGTTTTTAAACTCATCAAAGGATGAGAACTATACTTCTTTCTATTTTACATTTATTTCATGTACTGATTCTATATGTTCAATTAAAAGAGGCCCGTTGTTGCTTCATGACTACATAAACTGCACGTCATTGTTTGTTTTCCACCTGATCCCCCCTCCCCCTCCATGGTAACCTCGCTAATGGCGTTTGGATTTGCGTGCATCATTGAAATTCTTGCTGCACACTGCACAGTGATAGGCGTACCATTACTGTATTTTTAGAATAGACGCGATAACATTCAAATTTTCGGGGTGAACTGCAGATACATATTGTCTTAGATTTCTATTGTACTCATATTCCCTTCCTCATTCCAGGCATAGAGCTCTTTTGATGCACTCATTATTAATAGTACACGGGGAACCGGGAATAGTAGGGGTAAGTCACACAAGACCCTAGGAGATGCGTTTTGCACACGCTCGTGTAAGTGGGTCAGCGTGACGTAAGACAATACAAACAATACAACTGCAACTTTTGTCTCTGTTATCGCAGTGATATGTTTTTTCACCATCAGCTATTAGCATAAGAATATTTTGAATACGTTGTTTTTGTGGGCCTTCAACGTCGGCATTTGTTGCAGTTATGCCGATATTAACCTTTGGAGACTAGAAAGGGATAATATCGTTTTTATGTTTAGACCAAACCATTTTGTGGAGTTTTGAAAAAATAAAGGAAGATTAACCACTAAATAGGGAACCTCTGCGAAGGGGCGAAATATATTGATGTGGATATAAGTATTTGAACGTAGGTATTCTGATTTAACCTTCAGCTTAGTGCAGAACTCGTATTCATATAAAAAAGCTTATGTAACGTCTGAATGACGTAGCGATTGTTGTCTGCATTATGCGTGTTGATAGTGTGCGCATCTGCTATAATATGCACGATACGGAAGGAAAAAATAAAAAGACGCCCTATACTGCTGATGGAAGCAGTATTTTTGTGTCACTCTGGCGTCCAATCATTAATAGATAAGATTGTTATATGTCCGTACTAAATAAGGACGGTAGCTTCCGTGGTCTAGAAGTAACATATGCGACTACTAATTCGGAGATACTGGATTTGAATCCCAGGTCATGCTGTCTGGGTAAGATTTCTTTCGCAGTTTTTCTTTACACTGAGATAGTGAGTGCAGATAGTTTTAAGGCGCCAGTAGTTTGAGCTCATTTGCGCCATCATTTCGTTCATCATTACAAACTTACACACACAGTATTCGGCCCACAACCCATAGCCAGAGCAACAATGAATTAAAGCGACAATAAATAAAATAAAACAAAAATTTCGGACCTGTATTTCGACATATTTGTCCGAATTTAGGAAATGTCCGTATTTTCTGTTTTGACCAATATATTTTATTCTATTTACCTTATCTAGTTCAGGTGTTGAATATAGAAAACGATTTGCATACCATAGAGCTAAAACTTCAATATACTTGTTTAATTAACCCCCTTAAATTACAACAATAGAAAGAAAAACTTCACTCTGGTGAGAAAAGTTACAAAGGACGTTAAGCAATCACAATTCTGGCTTTAACTGTTAGTTCATTTTTCGGTGTTTGAAACATTAAAAACGCATTTTAATAACGGGCTTGAGGTGTTCATACGTCTTGGCATGCTTTCGATCAGATATCTTGAGGAATACGCTCCCATTCTTCAAGAAATATTCGCCTCAACTCCCGTAAAGTTTGGGTGTCTTGTCTTAACCGCCGTTCCAGCGTGTTCCACACGTGTTTAATCGGATTCATGAACCGGACTCCTTGCTGACCGTGGTAAAACATGGATGCCCAATTCTTGGAGATAATCTCTGACCACGTGGGCAATATTCGGACGTGCATTGTCGCGCAATAAAAGAAAATTATAGACTGTAAGTGGGTCAAATGATACAACATGATTAGTCAAACATTCCTTAATGTACCTATCATCTGTTAGACTTCTATTTTCTACTAAAGTTAACTGAATACGAGCAACCATAGACACTCCTGCCCAAACCATCACCCCACCACCTCCAAATGGTAACTGTTCCGAAATGCAGCATTGTGCAGATCGTTCTCCTCTCCTTCTCCAAACTCTTTCATGTTCATCAAGTGAGCGTAGATTGAAACAGGACTCATCTGCACGGCCACGAGTGGCCGAGGTCGTTAAGGCGCGGACTCGTGAGCGGGAGGTAGGTCTGGGGTTCGAATCCCGTCAGGACCGTCCTCCCTGACTGAGGTTTTTTCAGGTTTTCCTCAGTCCTCATAACTGGCAAATGCCGGGGAGCTACCCTAAACTTAGGCCTGGAACGTTTCCTTCATTAAAAAGTCCTTTCACAATATATCATTTCATCTCATGTATCATCAGTGTTCACCGCCTTTGGTGTCTCAGTAGTAAAAACGGGCGTTAAACATTAATTTAAAAAATTCATCTGTGAACAGAATACAGCCCTGCTGTTCATTTCTGACCTCTATGATCATTTGCAAAAGACACTCGTTCTACTCAGTGCATTGTGAGCAAACTGGGATCAACTGCAGGTCTACTTGATATCAGTTCACTTGCTTTCAACCTGCTTTTAACCTTTTTGGCCGTTATCGGGCGTCCATGCATCCTAATAAATTGCTGGGCTACAGTCATAGCTGGCAGGTTGCGCTCCCTAAGAACTGTAAACACCATGTACCTGTCTCTCGGACGACCAGAACCTGGTCTTCTGGTATATTCTAGGGTCTCTCTCTCTCTCTCTCTCTCTCTCTCTCTCTCTCTCTCTCTCCCTCTCTCTGTGCTTCTAGTCAGTCCATTGCAAGTAACGTACACTGCGTCCATCATAGTTTAGTTCGAGCTTTATCTTCAATTTGCATGTTTAAGGTGGAATGTGACAACCCTACTTACACTCACAACATATAAAAATAAAGAAAACGACGATGAAACATAAAATGGTTAAGACAAAGTTGCTATATCTGAGACTTTGTACATGTATTTGGAATATTGGGTACAATGGCTTGTTTATAAACAAAAAACATTCAACATAGCCTACACGTCTCCAAAGCCTACCATAATATTTTATGACAGGCAAATATATTGCAATATACTCATATCTCCCTAAGTGTGTAGTCAAAAATTCAGACATCTCTGCTTGACTCTACTGCAGAAAATTGGTTAATAGATCAAAGATCTGCACCTATAGGCTGAAATAATGTAAAGAAGAACTTTCGTTTATAATAGTTCTTTTACTTGTTTTGCAGATAAGTTCTAAAGAGCAACATCAGAATTTATATTACTTGCCCGCATATTCATTTGCATGATACTTAGTAACTTTATGCCATCTCTACTAGTAAATTACTGCTCTACGCACTATTTGGAAGTTTTGCATCATATTTTGAGCTCACAGTCGGTTAGTTCATGAAATGACATTAATTGTTTCGTGTATATGTACATTAAATATATGTATACATTTTTCTAGGTATATTTATTTCTTCATGTAATAGTTCATGTAGCCACATATGCTTATTAATACTAACAACTGCAGTTCTAAATATACGTATAGGCGTTCACAGCCGCAGTTCTGAATGTTAAAATAACTTTTTCTGGGTTATGAGGTCGTGACCTAGTGATCACAAAACATTTATGTCACCTTCGTTACATTTCGTTACATCAAAGGAATAAAGTTGAATCTTTCTGTTTTACTGTCAATTACTTTTCTTAATGTAATGCTTCGTTGTAGCAGTAGAGAGTGATTGTGTGACGTTGGAAGAGGAAAATGGGGGAAGGGTGCCAAGGCTATGTCGACAACATCGGCTGAAGTGTTGACAAGCTTGGCAAGTGTCGGAACGCACATTCGATTTAGTGTGAGTTCTTTTTCATTAATGTTAAAATAGTTCCTATGAAGTGTAATAATAAACTGATAAAAGCAATAGAATTATCTATCACAAAATATATCTCTCTGACAACCAAGACTACCTCCGCGGTCTACGTGTATTGTGCTTGTCTCATGATCAGGAAGGTCACTTGATATTTTCCGCAGTTTTTCTGCAAGTTTCACCATCTCGAGTAGAGGGCAATAACAAACAAAAACAAAGATCTTTACGAGGGCAGGTCCATAAGTTTCCGGCTTCGCTGATAAGGATTATCACCTTCACAAAATCCTTATCTGTCATATCTTATCTGTTAAGTAAATAATTGCAGCTGTAACTGTGTTCAGTTGTTCACATATAGTTGCATAAAGAAGGCTATGTGTAGAAGATTGTGACATGTTGGAAATGGAGTATCGAGCTGTTATTAAGTTCTTCACAAAAGAAGAAATTACTCCAAATTAAATTAAACAGCGATTGGACGGTGTATATGGGGAAGCATCCTCATATTCTGCCGTAAAAGATTGGGCCAAACTTTTTCGAATGGGTCGAGAAAGCATTGGAGATGAAGAGCGTGCAGGTCGGTCCTTGGAGATGCTCACTCCTGGAAACATCGCTCGCTCTTGTGGAAGGAGAAATTATGGAAGACCGGAGGCTCAAAGTCACAAAAATAACAACAAGGATGGGCCTTTCTAAAATAACAGTCCTTCGTATTATAAACATGAATTAGGTTAGTGCAAGATGGGTGTCTAGACTTCTTTTCTCAGTCCAAAAGCTGCAACGAGTCATCTGTGGTCAGGCATATTTGGAGCTCTGCCGTGGTAACGAGAGAGAGAATTTTTGCAAACCATTGTTACAGGAGATGAAACTGTGGTCCTCTACTATAATCCCTTGTCCAAAAGGGAATCAATGGAGTTGCGTAAACCTGGCGAAACACTGCCTCTAAAGGCCAAGGTCACTCAGTCAACCAAGAAGATAATGACTACAATCTTTTGGCACTGTGAAGGAATACTCTTCATTGACTTCAAGCAGAGGAACATGACAGTACTATGCTGGCCTACTACACAGACTAGGTGTTTCCATCAAAGAGAAAAGGCGAGGAAAGCTGAGTGGTGGTGTGTGCACTTTTAAGACAACATGCCTGTGCACATAGCTCTTGTTGCAAAGGAAATTGTGAAGAAATGTGACTGCAAGGAGATCGACCATCCCCCATACAGCCCAAATCTAGCACTCAGTGATTATTTCCTCTTCTCAAAACTCAAGAAACTTTAAGTGTGACAAAGAAATGATGGATGATGTTTATGCCCATTTTGCAGGCAAGACTTCTGACTATTTTGGTGGGGAGGGGGGAATGAAATGTTAATTCAAAGATGTGAGAAATTTATTTCAATAAAGGGTACCTGCACTGAAAAGTGAAATAGTTTTTGTCTTTATCATACCAATAAAATGGTTAGGCCGGAAACTTATGGATCTATCCTCGTATGTTCCCTCGTTAATTAATGGAGTCAGCCTTAAGAAAGGTATATTTTGTGACACGCGCTTTTGTAATACTCAGCAATTAATTTTCAGTTTCATTGACATATTGATCTCAAGTGTGCATTTGAACTAGGAGTATAGGAAGAAGAACAAATATAGAAATGCAAAGGAACAGTTTCACAGAAAGAAATTACGTTGGTGACAAATTTCTACGTTTGAATTAGTGAAAGCAATTTGTTTTACATTTGTACCACCATAAGTTTTTAATTCGCCAAAGCAGTGGTCAGTGGGCAACACTTGCGGAGCTGTAACAAAGAAAAACGTTTCTGGGGGCGTGTTCCTCGGCTAATGCTAATGGACTGATGAACTTTTTATATAATGGGCGATTTTTTCCTTCGCAGAACCGTTTCATGCGTAATGGCAGGTCGGTCGGTTCCAGCTGGTACGGCTCTGAGCGGAAGTCAGAAAATCCACAGCTATGATTGTCACGTAAGTTATTACTAACACTTAAAAGTTACATTTATTCATCATTATTAAGAAAGAAGATGTAGGAACTGTCTCCCTTTATTTCCCATACATTTCTGACATCGGCTGATGAAATTAACCATTGCCCTTTGCAGTTATCTTTGAGAACGAGAAGAAATTTCTTCACAAATGTTATTTTTCAGTTCAAATAATGTATGTGACTTTGACTTGTACGAATTTTCCTATAAAACTCACAGGGCATTAAATCGGAAGAGGACCATGTGTAGCTTGTGACAAATATTTTATGAATTGGGCTCTTGTAGAGTTCTTTTGGAAAATCGCGAATCTACGTTTCCTCTCAGTTAATTCACGGAAAAAGGGTTACAAAATGCTCTACACAATCTATTCTATTAATTGTTTCTTAAAAAAAAAAAAAGTCCATTATTCTCTCGCCGCTAATGACGCACCGCATGTAGGGATTCCTCGTGAAGCAGTTCAGGTTTTATTGAACTCCAGTATCGGCTGTTTTATGAATTAACATACGCATTTAGCTGGAACCAAGGTTCATCCGTAAAGAAAACTAGATTAGGGTCAATTTCTCCATAATGCAGACTATTCAAAATCCATTCACAAAATCTGCTCCTGGATGCAGGGTCACCCGGTTAAAGTTCTTGCACTATAACAAATTTATAGGGTTTTAAATTCAGTAGCTTTGCACCCTTCAAACAGAGGAATGTGAAATTTCCATTTGTTGAGAAAGACATTTAGGGGAACGTTCCTGAGCATGTCCAACATTATCTATTTTTTCTTAGAATACTGTAGTGGCTGTGTATGCTTTTTATCAAAAATTCTTGCCGTTTCACGAAATTTATTTACCAATTTGTGAATCAAACTTCAACTTTGAAATTGAATATCAGGGAATCTCTCTTGAAACATTTTTACGCGCACACGTACAAATCGTAAATAAATACTCTTTGAGGAATGGAATACCGGAATTAAGTCATATTAATAATTAATACATTGTCACACAACACACAAGAACAGGTCCGTACTTTCCTAGAGTTAAACGCGTACTGACCTCCCCTCCGGCTTTCAAACGTGGGAAAGAGACAAGAACTGCAGAGCTGGGTCAATTGCGGCCAACTGCACGTGGAGCGGTCCCCGCGAAGGAAAAATCGTCCAGTAATTTTTTTTTTATAGTGTTTAACGCCCGTTTTTGCTACAGAGGCACCACAGGCGGTGAATACTGATGATACGTGAAATGAAATGATAAATTGGGAAAGGGTATTTTTTTTAAGGAAGGAAACGTTTCAGGCGTAAGTTTAGGGTACCTCTCCGGCATTTACCATTTATGAGGACTGAGGAAAACCTGGAAAAAATCCCAGACTTCCCGCTCACGAGTCCGCGCCTTAACGACCTCGGCCACCCGTGGCGGTAGTAAAAATTGATCACGCAACATTTACCAGAAACGGTTTTTAGTTGGAACTGAACTCAGTCATACTCTTTTGTAAGCCGGGATACATTTCATCGCATTTCATATACTCGGAACCCACTTTATTATTTCCAATCTGCAGGTATCCACAAATTCCCTTGCAACCACAAAATGAAGAATTAAGACTCGTATTTCCGAACGTAAGTTGAAGTGTTCCTTGGGAGAAATGGAAAGATGGACTTTCGCTGTTACTACAATTAATAACCACAGTATTAAATTAAGAAGACACCACGGTCCTTGTAACTACTAAGAATAATTATAGCAGACTTCACAGGGAGGCAAAAAAAAAAAAAAAAAAAAAATTAAGGATTAATACAATAAAAGAAGTGCTGAAACTAAATTGAATGTGGATTCAAGCTCTTGCCAAACATGTCAACACTCTAACCGACAGTCAGTATCGACATAACCTCGACACCCTTCTCTTCTTACGTCACATATTCACTTTCTATTGAAGATAGCCAAGAAACATTAAGAGTCAAGTAGACAAATGGCTCTGATGATTTCCGCCGCCTCCATGAAGAACGTTAGGTCGACATAAATATTTTGTGAGCACTAGATCACGGTCTCATAGAAATAGATTATTGTAACATTAATGCTCGTTGGTTCGAAGGACTTTGAAAGAAAAGAAAAAAAAGCTAGTGTTTTATCATCCATAGCCTTTCTGCTTCTCTGCAACAATTAACTTAATAAGATAAGGTTCAGCCCATGCACATAGAATGTACTGCCACAGTAAGGAACCACATACATTAAATGGGGGAAGACTTGACAGTGATTGTTGGACAATTATTTGTAACTCCAAGGAACAAACCTTACCTAGATCAACTTACAGACAAAAAGCACTTTGTTTACACAAAGTTACGTCACCTTTCATCGATAATAAACGCAAGGTCATCAACCTCACTAGCCGAGAGTTATCAACAGAAAATGGTTTGTCTGGGCAACTTCCTCATCACATTGACTTCGGTTCCAATGGAAGATATCGCCGATATGAAATCTGGCATCCACACATTGCCACGAGAGGCAACAAAAATAATACTACAGAATAAGCCACAATTATTGCAAAGCTGGTAGGCCAAAAAGCTTTCTAAGAGAAAGGAAAATGCTGAAATGCTTAAATAAGGATTCCAAATTGTTGATTCTTCCTGCAGACAAGGGGAATGCCACAGTTGTTATACAACAACAAAATTACAGGAAGATCGTGAATTTATTGAACCGTGAAATTTATCTTCGTTTCAGCTGGAGGTTCATCCCTTTTCGTTTTGACGTAAGAGCTACTAACAAGTATTAAAGGTATTGCTAATCTTCTTGAGTGTTACTTCACTACCACTTACTTTCTATGGAATGGAACAACATGAGGACGTAATGGAAAACCCATTAGCGCCCGCAACAGCTAATTACACGGAAGACTTCCAAACAACGGCCGTAGAAACAACTTCCAAGAAATTTTACTATTGGTACGGTACATTTGCAATACCATGGCAAGAAGAAACTCTAAATATGTTTTTGAGATTAGTCTTAACCCAGAGATTCAATTTATTATGAGGAACTAAATAAACAATCAAATTACTTTTTAAACACCTTGGTAATTAAACAATGTGATAAAAAGTTGCACATAAGATTTATAAAAAATCCTCGCATTCTAACCGCTGTTTTTTTTTTTTTTTTTTTTTTTTTTGTTATGAAAATTCAATTCACTATCTACAAAAACAAAGAAGTCTGATCAAGTCTCTAATAGACCGTGCCAACGATAATTATCAGCCACGATTTCTTCAAGAAGAGCTAGGAGTTAGGTCTTACCAACAATTATTATTCATCTAAAGAATTTAGAATATCTTTATACCCAAAAAGTCGTTCCTGGTGGTCTAGTGGAAACCATACTTACCTCGTAAACCCAAGGTCGCGGGTTCAAACTGACCATGGTTGATGACTTTTTAAAATACTAAATATGGCTTCCTTCAGAAGGGGAGTATAGTCGTTGGTCCCGTGTCGTACATTTACGGCAAGCCTAAAAGAATTGAATAGGATGCTAATGACTAGAGATATTAAGGAGTATCCTTGAAAAACATAACAACAACACTAATACAGAAAATCAAAATTTCTGGGAATAAAATAAGATTCGTTTGTGTTCAAGGGAAACATTTTCTGGCATACATTCGGAACGCTGGCGAAGTTTTAAAGAGGTGCCTGGTTAAGTGCATTTTCCTGCCCACTAGCCAGATATAACCAAGGACGCACGGGATTGTCCGTTATCTCCAGGTGTCTATAAACTACCTTGCAACTTGGAAGTGTACGTAGGAACTACGAAACAAAGCATTAAGCCACGTATTTCGAACATCATGTTCAATAACTATGATACCGTGTTTTACGAAGACACCAAGGTTCCTACCAAATACGCAAGCAATAGAAATATTTAAACATCCGAAAAACATTAATAAAAATGAAGCAATTGAAATCGAAAATTTGCCAAACGTGTCAACACTCCAGCCACGATCAATATTGACATGATCTTTGCACCCGTCTCCCGTCTTCCGCTTCTTGTATTACACACTTGCATTCTGTTGCTGACTGTAAACACCACATCTTTGAAGTCAAGCAGACAAATTCAGTTTTATTCTTCTGGCGATGTCCGCTAAAATGCTTGACGTAAATATTTTGTGATCGCTAGACTGTTGTCTCGTTGCAGGGAAATAGATTACTGTAACATTAACAATAGTTATTTTAGGCGTTTTCTTTCGCATTGCTTTATTACATTATCCAAAAGGTTGAAGCATTGACCGAGATCCCATTTACTGCATCTTTGCCTCATTAAACGTTATTTAAGACATCTTCAGGTGTGCTTTGTATTACCGACACTGTGTCTACCCTAGAGTTGACTTTATGATCACAAGAAGAATCTGTTTTATAGGTTTCTTATTCAAACATACGATGTAAAAGTTTTACTTGAACCTGGAAGAACTGCAATTGGTTTAATATCATCTCTTCTTTCATAAAAACCCACAATATTGAGTCAGAAAGTTAGCATGTTGCTCTAAAGTAAATATTTTTATTGACGTGGTCTTTATTTTTTATTTGTTTCCCTTATATTTAAGTTTTTTTGGTTTCGCAATACATGAAGATTAATCTTATTATTCGCAATAATAAGCTCACTTGTTGTCTCCGGGTGCTAATGACCATCCGTCTTTAAATTATAATCGTATTATTGTCTCATAAAGTTCCGCGTCATTTTCTTGCAGATCGTAATTTTAACACTGAACGCTGTTTCCCCCCTGTTTGACTCGGTTAAAGGTAATTGGATAATGGCATAACTCCTAGCGTAGGGTCGGCCCTTAGTGGTAACCCTACTTGTCTTCTAAATCCAAGATCATGGGTTCAAACCCGGCCGGGATCAAGTAATTTTTTCGGACGTAAAAATTTAAGTATGGCTTCCTTCGAAGGGAAGTAAAGCCGTGGGATCCGTGTCGTACATTTACGGCACGAAAAAGAACCTCAAGCCTGAAAAAAGAGACACCTGAGCAAAATTTGTCGGCCGTTTCACGCCCTGAATTGAATAGGACGCTGATGACCTGAGATGTTAAAGAGCGTCGGTAAATAAGTCAAGTCCCAGCGTAGATTATCACATAGGGCAGGAGCGTATTCCCTGGTTAAGGCCAGGCCTGGTAGGGGCCCTTGCATGAGCTGTTATTTTCCTGGTGGCGATTGAGTCCCTCTGTCCAGATTCTTGGGAGATGTGATCCTGAGATGAGTCCTATTCAGGCCAGAACAACTCACCTAGGCCGAGGTGGCGCCCTGGAAGCAGCCTGCCATCGGGGACAGTTGCAATGGTGGAGGTAGAACCCGCTATGGTGTACAATACTTCTCATCAACAAATAAAAGGAAAGAAAGTGAACGTAAGAGAAGTAATCGATCTGGACCTCCATTTATCGCGTGCAGTATTGCTGTTCTCCATACAGTAGATTTATATTTATAACTTAACTATAGTGTCCGTCACATATATACCATCAGAGTGTTCCAGCTTTACATCCTGTATAAGGTTCAGCTTTAATTGCCTTCAGCGCCTTACTTCAACCATAACGAGTGTCATGTTCCGGTATATATGTTTAAAGCACATGTCTGTATGTTGGGAGCTGGAGAGATTGCTAATCAGAGGAATGTGCTGATAACTCAACATTGAAAAGAGATGGCCATAGAAATCGGATAAAACGCCTCCAGAAAGATTTCTGCTCTGGACTTCACAAAAAGAGCCTCTCGGATTTTCAAAAGTTTGGCCACACTATTCATAACAGCTGATTATTTTTGTTTCCAGACCAACCTGTTAATTACAGGATAATACAAACACTAAATACGCACGTTGTATGCAAAGGAAAACCTGTTTATATAACAGCTCTGAGGTGTTTCAAGGACTTCCCTGTTTTGTGGGGATCCTCCAGAGCTGTGTTATTAATAGCAGTTCAACAAAAGGAAAAAGTGACATTCGCAAAGGGGCAAAGATAGACGTTGCAAGTTATTATTTTAATAGTGGGTAGCGGTGCAGCATTACTTTTACAACTGTAAAAAACTGTTTGAAAGAACAGGAATCAGTGACATTGAAGACACATAAAATGTTTATATAAATGCTAAATTTCCAAGATCTTGATCATTATATTAACTATTTTTTCTTCGGGTGGCGATCCCGTCGCGTGCTTATAAAATGTCGTGTTGCCGCTTTCCATTGTCAAGGCAGACACGTTGGTTGTTTATTCAACTATATGTATTTATATGTATGGAAATAACCCTTTTACTATGCATTTTATTTTTTTATTTCATTTCATTTGAACCAATTTCAAAGATTTTCATATTTGAAGAAATAATTTTAAATGTGACTGTACATCACAAATAATGTGCACGCAACATAATAAAGTTCATTTGGCAATAGATACGCTACATATGGCTGAACATTGCAACCTCCGTACGGTATTTATACGCAACTTTATGTATGGTAATATGGCAGTATTGCGGTCTTGGGCCGTAACAGGTGAACGTATTATTGCTTCGTGTATGCAATAAGTCTTACAATGAAGGGAAATAAACCGAGGAAAGGGCCTGCTAATGAAAGATGGATTTGAACTGCAAAAAGTGCATGTTTCTACAGACGGAAAACTAAATGGAGAGTACAGAGAATAATTTTAAAGCCAGGATGATCGCAATCCGTGCCAATGAGATTGAAAGTCTAGAAAATAAAACATTGTAACAATCAAAATGAAACCCGTACTCTATGATATGATGTGCAAATGGAGGCTTTGAAATTAAATTCAAAACACCGTCTAATATAATCAAATTGCCGCTAGTCAAATGTCCGGCTACATGGGTCGTTTACAATATTCAGATATGAAGTCCCTTCGGCAAAGATTACACCGTCTCTCTTAGCTTTGCTCTTTCTATCGTCGAAACAATACTGCAATTAACGACAACTTGAAATGAAGATTTCTTGCTGATTAATAAGTAATATAATAATATTCAGATACATTTGCGAACTTAAGATTTTTGTGCGAAAGTGAAACAATTAAATATTACACTTTTCTGCAAAATACCCCAAACAATTGTTTACCGTTCATCCCCATAAAAACGAATTGGTGTACGGTCTGAAAAAAAAAATCACAAAATACATATTTCACATTTTTAATGTTAAGTGTAAAATGTTCAACAATAGTTTGAAGAAAATATGGGAGGATATAATGTGGATTTCATGTGACACAGACGCAAGAAGGAGGTTTAACTGCAGCTTTCAAAGATAACAATCTGAAAACGGAGCATTATTATTATTATTATTATTATTATTATTATTATTATTAAGTCATTACCAAACGAGGTGACTCAAGCAGTACATTTCAGACTCGCATTCAGACCTGGTTTTTCCCCAGGTTTCTGCTGATCACGTAGGCGAATGCTGAGATAGACACATTCCACAAAATTTCCGCTCTCTCGTTTTCTTTCAAGTCGTTCCGTTGGTTCTGTTACAGAGTTGAAAGTGCCAGGGCGGGGTGGGCTGGCGCGGGGTGATGTTGACTTGCGCTTTTGAAAGGTTCCTGCCCGGACGCGAAACCTTCTGAGGGGTTCCACCGGCATCGGGGTTTTCTATCTGGAAAGATGTTACAAACCCCGCCTACGGCCGCTCGTGGATCCTGCCGCACGGTATCTCTCTCACCTCCCTTCCTTCCGGAGGTGGGCGTAAGCACAAAGAGCCAGCCGTACCGAAGAATGCTCCTCTGCCCCAAACAATCCAATCAAGACACTTGTTCGGATTACCATACCTAAGTGCTGAAGAAGTAGGAAATTGTTTCACTTTAGATTTTTCGGTAGGTAAACCAACGTCGGTGTTATCTTGTGGAAAGTTACGTTTGAGAGAATGCTGTTTCCCTCCATGTGGACTAACAAGTTACAACAGCTTACCATGTAAAGCAAACGCTTATGAAGCTTTACTTAGTAGATTTAAATCAAGCATATCCTGACATTTGGACTTTTTTCAAACGGAGAGCTATCTCAAAAGCAACGTCAGTGGTGGTACTATGAAAAAAACATAGCCTCCAAAGAGAGAGAACTTAAGATCAGTCAATATGCATTGGAAAACAAACATTTTGTAATAAAATCAGTATGTGAAGATGTCGTATTTAAAATAGTTTGCACAATTTTAATTACTGACAAGCAATCTGCGTGTCCGCTAATGTAAAATTAAATGTTACTGAAAACCAGCAAGCAACAGACTGAAGAAGTACGTGTCAGCGTTGCAAGTTTCACGGTGTAGATGAAACAGGGCAGTTACAAGATTAAAAGAACATATCAGACACACGAACAATATAAAATTGGAAATAATCGTGGCGGCCAGTCATGTGACCGAAATCGCTACACGATGATTTTAAAAAAAGTAAAAATTCTAGTTTTCAGTAATTGCTATAAGGGAATTGCTATAAGGCAATAGAAATTAGAAAACAAACACATGTCTGGAATAGAGACAAACTTTACAGGTCGACCACCGAGAGACAACTGAATAAACAACACCCCAATAAAGATTCCGCTCGTCATTTGATCTTTATTCTTGTTCATTTGTTTATTTATGGACACACTGTCACATCTGAGGTCATCAGCGTCCCATTCAATTCAAAGGTGAAGAGGTTGTTTTACGTGCCGTAAAACTACGACATGGGACCCTTATTAAGGAAGCCGTGTTTAGAATTTTTACGCCCGACAAAATTGGGATTGAACCGTGATCTTGGGTCCACCAGGACCGTCTCATTTGATCGTACAACGTGACATTTTTAATTTTAGACTATTGTCCAGCAGCGAACTGTGTTCCAGTTGTATTGCAATACTGTCTTTAGTGACGGTTAAGCATGCTTTTATAAACATATTTTACTGTACAGAAATTCACATTATCGCTCTGTTCAAATGATGATTTAATTCTGTATCGTGGTTTTAGATAGTAAATCTAAAAGTTTTTGCATATTTGGTGATTTTTAGATGCACTCTGGCCTCTCAATGCCTTTGTTTGTGTACCACAAACTATCTACCACTAGTTTAATATTTACCTGTATTTGTGACTCGTTTATTATGCTTTTTAATAGAAAAGTTGACCTAAAAGTCTGTATGCTGCAACTTTTACAATTTTAATAGAACATGCAAGTAAACTGTATGTTCCGCAATCTTTTAAATTGGTCACCCAAGTGTTTAATACCCTTACGTTTCCACCAATTAATAAATAGTAAACGCAAGCCCAGTGTTTTACAATTAATCGCGCTTTAATCAAGTACTAATGAAAGTTGTTTTTCTCCTCCTATTTACCTATTTGTTTCTTTTATTTCGACATTTTCTTCATACTTTAGTACAGAAGCCGGGTTTTCAATAAGGAATAAGTTTGTTCATTTTAATAACAACAGATTAATTCATTTACCACGTGTTATCGTTTATGTAACATTTTATTAACTCCGCATAAGATGTTTGGAACATTACGTAACGCATCACGATCTAGCACCAACATACAAAAACCCATACGCATCGGACTTACTCTAGACTACCGGTGTTAAGTAGGCGAAAGAACTGATAAATATGACATGGAATTAGCGAAGAATTTGTGTGAGAGAGTGTCTTAAAACACTGGTAATTTAATTCTTTTTCTAAAACTATAGTCAAGTAGACGTTGTCCAGTTGCACTGCTTGAACCAGGGCTATCATATGTTGAAACTTTAAAAATGAGAATATCTTGTCAATCGGACTTTTCGAACCCCTAAATGTTGAACCTGGTGGTGCAGTGGTAATCATACTTGCCTCATAGACCCAAGATCTACCAAGTTCAACCACATCCAGGATCTGTGGATTTTTTCGGTCGTTTCTTCGGAAAGGAAGTAAAACCGGGGTCCCGTGTCGTACATTTACGGCACGAAAAAGAAGCTCAAGTCTGAAAGAAGAGGCCTATGAGCAAAATTTGTAGGCCATTTCACGCCCTGATTTGAATGGGACGCTGATGACCTGAGCTGTTAAAGAGCGTCCGTAAATAAAACAAATCAACAACAAGAACCCCTTAACATCTTACATACAAATTCTACAATGAGAGAATTTGTTCAATCAATTAAAATTAAGTGAAATGCTTAATAAACATGTTCTGATACCTGAATTATTATTAGGTCCTATTCACAATGAAAATTAAACGTAACGTAAACTTAAATATAAAAGTTAGATGCTAAGTATTGTAATGGAACCATTCACAACGAATCACATAAACATAAAAATTAGACGTAAATTTAGACGTTTGCAAGATCCAAGGTATTGCGTCTACGTGTGACTTAAACTTAAGAATTCAGATCACAGCTGCTCTGTTTGTAGAGCTCTGTGATAGAATTTATCCATACACGGAGAACGGAAATTAAATGCAATTCTTACTGCTTGTTGCTGCAAGTCCCGAGCTACGGCGGAGAGTGCCGAAGGTAGTGACTTCCACAGATAGCTAGATAATAAGGCTTTAAAGCGATAATGCGCTATATATATAGCGTATTATATATAAATTAACAGTAATAATAAAAGTAGATAAGGATAAAACACCGAGAAAAATCACACTTGAAATTGCTATATTTCGAAGCTTGGTCTAGCTTCTTGCCATTGAAGAACTCGCAGTAGTTCGAAATATAGCAATTTCAAGTGTGACTTTTTCTCAGTGTTTTATCCTTATCTACTTTTATTATTACTGTTAATTTGTTACATTGTTAATAGTGTTACTTTATTTTTATTTTTCATTTATATTATACATAATATATATAGACACACATAAATGTGTGTATGTGTGTGTGTAATTATGTTTGTGATTCTTTTTCCTGCTGCAATCAAAGAAGATTTGCCACTATTACAGTGATTTGCCCGCCCCTATCAATTTATATTTACGAAAAACCTTTGGGTCCACCGGTTTCTAGGATTTATCCGAGGTTAGCGTTAGTATATATGAATTAATTGCGAATTCTAATAAGAGCAGATTTACCATCGTTACAATAGTTTACCCGCCCAACAATTCCCTGTTAATTTATATTTAAAAGTTACGGAGGACAATGCATAGGTTACATTATATGTAACAAAAAATAATACACGCAACATTAACACTGCGGCCACGCACAGTAGTTCGGCTCTCTCCGCTGTCGCTCGGGACTTGCAGCAGCTAGTAGCAAGAGTTGCACTTAATTTCCGTACTCCGTGTAAGGGCATGTTAAATGGTAGCGAGAGCTGAAGATCAGCGACTCTGTAGGAATAATGACGTCAATGTACAAAAGATTAATTTCATTATAAGAAAGCTATCCTTGCTCATGTTACTCCAAACAAATTAGTTACTGCACTTTGCATATGCATAAACGCTACCGCTGTCTGCTCAGAAGCAGCCATTTTCAATCAGCTGTTAGTTGATCTTCGCTTATTCTTATTATTGACTGGCTAATACGTATGTTGCGTATTTCATTAAAAAATGCCTACATACTACTACGTTAAAGTTTATTATGTTTACGTTTAATTTTCATTGTGAATGGGGCCTAACACGAGTGAGCACATATAAATGCATAAAAACTACGATTAACTTTACTCTTAAATCAAATTCCATTCACTCCATGTTCTAATAGTGGGGGAACTTCTGTTAGACAGCCCATGAATATTACTTGTTTTTTCTTTAAAATGTCAGCATTTGTTTTAGCAAATACAAATGAAATTCTACACTAAAATGATAAAATTTGTACTTTTCTATAGCAAGCTCCTTCGTTATCTCCACAGCAAGACTACTTCTCTCCCTAGACCACTGCATTTGAATTAAAGCGAATAGCTTTTCACGTTGGCATTGTGGGCAAGAATTGCAAAGAAGAGCTATATAATTTTTAAGAATTTCTTCATTGCAGCTGGTTATTTGCCCCGAGACAATCAAGAATTGTTTTAGAGCTGGAAACATTTTAATACACATAGAAATTGCTACAAATTATGAAAGTTACAGCTGAAGATACTTAACCTTGACAAACCTATAAAACTGTTTGAGAAACTCCACTCAAACTGTATAGAAAATAAAAATAATTGAGTATCCTTAGCAAAATTTATATACAGGATTAGTTAAGTGTTCTGTTCCACCTAAATTACAGGAAATTCGCATGTTTCAAGATACAGTTATCAATAACTCTATCTTGATTCCCCCGATTTAAGCCCCTGCGATTTTTATCTCTAGGGAGCATTAAAAGAGAAAGTATACAAAACAAATCCACACTTTAGATGGACTTAAAACTAGCATTCGTCAAGAAATTACTGCCATTTCTCAGAGGAAACTACAGAGTGTAATGAGCAATTTCCTAAGCAGGTGTCAGAAATGCTTGAACAGCGAAGGGAGGCTGTTCCTTGTTTAATATACGTGAGCAATTTATTTTTCTTTCTAAGTGTTTTTGTTATGTATGTTAGAAATAACTTACGCGACAAACCGTACTATATTTACTGCGGACTTTCTGTCAGCCGCACCGCCGACATAGCAGTCAGCCTCGCCGGCCGGCCGCACGCCGCGAAACCGGTTGCGTGAATGATGGCTCACTCCGTATTAAACACTTATTCCGAATGCCATAATTATTCATTAATTCAAAAATGCAGCAATTGTATCTTCTGTTTTATTTGTTTACTTTGCACTTTCAATAGCTTTATTTGAAGTCCATCACTTTCATAATCGAAATACTGGATTACTAGTGTCTGTAGATACACACAGAATGAAATGTCGTGCAAAGACTTCAATATTCCCTGCACTGAATGAGGAACTAACATTGAATTAATAATAAGCTCTCTTTCCGTACTAACACTTGATATTATTTTAGTTTCTGCTCAGTCATGAAACATTTCTTTTTGTAATTTAAAAGAGCATTCCATTAACTTGAGCTATTTTGCTTGCAATAGTAATGACAGCAAGTTTGCCCACTGCAGCACATGCATCTTTCTGAACTTCTGAAACCCAATTCTAAAATTGGGTTTCACAAAATATTTCCTAAATTTTTCCGAGGAACTGTGTGTGCCGTATACATTCTTTGATGTTATTTTGAGTTCATGTGGATTTCAAATCTGCATTTCTCTTATTGGTTATAGGAACGCATGTGCCTGGGTACACTTCATGCTCTTTGCTTCCCACTCCACACGACCACAGCAAAAACAAAAATATCTTTTCTTCAATTCGTCTGTGAATTTAACACTGCTGTCGACATTATACAATTCAAGATTTCATGAAGTACTAGAAAAAGAAAAGCAAGATTATACTAATTTAGCAATTCTATTGATTGAACGTTATTTACATTTGTTTAGTCGTCATAGTTTAGAAATACTACTGCACAAACATTTAAAGAAAACCTGTACGAAAAAACCAAGTTAAACGATAGAAACACGACAAACAGGCCTTTATGTGAGTCATATGTGAACCGACCAGTAAAGGGTAAAAATAAGGAAACGGAAGCGGAGACTCGTCGGTCTATTAAAGGCTTCCTTAAGAAAATGAATGCGTGACGCGTGAGTAAAGAGTAGCGGTCATTCCACTCAAACGTAGTATTACGTTGAGTTTTGTCTGTCCATACGTCAGTAGTCTGTTTGACGCAATGCTAGTGAGAAAAAGCGGAAAAGAGCTGTGAGACATCAGAGTGGGTTCATCCAACAGAAAAATATAGCGGAAACTAGGATGCGTATTATAAACTATGCAGAGAACTACAAACATATCTTGGTTACCTCAGTATAATTAAGCAACAATTTGAACTGCTGCACGCACATACGAGGGTAGGTCCATAAGTTTGCGGCCCTAGCCGATAAAGATTATCGTCTTCATAAAAACCTTATCTGGTGTCATACTTTATATGTTAAGTAAATAATTGCAGCTGTAACTGTGTTCAGATATAGTTGCATAAAGAAGGCTATGTGTAGAAGATTGTGACATGTTCAAAATGGAGCTCGTGCTGTTATTAAGTTCTTCCAACAAGGACTTCAAATGAAATTAAACAGCAGTTGGACGGGGAAGTACCCCCCTCATAAAATACCCCCCTCGTAAAATAATGGGTCAAGCTTTCTCGAATGGGTCGAGAAAGCATTGAAGACGAAGAGCGTGCAGATCGGCTCTTGGAGGTGCTCACTCATGAAAACATCACTCTTGTGGAAGAGAAATTATGGAAGACCGGCGGCTCAAAGTTACAGAAATAGCAGCAAGGTTGGGTCTTTCTGAAACAACAGTCCTTCGAATTATTCATGAACATTTAAACTTGAATAAGGTTACTGCAAGATGGGTGCCTATACTTCTTTCCTCTTAGCTTGAATTATTCTATAATAGCCTCTTAGAGAGCTCTACTTATATTTATACTTTCTATGTTAGTTGTTACAAAGAATTTCAAGTGATTCAACTTTATAGACAGATAAGCCACAAAACAAAATGCCTACAGAAGAAATACAGACATTCCTGGGTAAAAGAGTATTTTAACCAGGAGATTTGAGAAGTGTTTATTGCAGCAGTAATACCATGGAATAAATTTAGTGTTTAAGGTAGTTGACTTGCACATGCGGAACATGTCAATTTAAATAAAACCTTGCATATATAAAATCAAACAATTATATTGTTTGCAGCAGAATCCAGCAACTGCAAACCTAAGGAAACTTTGATACTGCTATTAAATGTGTGGATGCAGCAAGCGGTAGGCAAGGTGAATTGTACAACAAATTGGCGAATATTCTCGCAAAAGAGGATCTGAGCTAAATTAGATTAGCAAAAAGTTCAAGTCCTAGCTTGTTATCTGATTACAATGGGGGTAGAAAGGAATGGTTTCTACGCGCATGTTTATTTTTACGGACAGAAGGACAAAGTTCGGCCATTTAAACAAGAAAAAGATTACTGGTCCACAAAGCTTTATAAACTGAGTTACTGGAAATAACTAAGACATTTTGATGTTTGTTGTTAAATCTAAAGCTGTAAATATTTCATCTTATAACGTTAACGTTTTTGGTTTTCATGAGATCTGATGTTATGAGCAAGTTCGCAGACTTTCAAGGTCATGTGTAAGTGCATATTTGCATGCAATTTTAGAGTTTTAAGTGAATGTAATTCTCAATACATTTATTTGTATTTTGCTAACAGATACAATTTTCTTAGCTAATAGCGTTAAAGACTTTCTAGGAGTAACTGCCTATTATTATTATTATTATTATTATTATTATTATTATTATTATTATTATTATTATTTTTTTTTTTTTTTTTTTTTTCTCAGTTAAAAACCGGCTTCTTGTCAGTGAAAACACAGTGGGTTCGAACTTTGCTCATCCATCCGTATTGCACTTCTCTTTGGAGATGGTACTTTGGAATTTTTGCACGATTTCTTTTGCACATAAGAACCACAAACAAACTCTTTGTTTAGCGTATATCTCATTCTTTGCTCAGTATACAAATACACATAGAAAGTATAGTTCTCTCCTCTTACGAAATAGTTGGTATGATAAACACACCTAGGCAAGTGTAATTGTCTGCGTCAGCGGAAAATAACGAGAACTGTCAGTCGGTTTCCATTAGTAGATACAAACGGCAATTTCCTAGCGGAATATAGGCAAGGTTTATGGTCTTATATAAACATATGTAATTACATATAAAATATCTTCTAGTTAAGTACTTAAACATTCAGAAATGACCGGAAATGGGAAAGAAAACGAAAATTATATTAGAAAAGCTTTATATTGAAATAAAGAAAATTCTTTTCCGTGAAGAAAAGTTTAAATTATGATATCAATCACAGACACTGTCGTTTTCATTTATCCCAAAGAGATAAAAATAGACCTGGAAAGGAGAGGGAAGGAGAATGATAACTGGGGGAGTATGTTGTACTTCTTGCAGTTTGATTCAAGAGACAAGACGTTCTACTGAGAACATGGAGGAAACTCACCAGAAAATGTGTAGCAGGCAATATTATTTTCAAAATTTTTGGCAATTTTTTTCAAGGGGGGCTCCCTTTACTTTGTGCTTTCCTATTGACTGCTCACCACTACAATTTCGTAAATTTGAAGAATCTCATGATTGTGATTGGCTTCGGATTTTCAAGAACATTCTCTGGCAGTTCAGGCGAACCAAACATAGACTCTAATCAAGCTTTATGTCAGATCTACATAGTTTATTATCCCTGTGTTTAACATAGATGGGGAGTACTGCATTGCATAGCGCGTATTCCCGAACGTTTTCCTTAATTTCACCATAGAATTAAGGATCAACATTTTCTTCTTCCCTCCAGCTGCAATATATGAAATGCTTTTTATACACGGGTAATTTTTTATGAATGCATCTTTAAAGTGGTCGCCATCTCCTTTTACGTCAACATCTATTATAACATATACACCATGCTTATTATATCTTTAATATGTAGTTTTCATTACATGTGTATTTGTGTTTTGGTTCGAGTACAGAAGACTTATTCATATCCACTGCTTTCTATTTTCTTCTATAAGAGCGACAATCTGCAACATTATAGAACAAGTCGTTCTGCTATCTGCAACTTGCCATGCCTAAAATAACAAATAAGATTACGATAAGATTTCTAATGACCTTTTAATAACTGAATCGCTTAATCTGTATAAAGCAGAAGTAATTATAGATTGCAGCACCTGGGGCTCAGAAGCGGGAAATTGGATCATTTTGCGACTCAAAATACTGCCTTCTAAGTTCGTTGATAGCTGCAATTCACAGCGCAGCCTGGCGGTACGTCTTGGCGTTCAGCTCTAGTGTTTACTGCAATATGGCTGTTTTTCATAATTATAATACAGTGAAGAAGTGGCGTTTTGAAAACCAGCTGGGTGATGTGTCTATTCACCGAAGGGCTGCTTTGCGTGAAATGGTCGGTGTTTGCTCACATAAGGAAGTTAGCGGGAAAAGCACAAGGATGACTTCAATCCCAACGTAAAAAACCACTACCAACATTGCGGGTAAGGTTAAAGCTTTATGTTTGCAAGAGCTACCAACGTTTTCGGGCGACAATCGTGATTTATGCCTTGCCTGCGTTACTCTCTTTCATCAGTCGTGTAACTTACGCTCTAGGACTTTCTGGGCAATATAAGGCGTCGTTCGTTATTAGAACGTATAAAAGGGCGACTTATCCAAATACTTGCAGTACTACTCACGAGGATGTTTAATATGAGAGTTTTGCATATGCAGATCTGAACCTGCACAATCTTTGACAGCATAATTGTTACGTTGCTAATTTGTTAAGCATCGCGTTTGGCTAATTGTAATAAGAAAGCAAGGCAAATGTCCAAGCACACACGGGCGTCTTTGCAATACAAATGCGTGTGTCTGCTTACGCCATCTCTATAAGGCAGCGGGCATTAAGAGGACAACGACGAAAGTCAATGTTGCATGCGTTGCCTTGCCGGCAGCACGTTTCTTACTCGTTTCTTTTGCTGAATGGTTAGCGTTCGAGCTTAGGGTGACTGGGCTTTGTTAAGCCTCTCGCGTTTGGCTGATTGTAATAAGAAGGCAAGGCAAATGTCCAAGCACACGCGGGCGTCTTTGCAATACAAATGTGTGCGTCTGTTTACGCCATCTGTGTAAAGTAGCAGGCATTAAGAAGACAACATCGCACGTTAATGTTGCATGTGTTGCCCTGCCGGCAGCGTGCTTCTTACTCGTTTGTTTGGCTGAATGGTTAGCGTTCGAGCTTACTGTGCCCGAGGTTGTGGGTTCGAGCCTTCTTTCGCCAACTTTTATTTTTTTTACAGTTTTTTTCAAATTTAAATTTCCAAATTTTTACATCTGTTGTATTTTATAGACCCTCCAGGTCACGAATCAGTTAAACTTTTTGGTCTTATCGCTTCTGTTAGTGAAATGACAGCCCGTCAAAGTAGGAAGTCGTAACTTTTGAAACTGCATAAAGGCCGTAAAAATAGGAATTTCGCGAAACGAAGACCAGATCTGAGATCCCGAGAACCAAAAGTATGTTGGTTGTGAATTTCATCGAAATCGGCGATGGTTGTAAATTTTCGACCGATTTTGAAGGCGAAATTGACGGTTTTTGCCACCTAAAACCACCAATATCTCCGCTCCCTGGACACATTTTTCAACATTTCGGGTACCAATAGGAGCGTCTGGAACCGGACTAAGTCTCGTAAAAGTTTCAAGATTCTATCTCCATTCTTTGGGCAGTTATGAGGGCTAATAGGTTTCAAAACACCAAGTCTAAAGCCTTGGATTTTCAGTCGGCTGAAAACTCGACTTTCTTATTTCGCAACGTATCCCAGCACTTGGGGTGTCAATAGAAAGCTGAAGTCATTTAGAATTCAACTCTGGTCTTAGATTTCGAATATTTGCAAAATTGCGGCTGTTATGAATAAAAACGTGTTAACAGTATGCTCCAGCATAGGACCATTTCAATATCACAAAATGGACGGCAGTATTAGAATTAGGAACTTTCCAAAATCTCCGAAAATTACGTTAAAGTAATTACAGATGCCCAACATCAAACAAAAATGACTCATTTCAAGATAGCTTAGATTAGGGCAGGAGGAAAATTGTTCAAAACATCAGCATTTACAAAAGATAAGGGCAACATTTGAGTCTACATCAGCATCGTGCTCTCAATGGCCGAGCGGTCAGCGCCCTGACCTGCGAAGCACGGTAACCCGGGTTCCATTCCCACTGCCGGCGTTTGCTTTTTATGTCAAGTCTTTGCGTAAGTTCAAAAGTCATCAAACTCCAGTTTAAAGCAAAATTTCGTCAGCAGCTCCCGTGGCCGAGTGGATAAAGGCGTGACTCTGCAGGTGGTAAGTTCTGAATACAGCGGTTCGAGTCTCTGGAGGTTCATCTGCTTTATTTATGGACGGCGGAGCAGCTCTGCAAGTGGTGCCCCCTGTGAGCGTAGGCATGCAGTTTGTATATAACTGCGGGAACTGCAGTCCCACATAAGTCCTACCATGAGAGCACCACTGCAGAGACGCGGGAGCACAATTTTATACAACATTTCGCCTGAGAAAGAGTAAAGAGGTAGGGAAAATGAAAAATTTTGCGTCTCTCCCTTAGCCTAGCGGTTAGAGACACGGCTTTTTGAGCGGCGGACCCGGGGTCGAATCTCACGCAGAACTTGTTTTTTTTTTTTTTTTTTTTTTAATTTCTTTCGTGCCTATGCACGCACCGAAACGTTACATTTTATAGTTAAAACCATCTTGAAACTGAAATTTTAAATGGATTCTGGTGCACCGCTCAGGGGCCGTGCCTCACAAGGGAATTCCCACTCTCCACTTAGCAAGCAATTCCTGCATTTTAAGTGGAGAGTGGGAGCAAATTTCACAAGGCATATTCCAGGGTAAGGATTGTAGAAGTGGAGAGGTCTTTATTACATGCATAAAAGGTATTGATGATGAGGGCGTTTAATGGCTGAGGAATACGTGGTGATGGATGCGGTCAGGATCATTGTAACATACACGCCAACGTACGAATAACAGAAATAGCACAATCTCATCACCCTGCATCCTCACTGTGAACAAGCTTGCACGCGAGTTATCTGTACATTTGCAAACACGTTAATTGAGAAACATTTCAGTTTTCCACGCATTTGGGCCTTTTAATCATTTCCCACTCGCGCGCTGCTGTTCAGTTCGTGAGCTAGGTGCCAAATATTAATTACTCAGTGATTGGCTTTCTATGCACAGCTACTGAAGTGGCGGTTTACTTTATTCTAATGGGCGTAACGTGACCGCCGGATCTCGCAAGACAAAGATGTTCACAGTGAGGCGCCATCTACACGAGGATGCCACCCACATACGCTGCAGCATTAAATTAGCAAGTGATATTTTGCTGTGAGAGAAAACCGATTTAAAAAAATTTGCTAGACATCCAAACGTGCTCTATTATGATTCTTTCTCAGTGGATATGGATATGGATAGAACAACGTACTAAGAAATTTGTGGCATCTCAAATTGTAAACGTCGAAATGTGGCATATTGAAATATGAGGTTTTCCGACCTTCACAAATACCCAAAGCTCACCATCCAGGTTTTACGTGTTCATCCAAACGTCTTGTTTGCGGATATTACGAATTGCTCAAAGCTGAAACAGGTGATTGTGTAATTCTACACTTAGCACTGGGATCCAAGTTTACCGCTAGCCAAACCGAAACGCTACTAAATTTCCGCCGTCAATTGCATTGTCTAGCTATGCTCCGCAGCGGATATCAGTTACACGTATATTTGTTTCCCTACATTCTAAAAATGAAAAACATTGGCATGAAAGTCGCCTAAAACGTTGGTAGCCCTTGCTGTTTACGTAAAGCATTAACCTTACCTGAATGTTGGCAGCGCTTGTTTACGTTGGGAATGAAGCATTTGCGTTTGGGTGTAACTTTTCACCTAACTTCTGTGTATGGACACGCACCGACTATTTCACGCAAAGCGGCACTTCTTAATATATCCACGGTGAAAAGACACATCGCTCAACCGGTTTTTTACCTTACAAACAGCAACCTTTGCACTGCATTGACATGGAAAACCTCCAGACACAGCCATTTTGCAATAAACACTGGAGCTGAAGACCAAGAGTACCGATAGGTTGCGTTGCGAATTGCAGGAATCAACGAGCTTATCACGAGTAATTGCAGATCGCAGCACTTGGAGTCGAGAAGCGGGAATTCGGATCACTTTGGGACTCAAAATACTCCCTTCTACCGTTAATGTGATAAGCTAGTTGATTGGGGTTGTTTTTGTTGTTATTATTCTATCCTCGCATGCCAAAACGCCTCAAGAGCAACATTAAACACACTTGTATATTAACTCTCACAGTTGAATAAAGACTAAACATAGAATCATGAACATTGTACTAGATAAAGCTGATGTCCGGATGTTCTCGCTGCTATCCAGAATGACGAGAAAGATGCTCGGGTTGACTGATATTCCCGATTATACTTTCCAGATATCGATCTACCGCAATTGTCAAAAAAGTAACCGCAACAGATCATTTTAGAGGTAGCTGTATTTTAGAATGCACATTACGATTGAACCAAATCAGCTTTACTACTGACAACAAATCCCCCCCCCCAAATATGAGTCAGGGCAGAGTTAGGCACGTATTAGATTGCCGATAAATACGTGAAGAAAGTATACAAAAATATATTAAACCAGTGGCTGGAAAAGCAACTACGACTCCAAATATACAGAAAGCGGCTAAAATTAAAATAAAACTAAACCATTGAGAGACAATACCCCAGAGCCATAGAAATTACATTCCTTTTTAATTCCATATATTTCAGAAAACAAATTTATTCCGAATAGAAGAACTTTCGATAGATATCCCCAAGATCTACTTTGCGGACTGCAATTTCCCTCTAATGGGACGAAAGTGCTCTAAGTAGACCATGATAAACCTCGCTTCTTGCTACAATTCGCAGCGCAGCCTAGCGGTAAGTCTTGGCGTTCAGCTGCAGTATCGATTGCAAGATGGCTGTGACCAGAAGTTTTTCATAATAATACAGTGAAGAAGTGGCATTTTGTAAAGCGAAAACCAGCTGGGTGATGTGTCTTTTCACCGTGGATCTAATACGAAGAGCTGCTTTGCGTGAAATGGTCGGTGTTTGCCCCCAAGAGGAAGTTAATGGGAAAAGCAGATGGATGGCTTCCATCCCAACGTAAAAAAGCACTGCCAACATGCAGGTAAGGTTAATGCTTTATGTTAGCCAGAGCTACCAACGTTTGCGGGCTACAATCGTGTTTTATGCCTGCGTTACTCTCTTTCATCAGTCGTGCCACTTACGCTCTAGGACTTTCTGGGCAATGTGAGGCGTCATTCGTAATTAGAATGTATAAAAGGGTGACTTATCCAAATACTTGCAGTACTATTCACGAGGATGTTTGATGTGAGAGTTTTACATATGCGGTTCTGAACCTGCACAATCTTTAACTGCATAATAATCACGTTGCTAATTTGTTAAGCCTCTCGCTTTTGGCTGATTGTAATAAGAAGGCAAGGCAAACGTCCAAGCACACATGGGCGTCTTTACAATACAAATGTGTGCGTCTGCTTAGGCCATCTGTGTAAAACAACAGGCATTAAGAGGACAACGACGCACGTTAAAGTTGCATGTGTTGCCGTGCCGGCAGCATGTTTCTTACTCGTTTGTTTGGCTAAATGGTTAGCGTTCGAGCTCACTGTGCCCGAGGTTCTGCGTTCGAGACGCGAGTGGGCAATTTTTATTTTTTTACAGTTTTTTTCAAATTTAAATTTCAAAATTTTTACATCTTTTGTATTTTATAGACCCCCCAGGTCACGAATCAGTTAAATTTTTGGTCTTATCGCTTCTGTTGGTGAAATGACAGCCCGTCAAAGTAGGTAGTCGTAACTTTTGAAACTGCATAAATGCCGTAAAAATGGGAATTTCGGGAAACGAAGACCAGATCTGAGATTCTGAGAATCCAAAGTATGTTGGTTGTGAATTTCATCGAAATCGGCGATGGTTGTAAATTTTCGACCGATTTTGAAGGCGAAATTGACGGTTTTTGCCACCTAAAACCACCAATATCTCCGCTCCCTGGACACATTTTTCAACATTTCGGGTACCAATAGGAGCGTCTGGAACCGGACTAAGTCTCGTGAAAGTTTCAAGATTCTATCTCCATTCTTTGGGCAGTTGTGAGGGCTAATAGGTTTCGAAACACCAAGTGCCTTGGATTTTCAGTCGGCTGAAAACTCGACTTTCTTATTCCGCAACGTATGGAAGCACTTGGGGTGTCAATAGAAAGCTGAAGTCCTCTAGAATGCATATCTGGTCTCAGATTTCGAATATTTGCAAAATTGCCTGAGTTATGAATAAAAACGTGTTAACAGTGTGCTCCAGCATAGGACCGGTTCAATATCACAAAATGGAAGGTAGAATATTTTTGCAGAAATTTTCCTCCAAGTCACCTACAATTGCGATGGAGGAATGAAAGATGCCCAGGAATACGGAACAATGATTAATCTCAATATTTTATGAATTTGTAGGGCGAAAGGGCAGTTTTACCAATCAATAATGCAAATATAGAAAATAAGAGGAACATCCAGCACCATTCTCATCATAACCTGGTGTGGCGGAGTGGTCAAGCTCTCCAATTCCTGAGATAGAGTTCTGGGTTCGAATACTGTTATCTGCATGAACTTTTTATGTCCAGTTAAAATTGCTCTACGCCCATAACACTTCAAGGAATCTTCTTGCAATAATTTCCGTGTTCTAGTTTTATCTCTTTGACAGGTTGGAATATGACATTTTAGGATGTAAAACGGCATTTACGGAGGATAAGAGGAACATTCAAGCCATAACTATCATCGAGCTCTTGTAGCTCAGTGGTTAACGCCTTGGATTCATAGGCAGGAAACCTGGGTTCTGTTCCTCTCACCGCAGTCGACATTTTATGTCATGTCAATTGTAATATCAAAATCAAAAAGCCTCAAAGCCACTTACAAATAAAAAATATTTTATTAGCTTCAGTGGCACAGTCAGAAAGAATTTTCTTTGTAATTATTTGGCCTGACATAAAATTTGAATCCCTCTGGTAGGATTCGAACCCTGGTTTCCTGCATAGGAAATCAAAGCCCTTAACCACTCGGCCACGAGAGCTGGATGATAATTGGAGCTTTAATATTCCTCACATCTTCCGTAAATGCGGTTTTACAAACTAAAATGCCACATTCCAGCCTGTCAAAGAAATAGAACTAGGCCACCGAAGAAATTATTATAAGATACCGAAACAAATCTAAGAAATTTTCTTGCACTGTTTTTGTGGCAATGACAATGACTTTCTTTATATTAAGAACACTGAAGTTGTTGCGATACATTTACCTTAAATAGGGTATTGAGCCAATTTTAACTTGACATAAAAAATTGATGTTGGTCAGGTGAATCGAACCCCGAATTCTAGCTTTCAAAGCGCGGACCCTAACCGCTCGCCCATACAAGCTCGTTGGAGAGAGGCGCTTGGATGTTCCTCTTATCTTTTATACATGCAATTTCGTTTACAAAAAGCTCATTTCGCCCCGACAAATCCATAAAATATTGAGATTAATCACTATTCCGTATTCCTGGCCATCGTACTCCAAGGTAACTAACTGTACCCATTTTAAAAAATGTTCTACCTGTCATTTTGTTATATTGAACTGGACTTATGCTGGAGCCTACTGTTGTGTTTTTATTCATAACAGCCGCAATTTTATATATATTCAAAATCTTAAGACCAGATCTGAATTTGAAATGATTTCAGCTTTCCAATGATACCCCCAAGTGCTTCGATACGTTTCGAAACAAGAAAGTAGATTTTTCAGTGAACAAAAATTGCGAGACTAGGTATTTCGAAACCATTAGCCCTCATAAATTGTAAGGGGGATAAAGATATAACCATGAAACTTTTACCAGAAGTAGCAGATGTCCAAACGCTCCTGCTGATACCAAAACTTTGAAAAAGGTGCACAACGAGCGGAGATATTCGCGATTAAGGTGGCAAAAACCGTCAAAACGGTTGAAAAATTTTAACCCTCTTCGATTTCGATGAAATTCACAACAGCCATACATTTAGTCCTCGATATCTCGGTAAATGTAGAGCTCAGCATTTTTGACACCAGAAGCGGGAAATTGGAGCAACTGACATGAGGACTTCTACGTCAGGAAAGTAGGTCATTGGAACATTTTTACTCTCCCGTTATAATTTTAAGCTTTTAAAATAACTGCAATAAAAATTGCGTGTAACCTTTCAGGAAAATGGCATAAGTTGCGACTGGAGGGAATGGAGTGGTTAACTGCGCTACCGTACAATGCTGCAGAACACCCTGCGAGTAATAATGCCACTCATACGTAATTCTACTCTTAGCACTGGGATCTAAGTTTACCGCTAACCAAACCGAAAAGCTACTAAATTTCCGCAGTCAATTGCATTTTCTAACTACGCTCCGCAGCGGATATCAGTTACACGTATATTTATTTCACTACATTCTAAAAATGCAAACATAAGCATGAAAGTCCCCTAAAACGTCGGTAGCCCTTGCTGTTTACATGCAAACATAAAGCATTAAGCCTACCTGCAATGTTGGTAACGCTTGTTTACGTTGGGAATTAAGCATTTGGGTTTGGGTATGAATTTTCGCGTAACTTCTGTATATGGCCACGCACCGACTGTTTCACGCAAAGCGGCACTTCTTAAAATATCCACGGTGAAAGGACACGTCGCTCAACCGGTTTTTTACGTTACAAAAAGCAACATTTGCACTGCATTGATACGGTAACCCTCCAGGCACAGCCATTTTGCAATAAACACTGGAGGTGAAGACCAGGATGTACCGATAGGTTGCGTTGCGAATTGCAGGAGTCAACGAGCTTATGGGAGCAATTGTAGATGGCAGCACTTGGAGTCCAGAAGCGGGGTATTCGGATCACTTTGCGACTTAAAAATTACTGCCTTCTACGGTTAGTGTGATACTCGTTGATTATTATTATATCCTCGCATGCCAAAACGACCCAAGAGCAACATTATTCACACTTGTATATTAACTGTCACAAACGAATAAAGAATGAACACAGAATCATGAACATTTTACTAGATAAAGCTGATGTCCAAATGTACTTGGTGCAATTCAGAATGACGAGAATGATACTCAGGTAGATTGATATTCCCAATTATATTTGGCAGATATCATTCTACCTTCACTGCGGTAAACGTATAGAGTAACCGTAAAGGAAATTTAAGAGGTAACTCTGTTTTAGAATGCACGTTACAATTGAACCAAATCAGCTTTACTACTGATAAGAATTTATTTATTTATAATAAGTGACAGGGTAGAAGAAGGCACGTATTAGAATGACGATAAAAGTGTAGAAAGTATACAATATATTTAAAAAAGTAGCTAGAAAATCAACTGCGACTCCAAATTTACAGAAATTAATATAAAACTAAACGATTGAGAGACAACACCCCAGAGTCGTAGAAATTACATTCCTTTTTAATTCCAAATATTTCAAAAAACCATTTTATTCGGAGATCTACTTTGCTGACTGCATTTTCCTTCTAATGGCACGAAAGTGCTGCGCTCTAAGAGAACTTTGTAAAACTCGCTTATTGCTGCAATTCGCAGCGCAGCCTAGCGGTAAGTCTTGGCGTTCATCTGCAGTATTGATTGCAAGATGGCTGTGACTGGAAGTTTTCGATAATAATACAGTGAAGAAGTGGCATTTTGTAAAGCGAAAACCAGCTGGGTGACGTGTCTCTTCGCCGTGGATCTAATACGAAGAGCTGCTTTGCGTAAAATGGTCGGCGTTTGCCCACACAAGGAAGTTAACGGGAAAAGCACATGGATGGCTTCAGTCCCAACGTAAACAAGCACTACCAACGTTGCAGGTGAGGTTATTGCTTTATGTTTGCAAGAGCTACCAACGTTTTCGGGCGACTTTCGTGTTTTATGCCTGCGTTACTCTCTTTCATCAGTCGCGCAACTTACGCTCTAGGACTTTCTGGGCAATATGAGGCGTCATTCGTTATTAGAATGTAGAAAAAACGGTGACTTTCCAAATACTTGCAGTGCTATTCACGAGGATGTTTAATGTGAGAGTTTTACATATGCAGTTCTCAACCTGCACAATCTTTGACAGCATAATTATCACGTTGCTAATTTGTTAAGCATCTCGTTTGGCTAATTGTAAAAAGAAGGCAAGACAAATGTCCGAGCACACACGGGCGTCTTTGCAATACAAATCTGTGTGTCTGCTTACGCCATCTCTATAAGGCAGCGGGCATTAAGAGGACAACGACGAACGTCAATGTTGCATGTGTTGCTTTGCCGGCAGCACGTTTCTTTCTCGATTGTTTGGCTGAATGGTTAGCGTTCGAGCTCACTGTGCCCGAGGTTCTGCGTTCGAGACGGGAGTGGGCAACTTTTATTTTTTTACAGTTTTTTTCAAATTTAAATTTCCAAATTTTTACATCTGTTGTATTTTATAGACCCCCCAGGTCACGAATCAGTATAATTTTTGGTCTTATCGCTTCTGTTGGTGAAATGACAGCCCGTCAAAGTAGGTAGTCGTAACTTTTGAAACTGCATAAATGCCGTAAAAATATGAATTTCGGGAAACGCAGACCAGATCTGAGATCCTGAGAACCCAAAGTATGTTGGTTGTCAATTTCATCGAAATCGGCGATGGTTGTAAATTTTCGACCGATTTTGAAGGCGAAATTGACGGTTTTTGCCACCTAAAACCACCAATATCTCCGCACCCTGGACACATTTTTCAACATTTCGGGTACCAATAGGAGCGTCTGGAACCGGACTAAGTCTCGTAAAAGTTTCAAGATTCTATCTCCATTCTTTGGGCAGTTATGAGGGCTAATAGGTTTCAAAACACCAAGTCTAAAGCCTTGGATTTTCAGTCGGCTGAAAACTCGACTTTCTTATTTCGCAACGTATCCCAGCACTTGGGGTGTCAATAGAAAGCTGAAGTCATTTAGAATTCAACTCTGGTCTTAGATTTCGAATATTTGCAAAATTGCGGCTGTTATGAATAAAAACGTGTTAACAGTATGCTCCAGCATAGGACCATTTCAATATCACAAAATGGACGGCAGTATTAGAATTAGGAACTTTCCAAAATCTCCGAAAATTACGTTAAAGTAATTACAGATGCCCAACATCAAACAAAAATGACTCATTTCAAGATAGCTTAGATTAGGGCAGGAGGAAAATTGTTCAAAACATCAGCATTTACAAAAGATAAGGGCAACATTTGAGTCTACATCAGCATCGTGCTCTCAATGGCCGAGCGGTCAGCGCCCTGACCTGCGAAGCACGGTAACCTGGGTTCCATTCCCACTGCCGGCGTTTGCTTTTTATGTCAAGTCTTTGCGTAAGTTCAAAAGTCATCAAACTCCAGTTTAAAGCAAAATTTCGTCAGCAGCTCCCGTGGCCGAGTGGATAAAGGCGTGACTCTGCAGGTGGTAAGTTCTGAATACAGCGGTTCGAGTCTCTGGAGGTTCATCTGCTTTATTTATGGACGGCGGAGCAGCTCTGCAAGTGGTGCCCCCTGTGAGCGTAGGCATGCAGTTTGTATATAACTGCGGGAACTGCAGTCCCACATAAGTCCTACCATGAGAGCACCACTGCAGAGACGCGGGAGCACAATTTTATACAACATTTCGCCTGAGAAAGAGTAAAGAGGTAGGGAAAATGAAAAATTTTGCGTTTCCCCCTTAGACTAGTGGTCAGAGGCATGACTTTTTGAGCGGCGGACCCGGGTTCGAATCTCACGCGGAACTTGACTTTTTTTTTCTTTTCTTTAATTTTTTTTTTTTTTTTTAATTTCTTTCGTTCCTATACACGCACCGAAACTTTAACGTTTATAGTTAAAGGCATATTCAAAATGAAATTTTAAATGGACTCTGGTACACCGCTCAGGAGCCGTGCCTCACACGGGAATTGCCACTCTCCACTTAGCAAGCACTTCCTGCATTTTAAGTGGAGAGTGGGAGCAAGTTTCACAAGCCATGGTCCAGGGTAAGGATTGTAGAAGTGGGGAGATCTTTATTACATGCATAGATGGTCATTAGGTATTAATGATGAAGGCGTTTTATAGCTGAATATTGTCTGGTGATGGATAAAGTCAGGAACATTGTCACACACATGGTAACATACGAATAACAGAAATAGCATAATCTCATGGCCCTGCATGTCTCACTGTGAGTAAGCTTGTACGCGAATTGTCGGAAAATTTGCATTGACGTTAATTGAGAAGCATTTCCGTTTTCTACGCATTTGGGCCTTTTAATCATTTCCCACTCACGCGTTGCTGGTAAGTTGGAAAGCAAAGTGCAAAACATTAATTACTTTGTGATTTCCTTTTTATGCACAGCTATTGAAGTGGCGGTTTACTTTATTATAACGGGCGTAGCGTGACCGCTGGAGCTCGTAAGACCAAGTTATTCACAGTGAGGCGCCATATAGATGAGAATGCCACACACGCTGCAACATTAAATTTGTTTGCCATTTTTGCTGTGAGAGAAAATCGATTTAAAAAATTTGGTAGGCATCCAAACGTACTTTATTATAATTCTTTCTCAGTGTATATGAATATACAACGTAATACGAAATTTGTGGCAGCTAAAATTATAAATGTCGTCCATTAAGGTTTGAGATTTCCCGACCTTCACAAATACCCACGAAATTCAAAACTACTGCTACTATACAGATTTTACGCCGCGTCCATCCAAATGTTTCTGTTTACGGATATTACGATTTTCTCAAAGCGAAACAAATGATTGTGTAATTCTACTCTAAGTACTGTGATCAAAGTTTACCGCTACCCAAACCGAAAAGCTACTAAATTTCCGCAGTAAATGCATTGTCACACGTATATTTATTTGACTATATTCTAAAAATGCAAACATAAAGCATGAAAGTCGCCTAAAACGTTCGTAGCCCTTGCTGCAAACATAAAGCATTAACCTTACCTGTAGCGCTTGTTTACATTGGGAATGAAGGAAGCTATATCTGGGTCTAACTTTTCCCGTAACTTCTTTATATGGGCATATACCCAACTATTTAGAGCAAAGCAGCACTTTGTAATAAACCCACGCTGAAAAGAAACATCGCTAAACTGGTTTTTACGTTACGAAAAACTATCTTTTCACTGTATTGGTATGAAAAACCTCCAAACGTAGCCATTTTGCAATAAACACTAGAACCGAAGACCAAAACGTACCGCTAGGTTGCGTTGCGAATTACATAAATCGAGTTTATCAGAGTAATTATAGATCGCAGCACTTGGAGCCCAGGAGCGGGAAATTGGATCTCTTTGTGACTCAAAATACTGCCTTCTAAACTCGACGATAGCTACAAATCGCAGTGCAGCCTAGCGGTACGTCTTGGCGTTCACCTCTAGTTCACAAATACCCACGAAATTCAAAACAATTCTATACAGAGTTTACAACGCGTTCATCAAAATATTTGTTTTTATAGATTGGCATTAAATTCTGTTAATCAAATTCATTGAAAAGTATATGGAAAAAGTATGGATTACACACAGAACAATGTGTAAGAGATACAGAAATTAAAGTGCAAGAGTACTACACTGTATATTTTCATAGCAGTTAACAAAGTATGACAAAGAAACAGATGAATAGAGTTCACTGCTCCATTTTTCATCAAAATGCATGCAAAGAAATTAATTGAACTGAACAAAATCTTTGAATTAAATGCAATTTTCATTCAAAGATTTCATTTCATATATTGTTTAATTTAAAACAATACCTTTCATAGCTTACATTTATGGAATATGTTCTCTTTTCCCTGCTTTTGATTAACAATTATAATTATTAATCAAAAGCAATTATAGGGTTACCTAGACACTGGAGTTTTACTGATTAATATTAATTCATGGATAATATTTAACATGGAAGTGCTATAAAATAGTTCATGATGAATAAAAAATATTATAATTTTCCCAAGAAATTTAGCAAGTTGCTCAGATGGGGCATTAAAAATTTAAGAGTAAAAATGAGAAGAATGAAGACAGGAACAGGAGCAGGAGCAGGAGGAGGAAGAAGAAGTAGTGAAGGATGGGGGACAGAAGAAGAAATAAAGAAGGCTTAGTATATTCCTAATAAACAATCCATTTATAGACAATGCAAATGTTCAGAAAGTGCAAAATAATATTTGCAATATGAAAGTTACAGGTGACTGAGGTCCTTAAGGCATGGACTCGTGAATGGGAAATCTGGGGTCTGATTCCCGGCAGGACTGTCCTTCCTTACTGAGGTTTTTCCCAGGTTTTCCCCTCATAAATGGCAAATGCGAGGGAAGGAACCTAAAATGTAGACTCGGAATGTTTCCTTTCTTAGAAAAAATACACTAATAAAAAAATTAGAGGAAGACATGTTTAAATCAAAGTCCCGAAGTAAGTATTGATTTAATTTCATTTTTGACAGTTTGTAATTATAGGTTGAAGAATTGTATAAAATTAGAATAGGCAATCTAACAATATTTTATTTCACTCTTATAGAAATACAAACAAATTATTGATTGATACAGAAAACAAAGTGGAACTACAGATTACATTGTTTAGTTTCCAAGATTATTTCAACACTCAGTACCTAGTGTGTTGTCCATGAACTGGGGTTACTTCATTATGCCCACTTGGCATGCTTCACACCAGCCTCTTAATACACATTTTTGGGAATCTCTCCCATTCTTCAGGGAGTGCATTTGCGAATTCTCCCATGTTCTGTGGCACAGCCGGGTGTCTAGTCAAGTTTTTCCAATTTATCCCATAGGTGGTCAATTGGATTAAGGTCAGGACTGCATGCAGGCCAGCCCATCACCCAAATTTGGCATTCATGCAGGACATCTTTGGTGTTCCATGCTATATGAGATTTAGCATTATCATGCATTAGAAGAAAATTAGGATCCATACCATAAGCAAAGGTATGACGTGTTGAAGGATAATGTCATCAATGTAAATATCAACATTCATGCGTTATGGGACATTCATAAGCTCTGTCCGAGACTCAATAGTAATGCCAGCCCAAACCATAATCCAACTGCCTCCAAATCTATCATGTTCAATAATGGTGGCTGGAGCAAGACATTTACCAGGATGACCATCACAACCTGTCAAATGAAATCTTTACTCATTTGTGAACAGCCTTCACAAAGAGAGTTTGCATAGTAACCCGGTTTTATACTACAGTGGTAATAAATATTTCTTTAATGTTCTGCTCTGAACATACTAACTCTGACCAATAGCCTATTTAAAATTTAGAAACAGGCATTTCATAATTACCAAAAATGCCTGATTACAGTTGCCATTAAGCTAAATTTGAATCAGAACAGTGTTTTCAAGTGCTTTGCATTGATCATTCTGTGCACTATGGTATAAGTAGCTTAAGAGCCATTTAACAAACAAATTTTTTTGTGGGTTCAGTCCTTCATTCTTAATTTGCAGCAATCAAAATCCATGCTACATAAACCAGGCCTCATCTCTATGGTTTAATCATTTCCTCAATGATAAACAAAAATATGTTTGCAAAAAACTGTGAACAAAAGTGAAGTATTTATCCAATTCTGTGAAGCCAAGCCCTGAGTCTTCTCTGTAAATTAATGTAGTTTCCTGCTACATTGTTAATAGTGCTGTTTCCTGTACAGTTGTTTTAAATTCCTATTTTAAACTGCACAATTCATTTCTCAATCTACAGTAAATTCCTTTATATCTAGACACTTTTCAGTAATAACCTGAACTTCAGTTTTTAAGCTGTTTTACACTTTTTGGAAATGTCACAAAGATTATTTCTCACTTTAGCTTTACCAGTAACTGTTTCTTCTGGCTCTGGTTCCTCATTTTTTTTCTTTTCTTTGAACTTGTTTTGAGATTGATTTTCTGTGTTTGAGGAAAAACTGAGGGAAGAGAACCAGGATAAATGATGCAAAGAGAGAGAAAAATATATGATCGCCTTATATTTTACAACTCTTTTATGATAATTGCCCTTTAAATTAGTAATGTCTATATAAAGTTTAGTTTATGTAGAAAAAATAACAAGTGCAAAGTATGAGTGTATAGGCAGTAGATGGCAAATTAAAAGGTAGATGAATTGCTTTCAGATATATAGTCATTTATCCAAGCAGCTACTATAGGAAAAATGCGTTTATCATTATTAGGCCTATTAAAACATTTTGTTTTATGAGTATCAAGCTATAGTAAATACTTATCCCTGAATTAACAGATTCTTATCCCTGAGGAACTTCTCTAGAAAAGATCTGAATTCACAATATAGCTGCTGTTTAACTGCTGTGGTCCATTTTCGAGATTATATCATCAAGACCTGCTCTTTCATTGCGAAAAATCCACTGTTTACATCTAAAAATAAGTAATTAGAACAGTTAATATAAAAATATTACTATGACCGTCGTTGGGCCAAAAGTAACTACCTATTGTAAACAAAACTTTATAAATGTAGTTGTAATCCTCTCATTGAGTTAAATTACGTGTCTTTTGTTTGTATCTGATAGTTTCTTATGCAGCCAGTAGAGTGCATTGGAATTCAATCAAACAGCTGATGTTACTTTGACATTGTTGATTTTTTTGCTTACAAACCTATTGCAAAGGCAGTCTACAATTTACGAAAATGTTTTGAGGATACTGGAACTGTAGCAGACTGCCCCAGGCCAGGTAGACCATCATTAAGTGATGAAAGAAAGTAAGTTTAATATTTTACAGGCATTGATAACTTAGGTTTTAGCAAGTTCAAACCCAAGTTTGATATATTTTTCAGGGCATAAAAATCATAAATGCAAGTATTCTGGCATGGACTTTAATCTGTGGGTCCCATTTCATAAATTTACAGTATGTCAAAAAACTCCATATCTGAAGAAAGGGATCCTTGAACAAAATTATCAGCCTGCAAACCAGTGTCCATAGTGAAAGGCCAAAAGAATTTAAAAACTGAATAAATCACCTTGAGCCAAAAATACCGTCCCAAGCAGGAAGCTTGAAAAAATGGAATCTCTTAGAAAAAGTTGAGATATTGGGCTAAATATGATTGTAGTTTTTGAACATAGTACTGCTGACCACTTGCAATGCCTCATACTATTCAATTATCAAAGATGGGCTACTTAACAAGATTTAAATTAAGGATATAAAATATAGTGAACTTTTGTAACAGTGGTGTCAAATATTAACATTTTTAAAAAAATGAGCCGAAATTGTAACATACACACCACTAAAATTCAATAAAATGGAAGACTAGTTTCAGGAGCCATTGCTCCTATCATCAGTTCCTGATTGACTGACCAGTTCCTGGTCGACCAGGAACTGATGATAGGAGCGATGGCTCCCGAAACTATTCTTCCATTTTATTGAATTTTAGTGGTGTGTATGTTACAATTTCGACTCAATTTTTTAAAAATGTTAAATTAAGGAAATAATGTCAGCCTGCCTCAGTGATGTAACATTTCAAGTGCTGTTCTAAAGTCATGAATGTCTTACGAACTTAAATCCCATCATTTCATAGAAACAGTCTAGGTAGAATTTTCAGCTTCACAGCTCACTTATGGTATGGAACAAAAGCAAGCTGTTTTATTATTTGCTTCAGACTGCAATTTTCAGATAGATCTGGTTGGTATGTCTCGACAGTGGACAACTATAGAAGAAGTGATACAAATACCAAATGTGTTCAACAGTGAGTAATATCTCGAAATAATTCCTTTAGTGAATAATATCAATAATATTCTATAATACTTCAAATGAACTTTAGGATCCATACAAGGTTTTTAATTGACTTACTTACATCTTGCGGTGAATTAATTATAGGCTTTTAATATTATACTGGATCCCCAATTTACTTTTGAGTAAAGGAAATCTTAAGAAGGCAAATCAGCATTGGCCATTAAAGTTTCTAATATTAGTATTTTGCAAGCAGATTACAGGAATTAGAACAAAGTCACTACCACTAAAATTTTGAAAATTGAACCACAAGAAGTTTATAACATAATGAATTACTATTCTCAATTTTTGACACCATCTTCCAGCAATGAGCAGAGTTACAATTTGTCTCCTGAAGAAGTCTAATACCTATACAGGAGAAACATTGCTTCCACCATCTGTGGACATCTTTAAATACTTCACAAAAAATAAAACATTTTTAGGAAACTCTCTAAAATTTCTTACTCATACCACCCTCAACATTTATAGAAAGCTCATCAGATATCATAATTAATAAAAATGAAGTAGGTTAGACCCAAAATGAGTTTGAATGTTTTAAAATATAAATTACATTAAAGGTTTAATTTTTTCAGATAGCCTGGAAAGAGTTCAGTGTTTTTATTAACTCTTAAATAAATAAATAATCTCATTTATTTTTCTTAAATTTCCTGGAAAGAATTTAGTGTTCCATGTTCAGTGTTATGTACATTAATTCTTGAAATAAACCTCATCAACACTTGTTTTGATTTAAAAAGGTTTTGAAACTTTTGATATTAAAAAAAAAAAAGACATAAATGTAAACTGTAGTCCTTTTTTTTTTTTTTTTTTTTTTTTTTAGTCAAATTAGGTTGAAAATGTAGAAATACACCTCAAGACTCATGAATTTGAAGTTGTTTTTATTTCCCCTTTTCTTACTCCTCTTCTAATTTTAAGGAGTTGGGAAATTTTAGGGGGTTGAGAACCTTTATGGACTCAGATTTGGATTTGGATTCAAGAAAATCCCCTCTCTAGTAATCAAATTTAAAACTCTGATACTTATTTCATTTAATAAAATAAATTACAAAATAAAGTTTAAGTTAGACTTTAACCATGGCTATATAGGATAAAACTGAACATTGTTCCTTTGTTATCATATTAACTATGGATACTAACTACAAAACTGTAAAACAAGTAAATGTATTATGTCTTAAAGAAAAAAAATGTTTAATTTTTTATTAATTTAGAACATTGCAGAGTTAATAATCTCTTCTGGGTAGAATTATTTAAACACATTAAAAAGAGTATGTTTAAATAGTTTGACTCAGAAGAGATTATTAATGCATGCTTCACTGTGTAAGATAACAAATTAATTAATATTGAGTTAACAGAATTAGTTGCTTACTCTAGTAAGAGGAAAGATAAACTATTAATATTTTATGCAACCCAGAAAGAAAATGGTTTTTTCATAAATTTTATTTCATTAGAATTAAAACTGGAGCATGTAATTAAAAATGTTTTTAGGCAGTTTGTTCCTCCCACTCTTTAAAAAAAAATGTTCTGAACTACCTTAGCAGTGAATAAGCAAGTTTGACAGCTGGAGTAAAAATTACATTTTACATTTATATGTGAGTAAATATAAATATAACATTAAATTCATTATACAAAAATAAGCTTATTTACTGTTGTACCACAGAAAGGGACATAGCGATCATATCATCATAATCTCAAAGATTTAAAACTTTTCTAATATAATCATTACGTATTGGTAATTTGTAATAATAACAAGAACAATGAATGACGATTCATCAATAATATGAATTTGTGGACCCAGGCAAAATATTAAAAAAATTATGCACATACATTTTAAAAATGTTTCACAATGAATGTTTTGATTAACAACATTATATACACTTTTTCAGAACAAGTTCAGGAAATATAAAGCAAATTCTCTACACACCTCCTGATCACTATAACATATATACATATAAGCTTCAAGCAAATATTTTAACTTGGAAAAGAACTTTATTTAATTACAATTTTCTTCAAGCTCAGAATAAACAGTTATGGATACTAACACAGTTGTCTCTCACTGTCTTTACTGTAACCTCTGGGAACACCAAAGTTCAAATAAATAATACCTGTAAAATGTTATAACATATGCATTATTTGACATCCAATTCCCATTCTTTATAATATAACCTGGGCAACAATAACAGGTACCAAGAGTAAAATCATTTAAACTAAATTAAGTCTTATTTTTATATGTTTTAGTGTATAAATAGCAGATAAGACTAGTTAAAAGATATTTCTTTAAACATTAATCTGTTTTTATGTTTAATAGTTTACTGCAGAGCTTGTGATTTGCTATGAAGTCAAAGTTATTGCAACAGTCAGATAAGAAAGTGTAAAAGCAATTATCCTATTGTTGTTACTATTCTTCACAACATATTGTCTTATTTTCTTCAATTACTACTGGATGAACAAGCAGGTAAAGTCAATTCTTTTAAATAAGCACATACAAAGAAGAAATATTTTTGTAGTGTTCAGTGCATTATATCCAAACTTCTAGTTAAAATATAAATTTATTTAGGGTGTTACAAATTTATAAATTAAACCAAATTTCTAATTTTGAATAAAAAAACGATACATTAAGGAGAAAAATAAATTGTATCCATATTCAGTTCTGCTATAATTGATTTTCATTTTTACAAAGAACATTTTAAACATTGAATGTTATGAAAATTTAGTCAATTGGCTACTTATAAAAAATCAAAATCAGTTTATAGTTTAATGCTAAACAAGCTACCCAAACAAAGTTCATCAAACAAATGTGCAATGTATGAATTAAGTGTAAGTAAATGTAAAGTATAGTCTTACCAAGAATGAAGATATGTATGATAAAGAATGCAGTTTAATTTTGAAACAGCTTGATTGTCACTTTTCAATGAATTCACATTGGAAAGGAGCTGAAAGATGCTTCTCTGGAGTTCTCTAAAGTCTAAACTTTCAGGTGAATGGCTATGTAAAAGGAAATACAGCACAAATCTCTTTCGTCCGGACTACGGCGAAAATCTTCTGTGGCGTGGACGAAATCTCCTCGGAGAAGGTATCACTACTTCTGAAGTGTTGGCTGTCAGAGTCGCTATATTTATACTGCAAATGCTCTCCGCTGGTTGGTCCGGGGCGGCAGTGATCGGTTGGCTGGTGGGAGGAGCTTCGCCTCTCCTATGTTGCTGCTCTCTTGTGATAGGCTGACTATGTTTAGTATGTAGTAATTTGTTTCAGTGCAATCTACTACGCTTGGTAATTTCAACACAGTTGCACATAAATAAACCAAACAGAAATTCAGAAGCAATACAGTTGTGCTAAAAACCAAATAAATGCTTTTAGGACATGCCTGTATTACCAAAACTTTGAACACTAGATCCACCACTGACCAAGAGCAGTTAAGAGCACTATTACGAAAATCCACATCCCTCTACCACACAATCATCCCACACTGCGGTTAAGCCCGCACACGGGTAGGTACGCAGCAAACATACACAGGTTGATCAGTAATCTCAGCCTGCCAGCTAGCTTCGGCTTCGGCTAAGCTCTATCAAAGATCCTCGGGATCCTGTCGTCGGCCGGTGTTTACCGTATTCCCTGCTCTTGCTATTCAATTTACATCGGTAATACACAATGCAGCATTACAACCAGACTCAAATAACACTAAAGGAAATGTTGCCTAGGCCAAATAAATAAGTTCCGCGGTAACAGAACATGCTATCGAGCGGAAGGGGAACATATAATTCAGTTTCAGAACACTAGCGCCTTTCTTCTATTACACACTACCATGCGAGACTACAACGAGAAGCGATTGAAATTTACAAATATCCCAACAATTTCAACAAGAAAAAGCCAGAAGCCGGTTCAGGCCACCTGTTTTCCAGGTGGGTGTTTGATACCGGCAGTACCCAGCCGTAACATGGCTTTACCTACCAGGTTAGTAGAAGATGATGATTCGCTGAATGTTGTTATACACAGAAAGGTTCTTTGTTGGTGGACCTGCCACCCATCCAGCGTTCGACCAAGGTCACGGTGCTTAACTTGGGCCGGGGCCACAGATGTCGCCTCCGTGACCTTCTAGTCTTCTGCAGGCAGCTCAGTAAGATAGAAAATGGCCTTTTCAGGGGAGGGGGTTGTCTCCCCACGGTTAAGCTCTCGAAGCTTTCCTCTTCTTCTTCTTCTTCTTCTTCTTCTTCTTCTTCTTCTTCTTCGTTGGTTGTGAATGTGCAGAGACGAAGAGATGAGAGCTTGCAGCTCATCTATGCTGCGTGTGTGGTTCTCAGCGTGAGTCTGTTGTGTATGCTCGATGTTTGAGAGCATAAGTTGGAGGCCCTGCTTGCTGTGGAGATGTGCAAGGCAGGAGCCTATCTCCGATTGGTGGTTGGAGGGTGTGCTCTCCAGTGACGCCTGGCTTTGTAGGATGTTTTGTGATGCCTCTGGCAGTCGCGCAGCGCTGGTGGCGAATTCTGAACAGCAGCGTTCAGCGCCTCCATTGACTGCCACTGCCAGAGATCTCGTTTCCGGGGATGCTGACTTCCGGTTTCGGCGCTTGATTTTCCGGCGTGGTTGGTCCTGGGAGTTTTCTACAGTTTGTGATGGTGGCTCGGGAGTTGCTGCCGGTTTGTAGTTTGGATGCCTCGGGCATCGAACCTGACCAGTAGCTGACCAGACTGTGCCACCGCAGGTGGCGCAGAATAGACTGTGGTGTCTCAGGTCGTGTTAGGCACCTTGGTTCTGATATGCAGTTTTCTTCCTCATGTCCATATCCGAAGAAACTCTCAAACTAAACAGCAATTGGTATCCAGCAATTGAAAACAAAGTGCGAGCCTATCACAAGAGAGCAGCAGCACAGGAGATGCGAGGCTCCTCCCAACAGCTGACCTACCTCCGCCCACCTCGGACCAACCAGCGCAGAGCACTGGAGTATAAATATAGTGACTCTGACAGCCAACACTTCAGGCGCAAGGATACCTTCTCATAGGAGAATTCGTTCACGCCACTGAAGATGTCCGCCGTAGTTGCGGACGAAACGTCTGAAATTCTCTTCTCCAGCAGACCACGGCACAACAGTGCGGAAGAAAATTATAGGTATTTCCTTATTATACCTTTTTAGGGTTTCTAACAGGGTAAAGACAATCAGGAAAACTTGGTTCACTGGGAAAGACAAAGTAGCAATAAGGCAGAAGAAAGATATGTTTGATGATTTGCACTTTAGTCATAGAGGGATGATAATAATAGACAAGTTCATAAGCAAGAAGCCAGTCAAAGATGATATACACTGCCTAAGTATTCACATTAAACAAGAATCTTTGAAATGATTGGTCTTAGCTTGAACCAATTTTTATTATTAAGTTTATACATACTATTATGTTGTTCTAGGTCTATAAACCCAGAATTATGATTTTACAATTCAGTAACCCTTTAAGTTACCTCATTAAACATAATTATATCGTTACGGTTGTAAAATTTAATACTTTGAGAGTTGTCACATTTAACAGTATCTTAAGGAACTTATTGCAAAATGGGGTTTTCTATGAAATTAATTTATCTTAGGGACATGTTATTCTGAATGATAAAACACTGTTCTTACCATTCTTACAGACTCTGGAAAAATTAAAATTTCAAATTAATATAGCTCTGGAAATTGATATATACAACATATATACTGGGCGAATCTTCTCGTCTTGTGGATTGCTAACAAAGCAAACCTGTCAATGGAAAACGCAGGTCCTCTCAAGTGACCTGCTGCATTAATCAAACCGTCCTATAAAGGAGTTTACTATTATCTACTATCTACATATTGCTGCAGAACTACTACTATTTTTTGTCTTTCATTTGTATGTAAGAATACCTATAAAGAGTAAAATATTAATCAATGCCTTATGTTTATCATTTACATTAATGTACTTTTATTCCCATTTATTTATAATGTTCAATAAAGCAGATTTGTATAGTAATTTGTGTTATAATTGAAATATACAAAACTACGATTTTTACATTATTAAACATCAGAGAATAAGTATTATTTCACTTTTCCCTACTAGGACACAAAACAAGAAAGGTATAGTTCGCGCAGTTGTAGCGTAGCTGTTCCCGGATGTGTGTTCGTTTCCTAATTCGACAGTATACATAAAGTATAATACGCCTCCTGTGTTTACAACGGCATAGCGTTTCTTTATATACGATTCATTTGTGTTAAATCAGTAGTGAAAGAATCATTAGACCAGTTTCTTTTGAGCACACAGTTGATTCTGTTACTTATGGGAATATCATACTAATTCCTTTTATCAGAGAATTAACCGACAGGGAGCGTGATCATGAACTTTTTCAACAGCACTCCGCCGCTGCTCACACGGTGAACAATTCCATGAGAGCAATTCACAATGTGTTTCCACAAAATTGAATTATTAGTAAGAATCTGTCCCCCTCTCTCCGGTCCCCCAATTTAACAATTTGCTATTATTATTTCTGGGGTAAATTTAAAAAATGCCGTATACAAGACGAATCCACACACGGTACAATAACTCAAAGCTAATATTTGTCAGAATTGTCCGGATTTCTGAAAATGAACTACAGTGAGTGATAATTACTTTCCTAAAGAGACGCCAAAATTTTGTGCAGAATAAAGTCAGGCAGTTTCAACATCTAATTTGATAATTTGGCAAGTAAAGAGCCTCTTAAATTTTTGTGTATTGTTATACGGTTGGTTTGTTTTATTGTTTTTCCCTCGGGCTAATCATCTAGACCCAGCGGACCGGCTAATCGGCTAACGAGCGGTGCGCTCGTCCAAAGGCGAAGCACCCCGGGGGAAAACAAAACTGATCGCACGGTATTACGTGGTGAGAACCTATCTCAGACAAGTTAATTTGCAATACCACATATCACGAGCCGAAAATACCCTTGGTATAATGTTACATGCATTGAAAGAATGGAGGTATTATCTGACATTATCAGTTCTGACAGAAGTGTTATCATAAACAGGAAACCATCAAAGCAAATTTCACTGCCAAATTATCCGAGACCTACAGCTAACACCTTCAGTCAAACGATCAGAAAGCAGACTTGACAGCGGAAGTTGTAACACTTTCTTGACATTATTGAACATAAGGTAGCACAATGTGCAAATATAAATAAAGTATAGCACAAGAATCTAAAAGGAAAACAAAAAAGTTACTATATCCGCTGCAGGCTTACCACCACTTCACTGTTGCCTCAATACCAGCAGAACATTTTCGCACTTAACACATCTCAAAATGTCAAGACACGAATAAACTTGCATTTTGCTGACTTTCTGTGTTTCAGCACAAGTTAATTTGTTGCCGAGAAAATGTGAATGAGAGCACGAAATACGAAGTGCAGAAATCCTATAATAGGTGGCGACACACTTGCAACTTTTTTCACAAAAATATGCTCGGTGGAAGTTAAAAGTGTATATTTGAAATCAGAGACACTAGATCCATTCTGTTACATGCAACAGCAGAAGTGATCTCCCTCCTGGGTATATGGGATAAGATACACTGTATTCAAGAGAAATTAAAGTATGTCATATTACAGCATTTTCATGGAACATGCAGAATAAAATTGTTAAAAAAAATGAGGGCATAGAAATTAAGTTACATATTCGTATATTTCGTTGACAAAATGCAAAGGGCTTCAAAATTGTCATAGTGAGTGGGGTAGTATTTTAAAGTACAGTCACATAGTACAGATAATGCTGTAAAATATGATTGGTTTATTTAAGGACGCTCTTTAACATCTCAGGTCATCAGCGTCCCATTCAATTCAGGGCGTGAAACGGCCGATAAATTTTGCTCACAGGCCTCTTCTTTCAGGCTTGAGGTTCTTTTTCGTGCCGTAAATGTACGACACGGGACCTACAGCTTTACTTCCCTTCCGAAGGAAGCCATACTTAGGATTTTTACGCCCGAAAAAATCCATCGATCCTGGCCGGGATTGAACCCTGATCTTGGGTTTAGAAGACAAGTATGGTTACCACTACACCACCAGGACCGCCAAAATAATGCCGCGAGCTGATTTTTCCTTCAAGTCTTCCGCCACGCTACATATGCCCAGTCGGTTCGTAACGCAAGGCATTGTACTGTTCGACTAACCAATTTCTTCTACTCATTGATTTCAAGACTTATAATTTTGTATCTGGTAAGCAAAATACAGAACATAGCTGACACTTTCACTCATTAGTGAGATGAAAACTATTCTACAGCTTTTCCATTGCGATTATTCACGCAAAATATTGCATTACCACGGCCTCTTTCTGTTTACCGTAGGAATTTCGAACAGCAGTCAAGTTCTTGGTACGAGTCAAACATATACAGGATTATTTTTGTAATTTATTGAACCCTAATTAAATGGTACACACATTAGATAAGAAACTTTTAATCCCATTATCAAGTAATAGTAGAAGTATTTATTTCTCATGCATCACATGCAGATGTTTTTAAACAAAAAGTTAAAAAAAAAAAAAAAGCATCACTTTTAAATATGACATTTAGGAACAATGCATACGGCAATTCCAGAAGGCACAGACTGCAATAAAAATGTATTCCAATTTGATTGGCTCAGCCCCCCAGTCCTCGGTTCATCAGCAAAAACAAAACACAACATTAAAAGTAATTTATACATTCAACACAATATTAAGTCATATTTCCTACAATACTAAACCTTCCTTATTTTTAAATAAACCCATTGGGCCAAATTTCTATTCTTGAGAATTGCTTATTCCTTAGGACATCCTTTGACATCCGATTGTTAAAGAAAGAACGCAGTTGGGTTCTCATCCAGTTTCGCACGAATGCTTGCAATGCTTTCAACGGGTTGTTGACGTCTTCCTTCTCCGACAAGCACTCTTTGCTTCAACCAGAAACTGCGCATTGACTGTTCGACGTTCACAAAGCAAATCAATGAATGTTTGGGAGTTTCAGGAAACTATCAAGATAACCTTCCTTGCTGACAAGCTAGAGGTTTACTCTTTCCTTCACTTTATGCTCGATTGCTTTAACTCTGTTCATGCACGCTATTGCAATTCGATGCAGAAACATTGCCCTTGATCCCGGCATTGAGCCTCTGACATTTTTCCACATGCCTTTTAGTTCTCAGTGAGAATTCGAAAAATTCGCCTTGCTGAGAGACTTTTCGATAATCCAAGTAATCCGAAATGATTCACAACTTAAACCAAGCTCAGAACCGACTTCAGAAATCGCCAAATTATTGTCACATTCGATAAGGTCTATAACAGTTCGAATGTTTCTTTCCGTTGCTCTCGCCCCAGGATGATATTGGTAACTTTCATTTTCCATAATTTCTGGTCTTTCTGTGAAACGTTTGTGCCACTTTTACACTTGTGTCTTATTCCTGAAAATGTGTTCTTAATCTGTGCAAAATTTCGGTCCGTTTTACGCCCTTCCGCGCCAAAAACCTCTTGATGCTAATGACAAACGAGGCGAATTGTTTTCCCTTTCCTGTTCCTAAAGTAAATATCAAATGCGTACTTAAAAATTACGGTTTATATTTTGTCTACGGTGGAAATCATCGTTTCAGTTCTCCAATGCTGGACACTAATGTTATGTACATTCTATCCTTGACAAAAACCCATAAGAAATTTTCTGTTAGAGTAATATGAGGGGACCAGGGTATGGATTTATCACGCGTAAATGCAAATTAAATTCTTTTCTAATCCGGGAAAGACGAATGTTATGTGACCTTAGTTGTTGGACACCGAAGGATTCATTTCATTTGTGCTGTCATTAATTAATGTTATTTAATTTCTCAGAAATATAGTTACCGTACTAGCCCTTATAACTCCATAATATAGAGAGGGAGCCAAAAAATGTATACACACTTTCCCCGTAGATATCTATTTAATATATTTCAAAGTTGGACCGAAAAAAAAAAAACAGTAATGTGTAGTATGGTGTTCTGTAAACAGAGGTGACTCACATTGCGTTATGATAGCGTTGCTACAACAACATGGAGACAAGATTATCGTTTGAATAGCGGAAAGCAATTTTGAAGTGGTATTGGAAAACCGAGAATGTTGTTGAAGTTCAAAGGCAACCGAGACAGATTCACTATTGGACTTCTACCTATGGGGAACTCTGAAGGATGTTGTACACCGTAGAAAACCAGCTACACTGACAGCACTTCGGGAAGAAATTGAAACGGCATGTGCTGCAATCACTGAGGACACTTTCGCAAACGTTGCTCAATCAGTAGTTCAACATACTCAGAAGTGTATCGACGCCAATGGTGGGGATTTTGAGCAACTGTTGTAACTGTAAAAGTCTAAGATGATTAGTGCTCATCATTTTCTATTTGTGTGAATATGCTTGTTATGTTAACACAGTTTTTTCTTTGCTTGAAGTGTGTATACATTTTTGGCACCCTATGTATAATCTAAAATCCTCTTAATGAGCAAGTAAATGTAAAAATTTCTTTCTGTCAAGTTCTAAATTTAGCTCATTTTTGAGAACTAAGTTGTAATTTCTCCAAATGCGGCATACCAACACGAAAATTCGCAACCAGTAGGACATGCATGTGATATTTCCAGCTTAAGGGTATTCCTGAAGGTAAAACAATCCTGATATAATATCATCAGATGAGACATTGCATTAGCAAAGGAAAGTATTTAATGGCTAAATAATGAAATGCATGTCTCAGCAATGTTTACCAAAAAGTGCTACGCTAAGACATGTACACTAATAACAAGAAGAAAATATTACATCCTGCCTGCAGACACACGGAACTTTGAAGTAACAGAGAAAACAGAAAATATGAGATTTCCGCTTACTGCTCAAGGGACAAATGAAAAACATGTTTCATGATACCTCTTAAATACGCTCATTACATTAATGTAAATGCTATTACACTTCAGCCAGGAGTATGACCTTTAATGATAAGAACAATTCACGAAACAAAGCTCTCTCTTTGGTAAATTAAATTATATAATTGATTAATTATTTATCTATAACTTTGCTCTTTGGCAAATTTTGTTTAGGCAACTTTAGTTATTACGCTTTACATAAAAATAAACAGAAGAGGCATATAGATTTTCTCCTTTAAAAATCAATTTTATATTTCTACTGAAATCTTAATTTTCCCTGAAGTTAGTAGATTAATGGATAGAGCCGGGGTGATTTCTGCTGAAATCTTAATTTTCCCTGAAGTTTGTAGTTTAATGGATAGAGCCGGGGTGATTTCTGCTGAAATCTTAATTTTCCCTGAAGTTTATAGTTTAATGGATAGAGCCGGGGTGATTTCTGCTGAAATCTTAATTTTCCCTGAATCTTCAAGATTAATGGATAGAGGCGGAATGATTTCTGCAGAAATCTTAATTTTCCCTGAATCTTCAAGATTAATGGATAGAGGCGGAATGATTTCTGCAGAAATTTTAATTTTCCCTGAATCTTCAAGATTAATGGATAGAGGCGGAATGATTTCTGCAGAAATCTTAATTTTCCCTGAATCTTCAAGATTAATGGATAGAGGCGGAATGATTTCTGCAGAAATCTTAATTTTCCCTGAATCTTCAAGATTAATGGATAGAGGCGGAATGATTTCTGCAGAAATCTTAATTTTCCCTGAATCTTCAAGATTAATGGATAGAGGCGGAATGATTTCTGCAGAAATCTTAATTTTCCCTGAATCTTCAAGATTAATGGATAGAGGCGGAATGATTTCTGCAGAAATCTTAATTTTCCCTGAACTTTGTAGATTAATGGATAGAGGCGGGTGATTTATCCTGAAATCTCAATGTTCCCCTATCATTAAAAAGAATGAACTTTCTAAATTAACGGTTTTTCACAGGGCAGAGCGTGTCTGTTCGGAGGTTGACCGTATTTGTAGTGTCTTCTTATCGCTATGTCTGTTGATCACCGTAGTCACGTTAAAACTTAAACAACATTCAATGTCCTTTCTATTACTCTCTTAGTCATTCTCTACCATTCGCTATGGTAGTGCTTTTTCTTAGTACACAGGCTTTAAGTATGTTCGGCTGACTATGCCACCTATTTGCATATATGGAGGCTGATTGTAGAATATAACATCGTATTTCTTTCACAATTAAGGGAAACCAGGATTATAAAAGAAAACAGAAATACGAAAGTGAATTTAACACATTGCCCCTTACATCGGTTTCCAGATTGATTTATTTTGTAAAAAATTTCCTGTCCGTCTTTCTTAAAAGTCTGTGTACAGTTACAAAGCATTTCTAATACATTAACTGCAATTCCCTTTTACGAATACAGTTTATACGACCTTGGAATATTTTACACCTGCAAAATGTCCCGAAATAATGGAATAAACTAAACCTGATAATAGTTTCCTACCTCGATACCACGTTCGTCATTCCAAAATTAAGTGTTAACCACCACCTCGCGTTTTTTTTCCTTTGCCCATTAAACCGCCATCAGATCATTATTTTGTGCAGGGTAGATATCTAACAATTGAGTTTTCTGTACACTCATAGCAGCAGTTTTTCGCCAAAGTATATGGAAGTTTAATATTCACATGTCATTAAGAAGTGTTTCAGATATTGCAGAAACAATTAGTACTCTACAATCTGCTGCTCTTGCGCTTTCAGTATCTTGGGCGTTTAAAGCTAATTTGACAGGTTTTCCTCTTACCTCCTGGCCTTCATCGGAATGTCGGGTGTTTTCTTCGTCCAGGTCCGTCAACCCTGGGAATTCCACTCTGTCCCCTGATGGCACCTTTCTTGCCGACACTTCACCATGCCACAGTGTCGAGGGAAATGCCACATTCCCATTGTCGGCTGTCGTGGTCCAGGTTACGGTGCAAAGCAGGGAGAGAACAAGCAGCATCGCGGCCAGCACACTAGCTCACTACTGCCCGTCCTTCTTGGCAGGCGGCTATATAAACAGCTGGAGAGGAGAATCCGTTGCCCCACCATTTGCTTAACCGGGAGGAAACGACGGTCGGTTAACCGGAAAGTAACCTAGAGAAGTGACATTTCATAGTGCTGCAAAAACTGAGGAAATTTCAGAAACATCTTGTAGAATATTCAATTACTTGCAATATTTAACAATTAAAGAGTTTTAAAGCAAACTGAAATAACGTTTTAGAAAGCTCGCCAATTATTTATAGAACCCATCTAAGATTCAAACAGCTATCTAATATTTATAGAAACATATCATCCCTGACTCATGTATGCTTTCAAGCAGGCGTTTTGTTTCACCTTCTCTCTCTTCAAATCCCCTAAGCTAACGGTAAAATGCAATTTACTTTTAGAGGAGAGAAAGGGAGGAAAGAAGATAGTTTCATAAGAGTGAAAGAGAAACTGAGTGCCGTATCTTTAATCTCAAATCTGGAAACTTGTATTTTTAGATGCAAATGATGTTATACTCAGCAAGTCCGAAAATATTTACGGAAAATGTCGCCCAACGACCGCCAATACTAAATACGAAACTTTAACGCAGTGTTACGTTTACAAGACGACATTATTTTCATTATAAATTATTTGGATGATTTTAAGAATCTTAAATTGTTTATAAATAATATTTCTCATGTGTAAACAAAATACAAAACAATATGTATTATAAACTTCTCCACAGGTACGCCCAAATCTTTATAAAATACACGGACTTCCAAATTACTGGACACTTTAGAAGACATCGACATAGATGGAACAGCATCGTATTTATCATCATCTATTTCAAAGTAAATATGCTGGTTTTCCTTGGCAATGGTTATGCATGTGGCCTGCCTTGTCTTAACCTCACTTGCAAAGGAAGCAAAATATAATATCCTACTCATACCATTCATTAAAACTCTCTCGCTTCAAAACGCACTTTACGTTCTTTCGAATCTTTCCTTTCATTGCTAACGCTCACTGTCACATATTAGGAAAAATTGCAGAAAAATGTTCTCCCTAACCTTAAATTTTGGTACAAATGTTTAATACACACTAGTTTTATCATTAACTTCAAAATTTGCATCGTACATACAGTTTATTCACTCCTCCTTTAATTACTGCTCTTTAAGAAGTATAAATGTAGTATTGTGCCATGCATTGGCATAATAAAGACATCGAAAGCAACCCATGTTGTATTAAACATTTTCTATTACACAAATTCCTCGTGTGAATTCGCTAAATCAATATATAAAACGAAAGAAGTAACCCGCTACTGATCATTTACTTTCAACTATAAACTATTATAATAAACTAGGTAGCTACAACGAACCAAATAATCAAAACCACGTGTTAAAAACATCACCATAACCTCACTTGCAAACGAGTCGAAATATGTTATAACACCATGTTAACAACATTCATTAAAACTCTCAAGTCGATCCAAACCCATGTTCTTACGTTCTTTCGGATCTTTTATTTATACACCATTACATATGATGATAGGTTACAGAAATTTGTACAAAGAAAATATCCTTCCTAACTGCAAATGTAGGTACTAGATGTTTAATACACACTACAGTTTCATATTAACTGCAAAATTTGCACGATGTACAAGGGTAAGTCCACAAGTTCCCAGCCCAACCATTTTCTAGGCATGATAAAGACAAAATTATATATCATTTTTCAATATAGTTACTCCATATTGCAATACACTTCTCACATCTTTAAATTAACATTTCAATCCCCACCCCCCTCCAATAGCCAGAAGTCTTCTCCGCAAACAGCATCCATCACTTCTTCTCACACTTAAAGTTCCTTCCTCGAAGGTCCTTCTTGAGTTTTGAGAAGAGGAAATAGTCACTGGGAGCTAGATCTGGGCAGTAGCGAGGATGGTCAATCTCCTTGAAGTCACATTTCTTCACCACTTCATTTGCAACAAGAGCTGTGTGCACAGGCGCGTTGTCGTGAAGAAGGCGCACACAACCACTCAGCTTTCCTCGCCTTTTCTCTTTGATGGAAGCACGAAGTCTGTGCAGTATGCCAGCATAGTGCTCCCCATTTACTGTGCTGTTCCTCTCCTTGAAGTCAATGAAGAGTATTCCTTCACAGTCCCAAAAGATTGTGGACATGATCTTCTTGGTTGACTGAGTGACCTTGGCCTTTTCGAGGCCGTGCTTCGCCACTCCATTGATTCTCTTTTCGACAAGAGATCATAGTAGAAGTTCATAGTTTCATCTCCTGTAACAATGGTTTGCAAAACTTTGCCAATGCATAGCTTCAAAAAAGCCTGACAACAGATGACCCGTTGCTGCTTTTGGACTCAGGAAAGAAGTCTAGGCACCCATCTTGCACTAATCTTATTCATGTTTAAATGCTCATGAATAATTCGAACGACTGTTGTTTTAGAAAGGCCCAACCTTCCTGCTATTACTGTAACTTTGAGCCGCCAGTCTTCCATAATTTCTTCTTTCACAAGAGCGATGTTTTCAGGAGTGAGCACCTCCAAGGGCCGACCTTCACGCTCTTCGTCTTTAATGCTTTCTCGACCCATTCCAAAAAGTTAGGATCATTCTTTTTAGGTAGAATATGAGGGGGATGCTTCCCCATATATACCGTTACCGCCACGGGTGGCCGAGGTCGTAAAGGCGCGAACTCGTGAGTGGGAGATCTAGGGTTCGAATCCCGCCAGGACCTTCATCCCTGGTTTTTTCTAGGTTTTCCTCAGTCATAACTAGCAAATGCCGGGAGGTACCCTAAACTTAGGCCTGGAACGTTTCCTTCCTTAAAAAAAATGTCCCTTCCCAATATATAATTTCATTGCATGTATCATCAGTGTTCACCGCCTGTGGTGCCTCAGTAGTAAAAACGGGCGTTAAATACCATTCAAAAAAAAAATATACCATCCAATCGTTGTTTAATTTCATTTAGAGTAAGTCCTTCTTTTGTGAAGAACTTAATAACAGCTGGATATTCCATTTTGAACATGTCACAATCTTCTACACATGACCTTCTTTATGCAGCTATGTCTGAACAACTGAACATAGCGGAGTGGAAGTTACAGCTCCACTATTTACTTAACAGATAAGTAGTGACACCAGATAAGAATTTAGTGAAGGCGATAATCCTTACCGGCGAGGACGGAAACTTATAGACCTACCTTTGTACCACAAGCCAGTAGTTTAAGTGTTGTGACAAAGGAAACCTGTGTCAGTGGCGTTCAAGATTCAGCTATTATAGTTTAATACGTGCAAGTGGTCGACACGGATAACTGAAGACATGGACTCACGAGGGGAGATATTTTCCAGGTTTTGTTCAGGCCTCAGGAATGGCAAATGTCGGGAACGTTTCCTTCCTTAAAACATTCCTTCCACATCTCTCCATTTCATCTCGTGTATCATCAGTGTCCATCGCCTGGAGTGCCTCATTAGTAAATAGGAGCATTAATTACTATTTTTTAAAAAAAGGTGCAAGTTTTGAAGATAATACGCTTTTTATCACCTCACACCAAAACATTCCTTTCGCATGGGTTACTGTGTCCTGTTGCTGTTCTCGATGCAAGGATAAAATAAATATTCCATTTAGCGCATTAAAATCAAAACATTCCTCAGTCCTGTGTTGTAGCATTTTCCTCTTCGCAGTCACTATCGTCTCCCATGTTGCATGATTAATATTCTAAAGCTCCGAAACAAACTGAGATATGGCGAGGTTGCAAACAGGCCTAGACTCCATGTGGAGTTGATATGTAACAACCAAAAGCAAATCCTAGCAAATGACTGGACAAGGAACGCTATTTACTGGAGGAAATTACTACAATGTGTTGTATGATATTGCTACTGTTGTTTACTCCTGCACAACATGATCCAGCTATAATATTGAAAACCGTGTTAGGGAGATTACTGCGGATGTGATTCAGTTTTATATGCAAGAAAAGGTGAATGAGTAGTGAATCATTGCATGCTGCTACCGATGTTGATACTGTAGGGCTCAGCACAGACTCCCCCTTCACACTCTCGCGCCTGTGATCCAGAAATGTTGTGATAGCTAGCTAATAATTGTGACTAGTTGTTTTAGAAATGAAATAATGTCTGTTATCCAAATCAAGTGTGCCTGTTTCCGCGTAATGGTATATAAAATAAAAATAAATAAAATATTTAAAAACAAACGGTTATATTAGCGCTCCTTGGGAACCTGCAGATAACTAATCTTTAATTCAAATTTTGTTTGATCTTATTTTATGGCTATTTTCAGGGTTTTCATTTTAATTCCATATGCCCCGTAGCCTGCAAGAAATTATCTGCTCTTAATCTTGTAATCACCCTGCAGCCGTACACATTTTTCACAACGTCGACGCCACGATTCCATGGCCGCTGCAAACGCTTCTGTAGGAGTCTGTTTTGACCACTGACCCAATAGCGGCACGGCCAGTGAATGTGCAACCCCGGAGAGTGTCTTTCATCGTTGGAAACAGTCAAAAGTAGCTAGGAGTCAGGTCAGGTGAGTAGGGAGCATGAGGAATCACTTCAAAGTTGTTTTCATGAAGAAACTGCTGCGTCACGTTCGCTGTATGTGCTGGGGCGTTGTCTTGTTGAAAAAGCACATGTGTAGCTTTTCCGCCCGTTTTTCACCGGATGCTGAAGGAACTTCTTCTTCAAAGCATCTTCGTAGGATGCACCTGTCACCGTAATGTCCTTTGGAACGCAATGAGTAAGAATCACTCCATCGCTGTCCCAGAACATGGCCACCATCATTTTTTCTGTACTGGAGCTTACCCGAAAGTTTTTTGTTGGCGATGAATCTGAGTGCTTCTATTGAGCAGACTGGCGCTTCGTTTCAGGATTGAAAAACGGCATCCATGTCTCATTCATTGTCACAGTCGATGAAAAGAATGTCTTATTCATACCGTCATTACACAACATGCCACGTGTGCAGCTTTGTGGTTGTCCGTCAACATTCGTGACACCCACCTGGAGGACACTTTTCGCATTTTCAGGTCTTCGTGCAGATTGTGTGCACAGATCTCACGGAAGTGCCAACTTTGGAGGCGATGTGTTCCACACTCCAAAACAACTTTCTCCACTCCCTCGATCTTATCGTCAGACCGGCTTGTGCGAGGCCGAGATTGTCTTGGTTTGTTGTCACACGTCGATCTTCCTTCTTTGTACTGTCGCACCCATGAACGCACATTAGACACTATCACCACATGTCTCACTCAATGGGCGATTAATTTCAGTCGGTGTCAAACCAAGCAAATGGAGAAAACGAATGATACCACACTGTTCTTGTAATGAAAAGGTCGCCATTTTGAAGTATCAAAAACAGTCCTCACTCTGCCGCTGCCGCTAGAGTTGTGTGTGCCATACAGAGCTGTCATCTCTGTCACACATTGATGAGTACCCGCGTATTTTAAAACAAACCGCATGTTTCTAGTCCTCAGAGAAAAAATCGGAGTTATAACTTGAGTAATCGTATATATTTATCTTGTTGAAACTCATTCTTTGCATATACTACAGGTTCACAACTGCATATGTCAATCTTGGTGGTCTAGCGTAATCATACCTGCCTCATTGACCCAAGATTGAGGTCAATGAAGTTTTTCGGGCGTAAAAATCCTAAGTATGGCTTCCTTCCGAAGGGGAATAAAACCGTAGGTCCCGTGTTGTAGAGTTACAGAACGTAAAAGAACCTCAAGCCTGATAGCAGAGGCCTCTGAGCCAAATTTATCGACCGTTTCACGACCTGAATCGAATGGCAGGCTGACGACCGTAGAGAGCATCTCTAAAATATCAAATCAACAACAGAATGGTTATTACTATGGTGGAAAGAAAACATCTGCGCTTAAAATGCTAAGTTTTCACTAATGCAGTGCCCGATTTTATAATTTCTGATGCATTATGAGTTAGCAAGAAGGTTTAAATTCTTTGGGTCACTGTTGTCAATAATGTGTAGTAATAGAAACTGCTCAAGCCTTTATCTGAGGAACGTTTTATTACGAAATATCTTGATTAAAGCTTACAGTGAATACATAGCAGTATTTTTAAGACTGTAAATTCCTTGAGGGCTACAAATTTATAAATATAAATATTTATATTTATATATATATATATACATACGCATACATTGACACATATAACAAAGTGGAATGAAGTTGCAGCCATCATTAACAATGTTTACAAATTTCTTGGTAAAAGATACGCTAAGGTAATGTTGGAGCTACATTTTCCTTTCTGTAGCCACAAGATCTTTTCTGTCCCTGCAAGTAGTAAATGGTTCTGCTAAATATAAAATAGGTTAACGCTTATTTTTAGCTGACTTTACCAAGCTAAGTTCCCAAGGAATTATTTTTCTTCTTAAATGACTCACGTTCTTTCTTGAGCTTTACGATCCAGTTAGTGTGTTGCGTAGTTGCGGTTGTGTAAGATAGGATCTCTCACCGCATTATCAGATCCAGAGCTTATTTTTTCAGTACTTGATGTCACAACAAGTGACAATTTCTACGTGCCATTTTGTGTTCAGTTTTATTAATGTACGCTTTCTAATCTGCTCCATGTAAATGCTGGCAGAATTCAGAAGAACCAGATAGGTACTTAAAAAATAGTTGCAAAATCGAACATATTGATGCTGCATGCTGGGAAAGAAATGGGTTTTGTGCAAGACCGCTGGTCTTGTATTTTAATTTCTGATTCTGAAAATGTTATGACAAGATACATGCCACCAACTTTAAGATAAATGTAGAAAATCCAGGCTTACATTCGAAAAGTGTAGACAGATCTTCCCTCTGCATCATCAGCAGGAAACGAAAGAGAAGTGTACATGCTGATAAAACGAAGCAGGAACTTCAAATACCAGTTGGTAAAACACATCGAGACGAACAGATGTTCCAATGTTACATTTGAAAAATGTTGAAAAGTTGACTGTATCCCAGTGTTCAACTTAAGGGGAAAGAGTAGTGACAGTAATAAGTATAATAGTGACTTCATAGACACCGCTAGCAGCTCACTGCTGATAGTAACATTATAGACACCGCTAACAGCTTACTGCTGATAGTGACATCATAGACACCGCTAACAGCTTACTGCTGATAGTGACATCATAGACACTGCTAACAGCGATAACAGCTTACTGCTGATAGTGACATCATAGACACCGCTAACACCTTACTGCTGATAGTGACATCTAGACACTGCTAACAGCTTACTGCTGATAGTGACATCTAGACACTGCTAACACCTTACTGCTGATAGTGACATCTAGACACTGCTAACAGCGATAACAGCTTACTGCTGATAGTGACATCATAGACACTGCTAACACCTTACTGCTGATAGTGACATCATAGACACTGCTAACAGCGATAACAGCTTACTGCTGATAGTGACATCATAGACACTGCTAACAGCGATAACAGCTTACTGCTGATAGTGACATCATAGACACCGCTAACACGTTACTGCTGATAGTGACATCTAGACACTGCTAACAGCGATAACAGCTTAATGCTGATAGTGACATCATAGACACTGCTAACACCTTACTGCTGATAGTGACATCTAGACACTGCTAACAGCGATAACAGCTTACTGCTGATAGTGACATCATAGACACTGCTAACAGCGATAACAGCTTACTGCTGATAGTGAAATCATAGACACCGCTAACACCTTACTGCTGATAGTGACATCTAAGACACTGCAAACAGCGATAACAGCTTACTGCTGATAGTGACATCATAGACACTGCTAACAGCGATAACAGCTTACTGCTGATAGTGACATCATAGACACCGCTAACACCTTACTGCTGATAGTGACATCTAGACACTGCTAACAGCGATAACAGCTTACTGCTGATAGTGACATCATAGACACTGCTAACACCTTACTACTGATAGTGACATCTAGACACTGCTAACAGCTTACTGCTGATAGTGACATCCATAGACACTGCTAACACCTTACTGCTGATAGTGACATCATAGACACTGCTAACACCTTACTGCTGATAGTGACATCATAGACACCGCTAACACCTTACTGCTGATAGTGACATCATAGACACCGCTAACACCTTACTGCTGATAGTGACACCTAGACACTGCTAACAGCGGTAACAGCTTACTGCTGATAGTGACATCTAGACACTGCTAACAACGATAACAGCTTACTGCTGATAGTGACATCTGAACACTGCTAACAGCTTACTGCTGCTAGTGACATCTGAACACTGCTAACAGCGATAACACCATACTGCTGATAGTGATATCGTAAACACACCAGCTTACTGCTGATGGTGACATCATAGACACTGCTAACACCTTACTGCTGATAGTGACATCATAGACACTGCTAACAGCGATAACAGCTTACTGCTGATAGTGACATCATAGACACTGCTAACAGCGATAACAGCTTACTGCTGATAGTGACATCATAGACACCGCTAACACCTTACTGCTGATAGTGACATCTAGACACTGCTAACAGCGATAACAGCTTAATGCTGATAGTGACATCATAGACACTGCTAACACCTTACTGCTGATAGTGACATTTAGACACTGCTAACAGCGATAACAGCTTACTGCTGATAGTGACATCATAGACACTGCTAACAGCGATAACAGCTTACTGCTGATAGTGACATCATAGACACCGCTAACACCTTACTGCTGATAGTGACATCATAGACACTGCTAACAGCGATAACAGCTTACTGCTGATAGTGACATCATAGACACCGCTAACACCTTACTGCTGATAGTGACATCTAGACACTGCTAACAGCGATAACAGCTTACTGCTGATAGTGACATCATAGACACTGCTAACACCTTACTACTGATAGTGACATCTAGACACTGCTAACAGCTTACTGCTGATAGTGACATCATAGACACTGCTAACACCTTACTACTGATAGTGACATCTAGACACTGCTAACAGCTTACTGCTGATAGTGACATCTAGACACTGCTAACAGCTTACTGCTGATAGTGACATCTAGACACTGCTAACACCTTACTGCTGATAGTGACATCTAGACAATGCTAACAGCGATAACAGCTTACTGCTGATAGTGACATCATAGACACTGCTAACAGCGATAACAGCTTACTGCTGATAGTGACATCTGAACACTGCTAACAGCGATAACAGCTTACTGCTGATAGTGACATCATAGACACTGCTAACAGCGATAACAGCTTACTGTTGATAGTGACATCTGAACACTGCTAACAGCGATAACAGCTTACTGCTGATAGTGACATCATGGACACTGCTAACAGCGATAACAGCTTACTGTTGATAGTGACATCTAGACACTGCTAACAGCGATAACAGCTTACTGCTGATAGTGACATCATAGACACTGCTAACAGCGATAACAGCTTACTGTTGATAGTGACATCTGAACACTGCTAACAGCGATAACAGCTTACTGCTGATAGGGACATCATGGACACCGCTGAACATTGACAACGAGAGTGCGGAATGAGATGCCGATCATTAATGGAATATTTCCTACATAAAGTATGTAGTTTTATACAAAACTGAAACATACTATTACATATTGTCGCAACCGCGAAATCACTCACTTTTACCTTATTCTTTTCAGTCAACTTCGCACGATAATGGACATGCTCCTGACTTTAATCGCTAAAAATTCCGTACATCATAAGTTAAGTTAAGGGATGAGGACTGAACTGACAGTTAAGTTCAGCTGCCACAGCTTTTTAACGGCCTTGCAGTCTTAACATATGGCATTACAATGAGAATGTGTATTAAAGTATTATCAAAATACACGTATTACAATAACTGTAATAGTTTCTAAATACCATCAAGGCAGACACATTTCGACAACCCTACCCACTGCCCATCCTCATAAATAAAGATATTTCTTATTACATTCAACTCTAGTTCGGCGAGTACATTATAGCAATCCCTGCCAAGCTAAACATTATAACATAACCATGAAAATATTTCACCTTTAATTAAGTTCGGCAGACACTTGCCCGGCTAAACCCATCATGTGTTACCGGATCAACTTTTCATCACCACCGCATGCGGATACCGTTGCATTTCATGCGAAGTTCCACATCTCTGGTTACTTTCACTCTTTACTTCAGTGAGTACATTTCAGCAACTTCACTGAGCAGAATCTTGAAAATAAATCAGACAAACTTATGTTTCATAAAACATTGCATCGGCGAACACATTTCAGCGACTACGCCGAGCAAAATAATTTTGAATTTCCAAACGAAAACCAGAAAGCTTTGCTTATTAAAGTAGCGACAGGTGTAGTCACTACACAAAAACCGTAGATTCATAATAATTCAGACAAACCATACACATACACAAGTCAAAATCAAGGCAAAAAAATTATAATAGGTTATAATCACTAGTCAATGCAAATGACGTGCCAGCAAGTCAAATTGGAAGGGAACAAAAACAAACAAAAATAGGCTTACATGTGTACTAATCAGTAAAGCATGTCGTGAAAAGTGGTGCACCATATCTCTACCACCAAAATGTTACCATGTGTATAGAATGTAGCTCAAAGGTATAAACTTCTCAACTGTTCTGCTATACTACAGTCTAAAATCATATAGTACTATGTACACATTATCTAAACTTATATACAACAAAGCAATGGAGAAGAAAAAGAAAATAGCAAGAAGTAAAAATAAACCTTAGAAGGGAAGAACTAAACAAAAGTAAAGAAGAAGAAGAAGAAGAAGAAGAAGAAGAAGAAGAAGAAGAAGAAGAAGAAGAAAGAAAGAAAGAAAGAAAGAAAGAAAGAAAGAAAGAGGTGGGAAAGCAAGACACACAACACACAGCTCCCGAATTTTCGAATTACGCACCAAAAACGAGTTATAAGGGCAAAATATAATTATGTTAAAAAAAAGAGCATTAACTAACACATGGAGAAAGAAAAACAAATATTTTGGTATTTCAGCATTTACACCTTTGAAGGTCATCAGGTACTTTTTAGCGATTTTAAGTTTTTCTGGTATTTACAGTGTACAGCTGTCAAAATGACTTAAACGACACATCCACATGTTTGTGACGGGAAAGCAAAGGTTATAAATTATTTTAGGATCTGGTCTTCTGGCGCGATAGTCCGAGATCGGCCTTGGTCTACCGCAACGACCGCTGCTTCCTCTATCTCCCCCTCACGGTATCACTGATGGAGGGGGAGGGGGCATGTGACCAGCATGCGATCGTAGGATGCCACCTTTACACCAGGCAGCTCGCCAATTATCCTCACGAGACTGGGTTGACGCCATTTCAGACCTCCCTACTTAGAACATTTCCTAAGCTAACACCGCGAATCGAACTCGGAACCTCCTGGCCAGAAGCAAGCCAAACTAACCACTTTACTAAGAAGATGGACCACAAACTGACTCTAGTCCTTACATAGTGTTAATAAGGGATACAACATCAGCAACTATATAAAATGGTCAATGCTCTGTTCATTCGCAGACGAATATAAGCTCTATTCCATGTTTTATACTGTGGATGCAAAGTATATTGTTATATTAATAATACAGAAGACGTTTCTTTTTTAGCTGCTCTCTTTAGTTGTGTGTTGCACCTCTTTGGTTTGTTGACCACTTTATCATGTATGTAATACACAACATGATATGCAATGCTGACAAAAAGCTCATTTACTACTTATGTAATAAACATTTATTAATGAACCCTTATGGAAAGTCCAGAAATTTGGGCATTAGGATAAAGGAAATGACAAGAAGTAACAGAAAATAAAATACTAGAGAAGAACAGAGGCGACGTTTGTAATTATAGAAAAATGGCATTGTTCCGTGAGAAATCGATTCCTGAATGTTATTAGAGAATGCCTGAGTTCATATCTCATCAGAGTTTTTCCCAGAAGATCGCTGTGGCTGGAATAGGCCTACTGAAACAAGGAGTTAAATAAACCTAAACAACACAACTATCAGAAACGAAATGCGCCATTTTGCACAACTTCAAGAAGAGGAAAGAATTCCCTATGACTCGTCTCTGCGTCGTTCTAATATAAAACATTTCAACACATCTCATGTATTTTTTTTAATACTGTTTAACGCTCGTTTTTACTACTGAGGCACCACAGGCGTGGACACTGATGATACATGAGATGAAATGATATATTGGGAAAGGATTTTTTTAAGGAAGGAAGAGTTACAAGCCTAAGTTTAGGGTATCTGCCCGGCATTTGCCATTTATGAGGACTGAGGAAAACCTTAGACAGGGAGTACAGTCCTGGCGGGATTGGAACCCCAGACCGCCTTAACGACCTCGGCCACCCTTGGCGGTTATCCCATGTTAAATATGGCAAGCTTTTAGATAGGTCTGTTTAAGAATCGTATCAAATTTATTGAGATAGCTTTCAAACGAGGGCATCATCCATTTAGTTAATGTTTTTAATTAGAAAAGTAAAACGATTATTAATACGTTGCTAGAGGAACGGCTTGAAAATCTTGGTATATGCATTTAAATAATAAAAAACAGTGAAATCGGATTATTAGCAGGGGGTTACTCAAAATTTAAAAATCACTTTAGCGGAACCATTATTTGCTTTTTCCCAAAGAAAATCTGTACATACCATTTAATTAAAATAAAAGATATCCTTTCTGAAAAACAGGTAAATCGGTCAATTAGGAGTGGGGGTTAACCTGAAACTCAAATGTAAAAATCGCTCCTACAGCAACAAATTTTGTTTTTTCGCAATTAAACTTGGCATATACCATTTAAATAAAATAGTTCCCAAAAATTCATGAAATTAGATTATCAGGAGTGGGGGATTATCTGAAAAAAAAAACCAGTGGGGTGTTAAAGCGAAATTAAAAATCGCTCTTGCGGAAGCATTTTAACATTTTTCAAAGGAAACACGGTATATGCTACTGAAATAAAACAAGAAAAATAGTTTCTGAAAATAAAGTGAAATCGGACTATTAGGAGAGGAGTTAACTTGAAACCTAACATTTAAAAATCTCGCTGGTGTCATTAATATTTTTTTTTCATAATGAAATCCCATAAATAAATATAAAAAACTAGTTTCTTGTAAATCATCAAATTATGGGCGTGAGGTTTATTTGAAAAGAAAAGGAAAAAAAAATGGGGGTTAAAATGAAATAAAAAATCGCTCTAACGACAGCAATATAATTTTTTAAAGTAACTCAATATACGCCATTGAAATAAAATAATAAAGATAGTTTTTAAAAATCAGTGAAATCGGACTATTAGCAGGGAAGGGGGTTTACCCAAACTTTCGGCGTCTTTAATATTTGTTTTTACGCAACGTAATATAATATTTAAATAAAATAATAAAGTACTTCCAGTAAATCAGGGAATATCGGCCATTAGTAGTGCGGGTTGACTTGAAACCCAAAATTTAAAAATCGCTCTAGCGGCACCAATAAACTTAGTAATGAAGGTAGGAAAATACTGAAATAATTCGAGAAAATTCAGTAAAATGTTGTTTAGAATCTGTACACTCTCTGGATGAATAAAATAATATACTCATTTCAGGGAAAATGGGACAACTTTGTACGGAAAAGGGAACATTTGGTTCGGATAAACAGTGATTCAGAATATATTTAGCTTGCCTATTACAACCTTCTGGCTACGTCACAGATATGTGCCTGGCCCCCTCAATGAAGAAAGAAACATCAAATGTCAGCTAACGTACGTCACTATCTTAACTGCTTTGGTCATTTCAGATGAAGAACGGAGTACCGCTTATATTGTTCCCACTTTCAGAATAACTATCAGTTACTATTTGTGCCGTTACTTCAGTGTCGCTGTTATCACTCTTGATGGTCCTTTTATGTTTTAAAAATATGGTTTTTAATTCAAAACTTATTTTTTATTTTATTTATGCTCATAATAAAAATTAATGTTTTTTTCAATAGCAATATAGCATACAAATAAATAATGTAATAAATTCAAACCGATAGTTTCCTGTCACTGTTTTCTATACATGAATACGTCCTTTCTTCTACGTTTCTGAAAGCTGCTCTACATAAATGCTGTACGTTTAAGTTTAAATGAGCGTTTTTTGCATGTTTCACTTCAACATATGAGTATAAGCTCTATGGAATGGTACGGAGGCAATGTAACACTGTTTAACCATGCTTCCGTGATCTCAATAATTAGCGTCTTTTCTTTGGGCATTTTCATTTCACCAATACGGTTCAACTTTAAGGGCTCCAGAGATCTCGCATGATGATATTTTCATTAGCGGACTTAGAATTTGATGGTTTATTAATTGAGTTGATTAGTTCCAAAACTCAACATCAAATTAAAACAAAATAGACAATGTTGGCAGTATCTCGTCTTGTATGATAATGTTTGTTTCGGTTACTCATTTAGTCCTTGAGATATTTAAGCTTAAAAACGAGGGTTTGTTCCAGATGTTTGTATATCCACAGCACGTTCTGTTTCAAAACTCTTTATGTCCAATGCTAAATGGATATTGAGGGGAATATTTTACTGTTAGTTTGTTACTATTTGTATAAAATGATGAAAAATGAAACTATGTTAAAAATTAATAGCATTTTATCAACAATTAGTTTTATTGTTGGCATACTACATTATACAGTAGTAATTATCTTGTTCAATGAGTTGAATGTAGAAGAAAGTGCTAGGGCTTGTGAAAACAAAAAGGTAAGAATAATAATGTATATTTAAATTTCATATTATTAGCATGACATTTCCTAGTGTGGGTAGCGGGAGAGAACCCTCATTGAGGTAGTCTCTCCAAAGGGGATAGCGTCCCTTCCCTCGCTAGCTCCAGGTCACACTGGCCCGGTGTGAAGTACCTGTTTCAGGGTCCCTTACACAGGGTTACGTGTGAAGACCTCAACGGATATGATAAATGTGCGGAAGAGGCGCCCTTTTTGCTGGGAAAAGAATAAGCAGATCCATGTCCGGGATAACAAGGACAAAGTCCTCAACGGTCCAAATACAGAGCGGAGGAGGCAGCCTTTCCTTTGGGGAAATACAAAGGAAGGCTATGATGTATAACCTAAAGTTGGCAGCCCCAACATACATCTTACCCTGCAGAACGCTAGTTAATTGCTCAGGGAAATTTAATTACTAAAAGTCTCACAAGAAGAAACAGGACGGTCCAAACGATGACAAACCCCAGTCAGCCAACGGAATAAACGATTAAGAAGAGCGGAAATAAGGAAAATAGCAGTATGGAATCCCAGAGGAATAAATAACAAAGAAATGGAGCTACAAAAAGAACTAGAGAAAATGAATATAGACATCGCTGTAATACCAGAAACAAAAAGAAATTAAAAGGATCATTAGAACTAGAAAAATATCTGATGTTTTATCAAGGTGTGCCACAAACAAAAAGAGCTGCAGCGGGAATAGCAATACTAATAAGAAAAGAATTGAAAAATAAAATACATAGTTACGAATTTGTAAATGAGCGAATAATCAAAACAAGAATAAAAGTAACAAGAGGATACTTACAAGTGATAGGAGTATATAGCCCAGAAGAAGGGAAAACAGAAGACTCAATAGAATTCTACGAAATGCTACAAAAAGAAATAAACAAAAGTAATCCAAATGACTATTTAATAATAGCAGGAGATATGAATGCCAGAGTAGGAAATAAACCAATACCAAAGATAATGGGCAAATATGGAGAGGATATACTAAACACTAATGGAAAAAGACTAATAGATTTTGCAAATTTCAATAATCTGAAAATAACAAATACCTTTTATCCACACAAAGATATACACAAATACACGTGGAGCGCCAGAGGTCACAAAAGTATAATAGATTATACAATAGCAAATCAAAAAGGAGCTGAGATAGTTCTAGATACAAGGGTATATAGAGGAAGTGATATCACCTCAGACCATTTCCTTTTAATTTCAAAATTAGCAATACCAGCTAGATGGAGAAAGCAACGAGTAAAGAATTACAAAACTAATCAAGAAAAAGATAAATATACATTCAAGACTCAACTACTGAGTGAGGAATCAATAAGAGGCCTATATAAGAAAAGACTAGATATACTCATACAACACAAACCAATAAGTAAAAATATAAACCAAGAATGGGAAGAGATAAAACAAACGATAATATAAGCAGCAACAGAAGCATTAGGTACAAGAAAAATAAATAAAAGAAAGAAAGGCTTAAAAATTTGGAACGAAAATATTGCGCAAATAATAAAAGAAAAGAAAGAAGCCTACATAAAACACTTGAGTCAAAAAACAGAAGAAACCCTAATAGAATACGAAAAAAAAACAGCTATTGCAAGAAAAGAAGTAAGAAAAATTAAAAGGGAATCGTGGGATAAATATATGGCAGACTTAGAAAATGATGTACATGGTAACCAACAGAGAGCCTACAAAATTCTAAAGCACCTAAATAAAGAAGAAAAAGATGATATAAAATTAAATATAATAACAAGTGAAGAATGGTTACAATATTTTCAGAATTTGTGGACAAAAAAAGAAACAGAAGAAGAAAACGAAGAATTTACAATGGAAATAAATGAAGAAGTGGACCCTACACATACGAAGAGCTACAGCTTACCTTACATAAGAACTGCAGGAACAAAAAAACGCCAGGAATAGACCATATTAACAATGAACTAATCAAACATGCCTCAGAAAAGCTAAAATATAGATTACTGGCATTGTTTAATATATGCTGGAAATTTGGCTATGTCCCAGAACAATGGAAAATAGCATCAATATGCCCAATATTCAAAAAGGGGGATAGAAATAACTGCAGTAATTATAGAGGAATAAGTATATTGAATACTTGCTATAAACTATATGCAGCAATAATAAAAAATAGATTAAATATCATAATGGAAAATATAGTACTAGAAGCTCAGAATGGGTTTAGAAAAGGAAGATCCTGTATCGACTGTGTATTTGTCCTAAATCAAATAATTGAAAAACACAGAGAATATAATATTCCCACATATATGGTGTTTTTAGATTTTGAAAAAGCTTTTGACAATGTACATAGAAATATACTATGGCAAATAATGGAAAACAAAGGCATACCAAAACATTTGATAACAATAATTAAAGAGCTATATAAGGACAACTTGATAATGATCGATTCAAATCAAAATAGAACAGCGACAATAAATAAGGGAGTTAGACAAGGGTGCCCATTATCACCCACATTATTTAATCTATATATAGATGACATTGTCAGAGAATGGCAGAATAATTTAAATGTACATTTTAAAATAAACAATACAATTTTAGATGTAATGTTATTTGCAGACGATCTAGTTTTAATAAGTGGCTCAGAATTAAATATGCAAAAAGCTCTATTTCAACTAAATAAAATAAGCCAAAGATATAAAATAAAAATATCACCAAATAAAAGCAAAGTAATGGCTTTTAGAGGACCAGAAACAATAAGAGCAAAAATAATAATACAAGAGACAATATTAGAACAAATAAACTGTTTCAATTATCTAGGCTGCAGCGTCTCATACACAAAAAATGATGATATAATAAACAAAATAAATAAATTTAACCAAATATGCGGCACCATCAAACAAAACTTAAAAACCACGAGGAAAGAGACAAAAATAAAATTTTATAAAGTGATGGCTGTTCCAGTTCTAACATATGGGTCTGAATGTTGGACAATGACCAAACAAATAGAGAAAAGGTTAGAATCAGCAGAGATGCGCTTCTTAAGACATGTAGCAGGATATACATTAAAAGACAGGAGAAGAAGTGTAGATATACGAGAAGAACTAAGAATCTTTAATCTAATAGAAAGAATTAAAGAAAATCAAAAGAACTGGAAACAACATGTGGAGAGGATGGAGGAAAACCGCTATAGTAAACTGGTTTTAAGATATACACCAATAGGCCAAAGAAATGTCGGCCGACCTAAAAGAAGATGGACAGAGCAGTTCTAAATTGTGGGACCGGAACAAGCTTAAAGGCTTAAACCATGATTGATGATGATGATGATGATGATGATGACATTTCCTAGTCTTAAGTTTATGTCTTGTAACAATTACTTAATAAACATGAATATTGAGAGATTCTTTTTCTCTATATTTCAGACATTCCTAAAAATATCTAGCAAAGAAATTTAAATATAGCCATCCACCTAGACTTCGCTTTAAATGTAACAACCTCTCAAAGAAGACAAACCAGACGTTTCCACCAGTCATTTTATAGAACTCACAATAAAATTTGTCAAGATTCTTTCATACCTCGATATGTAACACAGGAACCTCCACAGCGAAAACGTAACTAAAACAAAAGCAAAGGGAACTGCCTTTTGTTTCTGGAAAGAGGCAGTTAATTCAAGACTATACTTCAATTTTGGGAATATAAAAATTATAATTTAACGACTAGGAAAGAAAGAACTAAACAGGTATCTTCTCTCAAGAGAGAAGAGGCGGCCCGTTCAAAACAGTTCGAAGTACGCAGACAGTTTGCAAAAAATTAAAGAGTCCTTAAATCCTATCTAATCACGTTATTGTCGTGATAAATCAAAGCGGCAATACTATCAAGGGAATTGTCAATTAAAAATTGTGGCGTACAATGCAGCGCTAAGTGGTGAACTGAGATTTAAATACAATTTCTTTCATAATATTTTTACAACTTATAATATAAGTTTCAAAAGTCCTGCTACAGACAAATGTTCAAAATGTTTTGGGTTAGAAGAAAGTATTAAGAAAGGCAGAGCTGAGAGGGATGTTATAACATTGACTGATAAGCCTTGGATACCATAAACTGCGAGCGAAGGCATTCTTCAAACTCCTAAGAACACAGATCAGAGAGAGAGATTTTCATTTGACTGTCAGAAGAACCTAACATTACCAACGCTTTCGGGCCAGCTTTACTGTCTATGGAATGTCTAAATATTGTGACAGATCCTTACATCCACACTACCCAAGAGTAAATGCCTTTAGATAACGCAAATAATAATAATAATAATAATAATAATAATAATAATTATAATTTATATATATAGCTTAGAGTGGTAAACTGGAACATTTCATGTTACGAAAATGTATTTCATGGCTACCTGGACGTCTGACTCTATAACAATATGGAAAAGGCTGCCTTTTGTCATCTTTTGTGCTTCTTTTCTGGTAAGGCTAGAGCGATGGGTTTCTCCACTATAACAACACTAAGTGACCGAACAACCTAATATACAATTGTATCTTAGTTGCTGAAGATGCTTCAAAATTCGTTGAAGGTAGAAGGGAGAACAGATGTTAACGATAACGTCGTCACGTCGTATGATGAGGACCTCTCCAATAAAATGCCAGGTAGGCGATAGCTTTAAAGTAAGCGCGTTTGGAAGCTCGAGAACTGACTAATTATATTTAAATGTTTCAAAGGCTCAGGAAAGTCGTGGGCACTGTGCTGTGAACCACGTAACGCAATGAAACCACGTGGCGACGTTTGGATTTCATATATAAGGAGAAACAACGTAACAAAAACAGGTTTTTCTACAGAGAGTTTTTACCAGGTGGCAGCCGCAATTCAGACAAAGAAGTTAAGGCAGTACGACGCTTCTCAGTATTAATTCGGTTCATTCACATATACGTTTTTCCAGTCTTACTTTCGATTCACTCACACAAATGCTCTTCAATCATACGTACGTTTCACTCGTTCTCTGGTGATCAACATCGCTTTAGCAGCAGCAGTAGACGAGAGGCACACAGATGCAGCATATGTAACACGTGTCATCAAAGTTATAGAGATAACGAACCAGGTGGCCGATAACTAGTGTAGTGTGATTAAACATTTCAATGCGTTTAAATGAAGCAAGGTCGTGTGATTTAAACCTCCCCTCCCCATCTCCTTCCTCCCGTGACCAATAAAACACGAAAGGCGACTTCGGGTCCCTGAACGACCCGGGTATGAAGTGGGACTCTCGGTCCAATGACATCAACACCAGAATATAAAAACCGCTTTAAATCGGGCACCCAATGTATGGCGACATCGACGACACACTCCAGTAAAAAGCCGTTTCAATGTGCACAGAGTAAAGACAACACATTTATCTATTGCTGGACAGAAAGTGAAGACTTCAAAGATTCCAACGAAATGGTTTTTTGTGTCGTTCATCGCTTAAAGTAATAAGTTATATTCTATAACTAGAAGAAAACAGGGGATGTTTTACTCAAACTTTCTGGGAATTGGGACTTCAAATTTATTCCTACATCATATGAAAAAACAAGTGTTTAAGCATTCAAGGAGAAACAAAGTACTTTACAGATGTAGGAGCACCAAAGAGTTTAAAGCAATCTACAGAACCTTTAAAGTCAAAAGTTTAACCAAAAAGTTTTAAAAATGCAGAACGTATTAAATGTCTTGAAGAAACGTTTCGGGAACTTAGTGTACAATGATTTGGTTAATCTCTGGGCTTAGCAGGGCAAGAAAATGAAGACGAACCAATGAGTGATATTGATGCGGTTTGATGTTATTATTTTGAAAATAGAAGTCATAACGTCTTGACATTACTTACATAAATATGCTATTTTCAACTTTTATTCCAGTATTTATAGCGTTAACAGCTTTTCCGCTTTTCTCGACTTGCATTATCATGGACATGTTGAGATTTGAAACTAATATCTCAATTTTTGCATTGTCTATCAAATTTTGCGATAAATTTGGAATGAGTTGTTTCTTCACCCAAAGCACTCAGTTTTTATTATTTATTAAATAATGATAGCCGCGGATTTTCTGATTTGATTTAAAAATTGCCAAAGCATGGGGAGCAAAAACGACTAAAGTTTATATTGTTAAACCAAACACTAACTAGAAAATCAGATTCCAGACACCCGAAACCTGTGTATACTCTGTATTAGTATATGGGTGTCAGACATCAATAACAGAAAAACAAAAGAACAAAATTCAAATATGCCAAAGAAAAATATAACACGAGATCCGGGGAATAACTTTGAAGGACAAAATACCTATAGTATTAATAAACCAGCTATCTCAGAAAACAGACGTCGCACAAATAGCTACCAGAAGCAAATGGCAATGGAGCGGCCACGTCGCAAGAATGCAGGACAATAGGTGGACCTTCATGATCTCCATGTGGGATTCCTGGATACAAGGCGGACCCAGAAGAAAATGAACAGACCTGTTCAAGGAACATGTAGGGTCAAGAGTAGCAAGAGCAAGAGGAAAATAGAAACCTCTCGAGAAGCAACTAGTGCAGTGAGAAATGGAATAACCAGAGTGTCTTAAACAGCATACGAACAACTAGCGTGGAATAGCTCACCACGTTAGGAAAAAGCGAGTTTTCCCTACTTGTTAGGAAGTCTTTGCGCTTAAGCCGCACAATAGGTTAGCTTTATCTTTTATCATTTAATCAGGGACCTCCAAGAGCTCATATTAAATACACGGGAGGGAAATAGAGCTCTTTTTACATTACCATGAATACAGGTAGAGTATTTGTTTAAAACTTATAACAAAAGCAGTTTCCAATCAAAATATTAATAACAAGATATCTTGAACATGTGTTTACGCAGCTTCTTTAGTGGTGTACAGTATAAATCTACGACCATGTTAATGTTCTATTTTTATTTATTTCTTCGCTGGTCTGTACAACACTTACAAATGTAACGTTTTTGTCATTTACAACATCGCGGCGTACTTGATACTGTGTCCAGAGGGTAGAAACATTATTCAATTTCTTGGAACTTCTTAGCAAATGGTCGCTTTGATCACATACCAGTACTACACGTTCCTTAGGGATCCCGACATTATTTTCGCGGTAACTGTCGATGAGTAAAAAAGAACCAGCCACGCTTCTAGCAGACGGCTTCCCTCACTCGACTGTACCTGGAATCAATGTGGGAGTGCTGGCGAATAAATCTGACCTTAATTATGCCTCTAAATGATCCTAGAATGGGCATGATTGCGTGACTGTGGTTTTGCTCAAAGTTTTCAGTGATGACGGAGTTAGAAAGTTTCCAACGCAGGTATCTGTGGGGTTAGGTTGATTGAAAAGCTGTCGGGTTGTTCATTAGCACTATCAGTGATAAGAGTTTAGGTTCTGTATTATCTGTGAGCTCTACCGTAATTAAATAAAGTTACAATTAAATTTTCTCGAGATGCGCTCATACTTATGTAAGCAGAACGGCCGTCTCCTTTCAGCCATCTTGTTAATTATGGTGAAATCGTAATGTCGACATTTTTTATAATACGAGACGTAATGGAAGATTCTATAACTTATTTCAGCATGCACAGAAATCAACTGAAAGATAAATATTCATAGTTTTTATTGAAAATATAGGAAATATTTCAGCAAACAACTTTTGTGCTTACTTCAGTTATACTGTCTTCATACACCTACGGCTAACTCTACGCTTTTCAGCATGATGACGTAGTAGGAAGATTTTTAGAGAGGTAAACTTATATTAGCTGATCTATCACCTGACATTCCGAATTGGACAATGGGTAGTAAATTGGAATCTAGAAAAAACCGCTTGCTTCCTACTATAGTGCCGAACTGTGCTATTAATCAAACAGTAAATAAACAAACTTGCATGACAGCATGACACTGTGCGTTTTCGTGCGAAAGGAATGTGTGCTTTTGCAGGCATTTCTGTAGACACCCTACTATTAATGTTTACAGCAATTTAAGTAAGCTTGCTTTTGCACATTTGCATTTATGTACACACACTCAATCTATTTATAAAATAGAAAGCACGGGTCTCTGATGATGGTTTCCTAGAAAATTTTAGAATTACATTTATTTGTGACTGCCACCTAGGTACATAGATACGAGGGTAGGTTCATAAGTTTCTGGCTTAACTATCTTCTAGGTATGATAAAGACAAAAACTATATTTCACCTTTTAGTATAGCTACCTTTTATTGCAATACAATTCTCACATCTTTGAATTAACATTTCAATCCCCCTCCAAATAGTCAGAAATCTTGTCTGCAAAATGGGCATAAACAACATCCATCACTTCTTCGTCACGCTTAGAGTTCCTTCCTCGAAGATCCGTCTTAAGTTTTGAGAAGAGGAAATAGTCAAAGGGAGCTACATTTGGACTATAGGGTGGATGGTCGATCTCCTTGAAGCCACATTTCTTCACAGCTTCGTTTGCAACAAGAGCTGTGTGTACAAGCGCGTTGTCGTGAAGAAAGCGCACACCACCACTCAGCTTTCCTCGCCTTTTCTCTTTGATGGAAGCACGTAGTCTGTGCAGTAGGCCAGCATAGTACTCCCCATTTACTGTGGTGTTCCTCTCCTTGAAGTCAATGGAGAGTATTCCTTCACAGTCCCAAAAGATTGTGGCCATGATTTTCTTGGTTGACTGAATGACTTTGGCCTTTAGAGGCGGTGCTTCGCCAAGTTTGCGCCACTCCATTGATTCTCTTTTGGGTAAGGGATCATAGTAGAGGACCATGGTTTCATCTGTAACAATGGTTTACAGAACTTCTCTCTTGTTGCCACAGCAGAGTTCCAAAAATGTCTGACAACAGATGACTCGTTGCTACTTTTGGACTGAGGAACGAGGTATAGGCACCCATCTTGTACTAATCTTATTCATGTTTAAATGTTCATAATTCGAAGGATGTTGTTTTAGAAAGACCCAACCTTGCTGTTATTTCTGTAACTTTGAGTCACCGGTCTTCCATAATATCTCCAAAGGCCGACCTGCAAGCTCTTCGTCTTCAATGCTTTCTCGACCCATTCGAAAAAGTTTGGCTCATTCTTTTACGGTAGAACATGAGAGGGATGCTTCTCTATATACACCGTCCATTTGCTGTTTAATTTCATTTCATTCTTCTTTTGTGAAGAACTTAATAACAGCTCCAAACCCCATTTTGAACATGTCACAATCTTCTACACCTAGCATTCTTAATGCAACTATATCTGAACAACTGCAGCGGAAGTTACAGTATGGTTTTGTGAAGGCGATAATCCTTATCGGTGAGGCCAGAAACTTATGCATCTACCATCGTACTAGAAGTGGTGCGTTTTCTATTTTCCAATATTTGAAAATTGCTTATGCTCTAAATTGTACACTATTAAGTTTTGTTATTATTTTACCGCCATAAATTAGAAACTGGAGGAACAAAAGTGGAACTCGCGGGGTTTTATGGGCTGCCCACTAGCGCATTCGTTAGGACATAATGCACTTTCTAAGAAACGAATGTCGAATGTGAAATTTGAAATTTGCCAATTGTAGATGAAGCCTTCTTGTGTTTCTGTGTTCTCGTCTTCCTCTTTTTACCTCATATTTGTAATTGTTTTGAGTAGCGATTTGCTGTGCTAAATTAGTTTATTGTTGTATTTTAAAGCTGTAAAATCATTGCTAATAATGACATCTTCAGAAACCAGCGAAGTTTAATTAACGAATGTAAAAAAAAAAAAAAAAAAAATAATAATAATAATAATAATAATAATAATAATAAACACAAGCTATCATAGAAGGATGATGTAATTAAGAAGCAAAGGTTATCTTCTTAATAAACTGGAGCAAAACTGTAACTGTTAATCTTATTATTCCACAACAAGAGGTCAAACGCATCACTAAATGCTATGGAATCACGAAACAGATATCTTCCTGTTCATTCGATAAAAAATGATACAGCAAAAAGTGCCACTTTCCGTGATAAATCTTATTGATACTCTTAGAATTATAGAAAGATGGCATCAGAAAGTAATGCACATACTGCTTTATATGAGATTACCAAGAAACTTAAAAGAACGTTCTTTAAAGTACAGGGCAATTACTTAAGTATCGTTTGAAAGAAACACTTTCTATTCAAGAACAAATTTTCTCTCGTGTTTCATAGCAATATCCTCAATGCAAGGTTTATATGTTAAGAATAAAGCATATTTAAAGGTCTTTGAAAACAACTGTCCAAAACTTCAATATCAGAAGAAGAAAAAACAAAAATACAAGCCCTAGATGCCAATGCAGATTGTAAAAGAAAAGCCCATGTACTCTATAATGGAAAAAGACGAGTTAGGCGAGAAGAATGAAGAGAGAAATGATTAAATTCTATAAAAAACTTATGTATACTTAACTTAATGACCAATGGTGTGTACAGTCCATGACATTTATCTTGTGTACACAGTATTCGGTTTTTACTGCAATGCAGAAACATTATCACTGCATTGAGCTTCTAACGACGTTTATAGATTGGTGTGAATTCTGTAGTTACGAATGAAATAATGACTCAAATGAGCTCGGAGTCCTTGGCTACTTAAAGCTATCTGGCATTCAACTTCTCGGGGTGAGGAAAAACTCCGAAAAAAAAAACCTTGATCTTGCCTGGAATCGAACCCAGGATCTCCGAAATAGTAGTCACAAACACTACGACTAGACACCCGTTCTTCATTGTTTTATTCTCAACATTAAGACTCCGAAATCCCAAAGTATTTTTAATCCATGTCAGGTCGAAACAAAAACTGCATTGATTTCTGTATTATGTGATCTATGCTGCTCTAAGATTGGCTTGTATTAAAGTTACTTTCTCTGTTTCAGATTATTGTCATTTAGAATGCGCTCATGACATGGAACTTGTAAATAATATCCAGTCAGAACATTGAATATATCAGCATTTGAGAGTACCCGCGCCAAGCAAGTGCTTACCATCATGTCGGTCCTGGTGGTGTAGTGGTAACCATACTTGCTTTCTAAGCCCAAGATCGCGGGTTCAAACCTGGCTAGGATTAATCCTTGTAGACCGTTTCACACCCTGAATTGAATGGGATGCTGATGATTTGAGATGTTAAAGAGCGTCCGTAAATAAACCAAATAAAAAGAAAAAGTTGTAGACATTGACTAACCTATGTATGCTGAGAAAATGGACTACTTGACAGCACTATTTAAGAACACTTGTCCTACCATCTAGACAGAGTTGTAGTAGACATTAGCACATCTGATAGTTAGTGTTTTAAAGTTTCATGCAACTGTAGATGTGTTGAGATTCTATAATACTTTTCACGATACTCTGTGAATAGTGTGTGGCGATTTTACGATGGACCCAAGATTAGAACAGAGAGTGTGCATCAAATTCTGTGCAAATCTCGGGGAAAATGCTGCGGAGACCCTCGCAATGATTCAACAAGTATTTGGGGGACAAAGCATGAGCCGTACACGTATGTTTGAGTGGCAGGCACAGTTCAGGGTCGGCCGTACAGCTATTGAAGACGATGCTCACACCGGTAGGCCCGTCAGATGCACAACACATGACATTGCTGCCAAAGTTAATCACCTCGTTCGTAAGCATCGACGTCGAACCATTGAAGACCTTGCTCATGAAGTGGGAATTAGTTATGGGACATGTCAACGAATTTTAACTGATGAATTGGGCATGCATCGTGTCGCCGCAAAATTTGTGCCAAGGATCCTGACTGCTGATCAGAAGGCGCAAGCAGCGTGTTGAAGTTTGCACGGAGCTTCGTCAGGCCGTATCTGATGACCCAACCTTCTTGTCCAGCATCATCACCGGCGACGAGAGCTGGATGTACGCTTATGACTCTGAGATAAAACAACAATCCTCCCAGTGGAAGAGCCCGAACTCACCAAAGACCAAAAAAAGCGAGACAAGTGAAGAGCAAAGTGCAGAGCATGCTCCTCGTTTTCTTTTAATAACACGGCACTGTGCACAAAGAATTCCTCCCACCAAATCAAACAGTGAATTCCACGTACTACTGAGACGTTTTGCGACGGCTCTGTGAAAATGTGGGGATACGATGGCCCGAACTTTGGCGACAGGGAACTGGCTGTTGCATCACGATAATGCGCCCTATCACATTTCCTTGTTCATCAGGAGCTTTTTGACGAAAAACAACATGACGGTTGTCCCCCACCCACCGTACTCGCCTGATTTGGCACCCTGCGACTTCGCTCTATTTCCCAAACTGAAAATCAAGTTGAAAGGACAATTGAGAGGATTCAAGAAGAAACGCTGTCTGTGCTAAACACCTCAAAGAACATGACTTCCAAGATGCACTTGGAAAATGGCAGAATCGCTGGGACCGGTGTATACGTGTGGAAGGGAACTACTTCGAGGTGACGGCGGTCATCAGTCTCAAAGTAAGTTTTTGACCAGCTGGTAACACCAGTCCCGAATATTCTGGATACCATCTCGTATTACCGAAAATTTTCAGTAAATAATTCCCTGTGGATAAACAATGGAACATGAGAAACTGCAAGTAACGCTTCTGTGAAGAGCCCAATTGAGTAAAAAAGGGTACTCAACTGAAAATTCCATTGTTCTTACCACCTATGAGGCTTTATTAAAGTAGAAAAAAAATACTGTCTTATTTTTCTAACGGACTCCAAAACTACCAACTAGCAACACCTAATAGTTAACAGATACACAATAGTTAAAGCAATTTATTGGCCCGGATGCAAGGGAAGGCTATAACAATCTCGAGCAGAACAATGGTTCGAATTACAATCAATTTCAAACAATATACTGACACACTTTTTTTTTACAGGTTTGTTTGTTTGTTTTTGCTTGTTTTAAGGCGTTGAGAATAATTCCGGTTTTATATTAACTTTAATGAATTTGCAGTAATTTCAGATGAATATACGTACTTTGGCATAATTTGATGCCCCTTCGGTGGTATATGTGAGAATATCGCGGTTAGGTTAGATTAGATTTTGTGTAACGAACTGTGGATGTACAGAGGGTGCCAAAAAATGTATGCACACTTCCATTAAAGAAAAAACTGTGTTAACATAACAAAACTGAATTCACACAAACAGAAAATGATGAGCACTAATCATCTTAGACCTTTACAGTTACAACAGTTGCTCAAAATGCCCTCCATCGGCGTCGATACACTTCTGAGTACGCTGAACTACTGATTGAGCAACGTTTGTGAAAGTGTCCTCAACGATTGCAGTACATACCGTTTCAATTTCTTCCCCAAGTGCTGCCAGTGTGAAAATGTATCAAAATACTGATTTACTAAAATACAAAATTTCTCTCTAAGTGCTATTTCTCTGCAATTTTTGTGTGTGAGTTGCGTTATTTTCACAATTTGTATTTCCGAAATAATAATGTGATCATTATTCTAGCGTTTGCCGATGGCTTACCGTTTACATAATACGGTTCCTGCATACATAGAATATCTAACTTAAGTTGATTTGATTTGGTTTATTTATAGACGCTCTTTAACATCTCAGGTCATCAGCCTCCCATTCAATTTAGGGCGTGAAACGGTCAACAAATTTTGCTCAGAGGCCTCTTTTTTTCAGGCTTGAGGTTCTTTATCGTGCCGTAAATGTACGACACGGGGCCCACGGCTTTACTTCCCTTCCGAAGGAAGCCATATTTAGGATTTTTACGCCGGAAAAAAATCCATCGATCCTGTTCGGGTTCCAACCCGCGATCTTGGGTTTAGAAGGCAAGTATGGTTACCACTACACCACCAGGACCGACAACCTAAGTTCTGTTAGCCTTAACTCCAACATGATTAGTTTACTTATTTGAGTTTTTTTTTTTTTTTTTTTTAGAAAAGGTTAATTTCATCCATAAAAAATGTCATATCTCAAAGGTTTTCAGGTGATTATTCCAAATTCAAGAATTTAGGGAAGTTTTCTAGTTAGTTTTCAGTTTGCATCTCTCTAATGCCTAGGCAGTGATGGTGTTTTCTATGATAAATGACATTAAAAGAAACAAACAAACAAACAAAAGGGGAAAAATTAGAAGCAGTGCTCTAAATTCCGTTTGTGTTGTGCGATCGTCGTTCTCAGAAAAGAAAGTTAATTGTAGCTCATTCAAAGTATCTTAAAACATGTTAATTTTTACAAGTTATACTTCTTTTCTTGAAGGGACCTAAGTATATACAGTTTTAAATACACCAGTGAGTAAGTTATAAGTGCATGCCTACAATTTGCTTCAGAAGTATTGGGAACAACTTCATCAAGGCCATGACAAAAGGATATTACATTTAAAAACGGAACTGTTTATAGCAAAGCAGACACACATACACTAAATAACGCGTACTTTGGGCTAACTTTCTCAATGAACGGAAGATAGGGCGAAACACATTGATGGGGTTAAACTTAAAGGGAGTGTAAGAGCCGCAAAAACTTTTCGTATACGAAACAGAATTTCACCTGCGCCAGTAGGGCAGCAGTACGATCTGCGATGACTTTAGGTGTGGAAATTTCGGGTTGAAAACGAATAGAAAAATTGGATCGGTTTTCTGAAATGTATTTTCAGAGTGAGGAGAGGTACAGCAAATTGCGGAATCCTTGAGTAGTTTGGTGCCTATAGCGAGAGTATAGAATGCAGGATCCCAGCAATGAAATACTGGCTGCAAATTATTCACTAAGACCAGACACTAATTAGCCGATCTGCTACCGGGAGCAGTTGAGAATGGGGAGAAATAAGACGTTCAAATATGAGAAGAGGTATTGGAAAATATACGAACTGGGTCGCCGGTGGGGGGGGGGGGTTGAAAGAAACGCTGGAGGGACATCTTGATCTTTCAGAGTGAGCAGAGAAAGCTTCGCTGAAGACACGATCGCTTCAAAATAGCAGAGAACGCATCACGTGTATGTCAGGAGGGTATTCAAACGGAGCACATTTTGTGGGACTGCAAAATTTTGAAGAAAGAGCGAGAAATATTTCGGAAAGATGTAGCAAAAGTAACTAGGCGATGGCCAATAGACAACAGTGAACTTGTTCTAAAATATAATAAACAGTTTAAAACTTTTGTAAACAGTATAATTTTGACAGTTTTCAAATTAACACAAATTGACTAATAGGATAGGAAATGTGGTGACTGAGAATGTAAAAGCATTCAAATATAACCAATTTAGACAATCTTCAAATATGATTAGGTTAGAATAAGAATGAAACAGTGTTCAAAAATAGTATTAAGGATAACATGTAACAATGAAATGATAGCAATGCACGTAGTATTACTAATTATTATAGTAATGGAACATGCAGTAAATAAAGAAGATTAAAAAAAATGACACAATCGGATGGGGGATGGAGCGATACATTCAAACAGGAGCTCGCTTGGTTTAGGTTAGGCGTGTGGCGGATGACTAAAGTAACATACAAAGGGGTTACGATAATCTGCCGTATATGCGGAGAAAGAATCTTGGGAGCATATTCTGGCGTACTGCAAGGGGACAGAAGAATGGAGAAAGAGACGTCTACCGGCCGCGTTTGTTAACGGGGGAGGGAGCAGTGGTAATGCTGGACTTTGCTGGCAGAGAAAAAAGAGGAGGAGGGAATAGGTAAATTTTTAAATAAAATGAGACAGCTCAGATCGGAAAAGGCATAGAGCCAGGAAGGGGAACATAAGTCACTGTAATTTTGGAATTATTTGTACATATATTTCAGGGAGTGTAAGTAATTTACTTTTGCAATTTTCTCTTTTCTGTTAATTTTATTTACACATTCCGAATTGTTCTATTATTATCATTATAAATATTTCATGCATTCATTCCATTATTATATACATTGATTTTCTTTTAAGAGTTAAATATTGGCTTGTGTAATTCCACGTAATTCCTAGTGTATTGGTAAAGTAGTTCGTTTCCAGGACTCTTGCGACATGGATGAGCTAGATTTGTGACCAAAATATTTTGAAAATAAACACATACCACCACCACCACTACAAATACTATTTCTACTACATTTTTTTAAGTTTCGTAACTGCACCGTTATTCACTGTTTATATTATTCTCTTTGGTATCCATGAATAAATTATATTATAACTATTTATGTTCTATAAGAAAGTAGTTCATTTTGTTTACTTGAAAATGAACAAATAAAGGTATTACTTAATAAAGTCTTACTTGTGTTTTTATTATACACCCGGTGGTTGTTCGAATTTTAATTATAAGTGTGTTATTGAAATCTTGACCACTTGAGAATAATGTTGTGACGCAATAATAAGTTCAAAATGGATAGGGTACTTTGTAATTTAATTATTATTGCAATAAATCAAACCTAACCGACAGAAAAAGAAATCAGTAAAATTATTTTTGTCGTCCAGTGCCCTTGTTAAATTTCACACCAGCCTATTGTTGCAATATGATTTTGTAATTTATCTCTGAATTACCTAGTATCAATTAACTTATATGGTAGAATAGAAGCATTTTTCATATAGTGTTGCAAATAGTATCACGTTAAATGTTAGATACTAAATAATCAAATAACAACTTTATGAGGAACTGTTTATAAATATTTAGAAAAAAAGTCCTAATACGATATATTTTTAATTGTGTTTAACGCTCGGTTGTTTGTTTGTTTGTTTGTTTGTTTGTTTTTTTTTTTTTTTGCTACTGAGACATCACAGGCGGTGAACATTGATGATACATGAAATGAAATATTGAAAAATGATTTTTAAGGAAGGAAACGTTCCAGGCCTAAATTTAGAGTACCTCTCCAGCATTTGTCATTTATCAGTCGGGAGGACGGTCCTGGCGGGATTCGAACTCCAGACCTCCCGCTCACGAGCCTGCGGTTTAACGACCTCGGCCACCTGTGGTGGTCTAGTAGAATATATGAACCAGAAAATGAAACATTTGCATTTTATTACTATGTTTCAATCCTTGCTTATAGTGACCTATATGAAATTAAATGCGGCATTATAAATCTTATTAAATAAATGCCAAATTTTATGGTGGGGAAATTCGGAATCAAAAAGGAAAATGTTAAGTACTTGTGTAGAAATTGTCTTTCTGGGCACTGGCAACAGTTTCCGGGTTACTTAGAGAAGTTATCAATAATGCAGTCGTGTTTGAGTAGCGATATCGCCTTTTCTGATTTAATTCGGTTATTTTACGATATAATAAAGTGTTTCAAAATTGTGATCAAGTAAATTCTTATTGTTTAGCATACTTTATTTTGATTCCTAATTATAAACAAAACGTATTACGAAATAAATGTTCATTTTTTTACAATTTATTTTGTGAAAACGTTTTCCGCTTTTTTAAGTACTAGTAAGATAGAATTACTAAGAAGCCGATAAATCTCTTTAGCGACTTGAACTTTCTGTTTAAATCAATAACAATTATCGTATTATAAACGATGACGTACATACTTTTATTTATTGAAAAAAAACAAACAAATATAAAGGGAGCTTAAAGAATACATTTCTTATTTGGAAAAAAAAACTTATAATATGAAATTAATCATTGAAATAATACATTACGTCATTCAATTCTGAAATTACACATTTTATTCTATATTTATGCATAGAGGCTTTAAGCATTTAAGACTTCTAGTGCACATTTCGTTTTCATCATTATTATTGCCTTTTTATGTAATTCGTGTAGATGTTTTAAAACCCCTCTTTAAAGTGCAGTCGTTGAAAAGCTGTGGACAGAGGTGTGTCATTGTTGATGTACAGGCAAGGAGGGAAAGCTACATCATTTTAATGGCGTTTCTGAAATCTAATCTCCAAGAATCCCTTCCCGCATCAGTATGGATTACGTGTACATGAACGATTCTGAAAGAGGAGGGAGACAACGAAAACACGATACTAGCGCCGTACTATTACTATGCTGCACATGATTGGTCAGTCAGTGTGTGCAGTTCACAGCAGTTACCAGTTAGTGATCTCCGGGAGCGGAAGAGCATGTCAGCTTCTTGCGTCTTCAGCAACGGGTAGGTTTTTTTTTTCACACTTCTTGTCCGTACAGTGCAAAGCTTTGTAGACGAAACAAGCAAATTAAATTAACTAAAAGCGATAAGAAATTAAAAATATCGAATGAGTTAATGTATTACAAAAGGGTGTCAAGAAAAAGTTAGTTGATTAGCACTGCCCACTAGCCAAGCGACATACGCTCAAATGTCTCTAAAAATTCTTCCGCTTTCGAAGTAAACATTACGTAACCTCTTTGCCTAGCAGTGAAATCTCCATTGTCCACATTTCTTTTTTAATTGCTTAGTTTCCTTGGATTTGCTATAATTTTAAATCTACAATGGATACAACGGCCATTCCCTTTAGCAAATAGAGTTACTCCTTATAAAATGTTTTATATCCATATTTTGGTACTTTGCTAGAACTACAACGTTTTAAACTAAGCAGTTGTTTTTCAGAGAATACAAGTTATATGTTTATGAATATAATACAGGGTGGTCCGTTGAGGTACGCTGATTTTGCTATGTGCACACGCGCAGTTTTTACCGCAATAAATAGTGACATTAAGCCAGTAATTGCCAAAGGAGAGAGAGTACTGTATTCTAAGTTTTATTTTTTTTTGTCTTATTATTATTTTTAAATTTTCAACATTTCTAAAGTCAATTACCGTGCCGTTGGTTTGTATTTTAATGCATATATTAAACTCCTGAACAAGGGAGAGAAACAGTATATTGTAAATATAAAGTATAGCACTGTCTTCAAATTACATTTAAAGACATTTACCAAAAAAGATTTTAAGACAATCTGGAGTAACTTTGACTTTCCACAACTTTAACAATCATTCGTTATCACCCTTCTTCAAAGTACAGTTTAAAAGATTCCACTTTTACTTTATATAAAACGTCTCCAGATTTTATTACTAGACTATAAATAACACTCCGTTAAAATCAAAGATGTTTGGCGATTTCTGATTATGACAATTGACACATTTAGAATAGATTTCCCAAATATAAAGGGTGCAAAAAATGTATACACACTTCATGCAAAGAAAAAACTGTATTAACATAAAAAAACTGAATTCACATAAACAGAAAATGATGAGCACTAATCATCTTAGACTTTTACAATTACAACAGTTGCTCAAAATGCCCACCATCGGCGGTGATATATTTCTGAGTACGTTGAACTACTTATTGGGAAAGCGTTTGCGAAAGTGCCTTAACACATGTCGTTTCAATTTCTTCCCGAAGTGCTGCCAGTGTAGCTGGTTTTCTACGGTATACAACATCCTTAGGAGTTCCCCATAAGTAGAAATATGACGGCGGTTCTGTTTTGTACACACGTCTCCATTGCCTTTGAACTTCAACAACATTCGCTGTTTTCCAGTACCATTTCAAAACTGCTTTCCACTGTTCAAACGATAATCTTGGCTCCATTTTGTTGTAGCTACGCTAGCATAACGTAATGTGAATCATATCTGTTTACAAAGCATCATACGATAATCTTGACTTCATTTTTTCATTGTTGATTTACCTGTCACGTAGCAACGCTATCATAATGTATGTAAGTCACATCTGTTTACAGAACATCATACTACACATCACTGTTGTTTTTCGGTACACCTTTGAAATATATTAAATAGATATCTATGAGAAAGTATGTATAAATTTGTTGCACCCTCGGTATATATTTTGCCATTAAGCACAACTTTTGAAAAGAGAGTATATTGTGTGACTTTACCTTACGAAGTGTCTAGAAACTGAACCTTTCTGCAACAGTAAGAGAAATGAGTTTGAAGCAGGAAATGTTGTCCCAAAATTTCTTTTTTATGTATAATTAATTCTGACAACTACTATAATAATTGTATCTTATTTCAGGTAATCAAGGGCATTAATATTATAATTAAAAGGAGAACCCCAATATTATATGTATTAATGTACGTATGTATAGATATGTCTTGTTACTAGTACGCAATATTCAAGTTATCTTTCTATATTACCAATGATTGACAATGCCTATGTGACTTTGTTATGTTTGTAAAGGGAATGCAACTGCTGTTTGTCGAAAGCCATTAGCGTACCTGAGAAAAAAAAAAAAAAAAAAAGGTCTTTCGGTTAAGCTTTACCCACTATGAAACCCTCACCGAGACACCTGTTCGGCGCCAAGGGTAATAACACTGCAAATAACAACCGTTTCCAGGGTTCAATTGGAAACGGTACTTGCCCTTTTCAAAAGGATTTACTTACAGTCAGTCAGTCGAAGGCAGTCGAAGTTATTCATTCAAAAGTAATTTCTAGTTCAGTCGAGGGCAGTCTAAGGAATTCTAAGTCATTCTAAAGCAGTAAGAGTCGTCAGGTAGTGCAACGTAATAGCACTAATAATCACCAACGTGTTCAAATGAATAAATACGCGAGTGAATACCGCGAACTATAATGCGCCGAAGAACAGCATGTTCCAGAACTTTCCAAGTTCTAAAATAAATTAAACGTTCAACTAGTGCCGGATTTCATTATTATAGTGAACAATCTCCCTCCCTCATGACTTTGTAATTAAAAACAGTCCAAAATTACCCTGAGAACCCATCCCTTTACATAGCAATGGAACCTCAACAATTACAGTTCCAAAATTGTCGACTACTTAGGGGACATATAATACCGTTTCAAGATATATCATATCTTTTAAAGTAAGAATGTAATAATCGCCTGAAATAGATTTTTTGATATCTGAATTGCAGGCGTGGTTGATGCATTTTGTTTGTTACCTAGTCTATCCCCAGTTCTGTTTGTTACTTAGTCTATCCTGAGTTCTGTTTGTTACCTAGTCTATCCTCAGTTCAGTTTGTATCTAATCTATCCCCAGTTCAGTTTGTTACTTAGTCTATCCCCAGTTATGTTTGTTACCTAGTCTATCCTCAGTTCAGTTTGTTACCTAGCCTATCCTCAGTTCTGTTTGTTACCTAGTCTATCCTCAGTTCTGTTTGTTACCTAATCTATCCTCAGTTCTGTTTGTTACATAGTCTACCCTCAATTCTGTTTGTTACCTAGTCTATCTTCAGTCCTGTTTGTTACCTAGTCTATTCTCATTTCTGTTTGTTTCCTAGTCTATCCTCAGTTCTTTTTGTTATCTAGTCTATCCCCAGTTGTTAGTTACCCAGTCTATCTTCAGTTCTGTTTGTTACCTAGTCTATCCCCAGTTCTGTTTGTTACTTAGTCTATCCCGAGTTCTGTTTGTTACCTAGTCTATCCTCAGTTCAGTTTGTTACCTAGTCTATCCTGAGTTCTGTTTGTTACCTAGTCTATCCTCAGTTCAGTTTGTTACCTAGTCTATCCTGAGTTCTGTTTGTTACCTAGTCTATCCTCAGTTCTGTTTGTTACCTAGTCTATCCTCAGTTCTGTTAGTTACCTAGTCTATTCTCAGTTCTGTTTGTTACCTAGTATATCCTCAGTCCTGTTTGTTACCTAGTATATCCTCAGTCCTGTTTGTTACTTAGTCTATCCTTAGTTCTGTTTGTTATCCAGTCTATCCTCAGTTCTGTTGGTTACCTAGTCTATCCCCAGTTCTGTTTGTTACTTAGTCTATCCTCAGTTCAGTTATGTATATTTTCGTCCTCAGCAGATATCATAGCCCAATGTTGTATTTTGTAGTTTCAAAATGTTGTTTTAGTGTCCTTAAAATATAGACAGTGTCTAGACAAGTCTTTCTTTTTAGATAGTAACTATTTATTCCATAGTATAATCACAATATCCGTGAATCGTTTAAATATGGCACTTACCAAATCTCCAGGGTCAAATAATTTTTGGTTCTATTAATTCATTGGTATGTTTTCAGGAGTTTTCATTTGCCATGATCGCTGCATTCGCATCACAGTTGAACGTTTATTTCACTTATCTGTAAATATAGTTAAAATAAGAATGTAATAGCGCGGGTAAACACAGCTAGAAAGAAGAAGAAAAGAAGGTAGGTTATACCATACACCACCAGGACCGACAGAGAGAGAAAGAAGAAAAAAATAATCAAATGCGAGAGAGAAAAGCATACAACGGGACACGGATCAACGGAGAAAATGAAAAGACCATGGAAATTCTTAGAAAACGAAATGGAAAGCAATAAACCGTATCAGAAAATGGCGATTACACGCATGCATATTAAAATGGGTTACGTAATGATACAACTTCTAGCACGATAGTCCCATAAAAATGGTGTAACAACACAAAAACATACTTAACTTTAATTTTTTACAAATCACACGATGCATGATGCAAGGCTCACGCACTATTGCGTATACAGTGCTATCAGAAAACAATTTAAATGCTAATAATAGTTTAGTGTCGGAACTGTAAAACCTTCCTTCATTGCGACTGTTCAAGGTTATTACATAACGAATGCTTGGCAATAGATGTATACTTTATCTTATGCAGAAAAACAATTTATTGAGACATATAGCACTTTATTTACGTAAGGTGGTACCTAGTTTCAGTTATTCTACATATATGAAGTCGTGAAAAGCTTTGAATTCTTCATAGCTCTATCAAAATAAATTAAATTCATTTTTATAAAACATACAACATTTAATAATATTAAAACTAATAATAATTATAGTTAGCACGTGTTATTAAAGACAAGTTTCACCAATACAAGATATACAAGGTAAATGTGCACAATTAATGTAATAATGGCTTTAATGTTCACCATTAATATGTAAATCTCGCGGAAATTATGAAGATCAAGAACATTTAGTGCGAATTCTGATTTGAGAAGTGTTCTTACCATGCATACGGTATCTCAAATTCAGTTTTTATACCAAATGAAGTTTGAAATCTGAATTACTGAAATTGTATTTTATCCTCTCATTGAGACGGATTTCATTTGATTCAGTTTTGCAACGAACTTTTCTGAATTCATTCATCATATACAAACCGGAAGACATTTACTACTTGCGTTTTCCAAAACACATCAAATTATAGTTGATCAAATTTAAACTCAAAATTTTATGCGGTAAAATTAGTCACCCCTCAAAGCACTCCAAACAATTTTTACCGTAATCTTTCCCCGCTCAGTGTTTATGCAGTTCGATAATTTTCCCAAATGTGTCTAACACAAATCATTGTGAAAAATAGCATAGCAAAAGTTGTTATTTTCAAACAGAAATATCAGCATGGGAGCCAAAAATGTATACACACTTCAAGCAAAGAAAAAACTGTGTTAACATAACAAAACTGATTTCACACAAACAGAAAATGATGAACACTAATCATCTTACACTTTTACAGTGACAACAGTAGCTCAAAATGCCCATCATCGGCGTCGATACACTTCTGAGTACGTTGAACGACTGATTGAGCAACGTTTGTGAAAGTGTCCTCAGTGATTGCAGCACATGTCGTTTCAATTTCTTCCCGAAGTGCTGACATTGTAGCTGGTTTTCTACGGTGTACAACATCCTTCAGAGTTCCCCATAGGTAGAAGTCCAATAGTGGTTCTGTCTCCATTGCCTTTGAACTTCAACAACATTCTCGGTTTTCCAATACCATTTCAAAATGGCTTTCCGCTATTTAAACGATAATCTTGGTTCCATTTTGAGTAGCAACGCTAGCATAACGTAATGTGAGTCACATCTGTTTACAGAACATCATACGATAATCATGGCTTCAATTGTTCATTGTTGATTTACCTGTCACATAACAACGCTATCATAATGTATGTGAGTCACGTTTGTTTACAGAACATCATACCACACATTGCTGTTGTTTTTTGGTCCAACTTTGGAATGTATTAAATAGATATACTGAGAAAGTGTGTATACATTTTGGCACCCTCGGTATATATAATATGTACAAATGTGTACAATGCTAATTTATATACACTGTTTCGTTCCATAGGATGATTACTTCGTCCATTCTTTTACTTCACACCTGTGAGGAGACTTAATCATTACTGTCTCTTATTTTACAAGAAAAATTTTATAAGGGTATTACTTATATATATATATCTAATTGCTACATTTTTATTCATTAATGGCTTGAATCGTGCCGGCTGTGGTAAGCACTTTTTGTTAATCTCCTTTTTTTTAACTAATTTGTCACGGTGTATTTCTCGCATCGCTCATTTCTTCTGTTAATAAGCATTGATTAGCTATACTGTTTCTATTATATGATCTTTTTATTACTGATCCTGAAAATAAATTATACACTGAAATGAATCGAAAGCATAGGAAGCACGTACCACACCAAACAATTCAGAAATATTCTTCCACTAAATTAATATTCTATTTACTATGAAATTGGTAAAAATAAAGAACGCAGCATTTGCAACCTAAACACACGTTTTTAAAAACTTTTATTGCTAGTTGACAAGTTATAATCTCTACTGAAAGCATTTAAAGAATATTGATATTTTCGGAAAGCACCATCTGAGCTCTGTACCTCAAGAAGAAAACTGAAAGGAACATCAGAGTTACCGAAATCTCATAGATAAACTCTAGACTTGCGTGGGATTGTCTTCAAGTTCTCATTAATTTTTACACAAAGAATCAATTAGAATTTTATTGGGTGCCTCGACACCAGGGCATAGAAATTATTGGAGTTGCAGATAAATGGGCAAAAGAAAGAAGTAAGTTTGTCTAATAAGGATTAGAACCTTTCTGGGGACATTAAGAAAACTGCTAAATCGGCAATATATGAATGGAATAAGAAAGAACATAATAAGATAGAAGAAATATCTCAGTAAAGAACTAGATAAAATATTCTACAGTACTCAGGTTAAAGACTTGCTGAGCAGGGATAGGACGCAACCCAGGAAAGCTATTGAAAAACAGCAGTCCTTCGAATTATTCATAACATTTAAACATGAATAAGGTTAGTGCCTAGACCTCTTTCCTCAGTCCTAAAGCAGCAACGAGTCATCTGTTGTCAGGCATTTTTGGAGCTTTGCCATGATAACGAGAGACAAGTTCTGCAAACCATTGTTACAAGAGATGAAACTATGGTCCTCTACTATGATCCCTTGTCCAAAAGAGAATCAATGAAGTGGCGTAAACCTGGCAAAGCACCGCCTCTAAAGGCCAAGGTCATTCAGTCAACCAAGTAGATCATGATCACAATCTTTTGGGACTGTGAAGGAATACTCTTCATTGACTCCAAGGAGAGGAACACAACAGTAAATGGGGAGTACTATGCTGGCCTACTGCACTGCTTCTATCAAAGGGAAAAGGCGAGGAAAGGTCAGTGGTGGTGTGCGCCTTTTTTTACGACAACGCGCTTGTGCACACAGCTCTTGTTGTAAAGGAAATTGTGAAGCAATGTGACTTCAAGGAGATCGATCATCCACCCTACAGCCCAGATCTAGCTCCCCAGTGACTATTTCCTATTCTCAAAACTCAAGAAGGACTTTCGAGGAAGGAAATTTAAGTGTGGCGAAGAAATTATGGATGCGGTTTATGCCCATTTTGCAGACAAGACTTCTGACTATTTGGGAGGGGGGAGTTAATTCAAAGATGTGAGAACTGTATTGCAATATATTGAAAAGAGAAATATAGTTTTTGTCTTTATCATACCTGAAAATGGTTATGCCGGAACCTTACTGACCTACCCTAGTACATATTTTAAAACATATATTTTATTAATATAACGTAAAGGAAGATAATAATCATCACCGCCATATTAACTCAATAAAATAGTTTAATATTTTCGTTTAAAATAGGGGCAAGTACTTTGAACATGGAGATAGTAATATGATAAATCTGGACTTAATACATCCGAATCATATCAGCTTACATACCTCATTTGTATTCGCTAAACTGCCAACAAACGGATGACGTGCGCTGGCAGTAGTCAGGTCTCCAAGAGAAGAGGCCTCTGAGCAAAATTTGTCGGCCGTTTCACGCCCTGATTTGAATGGGACGCTGATGACCTGAGTTGTTAAAGAGCGTCCGTAAATAAAACAAATAAAAAAAACTCAAAGGTCTCCAAGGTTAAGAAGGTCTGTGATCGCTTAGCCAAGAAGTAACATGAGACCTGTAAAAGCATAAACAATAGACTGCGGAATCGCGTATGGTTGAGTTCTTTCGCCGACGATTTTATCCAATTAATATCACAAGAGGGTCTGTTGTGAGAGTGAGTGAATTTATCTGGAAAGCTCCGACCCTCCAGAGATATTTATTAAAATTATTTCATGAATAAAATAACAATTTAAGTATAATTTCCCTAACCTTGGCTTACAATATTGTAATAATTGTATATTTGTAATATGAATACTTAACCTTTTCAAGCCATCTAGCAACAGACGAATGTCGCTTGTTAGTAATGCCAATAGAGAAGATCCAAATAGGGGTTTAGGATTATTTCGTGATTAGAATAAGAATAAACTGAAATACGCGCACAGAATATTAATAATTGTATAAAATGTTACACTTAATAGCTACCTATTCAGAAATCTTGAGACTGAAATAAAGGAAAATCAACCGTTACAATCGCTACCGTTCGATTAATTAACACTAACTGAGAAAACATTTTACCATTCTGAACAACGTGTGTATTAAAATTTATAGTTGCTTAGGAAGGTATTGCTATTTAATTTACAAAGACTGTTTCAAACTGTTTGGCTGAAACAATAGTTTGAGTGAATACACATTAAGTTAGCCTGCTAGCAAAAGTGGTGAGTGATCGTGTTCTGGAATTATGTAGGGGGGGAGGTAATGGAGTTGGCAACACTAATCAGAATATAAATGCACTTAGCGCGGTAAAGGAATTTCATAAAACTTTAGATCAATTTCACTGCGATATCGGGCTGTGATATTTCAAAATTCGTTTTTTTTTTTTTAATTTCATTGTCGATTTTATGATGACGTCACATAGGTGAAATAGTCCCCAAAAATCTCTCCAACAAAATTACCCAAAGGGAACAGTACTTTTATTATAACGACACAGATAAACAACAAAATTGTATACCTTATTGAGTGTATATTTATTAAAATAACAGATATATTAGGCTCAAACTATACCATATACAATGTACTAGCTCCCCAATTAGTGAGATGAAACCAAGACCGATTGTATTTACAGACCCTAATACGGAAAAATATGACGGCCGAATTGGTCTGATTGCTGGCAATAGCAAATACGAAACTTTCATGGTGTATTATGTTAATAAAATGGCATTATTCATTAGAAAATATTTCCATGGTTTTTAAGAATCTGAAATTGTTTACAAATAATATTTCTCATATGTAAACGAAATATAAAACAATATGAATTATAAACTTCTCCATGGGTAAGCACTATTTATAAAATGCAACTTCCAAATAGCTGAACACCTTTAAACTAATTGACATAGGGGTGATAGCATCATATTTATCGCCTTTTACTTTAAGGAAAAGGGCATAGTCTTCCTTGATAATAGTTATAGATGGGAGTACCTGTCTTCCTTAACCTCACATGCAAAAATGTCGAAGCACGTTTAGTAAAAAGACTCTTTCCTCTAGCCTAAAAGCCTTAATAAACAATGGTAAACTCTTTAAATCTGCTCTCGGAAAATGCCTATGTAAAAAGCTTATTATTTTGTAAATAATATATATTGTACCGAGTTAAAAACACTGCAATAATTTTATGTCAATGCATATAGTAAAATTTGTGTGATTGTCTGTTTCTGCTTCTCTGATTCTGAAAACAATCTGGAATAATGAGTGCACTGCCATAATTAAGATATACAAGAGCAAGCTATTTTGTATTAAACCCTTTCTATCACACAAATTCCTTATCTGATTTCACTACATCAATATTAAATTAATAAAAAACAAAAGAAGTAATACATTATCGTTCACTTACTTCTAACTATAAACCATTGTAATTTATGTAACTGCAACAAACCAAATAAAACAAACTCATGTGTTAATGGCTGTAACATGACCAACTCCACTATAGATGTATCTATCTTTTCATAACCTCCAACTATAAACAACTGTAATAAACCACATAACTGCATGGACCAAATAAATAAACGCACATGTTTAATTGCAGTAACATGAATGATTTAATTACCAGCGTAGCGTATGCATAACCTCACTTGCAAACAAGTAGAAACATGTTAAAATATCAGGCTAACAATCTTATCTTCTTGATCCAAGCCCTCCTTCATATGCCCCCCCGGAGTTTTCCTTTCTTTGCTAACCTACACCATCATATACATTAGTAGATTTGAGAAATTTGCTGGGAAACTGTCCTCCCTAACCACAAAATTTGGTACGATGGGTTTAATACACGCTACTGTTTCACCACTAACTTCAAAATATGCACGATGTATATTCTTTATCCACTCCTCCTTTAATTACTGTTATTTAGGAAATGTAAATATGGCATTATGCCATGCACTACCTAACAGACATCAAGAGCAAAGCCATATGTTTCGAACCCTTACTATTAAACAAGTCCCTGGTGTTATTTCACTAAATCAATACTAACTTATTCAAAAATGAAATAAGTAACACGCTACCGTTCATTTACTTGCACCTATAAACCACTATAATAAACCAGAACACTGCAAATCAATAACTTGAGAAATGTACACACCAGCCACATATCCTTTAATCAGTGTTGCCACTCCTGAACTAAAGAACGGGCTAGATTGGTAACAAAAATGAACTAAATTTCATCTTAAGGAAGCTAAATATTTTCTGTCATTGACGTGCTATTGTAACAACACCATCTCCACAATTAATAATAATAATAATAATAATAATAATAATAATAATAATTACCTTCAATCGACGCTTCACCCATAAGAAAGAAGTGAGCAAGTGTGAGAATGGATAAACAATGTTGACAGAAAACAGTTACTTAAATTATCGGGAATGCCAATGCAAAATATATATATATATATATATATATATATATATATATATATATATATATATATATATATACACACATCAGGGGCTATGGCTATTTAGAAAAAAGTAGGTGCAGATGTTATTTATTTGTTCGTTATTGTAAATTTCCTGTCTAATACCTATACATGTCTAGGATTCACTTTTATGCAGAGCAAACGAAAATATAGCATGTATTGCAACTATCGAGTTACTGCAACAAAGTTCAGTTTTAAATTACATGGAGAACAACTGAGGTGAATAATCACATGCCATCTTATTTAGACGCTACTATTTATCGCATATGCATTTTGATAAAATGATTGAACTTGATAGGAATACAATATAGCTACATAGCAAGCGGGGGCTCACTCTATTTTATCTTCTTACATAGCATACATCACACAAGGTGATCAATTTTGCCATTATGCTGCCTGCTGAATGCCAGAACAATTAAAATTATGGTAGAGTAGTAATTGCTAGATTTTGGCTCAGGAGTTTGTTAAGTAAGCTAAACTCTGGCTATAAGCATTTGGCGATTTTGTATGGCTAAATGCTGCTGTGAAAATGCTAGATTTAGCCATAAAATGGCTAAGTTGGTCACATTGCCGTGAAACATATAGTGTGGTAGTTACTATTTTAATACATTTAGTTGTTACACCTTACGGAGCCATTCAGTGCGGTGCGTTAAGAATGTTAATGAGTCGGTGAATTACATAAATCCCCATTCTCAAAGTACTAGAATGTTCGAAGGGGCTTTTTAAAAAAATGGGGGCCAAAGACAAGTTAAAAAGGCTGTATCTAACCCGGAAAGGGCAAAATTGGCAACGCTGACAGTAATCTGGCACAGCGCATTATTGTTGCGGAATCATTGTTGAACATTTCGCAGCAATCAACAAAGCAGGCTGACTTAGCAAAGGTATACCGGGCAGGATGGTTGGCTGTTGAATGTCCTTATCGTCTGTTGTGCTTAAGATTTGATAATTGTCATTGAAATGCTGTAACTTAAGTTGTTTGAGAAAGCATGGTAAAGTAGTGCTTGTTTTCAGTAATACTCGTGAACACAAGCGATGAAATCTGTAAAGTGATTGTGCAAATATGCAACCAGTACCGAATGCACATGATAAATCAGTGAATAAAAGTAAAATGCGGGAAAGAATAAACTTAGATGAAGTGTTGTATATGATGGTGGCTGAGTGTCATCTTCTAATGAAAATAAAGTAAGTAACAATGAAGATTATTCTGAATCATCAAAGATGATGTTCACACAGAACTTTTAGACATATTGGCAAAAAAAAAAAAAAAAAAAAAAAATCGGCCAGGTTTAACATTTACTCTCAAGTACAATACACAAGACGTACACTTGTTAAACATTTGTAACAAGAGCATAAACCCGTTGGAGTTTCATCTGGTGTTTTACATTGGTCAAAAGAAGATGCAATAAAGAGGAAAATAAATAAATAAATAAATAAATAAAAGAATTTTGACGCAATATAAAAGCAAAAAAGTGCCATTCAATCTCATTATATGCAGCAGGAAGAAATAACACAAAAAACAGGTCTGCAGAAACTACTCGTGGACGGTTCATAAAAAACAAAAGATAAACCTGTTAAGGTATTACGGTCCGGCAGCAAAATGAGTCGCCTGAAACGTACGATAATATTAAACAGATAAGACTGGGACAGTAACAATACATTTATTGCACAACAATTACGTTTAAAGTTAGTGAACTTTCTCAAAGTAAATGTTATCCAATTTCTATGGATAGTTTTAATGAACAACGTTTGTACGTTAACGCTTGCTGGTGTTTAAACATAAAATTCCTTGAAGACGAAATTGCTCATGCTTTTTCTGAATATGGCATAAATGTATAATTGCTTCAAGTGGGATGTTCGTATCCACTACCATTAATTCAAATGATTCGTGTCTGTCTGTTTCAAGGTCTTAGGAGTATACTTTTGATGTGCAGGCAGAAATCTAAAGCGTGCCGTAGATAGAGAATAACCATGATCAATCAGTCCATTATTTAAATGGTTTGGACTTGATATTGTTGCAAATACGATGTTTATGGAGCGATAATGAAAAATATATAATTTTTTTTATTTTGGTATGAGTAAGATGGCAACTGTCAAAATGAAAATACTGCTGGAAGTTGGTCGGTTTGATATAAACTGACGTTAAAAGCTGTTTGTTAACTAACTGAATATACATATTTATAATGGTTTTGGTACCGGAAACTGTGGAATTAAACTTAACTGAATAGTTCTATTTGACCTAGTAAAAAACAAACAAACTATATTCAGGCAAGAATCAGTTGAATTTTACAATTACCTATTTCCCGTTTTAGAACGTCTTAAGCTAATTTTAAAGGATTGTATTAACACATTAAGTCAAAATCCTACAACTTCTACACTTAAACTAAAACGTTTAAGTTTCAAGTCTTCGCAAAATTTTAAAAAGAAATAAAACAAAACATTTTCCCAGGACACTTAATGTCATACATGTTCCTCTGCCTACACCGGGTTCTTATCCTGCAACCGTATTAAGTGCCAAACTTGTGGTTTAATAACACCACGTACATCTTATTTCAGTCCGACATTTAACTTAGACTTTAAAATCGCCAATTGTGCCTGTAGGAATGCTGTTTATGTGCCCAAGTGTAAATTTGGTCCTGCTTTTTTATATTGGATTACCTTCTATTGCAGTATCCCTTAGAATGAATAACCATAGACGTTCAGTTAAAACCGGGTCTGCTCTACCGGTAGTTCAACATGCCAGCCTTCACCACTCTGCTTTTGTTACATATTTTTCCTTAGTCCTCATAGATGCTGTACCCCCATCTTCCCACACTAGTACACTCAGAGATAGAGAGATAGCGGCTATAGTTTTACATAAGGTTCGCACCCTTCCGGGACTAAATCTTTCGCTTTAATTTTTCCCTCACTGGCAGCCAGTTCCTTTAGCCCTGCCTATGTTGGATGCTCTGCGAGCCCTCTGAGTAACTTTCGCGGTATACTAGTTGCAGAAACGTACCGCCCATCGTAGTCTTCGCAGTCTCTCAGTCTCTCGTCTCGAACGAGAGCCGGCGCAGCGGCTCGAAATATTGAGTTTTAGTAATATTTGCAGTGTTAAGTGTTAATGTCTTTTTAACCGTGTGCATTTTAAAGCGTTGTTAGGTCTTCGTAGGAGTTTTTTACATTACTGTCAAAAAAATATATATGCTAAGGACGCAATGATCCCCTGCTATCTGCAGATGTCTACAGAATCCCGTACCACGGTGGTAAAATTACATAGGAACCATGAAACGTAGCAATAAGGCCCGTATTTCGCATCATAAAAGAACTTGTCGCCTGAGACAGAGAGCATCAGCTGTAGCTGAGCATGTTATTACATCTGATAATCACCACATACTTTATGAAGACACCAAGATTCTTGTCACTGCTTAAAGTTATTACAGCAGACTTCACAGGGAAGAAATACAAATATTTAAACATCCATGTATCATTAACAAAAAGGACTTAAACTAAAACAAGTGAATACCAGTTCTTGCCGAACATGTGAACATTCCAGCCGATGATTAATATCAAGACCTTGGCTTTCCGCTCCAGTTTACCCCCACCTACATCACACCTTCAGTCTCTACTGTTGACAGCTAAGCCTCGTGCTAAGAAACAGTTAGAGGGAGTCAAGTAGACAGTAAGCTGCATAATTTTATTCCCCTGATGATAGTGCGTGACGAAACCTAAGGTCAAGCACGGCCTCAAGGCTTGAAAACATAATTTTAGCATTCAGAACGTCGACTGTGACGTATATATTTAGCATTAGAATTCCAAAATTATTTATATTCTCATCTTTTGGGCGTTCAAGACATTTAACCAGCGTATGGGCAATCTATCCAACATATAAATGACAGGTGCGGAAAAAATCGTAAGTGTTATAAAAAACGATTGACTTTATTGAAGCTTAGGCGCTTCGAGGACGTGACGAAAACACGACTCACTAAATCAGGGAATTTCCAGGGAACTCGCTAAAGTCAGCGCTGAACAGGACATTGCTCTTAAAACCATGTTGCCAATGTATTAAACTTTACTGCATTATTCCCACATACTTCCTCTCTACTCCTGCGCATGCGCATTCCTATCCGATAAGTGGTTTCATCTCCAGGCGCGATTGGGACTTACTTTCTGGATGGCCCTCGTAATTGTGTTTAAGGAAGTTCAAAACAATCTTCTAGGTTGCATGTTCGAAGTGGTTAATGGCTAATGTTGCATTTGTATGAACATGAACGAAAGTAAACTACGAATGTGGCAGCAGTAATACAGTTAGTGTTTCGGGCATTTCACAATCCATCCGATCATGATATCAAATCATTATAAGTTTCATTACATGTTATCTCTCCTGATAAAGTCCTTTCACAGAGTTAAGATGAGCGGCCGTCATTCTGGAGTCCAGAGTCTTAAAGGTGAACTCAAACATGTTCCCTATGCGCAGTATAACTTATAACATGTTCTTGGTTTAATTCTTTCACAAAGAACCTGACAAAATGCACGTCAGAATATTCTTTTCAGATCTAGTTTTCTGCTTCAGTTCTTTCCATAGAACAGTTTTGAATGAAATAGTGGACAAAAGAGGTCCTCGTCCTTCTACACTAGATGGATTTTCAAATTTAGAAGTGTGCAAGTAATAAATGAGACTGTAGATAACTGAAATGAGTTACTTGAAAGAATAGGGAACACAACGGGAATGAATAGCTCGATCACTCAAGCTAGGGGACTGTGTCTCAAATTATAGTTCGCATTTTGGCTCTCGGTGTTTTACAACTATAGCTATACATATAACCAGCTATAGAAACGCAATGCAGATTTACTTATGCTCAAAATAATAGATTCGACAATAAAAAAGTATGTTATAACCTTTGAGAAATGCTTCAGAATGAAGACACTTCTACTAGAATAAAGTATATTATACAATTATCATCGAAATGAAGACGTTTTTCCAGTTCATCGGTCAGCTTCAAGCGGAACATTTTGAGGTTTGTGATACTGTGCTGTAGAAGCATGTTCGTTCTTGGATAAAAACAGACTAAGTACTGAATTCGAACGTCTATATAAGAGAAGATGTTCGATGCACCATGGGAACTGTGACTTTACTGAACGTGGTGATCAAACAACAACTCCAACGACAACTTCACAAGCATAAGTATATGCTGCTCTGAAACTCTGCTTCCATCTTAACAAATCTCCAGTTGAGGCCCGCCCAATGTTTCTGAAGAGTTAGTTCTCTCCTATAGCACAGCTTGAAGGTGGTTTAAAATGTTTAAAGAGGGAAGTCAATTCATTTCAAACGAAGGTGGGCCCGCCATTCGAGATTGTGCTCTAACGGAAGAAAACATTAACACCGCTGCTGTTATTGTGAGAGAGGTTTGTCGAAGAACTTTATGAAGACTTTCAGAAATTCTGAAAATATCACTGGGTACCACATACACGCTGGTAACTGAAAAGTTGCACCTGGTTGTAAGCACGTACGCATACAGCTGAAGATGATGTTACAGAAAATGCGCAGTTTGTATCAAAGGTAATCACTGCTGATAAAAATTGGTTGCATCATTTCGATCCTGAGAACAAACAGCAAAGCTCTGCGTGGAAATCTCCACATCATCATCATCATCATCATCATCATCATCATCATCATCATCATCATCATCATCATCATCATCATCATCATCATCATCAACAATAATAATAATAATAATAATAATAATAATAATAATAATAATAATAATAATAATAACAAGAAAATGAAGAAAGTGCTTCTGCTGGGAAAATTATGTTCATTTTTATTTTTTATTCCACCCTCCCCCCGCCAAGGAATGGTTTACCAGCAAGTCGTAGCTGCACAAACAAGTGTAAACTGGGAAATGCAGAGATGTCCTGAAAACTCTGTGAGGACATATCACATGAACCATATTCGTGCAACAAGCTGATGCATCACCATGATAATGCACGACCGCAGATGTCAACATTTATTGTTTAATATCTCACAAAAATCAATGTGAAGTATGTCTCTCATCTTCCCTACAGTCAGATGTACACGTGCGTGGCATTTTCCTCTTCCCCAAATTGAAGAAACATTTTCGTGGGAAGCATTTTCCATCATCAAAAGTGGTGGTGAAGGCTGTGGAGGCGATTCGGAAGGACCTGCCAAAAATTGTTTCCAGCATGGCTTTGTAGACTGAGATATCGTCTATTTTGAGAAAGATCATCAAAATCATGAGAACTCGTTGTCAAAAACTGTGATAATTATCCATTGAACAGCGCTCATATGAATCAACAACATCATTTTGTATAGGAGGCCTGGTTAAGGGTTTTCTAAACCCAATATTTACGTTTGTATGTCTTAAGATAGTGTCCATATTGTTCTGGTAGTTCATCACAATGTTATTGCGCAAAAATCCCAACTTCTTTTCAAAGCCAATTCTTGACTTTCACATAAAACAATATTTACAAGTATATATGTTAATATCACCCCGTTTTCAGTACATTTTCTGAATTTCTCGTTGTTCAACTAAGTTCCTCTTCCTCTTTACAGAAGGCAGAATATCTCAATCATAAAGAATTGAATGTTTATTATAATGTTCTGCTGCTTTATTACCTTTGTCATTATTTTTTTTAATTTAGTACTAAACAAAGAGGTTGAAAAAATTCAAGCCATGCCTTAAAACACTACAAAATGTCTTTCCCCATCTTCGGCACCGTTATATGCTAAATATTTCTATAAATGCAGTCATTTATGTTGAAATACGACGTTTGTCCTTCCCTTGGTAATATTATTGAAATCAGAAATGAGAATGTTTCAGCTGACTTAGTTAATGATTACAAAACATGATGTGTTAAAGAATTGAAATTGTACATGAAACAACGCTAATGAAATATATTTTCATGTGAAATGGCTCGGAACAAAGACTAGAGGTGGATAGAATTAAAACGTAGACAAATCTACATCCGAATACCTTTTTTCTGTTTTCTTGAACATTTTCTGGGTGCATTTTGATTTAGGTGTCTGTCTCTTTAAATATATATATATCCTTAATTGTGGTTCCTAACAGAAACAATATCTAATAAATGGAATAGAATGGATTTTGGATTATTGCTCGTATATGCCTAAGACATAAGTAAATAACACTGTGAAGTAAAAGAAAATAGTAAAGTGTTTTTAAAATTATTTGAAAAGAATTCAGTGATTAAAATGAGCAAACGCAAATGATTGTCATTAACCACTGGGGAAAAATCTGAATTATTTTGTATAGATTGACACGTTCTCTTGTATATAGTAAAGGTTAGATTTTTGAGAATTAGGTATTACTCATTGCTGATGCAGTAAAAAGTGTTGGGAAGTACTGACCTCGCTTGCACGTGTCGCACGCACGGAGGTACAAACAAGTATAATACACCTGATTCTCATTAATTCACCGACACGGGTGCCTGAGGTCATTAAGACACGGATTGGAACCTCTTTTCTTGACTGAGGATTAATTCAGGTTTTCCCTAGTCTCATTAATGGCAAATGTCGGGAAGGTACCTTAAATTTAGGCATTGAACGCTTTTTTCCCAATTTATAATTTAATATCATTTATCATCAGTGTCGACCGCATGTGGTGAAAACGGTCGTTTAACGCTAAAAAACTTGCCCCATTAACTAGGCTTCCCGCAAATACATTAAGAGCCCTCCAATTGTAGATCATAATGATTTATTTTATTCATCAGAAATGTTTGTTTTAAAGGAAGAAACATGCCCAGTGGCGGCTGGTGCATTTGTTAAAAAAAATACGACAAGGACGAAATGAGAGAATGGCGTTGTGAGTGTGGATTTAACTTGAGCTGACAGACCTGTAGTCACCTGATATGCTAGGAACTAAATGTAAAACTGTGACAGAAAATTGTTCCATGTAAGTTTTTAGTAATATGCGTGCATTCCTGACAAAATGTTTGTACACAAATTTCCCTTAATTTATTTTCTTCCTTTTTGTCTGAACAAGGAAATGAGCTGCAGTGTATCTGTAATTGTTTTCAATTTAAATGAAAGAGAATGATTTATATGATGAGTATTGCAGTGTTAGAGCAGTTTTGAACTTTAAAGTAAATCTTGCTGGTAATGCTATATTAATATACCAAAATTGAAGCAAGTATTCTTTGTAATGATAATCCAGTATCTAATGCTCATACAGAGAGACCATTTTAAATTATGGGAACGGATGCCAAAAACAGAAGCGCTACCGACTAATTGAATCCTTTGTTTTGACTGTGTACACCCGTTTTTTCTACTAAGGCACCACAGGCGGTGAACGCTGAAGATACATGAGATGAAATGATATACTAAAAAAGGGTATTTTAAGAAAGGAAACGTTCCAGTACTAAGTTAAGGTACCTTCCCGGCATTTGCCATTTATAAGGACTGAGGAAAGGTTGGGAAAATGCCTCTGTCAGGAAGGACGGCCCTGGCGGGATTCGAACCACGGATATTCCACTCACAGTCCGCGCCTTAACGACCTTGGCCACCGTGGCGGTCTATTTAAAGCTGAAATGCAAATTGTTATAAATCAACATGACATACACATTTCAAGCATTAAAAAAAAAATTGTTAATACAACAAAACTGAATCATCTTAGACTTTTACAGTTACAATAGTTGCTCAAAATGCCCACCATCGGCGTCAGTACACTTCTGAGTACGTTGAACTGCTGATTGAGCAACGTTTGCGAAAGTGTCCTCAGCGATTACAGCACATGCCGTTTCAATTTCTTCCCGAAGTGCTGTCAGTGTAGCTGGTTTTCTACGGTATACATCCTGAAGAGTTCCCCATAGGTAGAAGTACAACGGAGTTAGAACCGGAGAATGCGGTGGAAACTCAATCGGACCTCTCCCTCCTATCCAGTGGCACCATTTCAAAATTGCTTTCCGCTGTTCAAACGATAATCTTGGCTCCATTTTGTTGTAGCAACGCTAGCATAATGTATGTGAGTCACACCTGTTTACAGAACATCATACGACAATCTTGGCTTCATTTGTTCATTGTTGATTTAACAGTCAGGTAGCAACGCTATCATAATGTGAGTCACATCTGTTTACAGAACATCATACGATAATCTTGGCTTCATTTGTTCATTGTTGATTTTCCTGTCACGTAGCAACGCTATCATAATGTATGTGAGTCAATTTATTTATAGTACATCATACTACACATTACTGTTGTTTTTCCGTCCAACTTTGAAATATATTTAATATATATCTACTGTGAAAGTGTGTATGCATTTTTGCACCCTCGGCATATACTACTGTTTAAAGAGTTCTAGATAAATAAGTGTATAAATAACCTCCACATTTAAGAAAACGCCGATAATTTCTGTTGAAGTTATTTTGTAAAATATCCATTAATTTAAATTTCATGGAAATGTTGATCAAGACAAAGTAAATCAGTTTTGAATAGTCCTGGTGAATCATCAAAAGATGTGCAGTGGTTTCTGGTTGAGTTCGTTTTCTATTTACGCGTTTATAGGGAAATCAAGTTAGTATCTCTCTTATTAGGATAGGTCCATAAGTTTCCGGCCTCGCCGATAAGGATTATCACCTTCGCAAAACCTTCATCTAGTGTCATACGTTATCTGTTGAGTAAATAATTGCAGCTGTAACTTCCGCTCCACTGTGTTTAGTTGGTTCAGATATAGTTGCATAAAGAAGGCTGTGTGTACCAGATTGTGACATGTTCAAAATGGAGTATCGACCTGTTATTAAGTTCTTCACAAAAGAAGGACTTACTCCAAATAAAATTAAACACCGATTGCACGGTGTATATGGGGAAGTATCCCGCTCATATTCTACCATAAAATAATGGCCCAAGCGTTTTCGAATGGGTCGACAAAGCATTGAAATCAGCCCTTGGAGGTGCTCACTCCTGAAAACATCGCTCTTGTGGAAGGAAAAATTATGGAAGACTGGGGCTCAAAGTTACAGAAATAGCAGCAAGGTTGGGCCTTTCTAAAACGACAGTCCTTCGAATTATTCATGAACATTTAAACATGAATAAGGTTAGTGCAAGATGGGTGCCTAGACTTCTTTCCTCATTCCAAAAGCAGCAACGAGGCATCAGTTGCCAGGTATTTTTGAAGATCTGCCGTGGTAACGAGAGAGAAAGCTGCAAACTATTGTTACAGGAGATGAAATCATGGTCCTCTACTATGAGCACTTGTCCAAAAGAGAATCAATGGAGTGGCCTAAACCTGGCGAAGTATCGCCTCTAAAGGCCAAGGTCACACAGTCAAACAAGAAGATCATGGCCACTGTCTTTTGGGACTGTGAAGGAATACTCTTCAATGACTTCAAGGAGAGGAACACCACAGTAAATGGGGAGTACTATGCTGGCATACTACACAGACTACGTGCTTCCATCATATAGAAAAGGCGAGGAAAGTTGAGTGGTGGTGTGCACCATCTTCAAGACAACGCACCTGTGCACACAGCTCTTGTTGCAAAGGAAGTTGTGAAGAAATGTGACTGCAAGGAGTTCGGCCATCCACCCTACAGCACAGATCTAGCTCCCAGTAACTATTTCCTCTTCTCAAAACTAAAGAAGTATCTTCGAGGAAGGAAATTTAAGTGTGACGAAGAAGTGATGGATGCTGTTAATGCCCATTGTGCAGACAGGACTCCTGGTTATTTGGGGGAGGGTGGATTGAAATTTTAATTGCAAGATATGAAAAGTATATGACAATAAAGAGTAACTATATTGAAAAATGAAAAATAGTTTTTGTCTTTAGCATACGTATAACTAACTCATGCTGCTACCCTTGTATTTTCAGTAACCGCCATCTCCTTGACCTAGTGCACCATTGTTGATAACACTTTCCTCTATTTCTATTACAACCATCAATGCGCCTGTTATGGTTACCTGCATGATAGTAATAACTGTGTTTCCCGAAGAAAACGCAGTTATTAAAGTCAGTGAACGTATGACATTGGATTCCCTTGATAATTTTGTTAAAATGGTCGTCTAGAATAGGAAGTAACGTAATGAAAAATACTGAAAAAATATGAATTAAAAATACAAGGCAATCATCGTTTAAATCTATATTATTTTGTCGTACATTTACATTTGCAGTGTGCGCACGAATTGTTTGAGTTTTGAGTTCATGTAATAGTTTTTGCAATTTTTACTTTTTTTAACTTGTATGCAGATATTCTATCTCCGAGCAGCCCACTATCCCGAATTGTGGTTAATATTCAATGAATTTATATATTTAATTTTTTCTTTATTAGACCTAGATATTCTTATTCTGGAATATTTCAAAGTTTATATGCAAGAGAACATTATAACACATATTTCCATTCTCTCTGCTATTAGACCAAGATCAGGAAATATTACAAGAACGTAAAAAATCATGCCAGCCTATGAGAAGCATGTTTTTAATTCTGGAAAAAACATGGCTACTGAGAATGATAAGAGAAATCATTTTCACATCTAACTTTGTATTTATTTATTTAATCTCCAAATAAAAGGTGAATAATCCTTCACGCAACCGGTTTCGTGGTGAGGCTGACTGCTGTGTCGGCGATGCGGGTGACAGGAAGTCCGCAGTAAATATAGTTCGGTTTGTCGCGTAAGTTATTTCTAACATACATAACACAAATACTTAAACAGAAAAGTAAATTACTTACGTATATTAAGCAAGGATATGCTGGAACTGCCTCCCTTCGCTGTTCAAGCATTTCTGACACCTGCTTAGGTATTTGCTCATTACACTTTGCAGTTCCCTCTGAGAAATGGCAGCAATTTCTTCTGTGAGTACTGTACGTGGTTGTCTTTGTTTGCTATCAAGTACTGTTCCCGTTTCATGAAATTTATTTACCAATTGATGAATCGAACTCCCATTAGGAATGTGAACATCAGGAAATTCCTCTTGAAATAATATCCTTACAGCATGCGCTGATTCTGTACGCACATATGAATCATACATGAATATTTTTGGGGGAATAGAATAATTGTATTGCCCCATTTCGCTTTCACTCAATACTCTGTACTGCGTAGCCGAACAAACACGTGCAACTTGCGCAAGATTTCAACTCACAATGAAGCCTCGTGCAGCGGAGGGGAAATGTACTCCCCGCCTCCGCCGACATAGCGCTGCCGACCGATCCCGCATTGCGTCAAGCATTGCTCACCCTACAGTCGAGTCCTATTGCACTTTATGGTATGCTGGGCCATAGTTTTACACTATAACACATAATATTAATAATAGTATAAACTTATAAAATAATAAAACGATTTACATATTTTTAATTTTACAGTGTTTTATAAATATGTGCTATACATTTCTCATAAGCTATAGGGCGCAATGATTATGAAATACATCAATTAATCATTGGGTTTAATTTACATTACAGTGTCGAAAATATTCAATATATAGCTGTTCATATATATACTTGTCTTCTTGTCATAGAAGAACTCAAGCAATTTGAATATAGCGCTTTCAAATGTGACTTTTCTCTTAGTGTTTTATCCTTTTCTGTTTTTATAATTACTGCTAATTTATATATTAGAAATTATAGGCAGCAGAATCGCACAGTTGTCTTTCAAACCACACCCTAAGATTACAAACGTGGTATCTCTATGACACCAGTATGAAGAGCGATAATTTGAAGGTTAGGGAATCTTCCATACAGAAAGAACTGCATTATTGGCTTTAGAAAAAAAAAAAAAAAAAAAAAAAACACCCCAAAACACACACACACACACAAAAATCCACCAAAAACACCAAAAAAAAAAGTTTTAATTCAAATTTAAGATTAGTGTCCCTAAGAAGTGAAATTTAAGGAACGAAGGTCTCCCTGATGTGTGAAATACCGAGGGTGCCAAAACAATTTATACACATTTTCACAGTAGATATCTATTTAATATATTTCAAAACTGAACCGAAAAACAACAGTAATGTGTATTATGATGTTCTGTAAACTGATGTGACACACATACATTATGATAGTGTTGCTACGTGACAGGTAAATCAACAATGAACAAATGAAGCCAAGATTATTGAATGATGTTCTGTAAACAGATGCGACTCACATCACGTTATGCTAGCGTTGCTACGACAAAATTAAGCCAAGATTATCTTTTGAACAGCGGAAAGCAATTTTGAAGTGGTATTGGAAAAAAAACCGAGAATGTTGTTGAAATTCAAAGGCAATGGAGACGTGTGTACAGAACAGAACCGCCGTTGGACTTCTACCTATGGGGAACTCTTAAGGATGTTGTATACCGTACAAAACCAGCTACACCGGCAGTACTTCGGGAAGAAATTGAAACGGCACGTGCTGCAATCTCTGGGGACACTTTCGCAAACGTTGCTCAATCAGTAGTTCAACGAACTCAGAAGTGTATCGACGCCGATGGTGGGCATTTTGAACAACTGTTGTAACTGTAAAAGTCTAAGATGATTAGTGCTCATCATTTTCGGTTTATGTGAATTCAGTTTTGTTATGTTAACACAGTTTTTTCTTTGCTTGAAATTTGTATATTTTTTGGGACTCTCTGTATAAACTTCTTGAAAAGTATTACTGCAGTAACTGGAGACAACTGCAGACTTCAATATGTTGTTAAAATTGAGAATTGCAGGAAAATGAGGAAGTTGATGAAATGAAAGGATATAATGAGCCACACAAATTTATTTGTTTATTTATTTATTTATTTATTTATTTATTTATTAGAGCAAATATTCTCAAAAATTGTAATGTTAATTCATAAAGTTTGCTTCTGCTTAACAAATTTACATTGTGGCGTTTAGAGTTAAATTATTTGGTGTCACTGGTATATAATAAAAACAGGTGCGTTTAAACAGATGAATAATGAAAAGTTAATTTCAGAAGCCTCCATCTCCATTATTTAATTTCAGACCCCATTATTTGCAAAAGTAAAACACAATTTCTGTACAGTTGCTCAAATCTTTTTCATATTTCACATAAAATCTTACAGGTCAACAAACATACAGACCCAAGTTGACTTAATTTCTTTACGGTTTTTCTTGATTCCTGATCATCCTCCTGCTCTTCTTCTTCTTCTTCTTCTTCTTCTTCTTCCTCCTCCTCCTCGCTTGTAGGACATAAACTGCAGACCTTGGGGAGATCTCCGGGGTATGAGAGAAGTTCACGCTTCCGTGTAGCTCAGTTGGTTAGAGCTTCAGTACGGAATAAATGTGGTTTGAATCACGGCCGAGACCCAAGTCTGGCTCTTCCTTTCCAATTTATTATAAATTACTTTAGGTAATAAAATAATTATTTTTTCCTTTCGATCCCCCCTCCTCTAAAATACAGTGCACAGCTGAGACGGACAGTTACTCCTCGGTGAAGGATTCCATGGCTGAATTTTTAGATTACAGTACTTCATGGATCTTTTATAACAACTTCCTATATCCAACATTTTTCATTGGTTGCCACTGTGATGAAAATTCAAGTTTTTAACTATTTATGCGCAAAATGCAAATAAATAATATGTAAAATAAGAACAGCGTGCCCTGAACTCAGTCGTTAATCTTAATTGGCAGTTTTGAAGCTGTTCCTGAACGGCTACCTCTCCCTCTTGTCACTGGACCCCCTCCACAGAAGGAATCCTCATTTACCCGCGAACCGGTTGCGTGGTCTCCGTTAGCTGGCAGTGTTCGCTTGCCTCCGCCAGTCGACAGACTAGCTAGGTAAGTGATACAATTGCTCATTCATACTTTTCACGAGTAACGGTCGCGTTTTCTTGGAGTTCTGGGAGTTTCTGAAGCCCAGAAAGAGTATATACTTTATTAGAAACATGTAACGGAATGGCAACAGCTGTTGAATTTACAGAAAAAATGTGTAACGCCATATTTCAGCTATATATGTTTCTTAGTTTCTATTTTAAGTTTGAGCTTTATTCTTTATGCATTTGTGATATTATTTATTGTTTTAAATACCACTAAAGCTAATGGTAAAGAAAATAGTTTATCTATTGTGTGGAATGGTGTTGTACTTTTTTTTTGCGATAAGTATAAGGCTCAAGGGTACTGTCTTTAATTGTCGATTTTGATAGCCAGAGCCTCTGTGTTGAAAAATGAGCCTATACATCCTGCTGTATATTTTAATTTCAAAATGAGTGATTCATTACCGGGCCTCAGTAGTTAAGTGGCATATGAAGGTTCACTCATAGAAAAACCTCTGATCGTCGTATTTTTGTTAATACGTTCTCTTTATTTCTTTGTTCTCTTTTATTCAAAAGTAAATGCCAAATGTAATTGTAGAAGCAGTTCTCTTCTTACAGTTTATAACGACAGACCTTTATGAATTGCGCTGTGTATTGAAAGCACTAACAAAACTTATGTTTCAGGTGTTATAAATAGCAACTGTATTTCTGTTTATAAGATGATTTTATTTCTATTACTGCCAAGTTCTGATGAACCACCTGACCGCAGAGACACTGCAGAACATAACTTCAATGCTTATTTTCTGTTCAGCATAATACAGCCCTGTGCAAAAGCAGGTCAATTAGTAATCTTCCACAAAACTTTATTTTGTGTCTGTGATCGTTGGATATTTGGACTTCGCCCTTTCGAATGGCATGCAGTCGTTTCTTTTATTTTTTCACTGCAGCATACAATTTTGTGTGCATCATTAAGTGGACTTATGCCATCTACTAGAGTGGTAAAAACCTTACGGAAAACTTCCTTTAATTTCTCTAAGGTTTGGGTAATATAAAAAAATGTTATCTTTAATAAAATACGAGCATATAAATACGGGGGAATAAATTTGGAGAACGAAAGGGCAATTGACCATTATTTTCTTTTATTATGTTTACAGTGGCGTATTCTGAATTCTAAACTAAGGCATACAATTTGGGGTAAAAAAAAAATGTTGGTACAGGTTATAACCAGATATATTAATTAGTGATTTCAAAATAAAAATGTCATTTGTTAAAAATAATATTAAGAGAATGACATGTCAACAAAAAGAGTATTACGTAATCACACTATTATATTTACAAGAACGTTATTATTGTTTGAAGCAAAAATCCACCCTCCTTGTCTTTGAATATTTGAGTGAAAGAAAGGGAACTCTAAAATACTTTTTAGAAACTTCCTCAGGGATTGTAAGGCGTTAGTATGAGTTCGGCCAGCTGTTGGTGTCCAGGACTACGTTAAGACTTGTGGAAACTAGCGAGCTCATAAATCTCAACACGACTTCTCAGAGAACTCCAGCCGCTCATTCTGATCTCCCACCTTAAAAGCCCAGACGTTCTCTATGGGATTAAGATGTAGGAATTTGTAGGCAGACAAACTCCTTGGTCCAGCAGTTACCGCTACTGACTGCCGGCCAGAAGTTCACGTTCGATCCCTTGGTACCTGTTTAGGAATTTTTCTAAGTTAGGGAGTTCTGGAACGGGGTTTTACCCAGTCTCGTGAGGATAATGGGGGAGCTCCCCGATGGAGAGGGAGCGCATGTTGGGCAACAGGTGAGGCTGATCACATGCCTCCCCTGCATTACTGCCCTCTACCAATGACGTCGTAAGACGGAGGTAGAGGAAACAGGCGTCGCTGCGGCAGGCCAAGACACACTCCGGACTGTAGCCCCAGTGAGCTGAAGAAGAAGAAGAAGATCTTGCGAGCAACTTCAGGGGTGAAAATTTAGGGTTTTGCTTTATCCATGCCCTTTTCTCTGCAAGGGGACATTTTTTGTTATTTTGAACTGCATACAATACCCTAGAATTCAATTATATTCCTCGGAGTTCACCCTAGAGAAAATGTTCATTAACTCTCCCACATCCGAAGCACCCATCCAACCCCAGAAGATGTTGTTAGGGCGCCAACGCTGATGTCAGATTACATTCTCCCAGAACAGTTCTTGCCACGGCGTACTGTATCATCCTTAGGCCGAATAAGGAGCCTAGCTGCAATATTTATCTAGAAGTATTCTACTCATCCCTACTGAAAATTAAGGAAATAATCAATATAAACATGAGTATTTATTAACACACGTAAAACATTTCTGACTTCAATTTGTCCGTCGTAAAAGTGGTCATTCCGGAGCAGATGGTGTAGCCTCCACTCTCTTGAAGTTCCAGCGCTCGACTCCCAAGAAACCGTTAAAAAACACTACGCTTTGCCCTTTGCGCTTGCGCACTTATTTCCCCAACCGTCAGCATGCTACAAGTCAGGAAATAGTTCCCCACAATATTCAAGATCAAAAGCTACGGGAGCTTGTTGGTGCCCTGCAGCTATAGACTCTTTTCTGGAATGTCGGTGATGATGAACACCAACAGCATCAATATAATTCTGAACTTTGCAATTCGCCTATTGGCATTCCAAAAGCTTTACTTGTTTCCAAAAAAGAACCCAATATCTTGGGGAAATTTTTATTTATGTCATTTGTTTATTTATTCTGGCAGTGTTTGGCCTTCTCTTCCCTCTACAGATCTGATAATAATTACCATAAGTTTAAGTGAGAATATCATTATTATAACATAAACAGTAACAAGGGATATACTCGTATACATATAAGCCTATGTAAAACATGAAATAGGACTTTTAAGGGTACAATAATATTTTAATCCTACAATAACAATACAATTCTTTTAACAATTAGTAAGGCACTTAACCGGAGAGTTTTGGAGTGGCTTAGCAGATCACGAAATTGCAGTTTTGCATAATCACAAAATTATTTTAATTGCTTTACTCTTACAGTAAATACAAAAATAATTAAATATTTTCATAGCAATTAGTTGCACGACAACACTTAAAGAATGTATGTAAGGTTATTGTGAAACACTTGCTTCTTACTAGGCCTGGGTCATTAAAGAGTTTTTTTATTATTTTTTTTTTTTTCAAATGGGAAAGGGAATCAGCTGCAGCTAGTGGAACGTAAATATTTGTGCCAGCTGTACTTCTATCATTCTCTCTGTCGCAGCATCGTGTCGGTTATTATCAGTTACAGTTTCCTTAAAATACATATATATCAAAATAAATCATAGTTTATCCAGTGAAAGTGTTAGAGGCTCGTTGTCATTTTCGAAATCGCTGTCCCCACTGCAACCATGCACGTCATTGTCTTCATCAATTAGCAGTTCGTCACTGTCGTTATTAGAATAGTGTAAGTGTATTATTGTTGCTTTTAACATTTCATAACGTCCTATTTCTTTCCTAAAGCTTCCTCTTACAGTTTTTCAGCGTAAGATGTCGGCCCTTGTGGTCTAGGTAACCTCATAGACACAACATCGCGGATTCGATGCCGGACAGTATCGATGGATTTTTTCGGGCGTAAAAATTCCAAGTAAGGCTTCCTTCGGAAGGGAAGTAAATCTGTGGATCCAAGACAGCGAAATTCCTGGATCACTAACTATCCACAATTCAACATATAGCAATGTGGATATACATTCCCTACCAGTTTAAGGATACCTGATATATTAACTAAATGCGTTCTCTCTTAAATTATTTTGCCCAGCAGCTTTGTGTTTTGTCAAAAAATCACCTAATTAAGAGGGCATTAAAAAAAGTATGTAAAAGTCGTTAATTTTTCATAAGTTGGTGGTATTTCTTCACTTTTAGAAAAAAAATTGCAAAAATTATGCTCTTTGAATCTTTATGAGGATTTAGCCATGAAAATATTATTTTTCCGAGGATAAACGCACATATAAGGAACATTTATAAATATAAATTACTATCATAAACTGGTTTATCAAAAACTGACATAATGTTTACTACTTTGCAATAAATTGAAGGGAAAAAAAAAACTTAAATTGGTACTATTTGATCTTTGTTTAAATCGCACGTTGAAAGAACCAGCCATGATAGTAATATTATATTTATAAATATTTCTTATGTATTGCGTTTGTCTTCGGAAAAAGATAACATTTGTATCCCATATATTTTCATAGCTATATACCCATAAAGATAAAAAAAAGGTAATTTTTGCAACATGTCTAAAGTGAAGAAATACCATAACTTATGAAAAAATAATCACTTTTACATTATTCTTTTTTAAATGTATCTCTTAATAAACTGTTTTTATGACGAAACACAAGGCTGCTGGATAAAATAGTATAAGGACAGAGTGCATTTAGTTGATATATGCAGGTGTCCTTAAACTTTTGGTAGGGCCTGTAGCGATGTAGTCTACAGGGAATGTATTAGACTCTGGGATGCTGAAGAGCCAGGGGAACAAGTGCATCTGCAGGAAGTTGAGAAGCCCAAACAGGCATCTACACACTTAATAAACACAAACATCGTATACAACCTTTATCCCTTCCCTGCGCAGTTAAGAACACCAGTAACGCTCTATAGGTTCTCAAACTTATCGTAATTCGGAGAGTGAAATCGATCTTAATGGATCGATCGCAATATAGCTTAATTCATAACTATGTTGTCTAAATGTATTGCACAGACCGCAGTACCCTTCAGTGCCTATTAATCGGTATAAAGTAATTTCATCACTAAATTTGGTTTACCTTTTTGGCCCCGATAAAACAAATAACCAGGCACTGCAACTCAAGTTTATAGAGATAAAGGCAAACGGTAGTACCTACACTAACGGACTGTTGTCCGTTGACCTGAGAAGTTATCTTTTTTCTTCTTTTTCATAACGAAACTCGGAAATGACTCGGAGGGAAGCAGTGCAACAAAAGTAGAAAAGCAAGAAGGAAGTAAACAACAAAAATATACAAATGAAATAAAACACAGAAAGGATTAAATACAAAAGACTTCTTACAGTCTGAATGATGCACATAAAGCCTCGGTAAAGGGATGCGGTAGAAGGCAGATGGTTGTGTTAGCGGATCTGGGTTCAGTTTTCATTAATACATTCCTGGGGTAGGGGAAAAGAAAGTAAGAAACTTTCGTACATTGCAATGAAAGCACCTTATAACAGCTGAAACAAAGTACTAAATATCATGCGATCAGTTTTGTTTTCCCCCGGAGCGTTTTGCGCTGCTCGTTAGCCGCTTTGCCGGTCAGCCAGGTCTCGGTGATTAGCGGGAGGGTAAAACAACAAAACAAACCAAACGTACTAACATATAACCTAATTTAAGCAGCTAACTACTTACCAAATTATTAATTTTTTTTTTTTTTTTTGAGTAGTGTTTAACGCCCGTTTTCACTACTGAGGCACCACAGGCGGTGGACACTGGTGATACATGAGATGAAATGATAAATTGGGAAAGGATATTTTTTTTAAGGAAGGAAGCGTTCCAGGCCTAAGTTTAGGTACCTCCCCGGCATTTGCCAGTTATGAAGACTGAGGAAAACCTGGAAAAAACCCCAGTCAGGGAGGACGGTCCTGGCGGGATTCGAACCACAGACCTCCCGCTCACGAGTCCGTGCCTTAACGACCTCGGCCACCCGCGGCGGTCACCAAACTATTAAATGATGTGTTGAAACTAACATATGTTAACTTTGCATTGCAGCAGGACCCAAGTAATATGATTGGCTAGTTAGTGAATTTGAAAAGATGTTTTCTTGTTTCGGTCATTTTCATTTTATAGATTACCGCCTTGTTGAAAAGCATGCTGTTGGCCGTAGTTACTGCTAGCACATTAATTAAGAATATTCAATTATGTAGAGGTAAACTGAAAAATGTAAGTTGTACTTGTTTTGATTATTCACAGACTCACAGTAAAATCTACACTTGAGATTTTTGTATTTTTTGAATATTTCTGGCGGAACACTTCTCGGCACATAAAATACATATAAAAACAATTTTTAGGGAATGTAGCAACCTTAGTTATAACAGTCTTTCGACAAATGGCAAATTTTAATGATATATTTATCTGCTAAATTTCCAAAAAAATATTTTCTGGCAGCACAGGTATATATAAAAATAAAATCAGCGCGAATAGTATTTTTGTTTATCACAATAATTACAATTTCATACATGTTCTTTTTCATAGAAAAGAAACTATACAAACAGTTAGCATTGTTATCAAAAGAATGGACGTTTACATGAGAATGAGCATAGAGCAATTATTCCGAAAAAGTATTATTTCTAATGAAATAAGTATGTTTGAGAATGAGTTGCTTCCGTCTCCCCCCCCCCCCCCCCCGGGATTGTAGGAGTAAAACTGCTGCAGTTAATTCAGAGTTTATATTCGTGTAAGAAGATTTTAAAAAAGACTCCAAATGACTGGAGAGAAACTCCCGCAGCTGTAGGTAAATGCAGTAACAACTATATTTAACAGATCCTAAGGCTGGTATGGAAAGTAGACAAAATGGCGAGATATGTGGCGGGTGTATTAATTTCTCGAGTTATTAATTGGCAGTGTTCTGGTTTATTACAGTGAATTATAGGTGGAAGTAAATGAACAGTAACGTGCTACTTCTTTTGTTTTTTTTTATTAAGATAATATTGATTTAGTGAAATTACACCAGCAGCTTGTTTAATAGTACGTTTTCGAAATATGTGATTTTGCTCTTGATGTCTTTATTGCGGTAGTGCATGGCATAATACCATATTTACATTTAATAAATAACAGTAATTAAAGGAGAAGTGGATAATGTTTCTCATCGTGAAAATTTTCAAGTAAGTGGTGAAACTAAAGCGTTTATTAAACCCATAGTACCAAACTTTGTAGCTAGGGAGAACAGTTGCCCAGCAAATTTCTCAAATCTACCCAATGTATGTTACGGTGTGGGTTAGCAAAGAAAGGAAAAATCTGAAAAAACGTATGAAGCACGGCTTGGATCGAGAAGATGAGAGTTTTAGTGAGCCTGGTGTTATAATATATTTCGACTCGTTTACAAGTGAGGTTATGCAAACACTACGCTGGTAATTAAATCATTCATGTTACTGCAATTAAACATATGGGTTTATTTATTTGGTTCATTGCAGTTATGTGGTTTATTACAGTAGTTATAGTTGTCGGTTATGCAAAGAAAGATACACCCATAGTGCAATCGGTCATGTTACACATGAGTTGTTTTATTTGGTTTGTTGCAGTTACGTAGTTAATTACAATGGTTTATAGTTAGAAGTAAGTGAACAGTAACATGTTATTTATTTTGTTTTTCATTAATTTAATATTGATTTAGTGAAATCAGATAAGGAATTTGTGTAATAGAAAGGGATTAACACAAAATAGCTTGGCTCTTGTATATCTTAATTATGGCAGTGCACTCATTATCCGAGATTATTTTCAGGACCAGAGAATACAAGAGAAGTAGAAACAACTAATCACACAAATATTACTATATGCATTGATATAAATTATTGCAGTGTTTTTAACTCAATACAATATATATATATATTACTTTACAAAATAATAAGCTTTTTACGTAGGTATTTTCTGAGAGCAGATTTAAAGAGTTTGCCATTGTTTATTAAGGCTTTTAGGCCAGAAGAAAGAGCCTTTTTACTAAACATGTTTCACATCTTTCAAAGTGAGGTTAAGGAAGACAGGAACTCTCGTTTATAACTATTATCAAGGAAGACTATGCCCTTTTCCTTAAAGTAAAAGGCGATAAATATGATGCTATCATCCCTATGTCAATTAGTTTTAAGGTGTTCAGCTATTTGGAAGTTGCATTTTATAAATAGTGCTTACCCATGGAGAAGTTTATAATTCATATTGTTTTATATTTCGTTTACATATGAGAAATATTATTTGTAAACAATTTCAGATTCTTAAAAATCATGGAAATATTTTCTAATGAATAATGCCATTTTATTAACATAATACACCATGAAAGTTTCGTATTTGCTATTGCCAGCAATCAGATCACTTCGGCCGTCATATTTTTCCGTATTAGGGTCTGTAAATACAGTCGGTCTTGGTAAGTGCTATGTGAGCGCGGTGATATTACCCATGATTTCGTGGGTCGGTCCTGGTGGTATAGTGCTAATCATACTGCCTCCTAAACCCAAGATCGCGGGTTCAATCCCGGCCAGGATCGATGGATTTTATCGGGTGTCCTGGCTACGAGAGAGAGTTCTGCAAACCATTGTTACAAGAAATGAGCTATGGTCCTCTACTATGATCCTTTGCCCAAAAGAGAAGCAATGGAGTGGTGTAAACCTGGCAAGGCACCGCCTCTAAAGGCCAAGGTCACTCAGTCAACCAAGTAGATCATGGCTACAATATTTTGGGACTGTGAAGGAATACTCTTCATTGACTTCAAGGAGAGGAACATCGCAGTAAATGCGGAGTACTATGCTGGCCTACTGCACAGACTACGTGCTTCCATCAAAGAGAAAAGGCGAGCAAAACTGAGCGGTGGTGTGCGCCTTCTTCACGACAACGCGTCTATATACACAGCTCTTGTTGCAAAGGAAGCTGTGAAGAAATGTGTCTTCAAGGAGATCGACCATCCACCGTACAGCCCAGATCTAGCTCCCAGTGACTATTTCCACTTCTCAAAACTCAAGAAGCACCTTCAAGGAAGGAAATTTAAGTGTGACGAAGAAATGATGGATGCTGTTTATGCCCATTTTGCAGACAAGACTTCTTACTGCTTTTGAGGGGGGGGGGTTAAATGTTAATTCAAAGATGTCAGAAATATATTGCAATAAAGGGTAACTATATTGAAAAGGGAAATATAGTTTTTGTCTTTATTATACTAGAAAATGATTAGGCCGGAAACTTAAGGATTTATGGATGTGTGTGTGTGTGTGTGTGTGTAAGATTAGGGTAGCTGATTTTTTTGGCAAGTGTTGAAGTAGAGCAAGAAGGCCTAAAAAACTTCGGACAAGTCCTAGCATAATAAAATGCAGGTCTCGGTGTGACAGTGCCGTTGCAACCAATTATATATTTGTAACATTCACTCGCAAAAGTTGTTTTCCTCCTTCCGCCGTTTATATGTGTTCTTTATGTTCCTTAACAGGATGGATCCCTCGCAAGAGGGCGAACAGCTGGATAGCCAAGCTGGGATGATGTATGGGGAATATTTGCAACTGGACAAAATACTGAACGCACAGCGCATGCTCAGTGCGAAAAACAATCATCCAGTCCACGATGAACACTTATTTATCATAACGCATCAAGGTGAGTAATAAGGAATGATTAATTTCTTCAATGTAACGGATGAACATTGAAGTGTTCTGTCTAGTGATATGTTATACTTTCAGTCCCCGCTTCCCGCAGCCTGTAAATCATTATTCCAAACTTAGTGAGTTAATTAGTTCCTGCAAATATTTAAAGGAATTTACGATTAATGCAAAATTATGTATAATTCTTGAATATACATTTCAATGATGAATGAAAATCTGATAACATTCGTACCTGAAACCTAGCCTAGAATTTTGGGCAATTTAAGGAACAAGTAACTCCACCTACAGATATGGTTCTTAAGTTCTGAAACATGGATATGCAGCTTTCGTTACTTTGTATTATTTGTTGTGCCGTACTTAGAAGATATTAAAAATGCATGAACTCAATATTTGAAGCAAATAGTGTTGCTTATCTTATATGTACACTTTTTAAAATTGCCAATGAATAGAGTGTATTTATTTTACCTTATTATCTTTATCAACTACCTTAGAAGATGGTTATAAGGAATATATTTTGGATTACTGTTTAACGCCCGTTTTTACTATTCAGACACCACTTATGATATATGAGACGAAATGATATATTGGGAAAGAAATGTTTTAAGGAAGGAAACGTTCCAGGCCTATGTTTAGGTTACCTCCCCGGCATTTGCCATTCATGAGAACTGAGGAAAACTTGCAAAAAACTTCAGTCAGGGAGGACGGTCCTGAGGGATTCGAACCCCAGAACTCTCGTTCACGAGTCCGCGCCTTAACGATCTCGGGCACCCGTGGCGGTCATAAAGAAGAGATAGAAAGATATATTTCCCATACTTAAAAAGAAAAAATATTGTATTTAATATTTTGTATTATACACAGGTTTATTGATTAGCGTTGCTGGCTGCAGCCTCGTAAGTTCCGGATTCGATTTCCCGTACCTACTCGGAAATCCGGAATAGGATTCACCCAGTTTCGTGAGTATCTGTCTTTTCCGGGCCTAAGTTTAGGATACCTCGCCGGCATTTGCCATTCATGAGGACTGAGGAAAACCTGAAAGAAACCTCGGTCAGGGAAGACGGTCCAGGAAGTTCGAATCCCAGACCTCCCGCTCAGAGTCGCGCCTTAACGATGGCTGTCTTTTTGTTTATTTGTTTTATTTATGGACGCTCTTTAACATCTCAGGTCATAGCATCCCATTCAATTCAAAACGTGAAACGGCCGACAAATTTTGCTCAGAGGCCTCTTCTTTCAGACTTGAGGTTGTTTATCGTACGACAGGGGATCCTTCCGAAGGAAGCCATACTTACGATTTTTACAGCCGAAAAAATCCATCGGTCCTGGCCGGGTTGGAACCCGCGATCTTGGGATTAGAGGCAAGTATGGTTACCACTACATCCTCTTTAATATGACATATATACGAAAGCTGCATCGTTTGTAGATTTTGTGTAATAAATTCATAAAAGTGTTGCCGGACTTTAGGGACACTGTGTATAGTTATTATGCGTCTAGGACGTAAGTGTGAGTTCCGCCATTATCTCTGCACAGACGAATGCAACACTCTATTCTCCTGTTCATCTTAATGAGCACTATCCGCATCACTTCTTAGAAGACGGCACAAACAACGGCTTTTAAAACACTGTCGGAAGCATGTCACACACTCTCCTTAGTGAAACCCCGCAAGCCGTGGGCTGCTTGGTGCAGGTGACAGTTCAATTTCGCGTCCAATCCAACGATGCGGAAAAACGCGTTGTCAAGCCAGTCGGGGTTAAAGCAGGCAATGTTCACGATATAGCTGCGTATTTAACATGCGATGACTGTAACCTTCTCATTCCCATATGTTTGCTGTTCGGCACTTCTGCTAGTTCATTGACGGTCACAAGCTCCATTCATGTGATCAGGCACTTGCAATTTAATGGGCGACTGAGCAGTAATCCGGAAACGGCAGCACAAGTTTCTTTCCGAGTGGAGGGGTCTACAACTTCGCTTTACCTCTTTCCGTGATGAAAGATTTTTCTCCTACTTCAATAATGGCGCCTTACCAAAACAAACTCTAAAATCTGCAACGGAATTAACGTGTTGTGTAAGAGGATTATTTAATTTAATTAGTGTTTTATTTAATAGCCCCACGGTGTGGATCAATTATGGAAAGGGAATTAATTTAATTGATGGGTTCTCAAAGATAATGTTGTTCCTTTCCCGCATATATTATTACCGCTTACTTACAGTTTGCCGACTGAGACTCTTACCTTGAATGTTTTTATGGTCTTCTTGACACCATAGAGGAAGGAGTAAGGAAATGAACCAGGTGGTTAACAAGATATGCGGTGTTGTGATATGTAGCACGATTTATTATCAAAGTTTGTTTCACTCAATGAGACACCGTTACTTCTTGGAGAATTTCTTAGACAATGTGTGCTACTTTAGCACTGATTATAACGATAATTCTGACGTTCTGACGCACTTTATAACTCTAAAACTTTCTACTGTTAACTCGATAAAATAGGTCAAGCTGTTCCCTAACTTCATACAATTATAATGTTTAATTTGATAAAGACTGATCCTGAACTCAACTAGCTCTGAGATGCGACTGAACTCAACTGATAATGTCCTTGAGCCGCAAAATTACAAGCCTAAATACGGTCTCCCGAAGTCATTATTCTTAAAAAATATGATTTAAGAGAAATCTAGAATATCATCTCTCGTTACTATTGGATATTATTTCCCTCGGTTCTTTTCAGGTATATTATTGATTACTAAGGCGTACGTGACTTTTTGCTTGTTACCCACATCTCTCACGCATTAAATGAAACCATTAGGATCTCCTTTCGAGAGGTTATTACCTTGTCTTTCACCCCCATAGATGTCATATGTTTTCTTACACCTATTCTTACCTAATATAATAACAGCGAAGCTTTCAGACAATATACAAAGAAACATCTTTTCCACGGATCGTACTTTAGAGTTTCTCCAGGAAAATTCGGTGCGGTTTTGCTTGGATCAGGTATACAAGTGTGTAAATAAGTTTCTCTGTTAACGTTTTCAGGCGAAGAACAGAAAATAGGGAGTGTTTCCAACCTGGTAAGAAAATCACATCATACACAACATAGAAATGATACTACACTCATGACACAATAAGAAAGATACATACAATTAATTAATATAATAACTAATTTTTTTGGGGGTGAAGGCTCATAAATGCCAGCTCAAATCCTGCATGGTCTGATCGTGGACCACACGGAAGCCACAATACTCTTCTCAAAAATAAAAACACATATTCACCACTATGCACTTATCAAAAAAAGTTGTTTTCGTTGTTCATTCTTGTTTATAATATTTATATGTTCTTTGATAGAGAAACTAAGATTGTAAGAGCTTAAAAATAACATCCGATATGGTTTCCTCTTATTCCGCAAATATTTAATTTGTGCATGGACGCTATCATCTACAAATGGAAAGAAGCTGTTATTCAGGGACTTAATAAATTATCTGCTATAAATGTACACGTTGCTACATGTTAAAATATGCAATTAATTAAGAGTTTCCTTCATTTACTAATGCCATCTAAGTAAAATAGAGGCTGGAGTGACTACTCGCTTGTTTTAAGTCTTTTTGCACTAAGGGAAACTGCAGTTTATATTTAAGAATGGTATACTTTTTCGAACCCTTTCGAATAACTCTTAACTTCCATATTGCCACAGAATGTCTGTTTAATTAGTCAAATCAGATTATTTTATGTAATCAAGAAAGAGCTTCGTTAGAGTAAAATAAATTAATTACATTATGACCTGTTGAAGAAATTTTTAATCATTAATTTTTTTTCATATAAAAGTATTTATCGCTTTATTTCACGGCGCATATTGATGTTCGTTCGTCTTCTTTGGACAGCAATAAGAGCATGTTCATTTAAGTAGCTTCATCATCCGAAAGACGGGATTCTATTACGCCACTGTGAGATTAACTGGTAGCTTCGGCTTTTAATAGGACGAAACAGGTTCTTCAAGGCCGACATCCAAGTGAAACAGTGCTGCTAATATCTGAAAGACTGCCAAGAGTCTGCAGAAGATTTTCTAAGCTGTTAATATAATCATATAGCTCTAATTACTGGAAACATGCTACATTTGTCCTCATCATCTCCACTTCATGATTTGTTTATAAAATGCCGCACTTGCTTTATCTCTCTTTCCCCTCAAATATGTTACAGTGTTTTAAGAAATTGTCCTCGCTATTTCGGATCTTCTATTTTGTATGTATGTATATATATATATATATATATATATATATATAAATTAACACTAATAATAAAAGTAGATAAAGATAAAACACTGAGAAAGAGTCACACTTGAAATTGCTATATTTCGAACTACTGCGAGTTCTTCAATGGCAAGAAGACAAGTGAAGGTGATAAAAGTAAATATTGAGTATTGAAGGTAACGTTATGTATGGAAACAGATGAAACTAAAAATGAGAGCGTGCGAAGAAAAAACTAATATGTAAGATTTAAACCAGGTGGTATACGCACTTTATGTAAAAATATAGCTGCCATTTCTCTATCTCTGAGTAAACTTTCACAGCATTGTGTAGGTAAAGCATCAATAAGAGTTAGACTAAATGCATCATCAAAATCATATATATACTCATATTAAACTTTTAAATGTTAAAAGTGTACCCTCCGTTTTTAAGCTAGGGAAGCAGTTATGCTGTAGCCAATAAACCTTTCTAGCTGTGTTGATCATTACCAGTGGCGGCTGGTAGAAAAAAGGTATGAGTGTGTTAACAACGAATGGAATAATGAAATATGAAATGGCGCTTCTTTCCATTGCTGAATTTATCGTTAATTCTGACTTTTACTGATTGCTTTTTATTTGAAGTTTGTCTTTGCCTCTGTTGTTGTTTTGTTTTTACTTTTTATTCCAGAGTCCGTCCGCAGAAAGGGTAATTCAGCAAACTCTTACCGTGATCATACCGGCTTTCTTAAAATAAGTTTTATTGTCCTCTTTAGCTACAATTAAGACTATTAAGTAATACCGAAGATAAGATAAGTAGTGTATTACATACGTTAGCAAAATGACAACACAGAGCTTATATTAAACTAAATCTTAACACGGCTAGAGTGAAAGAACAATTTCTATATCTGGCTCAGAACAATGTAAAGCTAACATGCCGACGTATTTATTCATAAAGGATAAGCCAAAAAACAACATTTTGTATATAACTACGTAATTATCATTTGGAATTCGGAAAACATTTTTGACATGATTAATGGATAAAAATTATGGAAAACAAAAGTTATCAACTAATATAAGGATTTCAAAGGCTCTACTATGAAACTAAATTAATTATTTTTTTTATTCGGTTTACGTACGGACGCTCTTTAACATCTCAAATCTTAAGCGTTCCATTCAATTCAGGGCGTGAAACGGCCGACAATTTTTGCTCAGAGGTCTCTTCTTTCAGGCTTGAGATTTTTTTACATGCTGTAAAGCTACGACATGGGACCCACGACTTTACTTCCCTTCCGAAGGAAGCCATACTTAGGATTTTTACGCCCGAAAAAAATCCATCGGTCCTGGCTGGGTTTGAACCCGCGATATTGGGTTTAGGAGGCATGTGTGGTTAACACTACACCACCAGGACTGACAAATTAGTTATAGATAGAGATGTGAAAAAAATAATGTTCATTATTAACCCTTTGGCTCTATTAATGTCTGCATTGATGAAGTAAATGCATAAATAAGAATAGATGATAAACTAATTTAAATAGTCTATTAATTACAGTTGCCAATGAAAATTCACTACAAAATGCTTCCACAAAATTATATTCATGAAATTCTGTGGAAAAGATTCTCTACTTTTATCACATCATCAGCAATATCAGATACGATTGTTATAAAGATATGAAAAAACTCAAAATGTTGAACAAATTATCGCATTCAAGTAAAAACTGGACCTACAATACTGTACAGACGAAATAGGAAACGACCCCTATGCTTGAAAGTAGACAATTTGAAGATGTTAAAAATGCTACACAAAAGATATATTATTATAAAATAATTTATAACATAAATTAGAATATAGTTTCAAACATTTACCTAATTGTGTTATTTCATTTAATTGACACAAACCATTTTGGGATTCACTTGCTCTTCTAGAGTACGGTCTATGAGCAAAACAACTACTTCAAAATATCAAATTTTCACAAAACACTGAAATGTCGTGTAAAAAGATTATCTGAGGTTTTGAAACAAATGTGGTATATTTGAATACACATTATTTTAGTTTAGTATATGCATATATATATATATATACACACAATGAAATAATATATTATTTGTCTACTGCCTTTGAATAACGTAAGCTGTACAAAATATTGCGCCATTTACTTCGGTTTTTATACACTATTGACATGATAAACACCAAAGCAAAACTGCCTAAGGGCGTCAAATGCAGTGTATGTGATGCCATATTCGAGATGAACATCTTCTGTACTTGCACCTGTGGGGAAATCTTTTGTTGATATACTTTCTCACATCCTAAGCAAAATAAGGGGATGCTCCATCTTTTTGAAAGAAATACACGTTGATAATCCTGTAAAATTTACTCAATAAACTCCAATTGCATTTTTTCATATATAAAACCTCCAAATCGTTCACATTGTCATTGTCATATACGAGTAGTTTGTATCCAAAAGGTAGAAACTCCAAAAAGAGTTTACATGAAATATAATAAACATATGTATACTAACATTTTCTTCAACGATATTAGCTTTACTATCTCAAACAATCTCTGTTATAGATTTATTTACAAGAGTATAATTACTCCAACTTCATTAAATTAATATACACGACCTTTTGAAAGTACATTCCACATTCTTGGCAAGTATCTCATTATTGATGTAATACACTTCCCTTTTCATAAAAAAAAAAAAAAAAAAAAAAAAAAAAATTGCTTCAATGGAAATCTGAGTAGTGACCCAGTATATTTTTGTACTTCATACCCTTTTTCAGTACACAATGTATAGAAAGAATGTAAACCAACGAACCCGTTTTAGCTATTGTGATACTCTTTCCCTCCCTAATTTTCTGAGTTTTTGAGGACACATTAGATAATTTTGTGACCCCTTACCAAATTAAAAAAAGAAAATCATTATTAGGTAAATTAAGCGTTCATGGGGAAATATACCACTGTACTCTTCCGGAAGCAACACTGATTCTTTCCTTTTTGTCTTTTTTCCACTACGCTCAATCAGCAGGTATGTTAGAAAGTCCATTCACAGAGGAAAATATCCAAAACAAACCGATGGGTTATTGTACTATATATACACGAGGGTAGGTTCATAAGTTTCCGGCCTCGCCCATAAGAGTTATCGCCTTCACAAAAGCCTTATCTGTTAAGTAAATAATTGTAGCTGTAACTGTGTTCAGTTGTTCAGATATAGTTGCATAAAGAAGGCTATGTAGAAGACTGTGACATGTTCAAAATGGAGTATGAACCTGCAATTAAGTTCTTAACAAAAGAAAGACTTCAAATGAAATTAAACAGCAATTGGACGGTGTATATGGGGAAGCATTCCCCTCTCATTCTACCGTAAAAGAACGAGCCAATCTTTTTCGAATGGGTCGAGAAAGCGTTGAAGTCGGCCCTTGGAGGTGCTCACTCCTGAAAAAAATCGCTCGCTCTTGTGGAAGGAGAAATTATGGAAGGCCGGTGGCTCAAAGTTACAGAAATAGCAGCAAAGTTGGGCCTTTCTAAAACAACAGCCCTTCGAATTATTCATGAACATTTAAACATAAATAAGGTTAGAGCAAGGTGGGGGCCAGACTTCTTTCCTCAGTCCAAAAGCAGCAACGAGTCATCTGTTGTCAGACATTTTTGGAGCTCTGCCGTGACAACGAGAGAGAAATTCTGCAAACCATTGTTACAGAAGATGAAACTACGGTCCTCTACTATGACCCCTTGCCCAAAACAGAAGCAATGGTGTGGCGTAAACCTGGAGAGGCACCGCCTCTAAAGGCCAAGGTCACTGTCAACTAACAACATCATGGCCACAATCTTTTGGAACTGTGAAGGAATACTCTTCATTGACTTCAAGGAGAGGAACACCACAGTAATGGGGAGTACTATGCTGGCCTATTGCACACACTTCGTGCTTCAATCAAAGAGAAAAGGCGTGCAAAGCTGAGTGTTGGCATACGCCTTCTTCAGGACAACGGACCTGTGTACACAGCTCTTGTTACTAAGGAAGCTGTGAAGAAATGTGACTTCAAGGAGATCGACCATCCACCCTACAGCCCAGATCTAGCTCCCAGTGACTATTTCCTGTTCTCAAAACTGAAGAAGGATCTTCGGGGAAGGAAATTTAAGTGTGACGAAGAAGTGATGGATGCTGTTTATGCCCATTTTGCAGACAAGATTTCTGACTATTTTGGGAGAGGAGGTTTGAAATGTTAATTCAAAGATGTGAGAAGTGTATTGCAATAAAGGGTAACTATATTGAAAAGTGAAATATAGTTTTTGCCTTTATCATACCTAGAAAATGGTTAGGCCGGAAATATTATGGACCTATCCGCGCGCACATATATACACATATATGTATATGAAAATATAATGTAATATTGTAATATATGAAAATATTACAACAACTCTTATTCACAGATGATGAACAGTTGTCAAGAGAACAATCGAATTTTCTCAATATTATTTTCATTACATTATAGTTTTAAACCCTGTAATAACAAACCTTAAAGACAAGAACTAATTTCATTTGACCCGAATCCCTTTGGTTCTTTTATCAACAATAAAAATGAGCAGTAGTAGAAAATTCTCACTGTTAACAAGTACAATGGCAAATCTACCTGGAATAACATGCAAGTTCAATATTAGTTTTCGGTAAGAGTTGATTTTGCGCCAAATCACAGTTTCTATTCTCTGGCGACTTGTTCAGATTAAAAAAAAAAATGATCTGGCCCTATGCTTATGCACCATATGTTGAACAGTCAGAAACTTAAAATGTTCATCGTTGGACGCTTTGAATTTGGCACTATATCGCAAAGAAGTAACTTGTTTCAATGTTGCAAATCCTCCGAGATCGAACTTTGTAAAGAATGACCATTTCAGAGAAAGCCAAATAGTTAGGTTTGCTCGTGTTATGCACACGTTATAGTTGTAGGTATTTATTATCTGAACCTATATTATAATAACTTACAATATTGGAACATATTTGCGTAAATAAATTGTGTGAATATAATATTAAATACAATATAACAATTATAATGAATAATGAATCATAATCGTTTAATGCAATAATTGTCAACATTTCAATATTTAAATGCCATATGACAAGCAGAGTGTGCTATGAGTACTTCCATTAAATCTTACAGAAAATCATCCACATCAAGAGGAAGATGTCTTTAGAACTCCGTTGCTTGTTTCCTATATCGGAAGACCGAATGTGATGAGATTTCAGTTTTGCAATTTCTTCTTTGCTGCAACAATTGTCGGTCAATATTATCCTTCTTCATTTGTACTTTAGCAGCATTTTTAACTTTTCTTTTGCCTGGGTTTAGAATACCTTAAAATAAAAAGTATCTCTGAAGAAAATATTTAAGTTAAACTTTTACGTTTTATTTTGTATTAACAGTAATCTTCCTTGAAACTCCTTCTGCTGTTCCTTTATTTTTTGTTTGGTCCACATCTTTCTGTGTATGATGTATTAAAACCACTTTTGCGATATGACATTTTTATTTTTCCGGAAAGAGCTATTAAATTTCAAATTTTCATTTTGAGTCAAACTTCCGCAACTACAAACAATTATTGTACATACTTTTGGCGTCATAATTTACAGTTTTAACATTTTTCGTTCATTTATTAAGATTCAACGCTCTGATTCTTGGTTTTCTAGTTTCTACGGAAATGTTTTAATACCCACACAAGCAGCTAACAGCGCTAGATTTACTGGAAAGGAGCGAATGGAGGGTGCCACCAGCAATTTTCACGTGACCAAGGTGATGGTTATTTAGATGAACGGATGCGGCAGAAAAATGAGAGTGGATTTGGTGCTTACTGCTATGAAAGACAGATTTGTACCTGGGTTTTGCTATGTCTGTTATATAATTTCAGATGATTTGAATTGGTACTTTTCGGAACGAACCTTCTCTGCATCGTTTAATTTTATGTACAGTTAAAATATTTCCTTTCCAATACAGACAATTGTTTTCAGTTTTTTCCCGGTCATAGGTATCATAAATAGATGTCTAAGATATCATTAGATGGTGCATAAGAAGTGTATTAGCTCGCTATATTTTGGAGCAGCTGTGAAATTGAATTGAAACAAAATAAATTATATATTTTCAAAAGGACCAGCACAAAAAACAGAATATTTTGATTAATGTTTAAAAATTAACCATTCTATAAAACTTTCGGAATGGAATCTTTAAAAATAAGGTTATAAATAAAAAACATGCTGCGTAAAAGGAAGCCGTTCATGTCATTGTCACCACTGCCTGTCACTGCTAGAACAATTTTTGCGATGACGACAGGCGAACTATAGCGCTTCTCAACCTTAAAGACAGTACAGGTTAAATGAGGCGCACTTTGCGACGTGTACTCTCGCAACTAAAGCGTGCAGTTGCGATCGTCATTTTGTATGTAATATTACATCACCACATAGTGGAATATCGGCGCTGCTATTTAAGCCTATTGTAACACATTTCACATCATTTCATCTCTCTATTTTTTTATATTCTAAAGCAATTCGAAATAGGACTTTACAGTTACAGAAAAGAGATTAGCAATCAAATATAATTATATAAGACGCTAAAAGCTTTAGTAAATCATGTAGGTTACCTTTAAGCCTCGACACTGTCCTCTGATAATTCCATTTCGTCTTCCTGGCGAATCAAAAGCAGGTGTAAGAAAAGTTCTTGTTGTTGATGATTATGATTAAATAATAAAAAACTCTACATGCTCATTGATTTCGTCCATTGTTCACATTTCACTTTCAACCCTTTATATTTTGTCCATACAACTAGCTCAGTATTGCGCCGCATTATGTTCGTATGCCTTTGAGATTAATCATGCTCATTTCTGTTTGTCTGAATGACACATTGTTCATTTTGATGTAGTTTTTTACTTGTGACTATAACATTTCGATAGAATTTAGTTCACAATGATATGGTGGCATGTGAAGAACTTGTCGCCCTACTGTCTTTACTGTATTTCATCAGCAATGATTTGTCGCATCTTTCTTTTTGTTGAGATACAATAAACAGAACCGTCATGGGTGGCCGAGTTCGTTAAGGTGCGGACTCGTGAGCTGGAAGTCAGGGGTTCGAAACCCGCCAGGAACTATTTTCCAGGTTTTTCTCAGTCCACATAAATGGCAAATGGCGGAGGGGTACCCTAAACTTAGGCCTGGAACGTTTCCTTCCTTAAAAAAATTCTTTCTCAATATATCATTTCATCTCATGTATCATCAGTGTCCACCGCCTGTAATGCCTCAGTAATAAAAACGGGGTTCCTTTCAACCAAGGATGTCGTTCTTTCTCCAAGAAGTGACAGACAAAAGCTCACTTTTCCTGCTGTGATAGTTTGCATTGTGGATTACAATAACAGCTCCTTCAGGGCTATTGGGGAACAATTGTTCAACGAACCACTTCTCGTATATTTCACCTGTCGTGTGCGCTAACCGCGTATCTTTTGCTCAGAAATGTCGGTTCAGCATTTCTGATGAACCCTTGCTTAGTTCCGGCATGGACCAAAGCAAATCTTCATCCGCGATCCCTGGGTGGTCTGAGCCTGGTGCTTAGACCCTCAACAGCTGCTCAACGAGCACTTTTTAACTTTGGTATCCTACCATGTATGACCTTCTTTTACCCCTGACTTGTCTGTATAAACAACTGATTTACCCTGGGTTCTAAACTTTGTATTATCTTCATATATATATATTATATCCATCTCGTAACATTATCTCTTTCTGTTAGTATACAATTCTTGCCCTTCTGTCATATTAGGATCCCAAAACATGTACAAGTAGCCCTTGAGAAATTTGGAAAGGTGTCATCACTGTTTGCTCTCGCCAAATGTTTTCAAACAGCAAAGCATGAACAATGCACTGTAGCTCGCGTTGCCCTCTTCCACCCTTTTTATTTTACTCTCTTTTTTGATGGCGTTCGCTGTTATTTACAATTTCCTCTTGTTCGCTAATTAATCGTCCTCTAAATTTAAAGAAAAAGTTGCATGATAAAGAGTGCACGATGCTATCAAACCCGCCGCAATCTTTCTGCGTTAACACTCGTCACATCGCTAAGAAACATAACACGTAAACACGTGACGTAATAGTGTATGACTGAGGCTAAAGCGGGACGTTTACTCTTCAATAACTCTCAACTTTTCGCCATTCCATCGTGATATTTTAAATGACAAAAAGCATGTATTATCTCACCGTTAAAGGTGGATAAAATATTATATTTGAAAACATCGACATTTCTTTATTATATAGTCAGTTTTGTTACTAACTTAAAGTGAAAATCATTAATACCTTAATAAAAAGTTGAAATTCATGTCAAAAGCGGAATATTTGTTAATAATTGTCTAGAAGTTTACTCTCATAATATTTAAACCATCACTGGAGTTAATTCACTTGTATATGAGTTTCATATTAATTATTTATTATTGTTACATTCACATATTGTAATATTGAAAACTAAACTTTTCGAAACTTTAAATAGTATATGATATTTGATTTTTGATTGATTTATTTAAGGACGCTCTTTAACATCTCAGGTCATCAGCGTCCCATTCAAATCAGACGGCCGGCAAATTTTGTTCAGAGGCCTCTCTTTCAAGCTTGAGATTCTTTATTGTACCGTAAATGTACGACACGGGACTCATGGCTTTACTTCCCTTCCGAAGGGAGCCATACTTAAGGTTTTAACGCCCCGAAAAAAATCCATCGATCCTAACTGGGTTTGAGCCCGCGATCTTGGGGCTTAGAAGGCAAGTATGGTTACCACTACACCACCAGGATCGACTAGTATATGAAATGACCCCCCATATACATGTCTACTTGTCATTTATGACAAAACATTATTTCATGAAATGCCTATTCTGTAAATAAGTTAGGTAGAATACAACTTGAATGAGTAAATTCAGTTTTTTAACTGTTACTCTATATAACGTGTGTTTTGTACATTTAAACAAAGTGGATAGTCCAAGTGCCTTGTGAGATTTGTTTTGCTACTTTTGCTGCACTGTCCATACCTTCACTGTCAACAGGAACTTTATTCAAATCTGGAGCAAAACATAAACATAACTATAAGCAATACTTTTCATCTAGTGTTATAAGTAAGAACTAGTCGGTCCTGTTGGTGTAGTGGTAATCATACTTGCCTACTACACACAAGATCGCGGGTTCAAACCCGGATCGATGGATTTTTTTCGGGCCTAAAAATGCTAAGTATGGCTTCCTTCGGAAAGGAAGTAAAGCCATGGGTCCCGTGTCGTACATTTGCGGCACGAAAAAGAACCTCAAGCCTGAAAGAAGAGACCTCTGAGCGAAATTTGTCGGCCATTTCACGCCCTGAATTGATTGGGAGGCTGATGACCTGAGATGTTAAAGAGCGTCCGTAAATAAACAAACAAAAAATAAAAGTAAGAACTCACATTTGTCCTGTTTTCTATGATGCCAATAGTAATAATTTCAAAAACACATTTTGCTGGGTTAAGCTAACGTTTTTCTCTGACTGTTTAGACCGACATTACATTGATGTTTTATATATTTATGTTTTCTTTTATATTTCAGCTTACGAGTTGTGGTTTAAGCAAATTATATATGAGCTGGACTCTGTTCGAGATAAATTCAATGAGGTAAGACAGATTTTGTTTTGGTTTCTTGTACTGTTGTAGTGTGACTGTTTATTTATAGCCTACTTTTGTTACCAACGCAACTGTTTGCTTACATATTTTGTACGGAATTTAACCAGAGTTATCAGTTGAAGTTGACCGGAAGTAGCTAATGCCTGTTTAAATGCTTTATGTAGCCATGTCCCTTGAAATTAGATGTGCAAATCTATTCATTCCAGTTAAAACAAATACACAATACTGTTTGGTTCTAGCTGGTGAACCCGATAAGCTGAAACAGGTAAAACAGATGATGCCTCGAACATTCTGTTTTCTGGCGGCTGGCTGGAAAATTATAGGATGATAATTTGATTGAAAAGTGCCTGCTTTTAATGCTCATTGAGCTGTAATAAAAGTGCAGACATTATTCCAAGAGAATGGTTAATAAATATACGTGTGCATAAAAGGGTTAAAAGATTTCAGAATTGGAAGTAAATTCCGGTTTAAACTGCCGTTACTAGGGGCATTCTAAAAGTTTTCGGTCAGTCACAGAGATGTTGAGAAGTTGGTCAAGTATCAGCTTTTAGATTTAGCGCTGTATAGTTCCAGATGAGCAAATGTAATCACCTGTTTGTGACGATCGTGTAAACAAATTACTGTTACAGTGAATGAATGAACGTTGTTTAACGCCCGTTTTTGCTACAGAGGCACCACAGGCGATGGACACTGATGATACATGAGATGAAACGATATATTGGGAAAGGATTTTATGGAAGAATCGTTCCAGGCCTAAGTTTAGGGTACCTCCCCGGCATTTGCCAATTATGAAGACTGAGGAAAACCTGGAAAAACCTCAGTCAGGAAGGACGGTCCTGGCGGTATTCGAACCCAGACCTCCCACTCACGAGTCCGAGACTTAACGACCTGGGCCACCCGTGGCGGTAAATTACTGTTACAAAATGGATAAAACTGAAATACAAGCTGTGATAAAGTACTTCGTTTTGAAGGTTTTAACCTAACAGAAATACAAAACGAGTTTGATTCCGCATTAAAGGATATTTCCTCTTTGATTCTGATGGTTAAAAAGTACGTGACCGTACATCCATTCAAGATGATGAGCGCCCAGGGTGCCCCACTGCTACGACCGATGAGATTGTAACAAAAATTCACAATGCTGTATTCAATGATCGTCGATTGAAAGTACGCGAGTTGACTGACATTGCAAAGACCTTGCTAGGCCGTGTCCCCAACGTTTTCGGCATGAGAAAGCTTTTCGCTCGATGGATACCGCGTTTGTTAACAATGGTCCAAAAACGCATCCCAATGAATATTTCGCAAGAGCGTTTAGATTTGTTTAAACGCAATTCTAGTGAGTTCGATGTTTTATAACAGTAGATGAAACATGGACTTATCACTACATGCCACAGACGAAGGAGCAGTCCAAACAGTTGGTGTCAACAGGTGAAAGTGCATCACAGAAAGCAAAAACGGTTTCATCTGCAGCAAAAAGCATGACCTCAATTTTCTGGGATTCTCGTGGTATGGTTCTTGTAGATGATCTCCAGAAGGGTTGAACCGTCATGCAGTATTTATTACGCTTCACTATTGAACCAACTGAAGGATGCTATTCAGGCTAAATGTCCACATCTTGAGAAAAATAAAGTTCTCCTTCACACACGTCTGGCATTGTTGCTGCATGACTTTCGCTTCCATGTGCTTCTACATCCGCCACATTCGCCAGCTTTGACTCCCAGTGATTACTTTTTGTTTCCCAACCTGAAGAAATGACCGAGTGAACGAAGATTCACATCAAATGATGAGGTGGAAGCTGAGATAGACGCTTATTTTTCACAGATGGACAAAGTTTATTTTACTGCGAATATTAAAACGTGGCAAAGTCGTTGCACTAAGTGTATTGATTTACAAGGTGACTATGTTGAAAAAATCTCTTAAATCTTGTGTTTGTTGTCAGGCTGATAACTTTTAGAACGCCCTTCGTAATTGCAATATGTTGATCCACCGAAATTGTTAATTTGTGCGTGCATTAAATTATTTTTGTTAAGCTTTATAAAATGAATTACGAATCTTGGATTAAGTCTACATCGTAGCGTCTACCTTTTGTATTTAGTTTTACAGTTCACATTTTTATTAACTGAGGAATACCATTTTCCAATTTTTATATATGTATATACATATACGCACTAATTCATTCATTCATTTCTTCTACTTTTTTTTTATTTGTATATTATAAGTAATAAACTCCCGTCCCTTAAATTTATGCAACTCTCCCACGCTTCTTTTTTTCTCCATGTTTATGTCAAACCTAGGAGAACTTTTACATGATTGTCATAATATTCAAATCAGGCCTAAGAAACTTACTAAGCAGTATGCGTGCTGTGACAGGCCACACTTCACATAGCGTTAAACCCAATGTTCCTACTTGTCTTTTGGCAAAGGATGTAACATTTAGACCTTAATAGCTGATGTTGTAATTATTAGTTATATTGAATGTGTGAATGCATACCAGCAAATCTTCTTTCTCATCTATCTAAAAGTTTAGTGTAGTTTATATTTTTTCATGCAATTAACTTCCACTGCAGAACGAAGTTTCCTCTAGTTCTTGAAAGACGTGTCTTTGAGTCAACGAGTTTTACACAGTTACTATAATGTTTTCTGCAAAGTTGCGTAACTAGTTTAGTCCATTTACCAATATAAGTATCAAGCCATTAAATTATTTTTAAAATGCGGTTTTATTTACAGGAACTGGACGAATCACAGTCACTGGAAATATTGAAGAGAATGAATAGAATTGTTTTAATTTTAAAAGTAAGTAATTCAATATGTCGTATTGTTTCACATTTATAATTTCTGATAATGCACTAACACCAAAGTGTTTACTACTAACTTAATATGCCTAGTAAAATGAACAGAAAGAGGGGAAAATAATTACACTAGAACCTCATCTAGGCAAATGCTACAAAACATTAATTACGAGGGTAAGTCCATAAGTTCCCGGTTTCACCGATAAGGATTATCACCCTCACAAAATTCATATCTGGTGTCATACCTTATCTGTCAAGTAAATAATTGCAGCTGTAACTGTGTTCAGTTGTTCAGATACAGTTGTATAAAGAAGGCTATGTGTAGAAGATTGTGATATGTTCAAAATGGAGTATAGAGCTGTTATTAAGTTCTTCACAAAAGAAGGACTTACTCCAAATGAAATTAAACAGCGATTGGACGTGTATATGGAGAAGCATTCCCCTCATATTCTACCGTAAGATAATGGGCCAAACTTTTTCGAATGGGTCGAGAAAGCATTGAAGACAAAGAGCGTGCAGGTCGGCCCTTGGAGGTGTTCACTCCTGAAAACATCGCTCTTGTGGAAGAAGAAATATGGAAGACCGGCGGCTCAAAGTTACAGAAATAGCAGCAAGGTTGGGCCTTTCTAAAACAACAGTCCTTTGAATTATTCATGAATATTTAAACATGAATAAGGTTAGTGCCTAGACTTCTTTCCTCAGTCCAAAAGCAGTCATCGATAACGATAATTTGTTGTCAGGCATTTTTGGAGCTCTGCCGTGGCAACTAGAGAGAAGTTCTGCAAACCATTTACAGGAGATGAAACTTCGATCCTCTAATATGATCCTTTGTCGAAAAGAAAATCAATGGAGTGACGTAAACCTGGCGAAGCACCGCCTCTAAAGGCCAAGGTCACTCAGTCTACCAAGATGATCATGTCCACAATCTTTTGGGACTGTGAAGGAATACTCTTCATTGACTTCAAGGAGAGGAACATCACAGTAAATGGGGAGTACTATGCTGGTCTACTGCACAGATTACATGCTTCCATCAAAGAGAAAAGGCGAGGAAAGCTGAGTGGTGGTGTGCCCCTTCTTCACGACAAGGCGCCTGTGCACACAGCTCTTGTTGCAAAGGAAATGTGAAGAAATGTGACTTCAAGGAGATCGATCATCCACCCTACAGCCCAGATCTAGCTCCCCAGTGACTATTTCCTCTTCTCAAGACTCAAGAAGGACCTTCGGGGAAGGAAATTTAAGTGTGACGAAGGTGATGGATGCTGTTTATGCTCATTTTGCAGACAAGACTTCTGACTTGGGGGGCGGGGAGATTGAAACGTTAATTTAAAGATGTGAGCAGTGCATTGCAATATATTGAAAAGTGAAATATAGTTTTTGTCTTTATCATACCTAGAAAATGGTTAGGCCGGAAACTTGTGTGTGAATCAGCTGAAAAACATAAACGTTAATTAGGTAGGGATGTAACAAAGTGAAGTATACCAACACTCTAAACCTGAATAAGATATATGACCGAGGGTCACGCTCTGAACCAGTGGTCGGCAGATGTTACGTAAAAGTCAGTTCCAGGACAGAACGAGCGGTACAGTCTATTATTTTAAAATGAACAGCAGGAGTAACAAGGTCATTATTCTGCATGCTAATGAATACGACAAATATAGAAGAGAAGATGGACAAGCAACAGAAAGATAATCTTAAGTGAACATCAGAAACACCCTGTTAGTGAACCAGTATTAAGCTTAAGCTGGAAACATCTTTCTCTTTAACGACGGGGAGTTTGTCAAACCCATCAGTTTATCGGCAAGAAATGGAGATGATGCTCATCAACTAATTGCATGTGCACTTACAGCAGCAATATTTCGGATACTGCTCACTGGCCATGTTCATAGGAGGTGTGATCAAAACCTTCATGTCACACTAAAAGATACAACAAAGGGATTGGACATTGTTAGAAGCGAGCAAAGTGTTCATTGCAACGGATATGGGTTGTTTGCACGTCTAAAGAACAGTCTGAAAGAACTTATCGCTTCTCATGAAATAATTGCTATTTCTTAACAGTGCTGTGAATGTCGCTAATTCAATTAGATCAAAAGTTGTTTTGACTCAGTAACTCGCACACTGAGAGTATGTATGTGCATGAAGCTACCCATTTTGAACTTTCCACACGAGAAAAAAAAAAAAAAAAAAAAAAAAAAAAAAAGAAGAAGAAGAAAAAAAAAAAACTGTCGTCTACTGCTTAAACTGCTCAAACCAGCTTCGTAGCCAAATTTATATGCTCTAATATGCCTCTGTAGTTATGCATTTCGTGCCTATGTCAATACATTATATTACATTTTTTTACTACAGGTGTTTTATAAACATTTATTGTTATTCCCTCTGTCAATTGGAAATAAATTATACTGCCTCTATAGTCTCTCGGAAGAATAATACGCACTTGGTTAAAGCATAGCCACCGTGCCGCCTGTAGCGGGATTAAGGAGACGCCAACATATGACGTTTGTCGTCGTGGACGTTGACGTCGTTCTTAAATACCACCACTTTATTGTGCTCGGCTAGTTCAGGGTTCATTACTATAGCTGGATTTGTCAGGTTGATATTTCTGAGATGAAAAGAGCGTGACTTTAAATATAACAAAATCACAATGTGTAGAAATCTACGGAGTTTATTAATGTTTTGTTATTACTACATAACAGTACACTTTTCTGATTACGATATGCTCTGATTGATTGATCGATTGGTTCGTTTATTTACTGACGCTCTTTAACATCTCAAATCATCAGCGTCCCATTCTATTCAGGGCGTGAAACGGCCGACAAATTTTGCTCAGAGGTCTCTTCTTTCAGGCTTGAGGTTCTTTATCGTGCCGTAAATGTACGACACGGGACTCACAGCTTTACTTCCCTTCCGAAGCAGACTGAATACGAGACAGACGTGTTATAATTTATATTTCTCTCCCGAAAACTGTGCTTTTTTGTCTGTTGCAACTCGTATACTACTTTCCTATATGAATATTAATTCAAACTCGTAACTCCTATCATTTAACACAATAATAATTTTGTAATTTCTTCCACGAAATATTAATCGCCACTTATCTTTACGCCATGTTAAATTACTGTTTCTTTATATGGAGTAAGAACCACGATTTCTACTAATGGAATTAAAACACAACTTCTCTCTACGGAATCCAATGAATAACTAACAAATTTTGAGATATAACGCGTCACTTATTACAGTAATAATACTATACATTACATTGTATTATATTTTCAACATACGTATACTAAGCGAATGAAATTTTTTAATTTCTATTAAGTCGCAACAAAGCTGTCTGTCTCGTGTTTCATTCTTGGTACACATTATTAATGTTGCTACGCTTGTAATTGGTTGATTCACTTAATATTACAATTTTCTTATCTGTAGTTTAATATTTTCATATTCTTGGCTATATAGGTGTTCCTTTGAACCGTTACATTTATATTATTAAGTATTGTCATAAAGATCAACAAACAAACATTAAGATATACATTGCAATACCTTTATCTGATACATGAAATCTATACAATTAAGCTTACTAGATGTATACGATTTAAAACGTATTACCAACGAATATTTGTTCTTTGAATTGAAAATTAAAGTCCTTACCTAAATGTGCAAATGAAGTTTTTAAATTTATATAATTAAAAAATATTATCGATAAATGTTTGGAGCTTTAAATGGAATATTATAGCCTTTATCTTACGTTATAACATACGTAAATGTGTTTCTTACATTAATATAGCTTTTACCATTAAATGTTTGTGGCTTTACATTGAGCATTGTATCCTTACGTAATATACAAACATGTGAAAATGAACTTATTAAAATAATATAGTTAAGCAACTGCTATCAATAAGTGTTTACCGCCTTAAATCGAATATTTTCCGTTTTACGCCACTTTTCAGTTGAAGCTTTTCAGGCCTTCCTCTCGATGTCCTGGGCACTACACATGTATCACGTAGCAGTGAGTAAGGTCACATGCCCTTACACTGAGAATGAAACGGCTGATCCAGTCATGCATCCTTCCACGAACAAGTGCTGCAGAGGGCAGCAGGGAAAACCGAACGCATTCTTGACCCGATGTTTCCTCACTAATACTCTTTCTCTCACACTCCTCATAAAAAGAAAGATAATATTTTAGAAGAGTAACTATAACATAGCCGGGAAAACGAAACAATTGTTTAGAACAGGAATGATGTAGGCGTGATAACTTTAACTCCAAAGTAACACTAAGGAGGCGAATATATATATATATATATATATATATATATATATATATATATATATATATATAAAGTAACACTATTAACAATGTAACAAATTAACAGTAATTATAATAGTATAAAAGGATAAAACACTAAGAAAAAGTCACACTTGAGATCGCTATATTTCCTATGTATATAGGCTAAGCTGCCTAACCTAATCCAATCACACCAAACCAAAATTTGCAACCGGTGCGTTAACAGTATAACTTTTGCATTTGTTCCCCCTTAACTTAAGCTGATCGCACCTAAATTTGCAACGTAATGAAATGAAAGTAAATTGCAACTTATGCGTTGTCATTTCTAAAAAAAGGTAAAATTTATTATAGTAAGAAAAGGGTAGACAAATTATGCAGATTAAAAAAAAGTTACCCCAGGGGGAAACAGTATCTTTGCCGCTGTTGCCAACTGATCTACCAGGCCGACATGAACATGATGCTATCTGCATACATTAGTTGACTAGTTGAGCTCGGTTTTTTCCGCTGCCGCTCGTGAAGGAGGCGTGACTGCAGCAGCCGTTGCGCTCACAATGTAGAGAAAACTCGAGGCCATGGAGTATGACATCACAGAACAAGGAATCTGCCTGCCACTGTCTGAACAAAAGAAAGGGAATGGAGGTCACACAATGTAATTGTAGCATTTGACGAATGCATTTTTCTCCCATCGGTTATCACTTTATCTTTGTCTATTTGTTTGCTTAGGTATATTATTTCATCCCTACTATTATATTAATTTTTAATTCTTTGTTGCTGAGTACAATTTTGCGGATTGAAGCTCGTTTTTGTCATGAACTTAAAATAGTTTCTCGGTTGTTATTCTAACAGTAGTGCTTTCTGTAATCTTTGCCGAATTCTAATATCTTCCACTTAGTTTTCTATGTTCTTTTGTTTGAATTAAAGGGACAAGATAGCATCTGATGCTTGTTTGTAAGTGTGATAACTTAAACCTACCCATCCATTTTTTTAAAACTTGAAATATTATTTACTCATGTAAATTAAATATATTGTGTTACATTTTATACAAAAAGGATATTAAAACAATTTCAAGATAGTTCTATAATTAAGGTAGCTATCAGTGAAGAGACATAAATATAAAAGTCAGTCATGCAGGAGCGTAAAGTAAGCAAATTTCTCACCGGTTGAATAACCTTTAATAAAAATGAATATAAATCCAAATTAGACATTATTAATTAATGAAATGAATGAAGTAATGACATTACTGTGTAGTATTAGGGGAACAAAATTAGAATTCTTGTGATCTATAAATATTTCGAAAGAGAATCCCTATTTTTAGAATTATCGCCGTTATTATAATTGAGATTAAACCACAAACATTAATACTAAACTATTAATTAAATATATAAATATATGACCACTTATAGACAAAGCTATACTTGCGAGTATTTTTAATTTTTTTAAACGTAACCATGTTTATGAACTGAGCCCTTGATATCTCTACGTTCACTAAAATAGAGAGAAATAACAGAAAGTTTCGAGTTACATTGTGTATTTAAGATGATGTTATTCATTTGTTTCAATAAAACAAAAACATGTTACTATTTAAAAACGATTGCAGTGTACTAAGCAAATAAAAACAGTCGAAAGTTACATCGAATTTCATCGCCTTTGAAATTTAATTTAAATGTTATTGTAGTAAAAACATGTAACGCAAACGTTTTCTGAGCACAGAGTGCTCTTACATACGAATACAATTCTCAAACACATATTAGATTTGTTAAATCTATTGCCAATGTTATATATAAAACATAAGAATCATTATATACAGTTATGTTATGAATTAATTTGTCCTTTTATTTTAAAGTAATATAGAGAAAATTAAACGCATGAGAGCTTTTTAAACTTCGGTTTTCAGGGCCTCCCCTTCTTCTAATGATCCCTAATTTTCCCCTAATTTTCGGAAACTATTTTTCTTATTTTATTAAATGCTATATACCGAATTTTATTGAGAAGAAACAAATATTAGCGCTTGACCGAAAAAGCAAACATTAAAGCTGTTAAAGCGATTTTTAATTTTCGGTACTCCCTGTTCATAGTTCGATTTCCCCGATTTTCAAAAACTATTTTTTTTTTATTTTATTTTAATGGCATATATCAAGTTTCCTCCAAAGACATTTAACATTGTGGCCGTTACGATTTTTAAATTTAGCTTAAACCCACACTCGTTTTATAGGCAAACCCCCCTTCCAATAATATGATGATTTTCAGAAACTATTTTCTTATTTAAATGGTACATGTCGAGTTTAGTTGTGAAAAAATAAATATGGTACTGCTAGAGTGATTTTTAAATTAGGGTTTACGGTAAACTCCCACTACTAATGTCTCCATTTCCCTCATTTTCAAAAACTATTTTGCTAATTTTATTTAAATGCTATATATGGAGTTTCGTTGCGAAATGTGATTTTGGTTTGGGTAACGCCCCCCCCCCAAGTTCTAATAGTCCTATTTCATTCATTTTCAGAAAATGTTTTGTTAATTTGTTTATCAATGGCATATACCGAGTTTCCTTTAAAAAAGAAACTTAAAATTGTGACCGGTTGAGTGAATTTTAAATTCCGTTGAACTCCCCTCCACCACTCGTTTTTCAGGTATACCACACTCCTAATAACCCGATTGCCCTGATTTTCGAAAACTATTTTTATAGTTTATTTTAAAGAACTATTCCGAGTTTCGTTAAGATAAATCAAACATTGCGGCCCCCAGAGCGATTTTTTTCAATTTTTTTAAAAAATATTTCCTTTCGGTTGACCCCGACTCCCAAACTGTCCAATTTTGTTGGTTAATGAAATCGACGAATCGTTTGTTAATTGACGGTTATTCGCCGAATTTCATTGTGGAAGCATGTAGTTTATGCAGTAGGCCAGCATAGTACTCCCCATTTACTGTGGTATTCCTATCCTTGAAGTCAACGAAGAGTATTCCTTCACAGTCCCAAAAAAATGTAGCCATGATCTTCTTGGTTGACTGAGTGACCTTGACCTTTAGAGGCGATGCTTCGCCAGGTTTACGCCACTACATTGATTCTCTTTTGGACAAGGGATCATAGTAGAGGATCATAATTTCATCTCCTGTAACAATGGTTTGCAGAACTTCTCTCTCGTTTCTACGGTAGATCTCCAAAAATACCCGACAACAGATGACTTGCTGCTTTTGGACTGAGATTAAAAAGTCTAGGCACCCATCTTGCGCTAACCTTATTCATGTTTAGATGTTCATGAATAATTCGAAGGACTGTTGTTTTAGAAAGACCCAACCTTGCTGCTATTTCAGCAACTTTGAGCCACCGGTCTTCCATAATTTCTCCTTCCACAAGAGCGAGCGATGTTTTCAGGAGTGAGCACCTCCAAGGGCCGACTTGCACGCTCTTCGTCTTCAATGCTTTCTCGACCCATTCGAAAAAGTTTGACCCATTCTCTTACGGTAGAATATGAGGGGGTGCTTCTTTTGGAGTATGTTCTTGTTTTGTGAAGAACTTAATAACAGGTCGATACTCCACTTTGAACATGTCACAATCTTCTACACATAGCCTTCTTTATGCAACTATATCTGAACAACTGAACACAGTTACAGCTACAATTATTTACTTAACAGATAAGTATGACACGAGATAAGGATTTTGTGAAGGCGATAATCCTTATCGGCTAAGCCGGGAACTTATGGACCTACCCTCGCACATTGTTGCTGGATGTTTTCAACGATGGCTTGCCTGGGGGGAAATGGTGGTTGGAGAAAAGAGCACTATAAAAGATTACTCCGAAGTTCAGATTTATTGATGTTGTTCATTTGTTCTCATCACAGAAATTCACGGAGTACAATGTCTTTTGTGGATTGAGAGAGTATTTATGAATTTCGCTCGAACTTGACACTGACATAGTCACCATTCACCTCCCGCGTCAAATGAAATCCGGTTTCCGACAGCAAAGTTTATTAGATCAGCTGTGAAATTCTTTGATCCCTCATGTGATGATATTGCTTAGTCCGATCACTGACTGCTGACCTGACTTATCGGCTTCTAACCTCAGCACTGCTTGCTACTGATACTGCTCATTCCTACAGCCTGTTGTTCACCGATAATACTACTGTCTATCACACTGAGCTAACTTGAACTGGTGATCTCGTCTGATTTGGTCTGAAGTGAACTGATGCAGATCTTCGAACTCCGATAAGTTTTATTATTCTTGTCCGTCGATCGAGACATTGTTTTTAATCTTACAAGACTTTATATTGGTCAAGGCTTGCTATTGGCCCTATTTGCCTACTTTTATATCTTTCATGATTCGCTATTGGTAACTTTTGGGCGTCTATATCGTGCATGTTTTATTGTAAAACGATCAGGTTATGTGGGTGAAAAAGTTATTGACCTGTTGCACAATAAAGTCGCCCTCGTGTCCTTAAAATGACTGCTCTAGCGGTACATTTTTGTTATTCTCGAAAGCTTCTTTATCTCCTTAACACGCACACAAAAAGTCTGATCCCGTCAACAAGAAAAGTGCTCTTGTGTTTATATGGAGAGCAATAAACCTTTTACGACATACAAGCAGGCCGCCTTGAGAGACATAACAAGATAAACAAGAAACATACATTGCAAAATCACTGATAGATATAAATATATGTGAACATATATGAAGTAGATGCCTTAAATTAAATGTAAATAATGACTGCTCGGGATCTGAGTCGGGGATATCCCGCCATATACAACCTTAGAATATCTTGAAATCATTTTTTCCTAACTTTAGAGCATAAATGTATATACATTGTTTAGATTATTATAATGCTTTCGTTAATTATTTGCGAAAAGAAAAATGGCTGTTGGTGGCGGTTGATTGTTGAAATTTCCTGAAGCAAATATTAGCTTTAATAATTGCATTGCCCCCACCTATGTAGCTGGTTGTGGGGAATACTAGGAAAGAATTAGTTGGGAATAGATCAGCGAACAGATATGACGTACCGTGTGTCATCTCTTTCCCCCACCCAGAAGCATGTATAGCTTGAAGATCAGGTATATAGAAGTTGATAACCTGGAAGATTAATAAATGCTACATCATTGGTAGTGTGGTAATAAGAATCTTGATTTTAAAATAAGCATTGCCAATCTAATACTTCTTATTTAGGTAGTGAAACCCCATAGGGCTATGTCTGCTATGTCACTAACGTAACATTTGTAGACAAAGGAATAAAGGGGTCGCGAGAGTCGCTGGGTAGCCGGATACGTAATGTAACGTGACAATATTTCTAAAGTTTGTAGGTTATATAAAACCGAGCCCTAGTCACTAGACTTTTAACTGGAATGCAGTCAGGATTTACCAGTTTTTGGTTGTTTGTCTTTTGTTTTGTGTAAGTGGAACTCGCGGAACAACTTAAATATTGCCGAGTGAAAAAGTGGTCTTTGAGACATAGTTTCTGGTGAAAGAAGTGTGAGATTACATCCATTTGCTAATTTTCACAAAATTTCTTGAGCACCTCCCCATATAAACAAAGTTAAATAAAAATACGTTATTAAATAAATGGACAAATAAGATTGAGCACTTGAGAAATAAGAATCCCAAGTTTAATGCAGGGACAATTAAGGAGAACATTCAAATTCACACATAATGGAAGAAATTGTGACTGACGTGCGTTCAAAAATTCCTAGTATTTTTGAACTGATAGGTCCATAAGTTTCCTGCCTAACCATTTTCTAGGTATGATAAAGACAAACAGTATATTTCACTTTTCAAAATAGTTATCCTTTATTACAATACACTTCTGCCATATTTGAATTAACATTTCAACCTACCCCCAAAATAGTCAGAAGGCTTTTCTGCAAAATGAGCATAAACAGCACCCATCACTTCTTCGTCACACTTAAATTTCCTTCCTCGAAGGTCCTTCTTGAGTTTTGAGAAGGAGAAATAATTCCTGGGAGCTAGATCTGGGCTGTAGGGGGGATGGTCGATCTCCTTGAAGTCACATTTCTTCCCAGTTTCCTTAGCAACAAGAGCTGTGTGCACAGCTGTTGGCGTGAAGAAGTCGCACTTTCCATTCAGCTTTCCTCGCCTTTTCTCTTTGCTGGAAGCACGTAGTCTGTGAAGTAGGCCCACATAGTACTCCCCATTTACTGTGGATTTTGAGTAGTGTTTAACGCCCGTTTTTACTACTGAGGCACCACAGGCGGTGGACACTGATGATATATGAAATTAAATGATATATTGGGAAAGGATGTTTTTTTTTAAGGAAGGAAGCGTTCCAGGTCTAAGTTTAGGTACCTCCGCGGCATTTGCCGGTTATGAAGACTGAGGAAAATCTGAAAAAAAAACCTAGTCATGAGAGGACGTCCTGGCGGGATTCGAACCGCAGACCACCCACTCTCGAGTCCGTGCCTTAACGACCTCGGCCACCCATGGCGGTATTTACTGTGGTGTTCCTCTCCTTGAAGTTAATGAAGAGTATTCCTTCACAGTGCCGAAAGATTGTGACCATGTTCCTCTTGGTTGACTGAGTGACCTTGGCCTTTAGAGACGGTGCTTCGCCAGGTTTACGCCACTCCATTGACAAGGGATCATAGTAGAGGAACATAGTTTCATCTCCTGTGACAATGGTTTGCAGAATTTCCCCCGCGTTGCCACGGCAGAACCTCAAAAATGCCTAATAACAGATGACTCGTTACTGCTTTTGGAATGAGGAAAGAAGTCTAGACACCCATCTTGCACTAACCTTATTCATGTTTAAATGTTCATGAATAATTCGAAGGACTGTTGTTTTAGAAAGGTCCTCCCTTGCTGCTATTTCTGTAACTTGAGTCACCAGTCTTCCATAATTTCTTCTTCCACAAGAGCGATGTTTTCAGGAGTGAGCACCGCCAAGGGCCGACATGCAAGCTCTTCGTCTTCAATGCTTTCTCAATCCATTGGAAAAAGTTTGGCCCATTCTTTACGGTACAATATGAGGGGGATGCTTCCCCATATACACGTCCAATCGCTGTTTAATTTCATTTGGAGTAAGTCGTTCTTTTGTGAAGAACTTAAAAACAGCACGAAACTCCATTTTGAACATGTCACAAATTCTGCACATTGCCTTCTTTATGCAACTATCTCTGAACAACCGAACGCAGCGGAGCGGAAGTTACATATGCAATTATTTACTGAGCAGATAAGGTATGACACCAGATAAGGCTTTTATGAAGGCGAGGCCGGAAAGTTATGGATCTACTGTCGTATGTTGATAACTGTATCAAGACTGTGAAAACTAGTTGGAACGTATAACGTGATTATTAAAATCCTTTGCACTCATTCTCACCTTAATTTTCTTTCGCCAAACCTTGGAGAGGTGGGTGTAGTGCACGAAGAATTATTTCATAGTAAATATCTCCAATGGAGAATCATATACAGAAAAGTTGTTTCCTAATAATCTTGGTTCCTATGTTGATGCTTTTTTTTTAATTAATACATATTATAGCACTTTATTTTATCGCCAAAACTGTATGTTGTTATGATTATGTTTTATGCATAAATTTAAATTAAAATAAACCCTTTCGAATGCTGGTTTCAGTGGATTTTTTCTTTATGAAGTGAAATAATGAATACACGCAACTATTGTACAAAAAATAAATTTAAAAAATCCAATGTGGTTGCCTGAGAGGTATTTGAATATTTTGAATTTCCTATTCAAATTCGGAGCATACGAATTTATTATAAATAGCCTGCTTTTATTACAAAGGGAAAATGCTCAAATGTGTTACACGGTGATTGTCAGTAATAGAATTAATTACAAATCGTGGTATAATGAAACTCGTTAAATTTTTCGATTTATAAATTTCAAACTATTTAAGCGAAAAAACTTTATTTGTTCGTTTTTGAAGAAAAAATATATTCACCCTTATTATTAAAGTGTTGCTTTAACAATCAGCTTTTAAATATTAAATCGCTACTTTATAAATAGGCATTTAAAATAAGGCTGAAGTAGAAAGGCAGTACACAGTTCAGATCTTGAAGATGACAATAATTGATTCATAATTAAAAAGGAGGAATTGACCTGGAGGAAGAAAAATAATATCTCAAGTACTGATAGGGTTAATTTGAATAAAAATAATGTAGATAATGTACAGCATAAATTTCATACTATTGTGAGTAGATATTATTTAATATTATCATTGGACAAATATATCATATTTATTTAATGCCTTTGCGTATGTAATGCATGTCTTGCTGAAACTAATTGTAAAACAATTACTGTTTAGGATGTGCAAGTAAGTAGTTTCCTCTAGTTATCATAATATAGTCCACAAATTATCACTCTCAAGCGCCGTTATAGCATGGAAACCCAGTCGAGCTATGGCACATTTAGCGTTGACCGTTTACTTATTCGCCAGTACAGAAAGCTAAAGATTACCAAATTGCGATATCTCAGTACAATATGCTGGAAAGCAGAACCATCTTCTGTAATGGGGGGAGTCCTTAACTAGGCCCATTTCTTTCCATCTAACTACCTTCACCATATATCGCAACGTGGTGTTTGTTGCTGGGAAAATGAGAGCGGACTGAAGTACGAATTATGTTTAACGCCCGTTTTTACTATTGAGGCATCACAGGCGGTGGACACTGATCATATACGAAATGAAATGATAAGTTGGGAAAGGATTTTTTAAGGAAGGAAACGTTCCAGGCCTAAGTTTAGGGTACCTCCCCGTCATTTGTCATTTATGAGGATTGATGAAAACCTGGAAAAAACCTCAGTCAGAGAAGACGTTCCTGGCGGGATTCGAAGTCCAGACCTCCCGCTCACGAATCCGCACCTTTAGGCGGTGGTATCTATCCCGCTGGACTGTGTAGTACATTAGGGAATTCAGGGGAGTCCTCTTCGTCTTCGCTATCCTCGGAGTTGTCACTTTCGTCTCTCAAGTTGATTATCAACATCATTCCTTCCCTCTGAAACTGCTGTGCAGGTCTCACCTAATCCTCTCGTTTTACATTGTCTATTGTCTTGTACATGTTCTTCTGCTTCCACTGCTTTGAAAGTTGTGTTTCGGTCGGCGACCTCTCCCTTGCCAGTTTTAAAGACATGGTAGGGAGAAAGCCTAAACTCTTCATGTTCCATTTCACCATCACGGGTGGCCGAAGAAGTCGTTAAGGCGCGTACTTGTGAGCTAGAGGTCTGGGATTCGAATCCCGCCAGAACCGTGCTCCTTGACTCAGGTTTTTTCCAGGTTTCCTCACTCATCATAAATGACCCTAAACTGGGACGTTTCCTTTCTTATGCCAAATGTTGTGACACTTTTCCTTTTCTGCGTGCCTGAAAAATGAGACAACCAAGGTTTTGCCTTACTCTGAAATGGAATTCATAAGAAAGAGTTAATAGGGCCAGATTCAACGGCTCGAATTACCTCAGTATTTAGCAAAAGAGACCTGTGAGACCTCGAAAGACATTCCTGCGGTCTTGGTATAATGTATCTTGCGGGGTGTCAAAAAAAAAAAAAAAAAAAAAAAAAAAAAACACTCACAGGGTCGGACCGACATTCTCTGTCTTTATTACAACATGGTTTCATTCCCTATTTCGTTGCACATGTTCCTCTTATATTCAGCTGAAACGAGGACATGAGAAGATTTAATATACGCCGTGCTGGTTGTAGACCTCTTTGGCACAAAATTTACTTTTGTTCTATATACTGGAGGTACGATAGTAAAGTAATAGCGAACTCATAATAAGGAACCTACTGAGTTGGGCAGCGATACACACCATAAGACATTTTGAGTAACTCTGTGTTATTACCTAGGTACTGCATTTCCCTGTCGGACTTTCAAGATGTACATACACATGTTACGGGTTGAATGATCCTTCGCGCACCGGTTTCGCGGCGAGCGGCCGGGCGGCCGGCGAGGCTGGCTGCTGTGTCGGCGGTGCGGGTGACAGGAAGTCCGCAGTAAATCGGTTTGTCGCTTAAGTTATTTTTAACATACATAACATAAACACTTAATGAGAAAAGTAAATTCTCACATATATTAAGGAGATGCTGGAACTGTCTCCCTTCGTTGTTCAAGCATTTCTGACACCTGATGGCAGCAATTTCTTGACGAATGTCAGTTTTAAGTTCATCTAAAGTGTGTGGATTTGTTTTATACACTTTCTCTTTTAATGACCACTCCAGAGATAAAAATCGCTGGGGGTTAAATCGAGGGAACGAGGGGGCTATATGTTGTTAGTGATAACTTATCTTGAAGCACGTCATGAATTTCTGTAATGAGAATACTCTTTGGAGAACAGAATACTTGTGCTGCTCCATTTCACTCAATACACTGTATTGCGTCGCCTAACCAACACGTGCTACTTGCGCAAGATTTCAACTCATATCGAAGCCTCGCGCAGCGGAGGGGAAATATGCTCCCCACCTCCGCCTACATAGCAAAATAGCACTACCGGCCAGTCCCGCGGTTGCTTCAAGCATTGCTCACCTAGTAGCACGTGCTCTTCTCTACAGGCAATGATGTATGAATAATCTGGTAGCCCAGATAGCCTCATGACACCAATATATCTAAAGAGGCTATTTTGGCCTATCGTAGATATATGGGAAGCTCCTATACATATACCAAGGGTACGAAAAAATGTACACACACTTTCACAGTACATATCTATTTAATATATTTCAAAGTTGGACCGAAAAACAACAGTAATGTATAGTATGATGTTCTGTAAACAAGTGTGAGTCACATTCATTATGATAGCATTGCTACTTGACAGGTAAATCAACAATGAATAAATGAAGCCAAGATTATCGTATGATGTTCTGTAAACAGTGTGAACTCATATTACGTTATGCTGACAAAATGGAGCAAAGATTTTCGTTTGAACAGCGGAAAGCAATTTTGAAGTGGTGCTGGAAAACCGAAAATGCTGTTGTAGTTCAAAGACAATGGAGATGTGTGTACAGAACAGAACCGCCAACGCGAGTAACAATTGCTCGCATTCGAGACAAATTTGAGACTCGTGGTACCGTATGCGATGTTCACAAGGACAGATCTGGGAGACCTCGCACAGTAACAAGCCCCGCGTCCTCGGCAATGGTTTTGGAACGTTTTGAGTACCCACCGCAAATGTGCACTCGAGACTGGGATTAGCAGACCAGCGTACGCCATATTATTAAAACAGCAAAGTTGAAAGTTTTCATCCCAAAACTTTTGCATAAGTAGCTGTAAAAGTCTAAAATTATTAGCACTTATCATTTCTGTTCGTGTGAATTCAGTTTTGTTATGTTAACACACTTTTTTCTTTGCTTGAACCTTCCAAATGAAGGTTTCGAGTAACGGCGGTTCACTGAGCAACTGAAGATGGGAGAGATTCTCCCGAAACGCGTCTTACTTTTATGTAAGTCGAGTTTAGTGTAAAAAATGAATACCTAAGTTTAGGATATTGTGTCCTAATTTATTACATTACTATACCCCTGGCCACTGGTGTGTACTGGTATCCAGTGCTTTTACAGGAATTTCTCTTAAATTTACACTTAACATTTAAACATTATACTTATTTTTTCATCTCATTAACTCATCTCAATCATATTAATCACTTTCTCTTTAATAACTCTCCAGGTACTCCAGTTTCCCCTGTCACTCATTCCATCATTACTTAATCATCATCATCATCATCATCTCATCATTATAATCATCGTCATCAGTGTAATATAGTCTGCCAATTTATTGCTGCACATGTTACATAATGGACTGTGCTGCTGCCCTCTTTCCATGTGTGCAACTCCAATGCCTGATGGGGTAAGTGAGTGGCATTAGAAAACACACACACACTTCACAATGAATTTACAAATGATTATCACAAATGTTGATACGTTGAACAAAAGCGAGAAAGATTATCTCTTCAGAAACCATTTTAGCCACAATCCAAAACATTTTCTGAATCATCTTGTTGTAGTTGATGCATATGGGTTCACCATTGAGTATAGCTTCATATGGAATCATATTCTGGGGTAAAAAATAAAATATTTTTTTTTAAAATGCTTAAAAGGGCACTAAGAATAATTACATGTAAAAAGAAAACTGAAAATTGCATTTATATATTTGAAGCCTTAATGTACACTAAAAAGCATTTATCAACATTCCAGTTGAACAAAGACAAACACAATTACAACACAAGAAACAAGCATCAGTTAAGCAGCATAAGTCATAATACTACATTATATGAACACAACCCATTATATAATTGTACTAAATTATACAACAAACTGCCACAAATCTTGCTAGATACTAGATGCACAAAAAAATTTAAAGCTGGTGTGGAATCTTTACTGCTTGAATATTGTTTATACAGTGTAGAAGCATATCTGGAGGCACTTACTACTCAAATAAATTAAGATTTAAAATTAAACATAAATACACCTATTATCCTTATCTACAAACTATAAATGCTAATTTGAAATTTCTGTAAGTTTTAATTTTCAAACTGTTATTTGTTCTGTACTATTCTATACCCTGACATATCTAATATCATGTATTTGATCTTTACGGATGAATAAAGGATTACTGACTACTACTGCTATTCAAAGCAAAAGATATAACAGCATTGAGGATCTCCAACACCTTGCTTTATCTGGAATGTACTCAACGATCAAAGGCTAGCATAATGTCATTAGACATAAAGTTCCACATGAGTATTTTGCTCACAGTACAGTTTTATTTATTTTTCTGGATAGCTTTTTAATTTTCAGAAAATAAAATTACTACATTTATGTTATACATACCTAAAATCACTTCCTATGAACATGCTAAAACAGTAGGAGTCTATAAAAATTAGGAAATTGTGGAGTTAACCTTGATTTGTAGCAATGCTAATTTAATTAATCTTCTCCCTCTACTCTACTCATTTTCACACAAGAAAATCATATGATCACTATATAATTCTTGGATATCAAGAAAATAATGCACAAACAGCTGGAAAATATTCTTGACAGGTTGGTGGTATCATTGTTTTGGCTAATGGTACACATAGACTATTAAAAAAAAAATTCATTTTGAGGACAATGAACTTTGAAATAAAGAATAACTTTCAATGTAAGGATATCCATTTTGGTTCTAGTAATCCTCCAGTCAATCCAAATAAACCCCTATGCAGTTGGTTATGCAATGAGAGAAATGTTCAAATTAACACAGTATCTTAAGCAGATTCTAATTATGGACAGATACAGGAATGCATAAACTTCAAACTGTGCTGGCTTATGCAGGAAAAAAGACTGACTTATAAAATAAAAAATTTAAAAACTTTTAGGCTTTAAATTAATCTGCATTTTAATTACCATTAAGTGACCAATCACAGGTTGGTAACAAAACTTCATAATTTCAATAAAGAGAAAAGATGAAGAAATCAGTTGTGTGAAATTCTCTTTTATCAGAAAATGAGTCTCATTTCCTATAATGCAACTCATGATGCTGGTATGGAACTGATGGCATGTCCATTTCCTCATTCAACATCCTCAAAATGATTTCTATTTACCTATTCCGAAAACAAACATTCAGATATATTCACCATAAGAATTTGTACAAACTTTTGGCTTTGTCAATATAGTAGGACTTTGTACATGCATAAAATATGATCATAAATGTGATAATACAATAAAAATACAACATACTAGCACATTCTGATTTGTGCACAGTGGCGGTTGTATTCTTAAATGAAGATCATCTTCATTTTGCCATCTTGGCTCCTGTGTACAGAAATCAGAGCAGCACAGTGCTCCAGCGCAGTAGTATATACATGAAATATTATTCTATTTGGCAGTTGGCACTTACATTTTTCTGAGATCATCTAGTCATGTCATTACAATTGTATAGAACTGTTTTATAAGTAGGATTTAATTAATTTCAGTTTTAAATGTTTTATTTGTTGCTATGTTCCTTAGATAAGGTGTTTACATTGTACAATTTTAAACAATTGTATTTGAAGGATCTCTCATATAGTATTGTGCTATGTATATGTTGGTGGAGTTTAGTTCTGTTTCCAGTATTATGTGAATGAATCTCGGCATTGATTATAAAACCATCATGAATAATCTGGACATAGTTTAGAATTTCTCTTATATAGACACAAGGGACTGCTAATATTTTTAGATCCTTAAAATGTTTCCTACAGCTTTCTTTTCTCGGGATGGAAAGTGTTTGGGGAAAAAGTTTGAGAGTGCTAATGCTGTTATTGCAGTATTTAAAGAATTTCCCTATGATTAAGACACAGAGATTTTTAAGAAGGACAAAAGAATTTGGTGAAATAAGCATCTATAGGTGTATGGTGATTATCTTGAAAAATAATTTTACTTTATTTACTAAGGAGAATAAATATTATACAACCCATATGTATAATTATTGTGATATATTTTTATTATTTTATTACAATATTCTGCAAATAAAAGAAAGTATATTTTATTAGTCTCTGTACAAAAAATCACATGTAATAACATTTTATTAATGCTTATATCTGTTCACTAACAATAGATTTTTTTTTCCTCCCTTACAGCTGCTTGTTGATCAAGTCATGATCTTAGAGACCATGACACCTCTGGACTTCATGGATTTTCGAAATTATCTTTCACCTGCCTCTGGTTTCCAGAGTCTACAGTTCAGATTACTGGAAAATAAATTGGGTGTTCAGCAGGTTAAGTTTGGTTTATTTTTACTTCTTGTGTGTTTTTTGGTTTATAGTTAGAATGGTTAACTTAACATTTTAAAGTTTTTAATACCTATGAATTGAAGCATGTTTAGATTAAAAAAATGAATAAATAAATGAAACAAATACTTTTTTTTCTTAGTTTCCTCTGTTTGTTCATTCATTTACTAAATCATGTATTACAGTTCAGTCTCTATATAGTAAATGGTTTTCATTTTAAGTATTCTTTGCTTGAGTATGTATGTTCATAAATAAAACACATTTTCTAACACTTCAAACTGTAGAAAGCAACAATGGTTAATATTGAGCCTGCACAAACACATGCTCTATTGCCAATACCGTAACTTGTACTAAGCATTGATTGGAAACGTATTGGGCTTAGGCAACACTGAAGGAAAATTGCTCATCTAGAATGCCACTGTTTACTTCGCACTCTACTGGCTTCCTCCTGCTTTCTCAGATCAAGCATGGCTCGAACTTCCCATACAAGCCGCAAGCAAAGCAATGCCAGATGTAAAAGTGGATATGGACCCTAATATTGTGTGTCTGTTATGTAAGCATTACTCTATTACATCAGAAACTATTGCAAATCTCTCATAAACTGTAGCCATTTGTGCATGTCAATTGTGATATTCTTGTTCAGAATCTCGAAATCGATAATATATAGCTCATTTCATAAGAGAGGAAATTTTGTATATAATTTTGTTGTTCAGTATTACCAAAGCTTGTTGGCTTCTAAGGGCTAATGCTGAAGATTTGCTTCATTTATTTACTAGCATAGCAATACAGTTTCACTGTATAATTATTATTATTAAAGCTTTTCACACATTAGTAAATGGTACTTGTTCATGATTGTGTCTTGCCAAAGGAGAGCAAAGTATCTGAAATTAAAATATTAAGAAAATATACTCAGTGTCTGTACAAATTACCAGTAAAAATATACTTCAAACACATTTCGTTTCATATTTGAATTTTTGTTGATCAAACTTAGCACATCAGTCTGAGCAGTTACAAAAAAAATGTAAGGGAAGTTAAGTTAAATTTTTGTACCATTACAATTCAAACAAATATACCTTTGTTCCAAATCATACTAAACAGGATAGGCCACAAAGATGTTATCACTTAGGTATTTATTTTCACTGTGATTTACATATGCATATAGATATAATGGTGCAAAGTATGTACCTCAAGGGCACAGTTCTGTTCATTCTGTCAGTAACACTTTCTTGATACACACATGCATCCATTGAATCATGCCTTCCATGACTCAGTGACATACAGAAACGGGCACAAACTGAATCACGTCGGTAATTCATTGATGAATGTCATGCAGGTTTATCAATTTCACAGCATAAACACATTCCTTTACTATTCCCCATAATCATAAAACACTGCGCAACATCAGCAGATCGTGCTGACCTTAGCAACTGCTCAGCTCTACCAATCCATCATTTTCCAAATGTGTAATTCAGGTATCTGCAAAACATCAGAACATAGTTACTTGGTGCACCATCCTGTTGGAAGTTTAGAGATACCACATCAGATGTTTGGTGAATCATTTCTCAGAATTTTTGTGGATGTTCTATGGTCATATCACAGTTATGCTTGTTAACACAGCCAGAGATGCTAAACTTAACTTCATCTGAAAAGAAGAAAAAAACACCGGAATTGCGATGTATCATTTCAACCAAAAACTGGAATGCTTTCACATGAGTTTTCTTATCCTTTTCGGACAATGTCTGCACCATTTCATGTGGTGCGGCTTCATTCTCAGATTGGAATGAAGGATTTGTTGGGTACTGGTACATGAAATGTCCATCTCCAGTGACAGAAGTCTGGTTTACTTATTTGGAATATTGCATTTGCAGATATACCTATATGTAACTGACTGTTTTTACTAGAATGAATAAACCCAATTGATTATATTAAAATACTTTTTACATTATAGCACAAATAACAAAAGAAATTTCTTCACCAGTATAGCATTATTAGGGGTGAGTTTTTTCTTCAAAACCTGCTTCTTAATCACCATGTTTCAGGAATTTTAAGCATAATTATGTACAATTTCAACCTCACTTCATGATTAGAATGTTTAAGCCATATAATTATTTAGTACATAAGATAGGTTAAAATGATTTAAATACTCTGTGACAACACTGAGTTCTCTTTGGAATATGACAATTACTTCATTCTTTGTTATAGTTTGCTAATGAAGTTGATAAAGCATCAAGGAATATAGTGGATGCAATACAAGCAGTGATTACAATAATATCAGAACAAAGCTGCCCCAATATTGTATATTGTTGAGTATTCAACTTTTTTGTATCTTTAAATACATGTATTTACCTTAAAAGAATATTTAATGTTAGTAAAGTAGCAGAAATTGCTGTTTGGAGGACCTAGGATTTTTTTAAATCCCAAAATATGTGTTGAAGCCATAATGCCAAGAGGATGCAAATACACCTATTTACATTCACTTGTAGATGCCCATAGCTGTAGACATTCTTTGATGTGGTTAATAACAATTTAAGTATTTTTATATTTGTGGCAGATGCACTTTTAAATAGTGTTTACACCATTTACAAGGGGCAAAAGAACATATCATTTCATTAGCATCCCAATGCTTTCTCCTACTTCAAACATAGTTAACTGAATATTTTGTAAGGCACTGGCAAGGAATAATGAATTTTCACACTGCATCAAAATATCAATATGCTGTAATATACTGATCTGATTAAAGCATAAGGCAAGAAACATATGACATAATTTTTCAGTCAATTTTACACCAATCCTTCACTAGCTGTGTGTCATATCAAGATGTAGCAAAACCAAGATCTGATTTTGCCTGATGTATTAAATGATTAGTTTAGCCATTAACAGAGTATAAATTAGCTTGTTGGGATCCATGCAGGATATATCAGATATATGTCCTAAAAATCCAGCATAGAGCAGCAAAATTCATAAAAGTTGAAAACGAACATGGGAATGAAAATGTAAAAGCATTAGGATGAGGATCACAAGCAGGGAGGCATAAAAAAGTGAGAATAACATTATATATATATATGATGAAGTATGTACAGAACAAAATGCATGGAGGAACTAGATCAGAAAAACCAGCATATATGATAGGAACTTTCAAAAACAAATGTAGGCAACAGAGAACAGATATGGGAAAATTCTGTTTCATAAATAGAACCATAATGATTGAAATGATTTACCTGCAATGTCTTTGCAGATTGTGCTTCTATGACAAGATTTAGAAGAAACATAAAAATTAAGATTTTATTTATATAAATAACTAGGTAATGCAATTAGTAGCTATTTCAAATTTAAGTTTTGCTTGTATTTGCTTAAAGTATTGCTTAACTCATTAGATTGATTTTGCTAGCTTCATTTATTTTAGCTCAATATGGTGTTGTACATAATTAATTCATGTCAATGTATAAATTAATAAATTTATAATAGGTGACAACTTACAAACTACTCACTTTGCCCACACATATACTATATAGTAGTATAATATTTAAATAGTGTGTAACATAATAGTTAATTATGATTTACATGTTCTTCAATGTCACAGTAAACCTTACCTATAAGGAATTGAAACAAGCACTTCTTGAATTTATTTATTCATTGCAATTTTTAATATTATCAGGAAGTTATTATGTAACTTTATCCAGTACAGCTAGACATCTTATCATACAGCTATAATTTATGTCTGGGGAGTGCAAGATCATTTACTTCTAGTATTGCGGTTGTAGACACTTAGAGTTTATATTCAAACTTATACTTGACTAAATGCAAAACACTATGGGGTAAGTTTCAAATTACCCAAATATTGTACACTACTTTTATGCAAGATGAATATTGTATTTTGATTAAGTTTAGAATTGTTATCCCATATTTCAATTCCATATGCAATAACAGACTGGATAAGGACAAAGTAAATGATCCTGGATGTTTATGGAGGAACATGCTTGCTCAAGTATCTCAGAATGAATAGATTTTGACTGAGTTTTGTTGCTAGTTTTTCAATATGGGTATTATAAGTAAATGTCTTGTTAATATAAAATCCTAATAATTTAACATCATCATTATTTTTTATTACTACATTCCCTATATTTAACTGAATTTGTTTACCAGGGTTCTTAAAGTCAAGCTATTTACCTCATACATCATAGGTTTTACACTTAAGTTTAATATGTTAAAATATACAACAGTTGAGCTTAAAACTGACTTTGTATTCCTTTCCAAATCATCAAAATTTGAGTCACAGGTAATTGTACTATCATCTGCAAACTGTGTGATGTTAGCAGTTGGTATTTTGTCGCTGATGATTAAATAAGAGATATCAAGCAATAATGTCAAAGAACAAATGTCAGCGGTATAAAAAAAGTTAAAGTAGACACATATTTTAGTGAATGAGTAGGCACTTAGCATCAATTTTTGTAATATATTTAAGGGAGTTTAATACACAGGAAGTATTTTAATAGTTAAACTTTGGAGCTGTATCCAATCTGAAATTGGCAAATAAAGCACAAAGTTGTCACAGGCCTTATCTAAAGAAAAGGAAGCTGTTGACAATGCAGAAAAAAGTTGCTAAACTACTTGCTTAACACCATTTGGTCATATGACCATCTTAAAGCTATCTGTAATATCTCATAGTTATGCATGTCATATAATCCCATGCTTTCATAAATTCCAACTATGTATATCAATATTGTGAAAATGTAATTCAAACTTGGTTTTCGTTACTTACTAAAGTGCCTATATTTGTTAAAAAGCGTTCATAAATAGACAACTTAAAAATGTTCATATTTATTCAGATGTATCTATGTAAAGAAAGGCAATGGCTGTGTGATTGAGCATGTTTGGGAATGGATATTTTGCAATATATAATAGAATATTTTTAAATGTCATTCTTTGCAACCAACAAAGGAAGTTCTTCAAATCCACCTAATCTTAACATTAAACAGTCTCATATTTTTAAATTGAATACACAATAAACTGTTGTATTGAGTATTGAATTGAATTGAATTTTATTTCCACATAATAATAAAACAAGCTTCCACAATATAATTTTACAATCATTCAGTCACACAAGCAAATACAAACATAGTCACTCTAGTAAATCTTTCCAAGTTGCTTTGTAACCAAGAGGCCAGAATAGTTTCAACCTTGTGGTTTCTCAACTATCAGGCAACTTAATCTAAAAGTTAACTCAATCAAAATCCAGCTTAAATTATGTCTACCCACTGTGGTTCCTTATTTTTACCTATTTTCTTTAACCATTCTCTTTTAACCTTACCTAAGTAATTCCCAAAGTCCAATATTTTCTGTCTTGTTCCATATTCACCAACTTGTTTACCCTTAATTCTTAAGTTATCCCACTTCTCAATCCCATGTTTTGCTCTCATTTCTTTAGTTTCTCTACATTCCACAATTGCATGCCAATAACTATCTTGCATTCCACACATCAGACATTCCTCTATATTTAAACCTCTTCTTATTTCTTTCAAATTCATTACCCCTGTCCGGGCCCATGCAATTCCCTCCCTCATCCAGCTGTCACCCTCATCTACTAATTCTCTCTACCCCATGTTTCCTTTGACCTCTTAAAGCCAAGCTATTTATCTCACACATCATAGGTTTTACACTTGTTTAATATGTTACAATATTCAACGACTCAGCTTAAAACTGGCTTTACATTCCTTGCCAAATCATCAAAATTGATATTGGTATTTGGTATATTTCAATGACTTTTTATTACTAAAACTGCCTAATATCTCCTCTCTTTCCATATCATCAATTCTTTGTTTAATTTCTCTCCAAAATCCTATTTCTTTACTTTCTCTATCATGCCACACAATACCCAAGCCAATTTTTTCCATGATCTCATTGATTCTACTAACCAAAGCATTTCCTCCGCTCACTTCTCTTTCGTCACTAGACAGTGTTTCAAAATACAATTCTTTCTAAATTCTTAATCCTAAATCAATATTTCAGAGTTCTTGTCATTATTTTTCCTTTACTCCCTACCCTGTCTAATTTGGCTATACAACCCCATTTGGTGAACTTTTTGATAGGTCCATAATTTGTCGGCAGAAACTTCTGTGAATCAAATCTACATTTAGCCATCCCTCATCACTACCCCAGATTTCCACCCCAAACATCATATTAGCCTCTACTACTACCGTATATATTTTCTCCAACCACTTTATATGCATTTCTGGTACTTTTTGCCTACAGGCTTTCAAAGCTAGCCTACCTTTTGCAATAAGCTCTTGTAAATAATGTTGCCATAAGATAATGTGCTATATGCCCGCTTTGAATAATTAATTAATAATTAATTCAACTTTGTGGTAAAAAGTAGAAGATAAGTTGTTTTACAACATTGCATACTTCATAATATTGATCTTTACTAAAGATTTTCTGGGCATATTATTACTTCTTATGCAGATGATACCACAGTAAATTCTTGGGGTGAGTGTAATAAGTCTCTAATGGACACCATCTCTCTGAGTTCAGAGCAAATTATAAAATATTTAAAAAACAAAAAACAATAATCTTATATGCAATGTGCATAAAACGAAATTTATGAAATTTGATCTATTTAAAAGTAATGCTCTAGAGGATATATGTATGATTGAGATAAAATCTGTGAGAGGGTAGACACATATAAGTTCTTAGGTATATGGATTGATAGTAAATTAACATGGGCAAAGCATATAGATGTAATATGTAGCAAAATAAATAAATCAACCTATCTATTGAGATTTTTTAAAGATGTGTTTAGCTCAAATGAGTTAAAAAGGTTCTATTACGGTATAATATACCCTCATCTACACTATGGTATTGAGATTTGGGGGGCTGCAGCAAAAGTGCATATGGATAGATTACAGAAAAAGTATATTAGGCTAATTTCTAAATTGGAATATAGACAGTCATGTAAGGATGCATTTGTGAAGCATGGAATGCTAACTGTTTACTGTCACTATGTGTATAAGTGTATATTATGCAGTGAATCAAAGAATTTTATAAAAAATAATGAAACCCATAGCTATAACACTAGAAATAGTAAAGAGTATCATGGTATGCTTATAATATACAAATAGTATGTAAGGATGTAAATATAAGAAGTACCTTTTTATACAATAAATTGCCACCAGAGATTAAATCTATAGAAAAATAAAAATTTAAGTATCAATTGAAAAAATACCTTGTAAATAGAAGTTAATATTCATTGGATGAACTGTAATCAATTGTAATCTTAACAGTATTTATAGGTAAACTTTTTTAACTCTCGCAAACATGTACTAAAACCTTGTTCTAAGAAGAAGTTATGCTTTGTTAACTCTTGTATTTTGACAATGCCTGAAACTATTGACAGCAATAAATTTATTATTATATTTATACTATTTTATAAAAAGAACAAATTGGAACATATTTTTATCAAAATATTTTGATTTCCATGATAAAATTAATAATGAACAAATGGCTATTTAGAGCGTAAACAAACCAATGCATAATATGATACTTTTAGCTCCCTCCTGGTAGTCTGGTGGTAACCGTACTTGCTTTGTAGTCTGTCTTGGTGGTGTAGTGGTAACCATACTTGCTTCCTAAACCCAAGATCTCTGGTTCAATCCCAGCCAGAATTGATGGATTTTTTCGGGTTTAAAAACTCTTCCTTCAGAAGGGAAGTAAAGCTGGGGTTCCATGTCATACATTTACGGCATATAAAAGAACCTCAAGCTGGAAAGTAGAGGCCTCTGAGCAAAATTTGTCAGCCGTTTCATGCCCTGAATTGAATGGGACACTGATGACCTGAGATGTTAAAGAGTGTCCATAAATAAACCAAATCATAACAAAGCTCCCTCCATTGTTCAATATTGCACAAACTTTAACCATTGAGCTTCATGAAATAATAGTTCCAGGAAAATAAGTAGGTACTTTTCAAAATATAAAAACAAAAAATAATTAATTAAAATATGATTATTATAATAACAATAATATTCTGTTAAAGAATCTGTAAAGTTATTAACAAATATGTACAAGTTTGAAATAAAACTAAATTTTATCACCTTCTAGAGGATTAAACAAAGCAGTTTGTGCAGTACCTATGCGCAAGGTAATTGTTTTTTTTTTTTAATTGTTGTCCCTCAAAGTGAGTATTTGGTATATTTTTATATTGAAGTTACTCTTTAATATAAATTATATTTAGATTAGTGCAAGTGCTAATGGATTTCTATTTAATTTAATACATCTTTATTAAACAAAAACTGATGTCATAAATAAGCATTAACTAAGTCTGTTTCAAGCATATATAACAAAAGATAAAATAATTTAAATTAACTTTGTTTAATTTTAACTATCATATGGAATACTGTTAAAAATGAAGGGAAACTAAATGTGTTCTTGAAATCTTTTACTCCAAATGTTCTGCACTGCATTTTTTTTACATTCTCTGCTATAATTAGAATATTTATAGGAAAAACTGACATGTTAATTTTTTTTGTGCAATAATGTAATGATATAGCAAAGTTTAAATCTTTATTTTATCTAACACAATAAACTAAATTCTCAAATTCTGTAGATATTTATGATTTTTTCCCTTCTCCAGGAACACCGAGTTAAATACAACCAGAAATACTCCACTGTGTTTGGAAATGACCCTGAGGCTATAAAAGCAATAGAGAAATCTGAATCAGAACCAGCTTTGGCACAACTGGTGCAGCGTTGGCTGGAAAGGACACCAGGACTGGAGTCTAATGGTTTTAATTTCTGGGGAAAATATAAACAAGCTGTTGCTGCATTGCTTTCCCAACAACATAAAGCAGCAGAGGTAATTATTAGTATTCTGCAACAATATGATAATAATATTTATTGTAAGTAAATTTGTTATAAATTTCTAGCACCTTCAAGTTTTACGGAAACTATAAACAAAAAATTTAATCTTATAAATATAATTATTTCTAAAACTGATATAATTTAATTAAAATTAAAACATAATACAACTTTTGGACAGATTATTTACAAGACATTTAGATTATATAGACATTTATTAACTTGGAATATTTTTAGTATTGTTTAACATTTGAATTCAGTGTGCTGTTTGCTCCAAGCTAACATTTCTTCAGCTGAATTGTTACCAGATATTATCTAACAAGATGACTAGAAATAATTGGAAATTCCTGTTTTATATATTAATTAATAGAGTTTTTACTGTTATTATTTTTAATATTTAATTCTATTATTAAATAGGAACTTGAAGATCAAACAGATTCAATAGCCATTTATGGCAATAAATATAAATGAATGAATTTATTTCTTCCAATTTCCAATTTCCATGCAGATATAATATTTTTAACAAATAAATACAACCAATTTCATGTCATTTTTCACAAATAGGTAAACATGTTAAAGCAAAAGTAAACCATTTACATTTCCATTTTCTCATTACATGTAAAATTACTACATTAATAATTAAATTTCCCATTTAATCACCCTCAATTTACGGAGGTGCATTCCTTCCTTACCCCATTACAATCAACACCACTTCTAAATAGTACCATTGTCAACATAGTTGTTCCCATTTGCCTTTCCTATCTTCCATAACCATTTTTGTCTCTCATTCTTGATGTATTTTCCAAGTTTTTTTTTATATTTTTGTCTGATTTTACATTTAAAATTCTTCCGCCTCCTATTTCATTTGGTAGGTTTCCCACTTTCATAATAGCTGTTCCTTCCAAAACTTGGTATGCTTATATTCTAAAATACAATGCCAAATACTATCTGGTTCTTCACACAATGGATTTTTCTCCTTTATGTATCTATTTCTTATCCCACTTAAATATATAACCTCTGTTCTAAACCATGCCACTCCTTCCTGTCTTATTACAGGTTTAAAATCTATCTTTCTCTTTCCCAATTATTTTTTAGTAAGCTATATAATTTCACAGATTTTTTGACATTAAGACTAGTCCATATTTCCTGATTTTCAATATCCTTAATTTGTGTTTTATCTCTTTCCAAAATATTTTCCCCATTCTTTCCCACTCATACCATATTGATCCCATGCTCACTTCTTGTAGACTTTTTTGGATTTTATATATCCATATTTCTCTCCCCTTAATTTTCCCTTGTGCTACCAAACACTATTGATATTCTATGATATTCTCCTTTTCTAGTCTCCCTATAAGATCTACATATACTGCAGCACTCTTTCTATTACCTTGCTTTTATAGCCCAATCTTTCTATTTCCATTAGAGCAACCTCCTTAGATGAAGATCTAGGTAAGCCTAGGACAATTTTACAAAATAGTCTATATATCACATTTATTATTCTTCATTCTCCATCTGGCTCCCAAAATTTCTATTTCATACACCATTCTGCTCTCTACCATATATATACTCTAACCATTTTATTTTCAACATTTGGTATTTTATTTACATAAGATCTGGTTACATCCATGAACATTTTTCCTTCTTAATTGATATCATTGTATGATTCAGTTGAACTACACACTCTTAAAGCTTCACTTACTTTTCATAAATGTATGGAACCAGTTTCGAGAACATTTTGTTCCCATCTTCAGCCGTGCTAAAGTTCAACTCATTTTTCCTTCTGCTAATACTTTTCTTTTTTGATCACTTCATTTCTCATTACTAGACAGTCAAACATCTAGGTAATCAATTTTCTTGACAACTTCAATTTCTGTGCCTTCTCACAAACATTTCTCCTGTTCTTTTTAGTTTGAAATGTTTTTTCATCACCATAATTTTAGATTTACTTTTTATTTATCTTGAGACCCCATTCTCTACAAAATGTACCTACAGCTTCTCATGATCGTTTTAATCCTGCACTTGTTAAAGAACTTGTTACTAGATCATGTGCAAAGAGCAGGTTATCTCTGTTATTTATGACTGGCAAATATACACTACTTTTATTAATTTCTTCTAAAACATCATCAATGAATAGATTGAAGAGCATTGGGCTTAATTTACATATTTGTCTGAGACCTACATTGTTTGATATTTTATCTGTAACCCTCTCCGTTCATATTTAATACAAAATTTATTTACCTTATCAATATTTGAATTCTCTTTATAAAGTTTGACACCCCACCCCAGGTTGATCCAAAGTGCTTCCCTATAAATTATGTTGAAAGCTTTTTCTAAATGCAAAAAGAACAAAGTCTGCCTCTTTTTTGTAGCTAAGATATTTATTGACTAATATTTAACTATAAAAATATTATCAACTGTTCTTTTGCCTTTCTTCAAGCCTGATCAAATTACTGAAATTTACCTTTGGCAGTAAGTAATATTATATTATAATTACTTTTTCTGCTTAATAGTACAATATTCCATGTTATTAAAATTTGTTGAGCAATCATAAAAAAATCTGAAGAGTAGAAATCCAAGCAGAGAAGGAGAAATATGTCACGATGTTTCTAGTTTTAAATCAGTATTTACCATAATCTTTTGTTTGTTTGTGTATTAGGCAGAAGCAAATGAAACAGTTCGCAAACATCGTATACTGGACTATGAAAAGCGTAAAGATGTTTTCGACTCCATTTTTGACCCAACAATTCACGCAGCATTGGTATCCAGAGGAGAAAGGCGTTTTTCCCACAAAGCAATGCAAGGGGCTATCATGATCACCTTTTATCGTGATGAACCACGGTTCAGCCAGCCTCACCAGCTGCTAATGCTCCTGATGGATATAGACTCCCTCATCACAAAATGGAGGTGTATGTTGTATTGCTTTTTTATGTATATATAAGAAAAAAAAGTAAAAAATACTTGGAAAATCTCAGATTTACTGTTGCAATATTTTGAATAGCTCATGTTCTTCTTAAAGAAGAAGCTATTTGAAATATTGCAACAGTAAATCTGTGACTTTCCAAGTGTTTTATCCTTTTTTCTCTTATCTAGTTATTGTTATTTTAGTTAGCATTTCATTGTGTTATTTCATTTATAAATACTAACTCAAGAGTAAAATAATAGCTTGTAGATTTTTATTTGCATAGCATGTATACTATCAAGTTCATGTAGTTTAAATTCTCATATGCCAAACTAAGAACATATATTTTATTTTGGAGTTTTTAATACTATTTTCCTATTAGTTTTTATATCACTGGCCTAATGGAATAAGTAACTAGCAAATATTTTGCTAATTCTGAGTTAGATAGCCTGCCTAATGCACTTGATGTAAACTAGGCCATAAAACCAGCTAATTTTAACAAAATTGTTTTACCATAAATTAGAACTTAATTTTTAATTAATTAAAATTTTTTCATATATTTTCTAATAAGAAATATTCACTATCTTGGATAATTATAGGATTCTTTATAACTAAATTGCATTGACTGTCCTCTCCTTGTTTTACTTCAAAAGATTATAGAGTCCATCACTATATTTATCAGTTGTGTGTCATCCATAGAAACAAGGAAAATAATAAAAAGAAATACTAAATGTTGATTTTGAAGATTACAAATGCTACTAAGCAGGAAGCAACATTTTTCTCTATGGATAATCTTGGACCCAGAGCTTGATTCAGCTAATTTGTTAATTTTCACTGGAGCTTGTTAAGATCAAAAGTGAGAATATCTTTGAGTATGGAAATATTTGTTGAATGACTGCCTTGTCTATTTTTGTGATATGAATTAACCCATTTGCATCATGTTTAAAATTTCTTCCCAGATCATAAAAATTTGATTTAAATAGCTCTGAAGGATTGTAAAAAACTTATTTCTATATATACTGTCATAAAAGATAAACTAATGAATTTTATAATGATATATTCAATTTTTTCAATTTTACATGCAAAGCAAGAATGCTATCAACTTATCAATTATGTGCATTTAGTATGATGGCTTGGTATGGTACACCTCAAAGCAGCCCAGCAAAAGGGAAGCAGTGCTACATTATTGAACTACCATGCAATTTTACTTTTACCCCCCTGCTGTAACCCATCATACATCTTTCAGTTACATTTTCTTTTTATCAGTAAGAGAGATTTTATAGGAAAATGGGGTCGGTCCTGGTGGTGTAGTGGTTACCATACTTGCCTCCTAAACCCAAGATTGCATTTACGGCATGATAAAGAACCTCAAGCCTGAAAGAGAAGCCTCTGAGCAAAATTAGCTAGCCGTTTCACGCCCTGAGTTGAATGGGATGCTGATGACCTGAGATGTTAAAGAGTGTCCATAAATAAATCAATCAATAAAAAAAAAAAAAGGAAAAAAAAAAAGGAAAATGGGCCCAACTTTTGCCTTGCAGATGCAAATGCATTATAGAAGATTGACCTTGACCAGAGCATTCAGGCATTTCTGCAGACTCAAGCAATGTTGACATTGCACAACATTTACCCTGAAACCAAAATAGGTTTTTATTTTTTTTCCGAATGTGTAGATATCTAAAAGACAAATGTTTTTGTGCATCTGTAGCCAGTCTGATGCATGATAAGAAACAAAGATATCTGTTCCACCCATTCTTTTCTGACATGAAGGCTTGCTTATTTCTTCTCAATATAAATGTCCTTTCTTTCTTCTCAATATGCCTTAGATCAGCTGTTTTGTGTTTGGAGGAAAGATATTAATCTCTTTATTGTCCATCCATTTCACATATAATAGGTTGTTGACTGACCTTATTTATAGCTTTCCACCAAGTTAAACATAATCAAAAAGAGACCTATCTTCCTCACTCATGACTTAACAGAAACTCATGGAACACAGGGATTGAGAACACCATGTGTTTCTACTATTTTCAATATTAGTAGAAGGAATATCTCTTATCAAGCAGCAATATTATATATGAACATAAACTCATGAATTTTGATATACCAGAAGCAGTATAAGTTCATTAACAGACCACCAGAGTCCTCATAGTTGCTTATCTTTCCAATGTAGTGTGATCTGCCTGTTGTTTAACAGTTAGTAGATGATGTGAGCAAAAGTCTCAAAAAACATGTCCTGAATTTAAAATTTAGAGAGTGTTTTATCATTATATTAATATTTTAAATGTTTTTAACTCAGTCTGTTTCCTTGTTCATTAAGAGTGAGGTCGTGGAGGAGTTTTTTAAGCATTTTGAAATATTTTATCTATTGGAGATTTTATACTTGTTTTCATTGTTGATTCCTGAATATATTGAAATTGGAATATTACTTGTGTTTCTATGGAGCAATGCAGCAATGTGAGCTCAACTCTTCATGCGATTTAAAGGGCTGAAAATACTATGTAATCATAGCTCATCATATAATTTAAATGAGTTAATAGTGAAAGTGTTGTAAAGTGGTTTATGTGAACAAAATATATTGTAGATATGGAAATAACTTATTTATGCTCCGAATAAAATTCATGTTATTTAAAAACTATACCAGGTGTTAGAGGCTAATGCATTTCTTGAAAACTAATACATCCTTAGTTTAACAATTGTGTGTTTGGAAGCATGGCATAGTGGCTTGCTTGGTCTATTCCTTTGTTAAGCGACAGGTACAGGGTGAGAAACTTAGCATAATGGTTTTAACACATATATTTAATAATTAATTACAACTTTATCTCAATTTTCTAAATATAATCATAAAATTGAAAATATTTTAAAATATGCATTTGATTCTCAGGACTTATGTGAAAAGAAAAATATATTGAAATAATAGGATGACACAAGTATAAAATAAAAAGAGCTTGAAATACAAATAAAATCATGCCTAATAATGTTTAATTATGAACAATAATCTAAAACAGAGTGGTCTTACAGTAACTATAGGCATATGGAAACTGTTTTGTTGGTTTTGCATACTAATTAATAATAAAACACAATGTATGGAATAAAACTGGTTTTAGTGATATGAACAATCTCCAAAATGCATTGAAAATACATGAAAGCACTGTTCACTAATGTATCAACTTATAATTAGGAATGTTTGATAGATTTTAACTTGGCGATCATAAGCCTTTGAATACCTAATACAACAAATTGAGGAAATCACTTAAATTTCACTAATTTTGTTCCACTTACTTGGACATGTTTCAAAGGCTGTTGCCTTCATCTTCAGCATGATTCCAATGTTTGTTATCAGCGTGGTATTAAGATGTGGCTCTGTGGATTTTACAAACTTGGTGATGAAGTTACTATTATTTGGGAGATAAAAATTAACCAAATTTTCCTTATTTTGTTTATGAATATATTTTTCCATACTGTTAATTCTAAGGGTTTTTACAGTGTGGGAAAATATATTCACAAACAAAAACAAGTGAATTCTATGGGTTTTTAAGTGTGGGAAAATAAATTCATAAGCAAAAACAAATGAATTCTATGGGTTTTTAACAGTGTGCAAAAATATATTCATAAACAAAAACAAGTTAATTCTATGGGTTTTTAAGAGTGTGGAAAATTATATTCATGAACAAAAAAAGGAAAATTTGGTTAATTTTGATCTCCCAAATAATATTAACCTCATCACCAAGTTTGTAAAATCCACAGAGTCACATCTTAATACTAAGCTGGGAAGCAGACAATGGAACCATGCTGAAGATGAAGGCAACAGCCTTTGAAACATGTCCAAGTAAGTGGAACAAAACTAGTGAAATTTGAGTGATTTCCTCAATAATAATTTGTTATATTATAATATATTTCACTGTAAAAATTGCTGCTGTTCAAAACTACTTTGAATACCTATTTTACAAGATAATGAGAAAGTGGAGAAAGCCAAGGAGACATTTGATTGCTTCATTGATATTACATTATTTAGGAAAGGGTGCTGGCTCTTCTGCTCATAAATAAAATGATAAAATTCATCGACAGAGTTAATTATGAATTAGTTGATATTTTGAAGAAATACAATCATACATCAACTGTTCAACTAAAAGACAGGTTTATCTAATATTTGTTGCAAAGATGATAGATGAGGCAACTACATATGAAGTGAATCACAGTTCTCAGTTGTAAGTAGATATGTAACCAGTGATGGAAAAATACAAAATTTTTTTAGAATTTTTAGATGTGTATGCAAATCAAACTGTATCAAAATTAGCTAATCTGCATTGTTTAGTATGATTTTGGTAGCAAAATAGTAGCTCAAATGTAAGATGGGGCAGCAATCATGTCAAGTGAAATAAACGAGTTACAAGACAAAATCAGAGAAAAATTTCCAGATTTCATTCATTATATGACTCATAAGCTTATTCTTATTCTTTCAGTCTGTGGAAAGTTTTAAGAGTGTAATTTGTTTTTATAAACATCTAACAGTTTCAGTCATCAAAGGGAATTCATTATTTAGACCAGGAAGTAAAACAAGGGATCACCAAAAATCACATCAACCAGGTGGAACTATAATCATCTTGTAGAATTGTGTATAAATAGTAATCAGAATTAATCACAATGTTGGGTAACATAATTGAAAATGCAGATAATATCTTGCTGCTTGAAAATATCTTTCTGCTTTAAAAGAGATTATCTTCAGGTTTATTCTTAAATATACATTTATATTTAAATTCTGCTTTTTTTAATAACAACAATCCTTTTTGACATTCTACATACAAAATAAAATGACATCCCCTTTTATGCTCATATAATGATTGAAGTTAAATAAAATATATCCATGAGAAGAGGAGGATTCAAGCAAATATTTGCTGAAACATCTTCTAATGAAGAGGCTTAAATGGTTGCTATTTTATCAGTTACTAAAATTTGTATCCAATGCTATACATAACAAGTTGCACATATTACCTGTTTCAGATAATCATGTGTTAATGGTGCAACGTATGATTGGTTCAGCACAGCTGGGTACAGGTGGATCTTCAGGATACCAGTATCTTCGCTCAACACTCAGGTGATTAACTCTTCAGCTATCACAATTTTGGCAAAAACAATCATTTTGGCTCCAAAAGCTATCTTGCTGTTTTATCATGATGAATTATTCTTTTAAATGTCCTGGTAAGGGCAGTAAAAAAAGAAAACTTCTTAAAATCAATTCAACAGGTAACAGACCAAATTATTAACAATTTCAAAGAAAACAATCTCAGTAGCATGGACATTCATACAAAAGAAAATAAAAAATATATAGCTCTACAAATTAAACTCTTAAACCAGACAATTAGGAAGTAAAATCCATCACATTTCTTGGCCTATGGGTTCAAAACAATTTAAAATGGGATACTCACATAAATCACATAAATAAAAAACTCAGTACAGCATGCTATAAGATAAGGATACTAGCAGGATATACAGGGGTGGAGACTGGAGACTTCCTTCATGGCTTACTTTGCATGTGTCCACTCCTTGTTCAGCATGGTATAATATTCTGGGGGGGAATCAAGAGTAAGTAAGGTATACTTCATATGCAAAAGAAAATAATTCCAGCCATGTTAGGAGCAAGTCCAAGAACAAATGTAAACCACTTTTTAAAAAATTAGGCATTCTTCCCCTTCTTTATATCTACATATTTGAAATAATAACATTTATCCATAAAACCATTGATAATACAGGTTCACCCTTCATCAAGAATGAAGCAGTCAATCAATACAAGACAAAGCTCAAACCTGCAAGTATATAAGCATAATACCTCCATATACCACAGGAGCATATTGCACTCTGGCATAAACATATACATTAACCTTCTAAAGTACTTAAAGAAAATACAATAAACTTTTCAAACTCTCCATAAAGACACATCTAATTAATCACTGGTTCTACTCCATTCAAGATATTCTTAAATAATGATAAATAACTAATAACTGCACTATGTCCTAGTAGTGTGACAATGACATCTATGTACTTATCTTGAATATTATTGTTTGCTCCTAATTACATTGTGTTTTTTACTTTTGATATTCATGCATTTAATTCAGTATTAAATAGTATCCAACATCGATTGTACTATTGATAGTACTATTATGTACTATTGCATGAAATAAAAAAAAATAAAAGAATTGTACACATCTTTTGTAAAGGTACAATATTAACCAAATTAATATTCTATTAAATATAGAATCGGTAAGAGTTATATGATCTCACCAGGAATGCTCATCATTGCCAAACCTAAAAGTTTATTGAAAAGTCTAGATTTTCTGTTGTTTGTAATTCTTAATAGATTATCAGTTATTACTACACTCTTTTAATGCCACTGCTAATGTATTACAGAAATTGAGTATTAATATTATATAAATTTGAATAGTTTGGGATTTTCACAGTGAAATATGGTATCATATAACAAATTATTTATGAGGAAGTCACTCAAATTTCACTAGTTTTATTCCACCTTCTTGGACATGTTTCAAAGCAAATTTCCTTCATTGATAGCATGGTTACACTGTTGGCTTTCCAGTGTGGTATTAAGATGTCGCTCTTTGGATTTTATAAACTTTTTGATGAGGTTGCTGTTGTTTGGAAGAGCAACATTAACTAAATCTGCTTTCTTTTTGTTCAAGAATATATTTTCTCACACCGATATTCTATGGGTTTTTGAAGAACTTTTAAAAGTTTTGGTTCATTTTAGAACTCATGGTTTTTTGCCAGAAATGGTATGCTACTGATTTTTCCATATGTTTATATTTTACACTTCTCATATGTTCCTTAAACCGTGTGGTCTTGTTCCTCTTTGTTTTACCTATATATTTATTATTGCAATCTTTGCAGCTGATTTCATAAATGCCTGATTGTTTTCCTGATGGAATTTTGTCCTTTGTGTTGGTTTTTAGGAGGTTTTTCAAACTGCAATTATTCACTGGAGCCAAAATAATGTTGGCTCTTTAAAAATCTTTTGAAATTTTTGGTGTGCCCATGGATGGAATATAAATTTTTTATATATTTGCTCTCTTTTGTAACCTTTCAGTGTGGTGATTTCTTTTATTTGTTTTTGTATTTTAAATTTTTCTATGTTTTTCTTGAGCAGATCTGTTGTGTAGCCATTTTTCTGTGCTATATCCATGATTTTTTGGTACTCCAACTTGTATTCTGTCTCATTTACTGACAGGCTTGTTAATCTGAATGTGAGGCTAATGATTATAGCTAGTTTATGTTGTTTTGGGTTGTGGCTGTTGCTTTTTATATAATTATCCATGTGGGTATCTTTCCTGAATATGCCAAATTCCAGTATGTTATCATTTTTTATAATTTTTATATCCAGGAAAGGAAGAACCTTGTTTTTCTCCATTTCCATAGTGAATTTTATGTTGCTGTTTTGTAGGTTTAGTAGTTTTATTGCATTATCTTTCCCTTTTTCATTTAATATTGCAAAGACATCATCAACATAACGATACCAACATTTGTATATATGTGGCAAAGCCTCTACTAATTTTGTTTCCAGGAAACTCATGCATATGTCTGCTAAGAATGGTGAGAGCGAATTACCTATTGCTAAACCCTTCTTTTGTGTATATATCTTGCCTCTGAATGTGAAGTAGGTTTGATTGATGCAAATTTTGGTGAGGTTCAGATACTGTTCTATGATTTCTCCAGGTAATTTGATTGAGGTTAGCCATTTTTTTTAAACATTTATTAGTTTCTCTTTGAGGATGTTAGGGAACATAGAAACCACGTCATAAGACACTAGTAAGTCCCTGTTTTCTAGTTTCATAAGTTTCATTTTCTCTATTAATTCTGTTGAGTTTTTTATGCTTTGGCTTTTGTATTTCCGTAACCTGTTGAATTGATTTAACAAGTAATTGACTAAATTGTATGTGGGTGTACATCTAAGTCAGAAATTATATTTTAAATGTATGTATATTCCTTCTGTAGATCATCATTACCAAAAAAATTCTTTTTTGTGGTGACATATTATTTTCAAGTGTTTTAGAACCCACAGTTTACAAAAGTATACTGTATTTGTATTTGACAAATTCAGAACACAATACTATCCTCTACCGGAGCTACAACATAATGAATTTCTTTTAACTGAAGCATATTTATTTGCATTTTCAATATTGTTAGGGATATTTACATAAAATAGGTGATTTTAATTAGTTAGTTGGCATCATCTTAGCAAAAAGAGCACAAAGCAGCACAGTTCAATTGTTGGTAACACCAATTGTTGACTACACTGCACTTCCCCAAGCAAAGTCTGCATATTGTTGCAGGTGTATACCAATAATAAAAACAGTGCTTTGCTTTGTCAGTAATTTTTAATTTTTTCATGAAAAAGATATGACTTATTAGAACTATTATTAATGGTATTTTATAATAAATATTATTATATATAATAATAATAAATATATTTTATAGTAAATCATTACCACAAAAAGGGATATCTGATCACCTTACCTTAAAGAGAAGTATCAGATTGGGACCCTTACTTTTGCTAACAGAGATAATCTTGTGATGGTGATAATTTTGATTGTCTTTTGTCTCTCCTATATCAATCTATGAAAAAATTGGAATGATCAGCTAATGAAGGGTGCTCCTCTTGGCACTGTTGGAGCTTGACACTGCAAAGTGAACTCTTTACATGCTGGTTCGGGCATTTTCTTGAATAAACAAGACCTTCTGCTATTCGCCTATACTTATTAATCCTTTATGTACATTTATCTCATACAAGGTATTTAGAAATAATAAAAATGGCAAAGGAAAAATCATGTGATAATTATGAGCCTGCCACCTCACTCAAGACACAAAGTTACAACCTTTAGACAGGACACTTATGTCTGCCCTAAAGGCCTACTACAGTGAGGAGATCTGCATACAACTGCATCAACAGGGTTCTCTCCCACCTTACAGCATATACAGGTTTGGGTAAAGTAGCTGTGAATGGATTCAGAGGGACAGGCATTCACCATGTTAATAAAAATGTATTCATAGAGGGAGATTTGATTGGCTCCAAAAATGGAGAGGAACATGAAACCCCAATTGATGAGTCAGATGACAACAACCAAAATGACGAAGAGGAATCAATGGATACAAAAGCTATGTAAGTACTCATGATATCTCAACTACACTTCATCTTAAGAAAAAACAAACAGAAAATGAAAAACTGACAATTCTTGTCTGATGTTGATACTTGTATATCTTCAGGAGATACAAATTTGTCTGTTCCTGCTAAAGATTCTACATCAAAGGATAAGGATGTTGTATGCACCTTTCATGGGGAAATATTTAGAAAATCAAGACCTGGTAAACTCAAGATCAAGTGTGGCATTTGCAGCATATGGGTACATATGGACTGTTCTACATACGAGAAAGAGAAAGTTTTGTTTCTAATCCTTCTATATTTAACAATAAATTATACCTCGTAAAAAATGTGGTTTTCCTCAAAAAAATAATGAAAAGTGTTCAAAGAGCAAAAATATGTTTAAAGAGATACATCAATACAAGAGAAACTGAAGAAATAGTATTATAACATTTTATTTTCTATGACAGTAAGCACTAAGTGCAAATGTGTGTTACTTACTTGTTCTATTGTACATATTTTAAATCTTCTTCAGGGTGAAGAATAACCTCTCAGCTGTTGCAGTTGACAATGGAATTGTTGCTAAGATCTACAGAAGAGTATGAATATACTGAGGGTGCTAAAAAATGTATACAGACTTTCACAGTAGATATCTATTTAATATATTTCAAAGTAGGACCGAAAAACAACAGTAATGTGTAGTATCATGTTCTGTAAACAGACGTGACACATATTACGTTATGATAGCGTTGCTACAACAAAATTGAGCCAAGTTTATCATTTGAACAGCGGAAAGCAATTTTGAAGTGGTATAGAAAACCGAGAATGTTGTTGAAGTTCAAAGGCAATGGAGACATGTGTATAGAACAGAACCGATGTTGGACTTCTACCTATGGGAAACTCTTAAGGATGTTGTATACCATAGAAAACCAGCTAACTGGCAGCACTTTGGGAAGAAATTGAAACGGCATGTGCTGAGGACACTTTCGCAAACGTTGCTCAATCAGTAGTTCAACGTACTCAGAAGTGTATCGATGCCGATGGTGGGCATTTTGAGCAACTGTTGTAACTGTAAAAGTCTAAGATGATTAGTGCTCATCATTTTCTGTTTGTATGAATTCAGTTTTGTTTTGTTAACACAGTTTTTTTCTTTGCTTGGTGTGTTTATACACTTTTTGGCACCCTCAGTAGTATTATTATTATTATTATTATTATTATTATTATTATTATTATTATTATTATTATTATACAATTTAATGTATAATATATTACATTATTTATATGTATATTATTATATTTATATAATGAGATTTAAAACCAAGTTTCGCTCATCAAAGGTTGTTAAAAACTATCCGTTTTTCCATTACCGCAGAGAGAATCTGTTCAGAGCTTCTCCTGGTGTAGTTTTCACTTCCCTGCGTGCTAATGCCAGTTCATTCAGTGTTTCTTCACATAAGTTTTCAATCTCCAGAGTCAGAAAACTCCTTTCTGAACTTTTGATTGTCACGGGTAGAGTGAACGAAAGTATGTGAATATTTGGGAAGAAATCTGATGGCACGCATTGAAACTCTCAAAGGCAATTGAAGAGAGGCTTGTAAGTATAGCACATTCCCATTTTGTTTTCCAGAGTCCCTACATAATCTTGATTACATAAATTGAACTTAGTAAATCACTATTATAAAACATCGCATCTGAAATCTTCTCCGATGAACTCAGCACTGAATTGTGTTTCCGTGTAATTTAAATATTTCTCAGTACACGTAACATGAAATCCAACATAGGGACGTACACTGATACTGGCAGTAATATTTCACTGGATCACTTTCATGTAGTTTTTTCTATTTCTCTGCTTTCCGTATTGAAACTTCATAAGCGTTGCAAAATACTTGAGCATACTCAAAAATGAGCCAAACGTTTCATGTGCATTGTCTCTATATATCTGTAAAGTTTGCATGACGATGTCTACAAGCTGTACATACGTCACTAACAAATCCTGCGGACTGCGGAAATACTGACAATTGAACGAGAAAACGTTTTAACATAGGTACCAACAAAATGATTAAACTTTTCCATGTAAAATACTTATAAATGACAAGCTTTGTTGGACGAGTCTTTATCAAACGTTTCTTGGAGCTCTATTAACGTAGTCAACGTTTTGTGACACTCTGTACAATGTGTTTCACACATGTAGGGTCTGTGATGTATTTACACTGTCACTACTGCCAAAGCTATGTTTTATATATTCTCTAAGTAAATTGGTACTTTTGGGAAGCTTGGAACAATAGCAATGCAAGTTCTAATAGATGGCATAAGCACCACTTACACTGTCTACATCGCAGTCTGAGGGTAGATTTTCGTTAGCTGAACTTGAGTTCCTTGTATTTCTAACGGAGAAATTTTTGAGAAATCTCCATGAACATTAAAATCCTCACACGAAGAAAACTGTTCCGTACCCTCAATATCAGTTGTTTCGTTGACCAGGATTGATAAGTACTCTTGTTTACACTAATCCTATTTTTTTCTCAACAATTAAATTGCCACAAGTCTCAATTACTTCGATTTGAATTTGGGTATTAATCTGTTTCCTTGAAAATGATATCAAATATTCTTTCAAAACTTAACCCCTAGTGGCAACCCTAAATCTCAATAACTCACGAAAATTCTTAATGTCCCACGTCCTCCTAGAGCAATATTTTGACGCCCACGAAGCATTGCAGTTTCTATAACAACTGAAGTAGGTTTTTGTCCGTTTTGTAACAATCACCTCTTATGCGCATTGTCTAAAATTTAAAACAATGTTCGGAATTTTATGATTACCTGTAGAGAACAAAATATGCGCGGCCTACTGCAGCGTTTATGATACTGGTTTAATTTATGAGAACGGAAACGCTCAAGAGCGTCCTTCCAATGCCGCGGACTTTGACATTAAATTCCTTAGATTTTGACCTCCTCGTCCTCGCTGTCGGTCCTGGTGGTGTAGTGGTTACCAAACTTGCCTCATATATCCCAGAACGCGGGTTCGAACCCGGCCAGGACCGATGGATTTTTTCGGGCGTAAAAATCCTAAGTATGGCTTCCTTCAGAAGGGAAGTAAAGCCGTGGTTCCCGTGTCGTACATTTACTGCACGAAAAAGAACCTCAAGACTGAAAGAGAGGCCTCTGAGCAACTTTTGTCGGCCGTTTCACGCCCTGAGTTGAATGGCACGCTGATAACCTGAGATGTTAAAGAGCGTCCATAAATAAATCAATAAAAAAAAATCATCAATCGCCCTCGCTCACTGGAAGAAAACAAGACAAAGGTGCAACAAAGAGTTCCTTCACTACGGTCGCTTTAGCACGATCATTTAAATGAAGTAAATTTCTCTGGAAAGTCTTTCTTTTAGTAACTGAAAATACAGAGTTTTCATCTGGAGTCCAAGGAACTCATCAATAATTTCATCAAAGGGGCACTCGCAACATACATTCCTATTAACTTGCGATGGGGAACAGTTTCGCTTTCATTGCCAACCGCAACAGATGCACAATAAAAGGGATGCCTAAGCCGGCATTGATGGCATTTGAGGACGTACAAATATTGCGAGAGAAGCTGAGTTTTTCCGTGTTATCTGCTAATTTGATTATTGTGTTGAAAAAAGCAGAAACCTTCATTTTCAGCTCAGTTGATCGACACTAAAGCTTAAACCAAGACAGTGCTTTGTGACTGTTCTCTAATTTTCTTACACAACAACAATAAAATGTCATGGCAGACTGATGTAATCTAAAAACAATTCATGATACCTGCACTGTCACTAAGCATTAAAATGGTATGCTGGGGTCTCTATTAACTCCATAGAAATACACTTTTAAATATTTAAACGGTGCTTTCCAAGTATATAGTAATTCATATAATCTCATTGTTGAGAAAACGCTTCTCATTATTAATCAATTTGCAGTTGCTTGAGTAGCATTTTGAGTGCAGTGGCAGATGTGCAGGTCGGCCCTTGGAGGTGCTCACTGCTGAAAACATCCCTCTTGTGGAAGAAGAAATTATGGAAGACCGGTGGCTCAAAGTTACAGAAATAGCAGCAAGGTTGGGCCTTTCTAAAACAACAGTCCTTCCAATTATTCATGAACATTTAAACATGAATAAAGTTAGTGCAAGATGGGTACCTAGACTTCTTTCCTCTGTCCAAAAGCAGCAACGAGTCATCTGTTGTCAGGCATTTTTGGAGCTCTGCCGTGGCAACAAGAGAGAAATTCTGCAAACATTGTTACAGGAGATGAAATTATGGTCCTCTAACACCTTGTCCATTTTTTTGAGTAGTGTTTAACGCCCGTTTTTACTACTGAGGCACCACAGGCGGTGGACACTGATGATACATGAGATGAAATGACATATTGGGAAAGGATTTTTTTTTAAGGAAGGAAGCGTTCCAGGCCTAAGTTTAGGTATCTCCCCGGCATTTGCCAGTTATGAAGACTGAGGAAAACCTGGAAAAAACCCCAGTCAGGAAGGACGGTCCTGGCGGGATTCGAACCGCAGACCTCCCGCTCACGAGTCCGTGCCTTAACGACCTCGGCCACCCGTGGCGGTACACCTTGTCCGAAAGAGAATCAATGGAATGATGTAAAACCTGGCGAAGCACCGCCTCTAAAGGTCAAGGTCACTCAGTCAACCAAGAAGATCATGGCTACAATCTTTTGGGACTGTGAAGGAACACTCTTTATTGACTTCAAGGAGAGGAACACCACAATAAATGGGGAGTACTATACTGGCCTACTTCACGGACTTCGTGCTTTCATCAAAGAGAAAAGGCGAGGAAAGCTGAGTGGTGGTGTGCGCCTTCTTCACGACAAAGTGCCTGTGCACACAGCTCTTGTTGCAAAGGAAGCTGTGAAGAAATGTGGCTTCAAGGAGATCGACCATGCACCCTACAGCCCAGATATAGCTCCCAGTGATTTTTCCTCTTCTCAAAACTCAAGAAGGGCCTTCGAGGGAAGAAATTTAAGTGTGACGAAGAAATAATGGATGCTGTTTATGTCCATTTTGCAGACAAGACTTCTGACTATTTTGGGGAAGGGTGGATTGAAATGTTAATTTAAAAAGGTGAGAAGTGTATTGCAATAAAGGGTAACTATATTGAAAAGTGAAATATAGTTTTTGTCTATATCATATCTAGAAAATGGTTAGGCCTGAAACTTTTGGATTTCCCTCACACATCGCATAAACACAAAGGACTGTTGAATCTAAAGAAATGTGTGTGTACTTTTCCATGTCCTGTTAGGGAAGTCGTCATATTCCGGTTAAAGGTATATTTATCTTTAGTCTAGTTTTATTTAACACAGGGAAAACATGCTTTTGTTACTGCACCTTGACACTTCACTACGTTTCTCCTAACTTAGAACTCAACAGAAATCCACTGTTATCTCGATGGTAGATTTCTGCTGCCGGCTTTGCCAAATGGTCCGCAATCTCTTTCCCGACTATCCTGACAGTTCTTCACCCAGGTGAAGTGGATTGATCAATTGGTTCTTTCGAGTCTTCTTGTTGTCTGTTAGATTTCTTCAATCAACATTTTGTGGTTTTTGGCATTCACGAGCGGATTTAAGAGTTATTTGACTGTCCGTACGGATGTAATTAAATTCTTTTAACTTTTCCTAAATTTGAGGATGGCAGAGTGTTGAGCTGATTATCTGAGCAGCTATCGCGTAGCTTGTATTCCAATTGTTGTGTCAATTCATTGTTGAAGAATATTGCTACTCCTGCTCCTACAGGTGCTCCGGGCTTGTAATGACAAGTCCGTCAACGCTGATGAAGAATATAATATAAATGATTATCAAGTTAAAGAACCAGAGCCAGCTACAACTTGCGTGGACTTCCTATCGTCTTCTAGCTTCTCTGTTTTATACAAAGTGCTGGCAACAACAAGAGGGCAGTGCTTTTTCTAATGTTTGGACAGTGTGTATTACCCATAGGTAGGGAGCGGAGTTTTATGTGATAAAAAAAGTTAAAAAAAAATATATATTTTATGTGCTAAAAGAAGAAAATATTTGGTAACATTTTTCAAACATTTTGCTTAAATTCACAGAAATGGGAGAGGATGATTAATTGATTATTGTTAGATGTACTCATTACAGGTACTCACCACTTGATGGATAACAGCTCCTAGCATGTTTCCTTAAAACTGCAGTGGACAACAAAAGTCTTCTCTAAATTGCCCATTACAAATGCATGTCAATTGTCTCTAAATACCGTCTTATGTTGTGAAATAGATCTTTGCACATAACAGGATGTCAGACGTACATGTTTAAACAAAGAGATGCCACTGACACTCATACTCTCTAAATCACCTACTTGTTATACCTTCCATGATTTGAGCCACTTTACACAACTTTTGAAAACCGTTGTTTTTCTCAAACAAATTTTAAAATTTGTCTTTTAGTACTTTTAGCCCTGGTAACGGATTAATTTTCGTTTCAACAGTTCAAACCTCCTTAAGTGTTTCACCCAATGGAATTGTTGACGCTTCTAGTTTTTGTATGGAATCTCACAAAAGTTAGATTTGCAGATATGAACGCCAAATCATTTTTTTAATTGGCCATCTTTCAATAAATCCTGAACTATTTCAATAGATGAAGCATCATTTTTTTACAACTCGTTTACAACAGATGCAACATGTTAAAAAAAATGCGTAATACAAAACTGCACTTAACCAAGTGCGCCAGTTCCTGACTACTGATGCAGGGGGAAGAGGAAGATTGGGATTTTTTTCTGTGAAGATATCAATCCTCAATGGTGATTTAAGAAACATTTTTTCATTTGATGCAAGCCTGTCCACGTTGAGATATAGGAGTCTGACACATTCACATAATTTATCAAGAGCATGAACTACACAAGTGACATGAATATTTTAGGAAAACTCACGGAAAGTACTTGAGCTGCTTTTATCATGTATATTGCACCATCTGTAGAAAGAGTATTTTATATCATTTGGCCATATCTTATGCACCGCCACGTGTAGCCGATGTAGTTAAGGTGCGGACTTGTGAGTGGCAGGTCTGGGGTTCGAATCCCGCCAGGACCGTCCTCCATGACTGAGGTTTTTTCCAGGTTTTCCTCAGTCCTCATAAATGGCAAATGCCGGGGAAGTACCCTAAACTTAGGCCTGAAACGTTTCCTTCCTTACAAAAAATCCTTTCCCAATATATCATTTCATTTCATGTATCAACAGTGTTCACTGTCTGTGGTGCCTAAGTAGCAAAAACGGACGTTAAACACTATAAAAAAGCTTATGCATAATTTCATTGAATAATCTCACAATCGTTATGTTATTTGATACGGATAGTTCTTTACACGCCACCAAATATGATTGCTCACTATTTCGTCATTTTTCAATACACGGGCAACGATATTTCCTATTTTTCTGAAACTTGAATCTTTGGTTTCATTAATGCTCACCCAAGTTTTTCATTTTCACATTATGCCCTAATTGTTTTGCAAAGTTTCATCAAGGCACTTAGAAGGAAGGTAGTTCTTTCTTAATGTTGATTCTTCAGTGGGCTTAATTTCAATATATTTAGTCAAAAAGTTCCTCAGTTGAAATTATTGACTTTTTAGAGGGATATCGATTGCCACAAATGCTCTGCATTTATGAACACTTTGACTGTCCTGCACTTGAATAAGCCAGTTCACCTATCAATAATTTACACGAGTCGCAGCAGCAATATGTTTATTTCCAGATAAATGTTGAGTGACTGGTGCACGCTGATCTGCACTTACTGTTTTTCCACATGGTCTTCTAACTTTATTGGCTGTGTTTTTAAATTCGTCTACGTATTGCTGACGACGCGATTTAACAGGTGGTTTAACTTTCGGCAGGGGCGATGAACTTCACCCCACATAGATATAACTATTATGTGTCTACTTTTGTTTCTGGCATGTAAACCTAACTTTCATTATAAAAAAGCTAGTATTTTAGTCTACAACAGTAGTCTGGAAAATGACATTTCTATTTCTTTTTATTTCATTTCATTCTATACTTTTCTATTTAGTATAGTTTCTCTCAGCATCACCTAAATGACATAATTGTTCCAAAAGCATTCTGCATAGATTTTAATAACATCTCCTGGTCATAAGGGCATTTTTGGTACAGTATAATTTATGCAATTTATGTTTCATTTTGTCCATAGTGATCGCTACAAGGTGTTTTTGGATCTGTTCAATCTTTCAACATTCCTGATACCCCGGGGACACATTCCACCGCTCACACAAGACATGAAGAGCAAATTGGCAATGTCCAGGGAACTTGGAAATTGGGACGAGTCAACAAGTGATGAACCATGTGAGAGTTCTGTGGAGGCATCAATATGATCTCTGCCATGTTCAGCATCACGGCAAGATACGTCAGTATTGAATTCTTCTTCCATTTATATGATTGTATAAACTATAGGAATTATAACCCTGATCATGTTAATATGTGTAAGAAATTTGTAAGAATAAAAGGTGCATTTGATGTACAGTGTTTCATACATTTCTGTGTTAAACTTCATACTCAGCACAATGCCAATGTTTCAAAAACTATATTAAGCAATAATTTAAAATGTGTTAATATAGGGAGTCTGTTGACGATTTTATAAGTTTATTACTAATAATTAAAAAGTAACAATTGAAAATATTTTAATAAGTACAAATTTATAGTAATAAATATATTATAGAATTTATTGCTATATCAATAAAACCCTAAATCCAGTTCCTATTTCAAGTTTTACCTCATTCCAGGAAATCGTAAATAACTCCTTATACCTCATACATTGGCGGCGATAGATCAAGACAATGCCCAACCCCCCACTTTTTTCATTATTTTTTAAAAAATATATCTTAAATATTAAGCTGATTTTACAATTTCGTACTATGTAAACTTTCTACATATCTTTCATTAAATTTCATAAAAACGTTTACAAAATTATACAGTAATTGTTGAAAATATATACTTATCAATTAGTTTGTTTCAGAGAACTAATGTGCGGCCATGAAGAAGGTTCCGCGGGTTTCCTGCATTACAGTCTGCAATAGCAACCTCCGCCCACCACCTCGATTTCGTTGACTAATGGCGACGTCTTTTATCTGGGAACCTCCATGCTTCTTTATCGTTGACTTAAGAGGCTAGGTCCATAGGTTTCCGTCCTAACCATTTTCTAGGTACTTCCTTTAAGGTCCTTCTTGAGTTTTGAGAAGAGGAAATAGTCAGTGGGAGCAAGCCCTGGGCTGTAGGGTGGATGGTCGATCTCCTTGAGGCCACATTTCTTCACAGTTTCCTTTGCAACAAGAGCTGTGTGCATAGGCGCGTTGTCGCACATCACCACTCAGCTTTCCTCGCCTTTTCTCTTTGATGGAAGCACGTAGTCTGTGCAGTAGGCCAGCATAGTACTCCCCATTTACTGTGGTGTTCCTCTCCTTGAAGTCAACGAAGAGTATTCCTTCACAGTCCCAAAAGATTGTGGTCATGATCTTGGTTGACTGAGTGACCTTGACCTTTCGAGGCGGTGCTTCTCCAGTTTATGCCACTCCATTGATTCTCTTTTGGACAAGGGATCATAGTAGAGGACCATAGTTTCATCTCCGGTAACAATGGTTGCAGAATTTCTCTCTCGTAGCCACGGCAGAGCTTAAAAAATGCCTGACAACAGACGACTCGTTGCTGCTTTTGGACTGAGGAAAGAAGACTCACCTTATTCATATTTAAATGTTCATGAAATTTGAAGGTCTGTAGTTTTAGAAAGGCCCAATCTTGCTGCTATTTCTGTAACTTTGAGCCGCGGTCTTCCATAATTTCTCCTCCCACAAGTGCGAGCGATGTTTTCAGGAGTGAACACCTCCAAGGGCCGAACTGCACGCTCTTCGTCTTCAATGCTTTCTCGACTCATTCGAAACAGTTTGGCCCATTCTTTTACGGTAGAATATGAGAATAACGCTGTTTAATTTCACTCGGAGTAAGTTCTTTTGTGAAGAACTTAATAACAGGTCGATACTAAATTTTGAACATGTCACAATCTTCTACACATAGTCTTCTTTATGCAACTGTACGAGGTGGTGTCCACAATATTCGGGACTGGTGCTGCCATTTCGAATGTAGTTGCAGTAGAGTTTTATACCGCTAGGTGGCAACACTAGCATATCTGATAAGTGAATGTTTAAAGTTTCATAAAGTTGGGTAGATGTGTTGAGATTCCATAGTACTTTTAATGATACTCTCTGTGTAGTGTGTGGCGATTTACGATGGATTCAAGATTAGAACAGAGAATGTGCATGGCATTCTATGCAAATCTCGAGGAAAATGTTACGGAGACCCTCGCAATGATTCAACAAGTATTTGGGGGACAAAGCATGAGCCGTACACGTTTGTTTGAGTGGCATGATCGGTTCAGAGCCGGGCGTACAGCTATTGAAGACGATGCTCACACCGGTAGTCCCGTCAGCAGCACAACGCCTGACATTGTTGCCACAGATCAACACCTCGTTCGTGAGGATCAACGTCGAACCATTGAAGACCTTGCTCATGAAGTGAAATATGGTTATGGGACATGTCAACGAATTTTAACTGATGAATTGGACATGCATCGTGTCGCCGCAAAATTTGTGCTAAGGATCCTGACTTCTGATCAGAAGGAGCAGGCAGCGTGTTGAAGTTTGCATGAAGCTTCGTCAGGCCGTATCTGATGGCCCAACCTTCATGTCCAGGGTCATCACCGGCGACGAGAGCCGGATGTACGCTTATGACCCTGAGAAAAAACAACAAATCTCCCAGTGGAAGAGCCCGAACTCACCAAGACCAAAAAAAGCGAGACAAGTAAAGAGCAAAGTCAAGAGCATGTTCCTCGTTTTCTTTGATACCAAAGGGATTGTGCACAAAGAATTCGTCCCACCAAATCAAACAGCGAATTCCACGTACTAATGTCACGTTTTGAGACGGCTCCGTGAAAATGTTCGGAGACGACGGCCCGAACTTTGGCGACAAGGGTACTGGTTGTTGCATCATGATAATGCGCTCTGTCACAATTCCTTGTTCACCAGGAGCTTTTTGACGAAAAACAACATGACGGTTGCCTTCACCTACCGTACTCGCCTGATTTGGCACCCTACGACTTCATTCTATTCCTCAAACTGAAAAGCAAGTTGAAAGGACGTCGGCTCGACACAATTTAGAGGATTCAAGAAGAAACGCTGTCTATGCTAAACACCCTCAAAGAACATGACTTCCAAGATGCAGTTGGAAAATAGGGGGTGACGGCGGTCATTAGTCTCAAAGTAAGTTTTTGACCAGATGGCAGCACAGTCCCGAATATTCTGGATACGACCCCGTATCTGAACAACTGAACACAGAGGAATGGAAGTTACAGCTGCAATTATTTACTTAACAGATAATGTACGACACCAGATAAGAATTTTGTGAATGCGATAATCCTTATCGGCGAGGCCGGAAACTTATGTACCTACTCTCGTATGTTAGCAAAGACACTTCAGAATTATTAAATGGTAGTGGTGAGGTTCTAGATAATCAAGATGAAACAATTATCAATGATAAATGCTTTTCCTAAATGGCACATGATTCTATAAATGTTAGTAACCAAAGTGAACTTTCTTTGCTAATTCGTTATGTTGCTCCGTTTCTATTTTGAAGTGAATGAAACGTTCTATCTGGTTGAATTGAAGAGTACTACAGCTGAACCATATCATAGCGATTGATATTGAACTTTCTTACGACAAATTAGAAAACATGCTCTTTCGACGATGCTACTAATTTTAGTGCTTTCTGTCACTGGAATCCGCGCTCTTTATCACGAGTTTCCACATATTCACTGCAGAGCAGTATTTGTAGATTGCTGTTACCAGATATACCAAGAAACACTGTATAATAAAACGCACATTACCCATTGTTAAGAACATTAATAAACTTTTTCTTGCTTCTTCTAATCGAGAAAAGACGAAGCATGAAATTAAGAATGCTTAACAATAACATGTTTAAAATACCAGAAGCTGCTGACATCCGCTGTTGAGTATCTAATAGCGTGTTATTCCTGTGCTATAAATTCATTTGAACATATACACAAGGACGGTTTGGCAGGGCGATTTTGTTAGCAAAGGTGAGTTATAGTTCCATTGTGGGTTTAGTGATTTTGGACAAAACATTAAATGCCTTCTCAAACTTAAGTAAAATTATCCAAAGCACTCTCAAAATTGCACAATTCTCTGTACTTGTTTCTGGAACATTTAACAAACATTGACTACCTTTGGGATGAACATTGCGCGCAAAATGAAACACTATATCAAATTAAAAACAAAACAAAAAACTAGAAGTGGACGCAACAGACGTTAAAAGTGTGTTCTGCACGGAAGACAAACAAACAAGCTATAGGATATTAAAGAAATTATTAAAATTATAATTAATGAAATGGAGCAAAGGATAAGGATAAGGTTGTGAAAATGATAAAACAAAAGCATATTTATAAAGTTTTATATAATTTCAAGAGTTCGGTGAAAATGGTTGTAAAGAACTGTGCTTGATGTTAGGCCTTAAAAATGTTGACGCTGTTATTCAGACGTGAGTTATTTTAAGTTCGTTACTCGTAGTAAGTCAGAAAAATTCGTTCTCAGATGTTGTTTCTTTTGTCGTAAGAATCGATATCGACACTCGCTGAACGGGAACTGTGCATTCCGGTTTCCACCCGCCGGTTAAGAAAGAATAGATGACAATACTTAGAAGCTTATAGGAGACGAGGAACCCATAGGAAGTTTATTGATGATTGTCATCCATAATGTGCTGTAAAAAGGCCTCCACCTGTCATTTTGCTGTAAATATAAGTTATTGCATGCTATAATATACTTAGCACTGTATGTTATATATAATATATACACTGTATACAAACAGACAGTCGAAGAGGAAAGCACTGAGTGTTACATTTTTGCCGGTACATTGAAAGACAGTTTTATAGCTAGTATTTCCACTATTATTCAAAAACCTGACTGTTGAAAGTGAAATCCAGTTTACAGTAAATACATTTAAACCAATCTCAGCTTAACTTCCATAGGCGACTTATACAGAGACTCCAGGAAGAACATTTAGATGTGCATGGCATCCACTATTTAATTGGTTGAATATAGTGTTTCTGGTGATTTTCATGTCGAATATTGGAAGTGTTAGTAGTTAGAATGAAACACTTATATATTCCTAATGGATTTAAGAGCTCAACGTTATCAAGAACACGAACGTACTTCTCAATAGTGCTTTGCAATGCTGATAGCATAAAGAAGTGGGAGAGTACCTCAAGATCCTATTTTAAACATTACTTTTTTGGTAGACACGGTTGAGCACTACAAGGCCATTGGGAAGAAGAATCCTCAGATAAAAGAGGTAATTTTATGGAACTGTTGCAAATATGGTAATCAGAATCCGCCTTTGAAGAAGTTTGAAACGGAAAATATCGGATTTAAGGCCCTAAACAATCATTAAAAGCAGTTGTTTAACAATATTATTTTAATAATTTCATGTTTGTACATTACGTAAAGACTATAATGCTGACTATAACGTCACAAACATTTAATAATAATAGCTATTTAGCTATGTTAATTTAAGAAGTTCAATTACGTGTATTATTACGTAAGATAAAGGCTATAATATTCGATTTGAAACTCAAAACATTCCTTGATAATGTTTTTAATTACATTAATTTAATAAGTTCATTTGTACATGTTTTAATGTTGTGTGATGGCTTTAATTTTCAATTCAAATAAATATTCGTTGTAATACATTTTAAATTCCATAAATCTTGTAAGCTCATTTGTATAGATTTCATGTATCAGATAAGGACTATTACAATGTATGTCTTAATGTTTTTTTTTATTGGACTTTATGATATTTATAATATAAATGTAATGGTTTAAAGGAACACATATATAGTCAAGAATATGAAAATATTAAACTACAGATAAGAAAATTGTAATACTAAGTGAATCAAGCGTAACAACATTAATAATGTGTACCAAGAATGAAACATGAGACAGACAGCTTTGTTCTATCCAAAAGTATATCGCCACCACCTTATCAGCCCAGGTATTGTCATGTTAAGTATGAAGGAATCGAGTTTATTCCAAACATACACCGATTACCCCCTAACAGCCCAGGTATTGTCATGTGGAATAGGCTCCACTAAAATTCCCCCTATCAGTCTATTTTTTGAATTAAAATACCTCTCTAATGGTTCATTTTGGTGCTTTTGAAAGCGCTAATTGATAACACTACTCCTATTAGCCCTAAGTTTGGGAAATAGCTTTTGGTATGTAGGTTTCTCGAGTTCATTGCTTCGTAGATAGGTTAAAGGAAATTGAAGCCAGCCATCTTGGTTTCAGCCATATGGATATGCCCATGACTTAGACAATCTTTGTAATGAGAGAATGCTTAGGAAATAGTGTTTTTGTGACAAATATATATATTCACTAAGTCACCCTATTGTAAAGAATGTCTTTTTGTAATGATAACCTTCGCTTTCAATGGAAGTTACAACAGGTGTTTAGTGGGAGTTTTTTTTTTCTAAGCTTGCGGAGTAGCTACATAGCATGTGAATAACACGCTAGTGGTAGGGAGAGATCAAGGAGTGGGAGAAACAGGAACTCTATGCTTGTAAAATGGCAGAATGGAATTATTGAGTCAAATATAAGCATTTATTTTACATTTCACATTTAAATAAAGGTATGAAGCAAACACTATACCACCAAAATTTATATAAATTTAACATTTCAAAAATAAAACAATCCTCACAAGTAAACAATTTTGTACGCTTAAGAGCTTTATATGTATTTTTATGTAACACATAAAATGACACAATTTTTCATTTTCCATGCACAAATATTTGGCTGTAAGTCTGACTGGAAATTCAAATAGAATAATATTTTCAATTGAAATATCAAATGTGTATCCATGCTGCAAAATAAATGAATAATTGTCATAATTGGTGTTTGCATTAAAAAAACATAAATTGGAGTTGAAATAAAATGTTAGATGTTAAACCTTTAAAAGATGAAGGATTCCTTATACACTTTTGACCAAAGCATCTACTTGAATAATAGCATTTGAATAAAGTAACATATTTATTTACACAATTGCACCCATTTGAATTTACTACAGGATCACAAAGATATTTTAATACAAATGATTAATTAATAAATGAACCAATTATTACATACTTTTTAAAGTAATAATTAAGGTTTCAAAAATGAAATACATAAAATCTACCCAGCTGTTTTGCAATGATACACTCTTTTCAACATTTACACATATAACCTCGAGTACAAAACCTTTTTTTTTATCCTTTCATTCTTTACCCTCCACATGATGTAGTTAGTTGCATAACTACATTTTTTAGCATCATAAAGATAAATCGTACATTTTTAACACAAATGACCAGTGTTATGTTATTAAATAAAATTCATCTCTACATGTGAGAAATGTGGGTAAGTACATGAGGGGTGAATTCTTCAAAAAACTGAATGTTGCCTGTTAGTGCCTGTAAGGCAAGGTATAGCTTTGTTAATTTATTTTGGCCTTGAATTCTTCCATAATTACCCAAGAGAATGAAAAAAACATTAATGTTAGTATTTTCCGGTGGTGTGAAAACCCTTATTACCCCGAGAAGTATCTTTTAATACTTTAACATCTTCTATTTTGGGCATTACTATTTTTTTCACATATTAATTTAACTATTTGGGGGGGGGGGTTGCTTTCAATTAGAATTATTTCTTGCAAAACACACATTTCTCCAATAAAGTTTCTATATACAAAACCAACTGCAACACTAAGGCCTAAAATATATAAATTTGGGGTCTCAGAAATACGAAAATTATTGGGAGGTGTGACTGAAATCCCAATAGGTATTTTAATAGTTCTGTGAGGTTGCATTTCCTATGATTTTGGAGAGAATACATCTAATCCAGCCAATTCATCACTACACCTTACAGGCATCATTGCATGTTTATTAAATAATATTTTTGAACCGTCATCTGAAAATAAAGAAATTAAATAGTGAGATTTTTAATATCATAAGCATTTTTGACTGTAGTCCAAATACAAAATTGTTAGGCAAAGTTTACTACTGCTAATATCCAATAAATTCTGTTCCTCAAATGCTTCGGTGTACTTTTTAGGAAGATACACATGAATAGAGTTTCGACTATCTTTATCATGTTTAATAAAAACTGATGGACAATAATGGGTGAGCGATTTTGATGCGCCAGTCACATGATAAGGAACGTTTTTTTCCAAATCGCTAATTCTTAACACCTTTGTGTTTTGAGAAGCAGTCTCTTCAAGGCACTGTTTACTACTGCTAATCCAAGACCGACTTGGCTGCTGTTGCTGGACTGCAGGCAGCACTGCAAGTTGTATGATGAGAGGACAAGTCCTGACGATCATAGCTGAGCCGCCAATTCTTCTGCAACAAATAACACATCATATATTCTGTGTTTTCTTTTAACAGTGCGAGGGAGGTAATGTGTTTAAACAGCCTATTTTTCGTCCTTCACCTCCATCTCACAATTTTTAGGACACTATTTTCTGAGGTAATATGGATATAAGTGTACAGTTTAAACAAGAGGTTATTCCCTAAGTGCTAGGCATTATTTACATTATAGCAATATATTTGCCAAGTTCTGTAAGCCCCGCCCATAAGTCCATTTTTATAACAGCACCTCCATCGGCCCATTGTTGGTTTATAAAATCTTCTATAACCATTTAAAATCACACCTCTGGTATCTTCCCTTGCGACGCCTTCTGGAAAGTAATTTGCCAAAAAGCCCTCCTATCAGCCCTTTTTTTTTTTTTTTTTTTTTTTTTTTGTATCTTCCCTTGCTAAGCTAAATTGCTTCTAACACTCCCACATAAACCTACCTGTGGTGTCTTACCTTCCGGCTCTGCGTCGGCAGTATATGTGTTGGAAATTTCTTGACATAACGTCATGGGATCGGAGAAAAAGTAGTAGGCGTAACGCCCTTTTTGCAAGGAAAATGGGAGTAGGAGGTATAAATTTGAGAGAAATGTGGTTTTGTTAAGACTCCAGAAAAGTTTTGGGGTCATTGCTTTTAACTCCAATCTTAAACATCCCATTTTTTGATATTTTTCCTTGTTCTGTTTCATTTGTCACCCTCCCTACAAGTTCATTTTTGACCGAAGGTACTTGCCTCTTAATCCAAAGACAAGGGCATTACCTGTAGGGCTCGTCATCTGCAAAGAAAAATAACAAGCATTTTTGTCGATGTTAGTTCAAATACTTCGTGCTGAGCAACTTCTCGATGACTCTTGTGCATGAAAAATAATTTTACCGTAATAAGTAGGACACTTAGAATGCTGAGACTTAGGCCTAGTAAAATATATTTTTAGCAATTGGCACTAATAAGCTATCTAATTAAGAACCATTCGGCCCTGCACAATGAGGATTAGTGATAACATTGTTAACACCTTTAAATATAAGTTGATTGATACAAAAACTCAGACAAGTAATAAAAATATTAGTTTCTACTAAGTTCGTGCAAATTGAGGAACTCGACTAGAAGCCTTAGTGAAAGTACCTCATGAATTCAAATTTCCTTGTAAAATATGCATTCTTTTGTTTTAAAGAAGTACATTCTAACCTAACTCAGAGTTAAGCTCATGTCAAATATTAGTAACAAGCTTTATTTACTACATTTTCGGGATAAATGGGCAGTTCTCTTGAAAATATGTTCTTTTGCTGATAAACTGAAATTTCAGTGACTTAAGACTTTAATCAATAAAATTAAAAGCGATGAACCAAACGTAAGCATGGTCCTTATATGTAAGATGTATATTTAAAAAGGCTGAAATATTGCCTACAAATGCACAGCCTACAACTTAGGTAAATAATTATAATTTGGTTCTAAATTGTAGCATTATACAAGACACCTTTTTAACAATTGTAAGATGGTATTGTTTTGTAGATGGGAGAGATGTTCTTGTTTACCAGTCATAGTGATGTTCATAATGTAAATTAACATACATCCTTCCTGTTAAAGATAAAGAGTTTTTAAATGAGAAAAAATGGCCATCCTTGAAATGGCATATTGACTAACATAAAACATTTTCTTGCTATGATGGTGTTATATCGAAAGTTGTCATGCTTAAAGAGCGCGGGAATCCTACATTATGACACTAGGTAAGTTTGGGCAGCAGGTCTGTGTTGTAACAATAATACGCCTTTGAAAGAGCTAGGAGAGACAGCTGATTATCAGTTTCCCTTTCTTTTTTCTGAGTAACATTCATTATTCATTATTAGTCATTTACTTTTGTTTAATGTTGTGATGTTCTAACACATTGAAATATCTGCCCTCAAAGCTATTATTACTCTACATATGTAGCGTCGCATGGCATATTAACAGCACTGCAATCGTCGGTCTTTCAATTACCCATTAAATGGAAACGTCATTACTGTCATCAACTGAATACGATAACATTATGGAAAAATGCATAAATCATACAGAATATATAATTCTTATTTATGAATGTGAATATTAACTACCAAATGAACTAACCTAAGATTTCCTGCAGTAAATACACAAATAATCTCCATAAAAGAATGCATTGATTTGACAGTATTATATGATATATAAAATATTAATATAACTAGTATCATAATATACTGTAATTGCTGGTTTGGCATCTTTATTGTTTATCACTTGGTTTGATGTACAAATTTTAAATAATTTAATTCAACTGATTTGAAGAATAGCTGTAGTAACACTAACTGACTTGTTATTTAGTGCTTTGCAATAGGTTTTATTGCAACGTCATGTTTATAATGCATAATTTGATATGAAGGCGAGAAAGAGGCGGAGAATTATTTTTACGGCAAAACATGAAAATTAGTAAACAAGAATATAAATTCCTGCTTGAAAATGTTATAGGAAGTAGTCATATATTTTCTACCCAATAGGACTTTGGAAGGTATCAAGAATGTTTTGTGTTCGGCAGAACTGCGAAGGAAAGAAATTTTACTATAATAAAGTGTCAGATGAACGAATCCCTTATCTAGTAGAATAACTTTAAAGATCCAAATTATGAACTAATGAAATATGTTATACCATTACCGGGTGACACACTCAAAAGCTAACTAATACAAAAAATACAATATATTACTTAACCAAAATGGTTGCCCCCCCTCAAAATAAATGTGAAATTGCTCTAAATTAAAGGGAACAAAATTAGAATTCTTACAAAATGGAAATCACATTTTTTGAATTCTTGAGATTAAAACATGAAACAACATTAATTAAATGAAATGTAAGGCCACTGTTTTTTAAACAATTGTCTATAGTGAAGTTGCAATAATTAAGGTGATTCTTGCAATCTGAAATCATATTTTTAGAATTCTTCCTGAGATTAAAAAAAAAAAAGGACACATAAAGCTATTATCATATTTATAAACTCAGCCTTTGGCGACATAAAGGAATCTTTTATGTATTTAAGAAGTTTACATGTATCGGCTATTAATTAAACATTAAGTATATGCAATAAACATTTGATTTTCTGAATGCGTGCAAATATGTGTTAATATTAGAATAACATTACTTTTATTAAATATGCATGCATTCTAAAAAAGAGAAACCATATTATAATTGAGATTAAGCACAAAAAATGTATTAGGAATAAAGTTATATACTATTAAATATAACCATATTTATGAACTGAGCCCTTTGAGGCATAAAGAAACTTTGTGTATTTAAGAAATTTATGTGTCAACTATTTATTAAACAGAAAATATATGCAATAATAGATCGATTTGATTTATTATTTTTTTGAACGAGGGCCCCTACATGTAAATATTTTCACAGTTGCCATAATGCTTTTATTAAATATGCTTGCAGCCTACAAAAAAGAAATCACAATTTTAGAACTCTTGAGGTTAAAACACGGAATAATATTAAATGAAATGTATGACCACTGATATTTAAACATTGGTTGTTGTTGTTTTTTTTTTCCTCGTCTAAAGTGAAATTACTCTTATTAAGGGGAACATAATTAAAATTTTTGCAATATCACAAAAGAGATATCACATTTTCTTCCTCTTATTCAGATTAATTTATTAAATGAAATGTATGAGAGATAAAGCTATATATTATTAAATGTAACAATGTTTATAAATTGAGCCCTTGGTGTCATAAAGTAACCTTGTGCATTTAAGAAGAAGTTCAAATGTGTCAACAAAAACATGCTACTAATTAAACAGAAAATATACGAAATAAACAATCGATTTTCTGAATGAGCACTCCTACGTACAATATATTGCTATCTTCACGACAATGCTTTATTAAATATGCATGCAGTCTACAAAAGAGAACTCAAATTTTTTAGCATTCATATTATAATTGAGATTAAAACACAAAAAATGTAATAAATGAAATGTATGACAGGTAAAATATATACTATTAAATGTAACTACATTTTTAAAATGAGACATAAAGAAACTTTGTGTATTTAAGGAAAAGTTTATATGTGCCAATAAAAATGCTACTGTTTAAACAGCAAGTATACGCATTCGATTTGAAATTTTATATTCTGAGCGCACTTATATGCAAATATTTTTACAGTTACGACAATGCTTTTCTTAAATAGGTGCTAAGTTAATAGAAAATTAAAGCTAGGGCACTTTTCGGTTTTCAGATATCTAATGGATCTATTTTTTCTTACCACCGTGCCGCTAGACCTATTTCGTAAACTATTTTCCTATTGCGAGCTTTAAGGTTAATCTCCCACTTTTACATGTCGACAAATCGTTTGTTATATGCCGCGAAAAAAAGCCTGTTCTTGAGATTAAAACATAAATGAAATGTATGGGAGATAAAGTGATAGTTTGGGTATTATTAAATGTGCAACTTACCCAGAAATTTCGTTCCAAGCACCAGAGATTTCGATGAGTGAATGTGAGAGTTGGGCACACAGTAACAGGATGCATGAAACGACTGTCTGTTTCCATCTTGACCTACATTTCTTAATAACCTTCAAGAACATTCTGTACTGCAATTCGGCCCCCAATTGCTTCTCGAATACTTTGCTAGCAAACGTGGTTTTGCAACAAGATTCGGGTTGTTAAAATGCAGAAGTTGTCGCTGTTATTACCAGTTTCATTCTAGCATTGTGCAGCGTTTTTCGCTTACCACGTATGTATCTGTAAAATTAAGTGTCGTTATTAGTAATGGAAAAACGTATGCATCTGTTAAAACTCTACCAAGGTCTGCAAGCAAAAATGGGGGCTAACAAAATCATTATGGCAACTGTGAAAATATTTACATTTCAAGAACGGCCATTTTTTCTCGTTTAAAAACTCTTAATCTTTAACAGGAAGGATGTACGTTAATTTACATTATGAACACACATTATGACTGGTAAACAAGAACATCTCTCCCATGTACAAAACAATACCATCTTACAACAAAGGTGTCTTGTATAATGCTACAATTTAGAACCAAATTATAATTATTTACCTAAGTTGTAGGCTGTGCTTGTAGGCAATATTTCAGTCTTTTTAAATAGGCGCCTTACATATAAGGACCATGCTTACGTTTGGTTCATCGCTTTTAATTTTTTTTTTTGTCGGTCCTGGAGGTGTAGTGGTTACCATACTTGTCTCCTAAACCCAAGGTCGTGGGTTCGAACCCGGCCAGGACCGATGGATTTTTTCGGGGCGTAAAAATCCTAAGTATGGCTTCCTTCGGAAGGGAAGTAAAGCCGTGAGTCCCGTGTCGTACATTTACGAAAAAAGAACCTCCAGCCTGAAAGATAGGCCTCTGAGCAAAATTTGTCGGCCGTTTTACGCCCTGAATTGAATGGGACGCTGATGAACTGAGCTGTTAAAGAGCGTCCATAAATAAATCATTCAAAAAAAAAATCTTTTAATTTTATTGATTAAAGTCTTAAGTCACTGAGATTTCAGTTTATCAGCTAAAGAACATATTTTCAAGAGAACTGCCCATTTATCCCGAAAATGTAATAAATAAAGCTCGTTACTAATATTTGACATGAGCCTAACTCTGAGTTAGGTTAGTTTGTACTTCTTTAAAACAAAAGAATGCATATTTTACAAGGAAATTTGAATTCATGAGGTACTTTCACTAAGGCTTCTAGTCGAGTTCCTCAATTCGCACGAACTTAGTGCAAACTAATATTTTTATTACTTGTCTGAGTAGTTGTATCAATCAACTTATATTTAAAGACGTTAACCTGTCGTAGTGCAGGGCCGAATGGTTCTTAATTAGATAGCTTATTAGTGCCAATTGCTAAAAATATATTTTACTAGGCCTAAGTCTCATCATTCTAAGTGTCCTACTTATTACGCTAAAATTATTTTTCATGCAGAAGTGTCATCGAGAAGTTGCTCAGCACGAAGTATTTGAACTAACATCGACAAAAATGCTTGTTATTTTCCTTTGCAGATGACGAGCCCTACAGGTAACGCCCTTGTCTTTGGATTAAGAGGCAAGTACCTTCCTATGTTACATCCATGAAAGTACAAAAACTTGGCAAATATATTGCTATAATGTAAATAATGCTTAGCACTTTGGGATTAATATCTTGTTTAAAGTGTACACTTATATCCATATTATCTCAGAAAATAGCATCTTAAAATTGTGAGATGGAGATGGACCAAAAATGGGTTGTTTAAACACATTACCTCCCTGGCACTGTTAAAAGAAAATACCGGAATATATGATGCCTTGTTTGTTGCAGCAGAAAGAGGCTGGACTTGCAGAAGAATTGGCGGCTCAGCGATGATCGTCAGAACTTGTCCTCTCATCATACAACTTGCTGTGCCGCCTGCGGTCCGGGAACAGCAGCCAAGTCAGTCTTGGATTAGCAGTAGTAAACAGTGCCTTGAAGAGACTACCTCACCTTTTGTTGAACTCTACACTGAATAAATAAGCGAAAAAATGTGTTTTATTACCCTTTTCCTTTCCTATTGCAAAATGGGCAAACAAAGATGAAATGGGTTGGTAGGTGGAGGATTGATAAAACACTTTTCCGCCCAAGGTAATTTCCTTTACGTGGGCCAGAAATGGGCTGCTGGGGGAAGGGGGTGGGCAGGGTATTTTAGGGATTAGCACTATTTCTTTCATTTTCCGAAGGACCCAAAATGGGCTCTTAGGACGGTGACGTAGTAGAGTAGAGGTATTTCCTTCTAAAAGTTATTGTCACCTTCCCTTAAAGCGAAGGCTGTCATTGCAAACAAATTCTTAAGGTGCTCTTAACTTACTATGCAAAATAAGATTATATATTTGCTTAAAAAAACTAATATTTCCAAACATTCTCTCAGATCATTTAATGCTTTACGAAATCATCTACGGAGTGACGATATCAAAAGGCTGAAACCAAGGTAGCTGGGCATCGATCTCCTTCAGCCTATCTGCCAAAGAACGAACTCACGTAGCCTACATGCCAAAAGCAATTTCCCTAGCGTCTTTTAAACTTTAGGAGTAACGCTACACTGGTCAACATTAATTCTGCGGTATAAAGGAAAATATGTGACTTTAATGGAAATTGGTGCCCTGATTTCAAAAATCGTCCGTTTTCGGTTATCACATCTAGTTTTATATGTGCGTATATGTCTATGGTGCTAAATTCATTCAGCTTATACAGCTTACTGCTACATTTCATTATGTTATTCTAAATTTGTCGATTTTCTTCCTAATCGGCTCACTTCCATCCTCCCCATCACCCAGGTGTTTATGTTTATATTCCCAGCAATTATCAGTTTTGTTCTATGAGTCAGGTCTATTTTCTTGTGAGATATTTATGTTTATATTTACAGCTATCATAGATCTCAACTTCAGTTGAGCTGAAAACTTGTGTTAATACGCACGTTCGTCTTCTGTATGTGTAGTGCTAAGTATGACTTCTGCATCAGGATTACGCAGGAGACAGTCTACAAAGTTCTCAGAAGTTTTGTTACACTTGTGAGTGTTATATGTTTGACGGGACACACAAACAAACTATATTACTCATATTTCAAAGAGAAAGTTGGTGATCCGGATAAATCGTTTGCGCCTCACGTAACGGTTGCGTTGAGGGATTACGTTGTTGGTATGAAGGAAAAAGGAAGGCAATGGCTTTTGCCAACCAATGATATGGAGAGAGCAACAGAATCACCATGACCATTGTTACTTTTGTATGTACAAAGTTGCTGACTACAACAAACAAAATAAGGTAGGAATTAAATATCCAAATCTGAACTCAGCTACATGGCCTATCCCTCATGAGCCCGAACTACCCATACCTACATCACTAACAGACCTTAATTTTAGTGAATCTGAAAGCAGCTTTGTGATTTCCGACAATGAGTTGGTTTCTGATCCAGAAGAATGTGACAGTTCACCACAACATTTTTAAATGATTATGTGAGGGATTTAGGCCTCATAGAACAAAAAAGTGAATTACTGGGCTCAAGACTACAGAAGAAGAATTTGTTATCGCCTGGCGTTACATTTTCGTGATATAGGAATCGCGAAATACAGTTCCACAAGCACTACGCAGAAGATCAACTTGTGTTTTGTGTGCATGTGTGTAATGTTATTCAACAGTTGGGTAGGGACGCATATGAGCCAAGTTGATGACGACTTTTTATTGATTTCTCCAAAAGAAGTCTTTAGGCATTGTTACTTCATAATGGCAATAGCTTCAATACCGCTTGCACATTCTTACAAACCTAAGAGAGTCTTATGAAACTCTGAAGCGTTTTCTTGAGAGAGTTAAGTAAATTGATGAAAGATGTTAATTTTACCAACTCTATGAATGAAATTGAAAAAGATGCGTGGAATGAATTCAAAGAGATTGTTAAGAAATTTCTGGGCCATGTGAAAGACCCTCAATACAAAGAAATTGTCAGAAATATGCTGGAATTTTTCAGACTGCTTGGCTGTAATATGAGTTTGAAGCTTTCCTCAAATCATGTCTTGATTACTTCCTATCGAATTTAGGAGCAACCAGTGAAGAGCAAGGATGGCCTATTACTGCATTTTCATGGGAAAAGAAAAAGGGGTACACAAGCTAACTAACATACATTCGCAAATTCAGGTACGCTTTCATGTTGTTCTTCTTCTTTATTTTCTTTAAAAGTTGTATATAAATATGTAATATTTTTGCAAATTTTACAATTATATTTTCATTGAACATTGTCATATTGCCAAAAAGAGATGTGCCACGGAAAAACGGAATGCATTTTTGAATTCTGCGCACCGAAATTAGTAAAAGTCACCTATTTCTAATCGTGCCGCAGAAAAAAAAAAATAATTTGTAACCTAGTGAGCTACCTACCAACTAGCGCTTTTAAAAGATACAATGAACTGTTAGGGGATATTTTAATTTGAGCCAAAAATGGGCTGTTAGAGGGGATATTTTAGTGGAGTAGTGGCATTTTCTTAAAAATTAACTTTTAGGGGGTGAGCGATGTATTTTTGATTGACAACCAATCATACTTTCATACTTAACGTCACAATACCTCGGCTATTAGGGGTTTGGTGGGATATTTTTGGGAATAGAACCGTTTCCTTCATGCTTAACGTGACAATATCTTAAAAAATGGGCTGTTAGGTGATGGGTAGGATATTTTAAAGTTTTCTTTATACTTAATGTGTATCCAAATGACCAGAGGACAAAAAAGGGGGGGCTGTTAGGAGGGTGAGTGTTTTAATTTTGGAGTATCGCCGATTCCTTCAAGCTTAACGTGACAATACCACAAAAATGGGCTATTAGGAGGTTGTGCGACGTATTTTTGATTGACAGCCTATTCCCCGTGACAATACCTGAGCTGTTAGGGGAGTGGCTGATATATTTTTGGAGTCGCGCCGATTCCACGTGGCAATACATGGGCTGTTAGAAGGCTGTATTTTTGGAGTACTGCCGAATCCTTCATAATTAACGTGACAATGTATGGGCTGTTAGGAGGGTGTATTTTTGTTTGACAGCTGATTCCTTCATACCTAAGTGATAATACATGGACTGTTAGAAGAGTGTATGGAATAGAGCTCATATTTACCTTAAAAAATGAACGGGTGTGAGAGAAGGCCTCTTGTCAGGCAAACACACATACGTACTGGCATAGTAAGTCGAGATATACGGCCAAAACGCTCAAGTCAGCCTTGGACTAGAAGAAGTAAAGTTCATCGCAAAGATGCTTACTAAATATGTGAAAGAACATGTCTTAGCACTTTTGGAAACTGCTTCACATTTATGATGTTGAGTTAAACTCAACACTTATGAGAAAACATGCTTTTATTTACTGCTTTCTTTCCGCTAGCAAGAAATAGTTGGCACTGCTCAGAGCAGGTGGAGAGCATGGAAGCAATAGTGATTGAATCAATCATCACAGGGTGTGTATGAGAGGGAGCCTTAAACTCTTCACAAATGGGGTAAAATAATAATTTTGTATTTGTTTGCCACAGTGCATTTGAATTTCCCGCCAGGAGCATTCTGATTGGCTGGGGGCGGGGCCTAGGAGGTCACGTGACAAGAATGGCGCCATCTGATTGGCGGGCTATACTACTGCCGGCTGTCTTTCCCAATTGATACCTTCAGGACTCCCATTTTGGAGGAGTCTTGTGTGGTTTCTATTCACCTAAGTCTCGTCTAAGCAAAATATAGGTCTTGAAACTCCAAAAATTTAAATTTCGTGTATTTTGCATCCTTGACGCATCAACATCACTCGCTACTCTCCAATACAAATTTGCACCAATCGAGTGTCTTTTTATATTCGAACCCTAAACTTCACAGAATTCTGTAGATGGACAAATTAGAAGCAGTGTATAATATTTTAGTTCTTAAAGCATCAGTTGCGTGCTGTTGAAAATTGTCGATACCACCTGTGGTGCCTCAGTAGTTAAAAAGGCGTCAAAAACTATTAAAAAATCTCCACGGTTTTAAAATTCTGATACAACACTGCGTACAATCCTCGTCAACTTCATATAAGTTAGTAGTAATCTTTTTGGGAGGTGCGATGTGTTTTCTAGGTGACACAAAAACTGTGCTAAGTTTTCTAGCCTCACCGCAAATGCGAGACACAATAGCTCTGCTAACACCACGTGCCTTTGTAGTCAGTAGCTGCGCATTTTTAAAATCCAGTATATTTGCTCCTCCTCATCTTATGAAAGAAAATATTACTCTAAAAATAATCTTGCAAAGGATTATCACGAGGAAATGGACAGCGCTGTTACTAGAAACTGGTTCGCTGATACCTATTACCGTACATTTCTCCCAACATTTAAAAACAAAGATGTGTACGTTTCACTTGAAAAACCTCTTTCCAAAGTGACTGGATAGAATTGGAAATTGGTCTGTGCACATGTACAAACCACTGAAAAAAGATACTGGGAATAAATAGACATAATTAGTGATTGGTTCATTATAAATTTAGAGAAAATGAGGACCAGTTTGCAATATCTGAAGGAGAAGAGGCCGCCACTGGCGACAAAGACTGTTCTTCTTATCTCCGTCTCCGCAGCAATGCCTAAAGGAATCGCGAGCGAGAGCTAACAACCAATGGGCAACTTAAATCTATGGTCTATAGTTTTGTTTTTAAATAGTGTTTAATCCTCATTTTTATATGGCAGTGGACACTGATGATATGTGAGATGAAATGATAAATAATGGGAAAGGACATTCCAGGCCTAAGCTTAATGACATTTGCATTTATGACGGAGGAAAACCTTTAAAAAAAAAAAAAAAAAAAACACTTAAGGAGGAGGGTTGTGGTGGGAATCAAACCCCAGACCTTCCGCTCACGAGTCCGCGCCTCAACGACCTCGGCCACCCGTGGCGGTCTTACTATAGTATTCAAACTACCATTCTTTTTTACATTGCATCATCGTTTATTATAACCTTCATTGCATGTACTAAATGTGATCACATAGCACGAGACCTTTTAGTATCGTCGTGTAGCAGACGTGGCCGAGGTCATTAAGGCACGGTCTTGTGCGCGAGAGGTGTGGAATTCGATTCCCGCCAGGATTGTCATCCCTCAATGAGGTTTTTTCCAAATTTTTCTCAGTCCTCATAAATGGTAAATGCCGGAGGGGTACCCTAAACTTAGGTTTGACACGTCTCCTTCTTAAAAAATTCTTTCCCAATTTATCATTTCATTTCATGATCATCAGTGTACAACGATACACCGCCTGTGATGCTTCAGTAGTAAAGACGAGTGTTAAACAATTTAAAAAAAGTGGCTATAGTTTTAATATTAAAAATTCGTATTTTCAGAATGGTCCCATTCTTATTGCGTGCATGTTTATAGAATTCATTTTTTATTATAATCTTACAATAAAAAATCTCTTTGGAAGATCTATATTGGAAAAACAAAGAGAAATATAGGCACACGTTTAGAAGAGTATTTCAGGAACGTAAAATATAAACATACAGATAAATCAGCTGTGGCATATCATTTTCGGACAACACGATATTGTGAAGATGGATTTATTAAAAGAGACTCAGGGACATACAGAACTGGACACTTGGGGAAAAATTTACATTCATAAACACAGAGATCGATTAATGGAACTTTGATATTCCAAAGGTAGAAAACACCAACTTTTAAGTACATTAAAACACCACCAGGGCGGTGCTTCAACTCTACAGAGCCGTTGGATTCTCCAATCAGTCGTACCCTTGGCCGAAGATGAAGACGAAGGTCTTCGAAACAGGTTCCAAATATCACACAAGTGAAGCAAAGAGTGTTTAGTACGACATATATCACATGAATTTATTCATACCCTCTCTTTATTTAAAACCGCTGCATGGAAGAACAAATCTTTTGAGAATGTTTTCTTTAGATATGATAATGCATCTTCAGTTTGTAAATTGCCTGCTCATCAGTGAAATATTCCATTAAATAATGCTCATTTTAGAGTGATGTTTGCGAGGTTCTTTTATATAGCACTCCAAATAGTCTTTGGTGTTACATTAAATACCACAATGCTATCTTATGCTTGAGCTGAACTTTTTTTTTTTTTAACATTGTAAGGTTGTAAACTATTTTCAAAACTTCATTGAAATAATTGATTAACTTGATCATGAATCATTTCAAAGGAAGAAATTTTTGAAAAGTTTAACTCACTCTAAAACTATAGCAGTTTCAGTTTGGTAGGTTAAGTTTGTTGTTTCATCAACCTGCAGGGAAACACAAATGGCAGCACTAATATAATGGGTCAATTTCTCAATATAAACTTCAAATATGCAGTCTAGCTTCTCGTTCTGCATAATATTTCAAAAATATGCACGATTAAATGACCATGTAAAACAGTATAAAGATAACAAGCTGTTTTTCTGATACTTCTGTTTGGATGTGACCCTTCAAAGCTAGTTCATAAAAGTTTGAATAATACCAAAAAATGGCAGTTCATGGCTAAAAAAAAAAAAAGATTTTTTCAATATGAAAATATATTCTTTAATATAATTAAATATGAAATGCTAGTTTATAAAAAAATTGTAAATATTACATAAATGCCAAATCATGGATAAAAACAGACTGAATCAATACAAAAATATTCTTTAATATCATTAAATATGAAGTGTTAGTTCATATAAAATTTTAGATATTGATATAAATGCCAAATCATGGCTAAAACAGACTGAATCAATACAAAAATATTCTTTATTATTATTAAATATGAAATGTTAGTTCATATACAATTTTAAAACATTACTACAAATGCCAAATCATGGCCAAAAAAATCAGATATATCAATAAAGGTCTTTAATGTTTGCTATTTTTTGCACCATCTCATTGTACTGCTTCATAATGGTACACAGCTATGACAACATATTAAAGTCTACTTTTTCTCTAATGCCTATGTTTGAAGAAGAGCATCTGACGTTACAATTAAATTGCATGAGCAATCTAAAATATATCTGAACCCATTATATAAAAAAGCTAAGTAGTTTTTAAATAACATCCAGTGCTGATACTTCAGTAGCAAGGCCTGAAAAAAGAGAATAAAAAGTGTGTTAAAACACTTGTGAATAAATCCTGATTTGATTCCTTTCTTATAAAAATTAACACTATATTTTTTTTATATCTTTAAATCAATGGAAGCAAAATCAAACAGTTCCTGATAACAGTTTAAAAATATTTTCATTTCCAAATTATTTTATCTTGAATGTTTCAATGCTCATTTAATGTTCATTGTAACTATCACTAAATTTGTATAATGAACTTTATGCTATTTTCAATAGCTGTTCAGCTAATATTAAGCACAAGTTCTTAAGAGGGCCATCCAGAAAGTAAGGTTACAACATTTATGTAGGATCGAAAAATGCTTGTATTTAATTGAAATTCACAGGATACTTCACAAATATATTAAACCATTTTTCAACGTAATCGCCATCGAGATCGATACATTTCTGTAGTCGGGGCACCAGCTTTTTCAGCCACTTATTCACAGCTTCCTCGACCTCTTGACAGTTGGAAAAACGTTTCCCACCGAAAAACGCCTTTAGTTTAGTGGAAAGGTAATAGTCCAAAGACGCCAAGTCGGGTGATCAGGGGGGTGGGTGAGAATATCCCATCCAAACGATGTCAGCAGCTGTTGTGAAACTCGTGCGATGTGGGGGCTTTGCGTTGTCATACAGGAGGCTGACTCCCCGGGTCAGCATTCCCCTTCTGCGGTTTTGATTGGCTCTTTGGAGTAATGGTAGTCCCTTTAGGCATAATATCACCAAAAGGACCCCCTTATGGTCCCCCAAAAACAGATGCCAAGACTTTTCCGGCTGAAGGGGTCGTTTTGAACTTTTTGGTGGCTAAGGAAGATGATTCGACGCCACTGAAGTGATGGTCTTTTGGATTCTGGCGTGTAGTGACACACCCCATCCCCCGTCACTATAGAGTTCAGTTAAGCTTCTCCCTCCGTGCAAAATGATAAAAAAAAAAAAAAAAAAAAAATTCACGCACGGCGTTTGCGCGTTTTTGGTGGTGCTCCGGTGCGAGGATTCTGGGCTCCCATCTCGCACACAACTTCTTGTAACCAAGTTTTTCCGACACAATATCACCAAGGAGACTTCGAAAAATGTCAGGAAATTCTTTGTGAAGGTCATTAGCTGTAACGCGGCGCTCGTTTCGCACTTATTCTTAAATTTTTTGCACAAATTTGTCACAAACCACTGATGGTCTTCCACTCCTTGCCTCGTGAGTATCAGTACGGCCTTCTCTGAACAATCCATGACATGTTATCGACTACCATAAACTTTCAGAGCTTCCGATGGATATTCGCAGCGTATTGTTCTGCAAAGTTAAAAAACGACCGCAGGGATCTCGCACGGACGGGAGGTGGAGGGAGCGAGCGACGACATCGGAAGAATTTACTGTGACTGAATAAAATGACCGCCACCAACCCCATGGGAACAAACAAACTGGCCGTTAGGATCCACCCTACACGCCAGCTGCGCCAACTTAGAAACAAATCATTTTCCCCGACATCAGAAGCCCTTACTTTCTGGATGGCCCTCGTATTAAAGAGGCCTATAGAATCTTTGCCTCTTAAAAGATACATCTTAATGCTGCCCACTATATCTCCATAACGACAATCACTTTTATTTTGAATTCTATTACCAAAACTTTCTGTTCCAATCCAGTCCCCCCCCCCTATTTTATGCATCCAGAACTACCATTAGCGGAGAGACGCTTTTTATGGCATTCTTTACTGTTTAAGAGTTTCTCCATGGCAACTCCCTGTTGTAGATTATCAATGAGTTTACCTAAGTCTTGTTATTCGTCTTACTAATTCGTGATTCGATATTCTCAGTCTTTCAAATTTTTTTTATGCATATATTATTCCAGCTACTTTTAAAAAACATTTTTTCCCCCGCAATTTCACCTTCTGTGAATTATTTCATCGACTTGTACATTTCCCAGACAGCTTGATAACTTGCAAATAGTACACTATTTGCCATTTCATCATCTGAATTATTTGTTATGGAATGCGACCCTTTGATAGCTTCTTTTAATTGTTATAAATGTCTTTCTCGACGTAGCCTAAAATAAAGGATACACATCCTGTTCAATTGTGAAACTGTTGAACGTGTTTAATATTGAACAATGTCTCTTTTCTGTTATAAAAAATTACTTTAACAATATATTTTGTTTAACTCTAATCATTGAATTAAAAATATTTAATATTGAAACGCCTACCTGTTAATTTGTTGTGTTCTTTATGGTAGGTTTCACAATGCCGTCTGAATTGGAGCATACCAAAACATTTTAAGGTATAAAGAAATATTCTTCTCCCAATCACTGCTAAACAAGCCGAGGTCTTGTTAAAAACGTAAACGGACTGACTGGTTTCATCACACACTCTCTGAGGGTGCAAGCGGGTGGTACTTGTAGAGTGCAGCATGGGTTGCGTATGCCATAACTCTAGGAGTCTAGGTCGACCATTGGTTTAGAGCATCGGCGAATAACAGTCCGTTACGTTGCCCGACAAGGTTTCGCGCTGCACACGCGACGCGATCATGTACGAAAACACGAAACACATTTGTCAAGAAATTAGGTACTTAGTGCACAGACAAATATAAAGTATACGTGGTTAAAATTGTTGACGGTGGCTTATATGACCGTAAGGTACCGTTCCTTTATATAAATATCAGCGGCAACTCGCTATTCCGAAAACAGGTAAAATGCTACTTGTGAAAATAGATACTATAATAATACTTTTTTTTTTTAAATCTTATCGTATTTATTGTAGATGAGGTAGATTCTGATATCCTTAAGAGCTGCAAATCTGCCAATTATGTCATAAAAAAATCGGGTTGTTCCTACAGTTTGCAAAGATCTATGTTTGACCAGGGATGACAAACTTTTTGGGGAAAGTTTGTTCTTTAAGTATGTTTTATTCTGTTTAAATAAGACAAATTTCTTTCTAAGGATACACTAGCGGACGGCTGAGACACTACAAGCGAAAATAGTGTAAAAGCTTCCTGGAATACGTCTTGGTAAACGCCACTTATTCGCAGCATTTCCAATTTTTTTACAGTACTAATATAACTGTAATCAATATCATAAAAAAGGTCCAGTTAATTTTGGGTTTCCTAAGTATGAATCGGTACATTCAACCAAATGAGGGAAATTCTCCCTACAATACTCTTTGAATGTTTTACTGTCTAAAAAGCTAGAGACACTAGTTTGTTTAAATATTGAAATATATTTTTAATTTGCTACAGAACTTTGCCAATTTTTTCATAAAGCAATAACTTGTACTTTAGGAAAAGGTTTTCATCAGATAATTGAGTATGTTGTGTTTTATAGTTAGAAATATTTTTCACTTTTGCATCACGAAATATATTAGTAAAACACTCTTCATTTCTTTTACTATTTATCACCTCACATGTACGCAGAAATTTAGGGATACAATATTTTACTTTATTTTGTGTTCATCGCACAAAATATCAGTTAGGTTGAATATGTCATAAAATATATGTATTATGCATTCAACACGGGTGGTATGAAAAAGGTTAATCAGAAGCATGTCAATTGTTCGTGCGGCATGGTTAGCGTTTCATTGTCGACACGTATTCGCCTGTAGACATTGCAGAATAATGTGGTGCCATTCGGCACATGAAGTAATTTCTAAGTAAACTATATTAATTCTTAAAAATTACTTGTTTGGGCAGTTTTAGTGACATTGTTTTTAGATATTTTTGTGTGCGGCACTTACCACAAATTGTTCAGCAGAATGCCTGTTTTCTGCTCTTTAAACGCTGTAGTCCTACTCGCGCGCTCTAAAGTTTGTCTGATAAGAGATTGAACGCCTTGTTCATTCTTCGCCATGAAGCTGACCACCTAACCGTACAGACAGAACAATATCCATGGTGCTCCAGCGAACGGCAGTAGAGAAAGCCGAGCACAGCGGGATAGTGTGACTTTAACAACTTAACCTTACAGACAGTACGTGCCTGATGCACCAGTCATGAAATGAGATGGGGGAAAAAGGGGGGAAGAAGAAGAAGAAGAAGAAGAAGAAAGAAAGAAGAAAAAAAAACTGAGCGAAGTGGTAGTGTGACTTAAACAAATACAAGCGAATATAAGTCATAATGCACAGAAACAAACCAATCTTAGGCAAAAAGTTAACTTTCGAGGAAGCATGTTTAGGAAAAATGAAACTCAAAACTAATTCATTTACACATACTCTAACCTAAACCTAACCTGGGGTAAATCTTAGAAACCAGTGGTTTGCTGCGGCGAGCTATGGCCTGACGGCGTACGCTAGCCTCATTTTCGTAAATATAACCTGATAGCGGGATTGTGTTAGCGGGTAAATCGTTGTAGTGGTGGCACATCTACTTTACTCCAGCAAAACGTACGTTGCGACATCTAGCGGCAGAAATCGTAAGCAACTAGTCATGATAAATAAAATGAGTGCAACAAGGACTAAGTGTTGGATGAGGAAATTTCTGTAGTTTTGGGCACGGGAACTTTTTCATTTTTGTTGCGAACCGTAGCTAATGTTGCCTTTAAAATTGACTTTCTAGGGAGCATGTTAGTGGTTAATTACATTCAGTATACAGCGAAATCAAATTGAAAACGGTAATGTAGCAATGTAACACTCCACGCTACTAAGAAGCCGATATTTTTAGAAGAGGCCCGATAACATCACAACTCTGAACTGTGGAACTAAGGAGGCGTTTGGTTTTCTCCATTGCCGTTCGTGAATGGAGGCGTGACTAGTACACCAGGCTAAGGCACTAGATTTTTTTTTTTTTTTTTTTTTTTTTAATGGATTTATTTATGGACGCTCTTTAACATCTCAGGTCATCAGCGTCCCATTCAACTCAGAGCGTGAAACGGCCGACAAATTTTGCTCAGAGGCCTCTCTTTCAGGCTTGAGGTTCTTTTTCGTGCCGTAAATGTACGACACGGGACCCACGGCTTTACTTCCCTTCCGAAGGAAGCCATACTTGGGATTTTTACGCCCGAAAAAATCCATCGATCCTGGCTGGGTTCGAACCCGCGTTTTGGGCGTAGGAGGCAAGTATGGTAACCACTACACCACCAGGACCGACAAGGCACTAGAATAGATGAGTATTCTCGTCAGCCATTTTTACTCCTTTATTTCGGAGCAACAGTTGCGGAACGCAAACAGGCAGACGCTTGTAGCACCGTTTTCAAGCGGTGTATATAAACGCAATTATTTAAATTTTAGGCATTTTTTTTAGATAAGTTGCTTAACTGAAAAATATAAATATAATTATAATCTATAATTTTATAACTTGTTATGATTAAATACAGAAATTATGATATTGACTTTTTATATACATATAATGTATATGTAATGTGTTGCACAATTCATTATTTATAAATCACATAAAATTAAACAAAAGTTGTGTTACGTACGTATACGTGTGTACAATACGTAGGTATGTATATGTTATACAAATTATAGGTTATGTTTCTTTCATAGTAACATTGATACTCATAAAAACAATTGACACTCAAATATATATCAAATATTTAATATTTTTATAAAGTTACTTAATTATCATTGTTACTTATAACTACAACTATTACTATTATAATCAATATGTACCTATACACCGATGAATTGAGCGTCCGTAAATAAAACAAAATTACGTACCTATACCTAGTAAACACTACCTATACGGAGCTAAATTGTATTTTTATTTTACACGCAATATATTTCAGTCTTTTAATTATCACTATAAACACTTTTTAAGTCACTTATTAATAAAAATCCACTATTTTTAATGCACAAAACGATTAAAAACACTGAACAAATACACAGTAATACATCCGATCAGTAGCGTCAGTTAGCACCAATGGAGTGAAAATGGCGGATGAGAATACCTACATCCATATTGCTCTAACCAGGCACTTACTGCCTGTAAGGTTAAGTCTTCAAAATGCAGCACGCGGATAATTTACCAACTAAGACACTGGCCTATTAGCTCATCAGATAGAGCATCATGTTTATGAGGTCAGGGGTTCGATTCCTAACGGGCTGACATTTTTTATTCTCTTGTAATCTTCATAATTTGTGTTGTACATTGTTTTTAGTGCAATAAATGTTACTTTTTAGGGAGGACAACACATGTTAGGTAAGAAAAATAAAAAAAAAAAAAATCATGCAAAACTTAAAAGTGTTAAAAGCATATGCCTTTTTCCTTTTGGTTGCACCTCCAATCCCACTTCTTCCGCTGCTGCTTGGGACTGGAGCAGCAGCTATAATCGTCCTGTCTGTATTGACCACGACTGTTGATGACTGTCAACTATATGCTCATGAGTTTGATATTGTGAAGCCACATGCAGATTTCTGTGAGAGGTGAGTTTTCTGATTGAAATCTGTAGTTTTTTTTCTTCTTCTTTATAACTCACTCTCTTACATAAAGCTAATGTCCATCTAAATTTTAATAAAGGTTTAATGAATCAATTATCTGTTATTTTACCATATTGTTCTTCTATCTCTTCTTGATTCTTGTGATATAGATTTATTATTGTTTTATGCTTATGTTTATTACATTAATTTGTTTGCTTATGTATTTTTTAATTTAACTTAGAAGCCATTCATTTTGTTTACTTTACTATTACTTTAAATATCTGTGTATATATCTTGTATTATTCACTGTATTAAGTAGGGCTGGTTGGGTGGAAAAGATTATGGCCTTAATTCAGCTAGTTAAAAAACTTACCACAAGTTCACTTATCACCCATGCCTCAATAATAAGTTTAAACAAACTTTTAAACAATACATCATCATCTTAACACGAAAAAATTTAGTTTGCAAATTGTTGAAACTAAATAAAATAGACCCCAGACCTAAAGAAAAAAATTATTGTACATATAAGATTAATTGTAGAGACTGTGATAAGGTGTATATAGGCAAAACAAAAAGAAATTTGGGAATCAGATTGAAAGAGAACTGGAGAAATATTAAACAAAAACAGATAGAAAAATCAGCGATGGCAGCACATTTTTGGAACAAACACCATGAAATAGAAAAGGACATCACATTGTTAAAAGCAGTCAACACCCAAAGGAATTCAATATATGGGTAAACATTTTTATAAAGAAGTATGAGCATAGGATCATGAATTTCCATATCCCAGAGGCAGATAATATTTTGTTTAAGTTAATTAACAGACCACCAGAGAACCCACAGTCACTTACATCGCCAACATAATTTGATCTGTCTGTCATTTATGCTTGATAATGTGAGCAAGGTCTCATGAAACACGTCCCACTTTAAATTTTAAAAGTTTTAAGACTGGAATGTAAGGAGTGTTTTTGTGTGTTAACATGATTTTAAGTAGTTTTATTTTTAATCTACATAAAATCATTTTTATAGTTTGTAATGCATTAATTCAGCTTAGAAATAAATTTGCATAGCTTATATTGTTAATGATAAGGTTTAGACTTTTATATAATCCATCCTTATGTCAGGTTCAATGAAATACCATTTTCCATGTTTTACTCTTGTCACCTTATTTATCATATTTTAAGATATACATACTACAATAGAGCAACAAACAGGTTCAATGAATGGTGAACTTACCGCAAAGATTGCTACCAACAGCAATGTACAGGTATCCTTTATCTCCAAATTCTTCACCCCAAGAATTACGTACGATGTAATAAGGCTCTGGACCACTCCTATCATATCCAACAATCTGCACTGCATGGTTAATATACTCAGGGGAACCATCACAGTGAAACTGAATGATGCCTCCTAGGTAGTTCTGCCAATTGAGTGCATTCACTGCAACCACTAATGGCCCATGGTAAGCTAAGAGACTCAGCATCACTTCTTCTGAACCAACCAAGCTAAACATAAATTATTTTGAAAATGAATCGGTGCATTTAATAAACAAAGCATTAACATTACAGGTACTCATTTTTTAAGTAAAAAGAACTCATTCTACTTCAAAAGGTCCAATATTGCAGGTACTTTAGTATACAGAAATTATGGAATGAAAGATGATAACAGACAGATGCTACGACAACATAACATAGCAGTTCAAGTTCAGAGGGGATAAAGTGACCATATTGTCTTTTGAAACCAAGGAATGCTTTTGGTTAGTTTGTTATTAGAATTAGTTCAAAGTAACCTTATAGTACTCAAAAAACTTATCACCAACAAGTTTCTGATTACCACATATCCAAACTGTGATCATATATAGAGGGAAGGGAAAAATATCTACAGCCTGCAGTATTTTTATCATCAAACTATTCAGTAATCATGAGAGGCCATTGCTTCCTCTTCATCACACAGTCTGCAGAATTGGTTTGCCTTTATCCTCATTTTATGTATATGCATTTTCAGACTGCAATGGCCCATCAGCAGATCATTTAACACTTTTATTTGTATATGTTCAGTTTCAAAATGTCAGTAGCAAGCAATAAAATAGATTTCTCCATCATTTGCTTTCCATATTACTTCTATTAATGTATATCCAATATTGATATCCTTTTCTTACCCACTCCTCAATAGATATTTAATCTGTGAATACTGGAATTCCACATACAGGTTCAGGTGCAAGAATGCTTTTCAGATCATTTTCTAAATACAATAATTGCTATTACATTGCCAGGCATTTCCTTATGCCTTTGCACTCTTCCAACTATTACATTATTTCGTTCTGCAGTTTAATAAGCTTTAGTAGACAATTCCAATTCAGTTTTGACATGATATTGTGACATGCATGAGCTTTGATAGCAGCCTGGCTGCCAGAGAAATTTCAGATGTTGCTACCTCCATAAGCCTTTCTCAAATTCTCTGATAAAAAGTTTAATAGAATGTATTTCTCCCATAAGGCATAAATATTGTATTTTGAAGTTTCTGCTGGATTTCAGCTCCTGGTCTGCAAATGAGCTTGAAAAATAATGAAAGCAATATTTGTTGTTGATTTGGTTTATTTACAGATGCTCTTTAATATCTCAGGTCATCAGTGTCCCATTCAATTTAGAGCGTGAAATGGCCAACAAATTTTAGTCAGGGGCCTCTTTTTTCAGGCTTGAGGTTCTTTATAGTGCCGTAAATGTATGACAGGGGACCTATAGCTTTACTTCCTTTCTGAAGGAAGCTATACTTAGGATTTTTACACCCAAAAAAATCCATCGGTTCTGGCTGGGATCAAACCCACTATCTTGGGTTTAGAAGGCAGTATGGTTACTACTACACCACTAGGACTGATATGAAAGTAATAAAATATGCCTTAGCAAATAATATCACAATTTTTCTCTGCAGCCCAAAATGCACACATTTTCCTTTTACAAGTTCCTTTCCTTCTCAGTAGGTACAGCTGACATAACTTCTGGCTGTGCTCAAATTTTTACAATGTATGCATCATCATGCATCATTAACTTCAATGCCCCCATTGTCTGGTCTGAAACTATTTAAACTTAATGTCACTTTTAGTTCTGTTATGTTCTTATAATTATTGTTTGTCATTGGCTTAAGAAAAATATTCCAGATTTTATTATCTTGCAGCCCTGACCTCAACCTTATATTACAATTGTGGTCAGTTCTTGAGGATATTGTTCATAAGAAAAGGCCCCCCAATCTCAAGTGATCCCTGGAATTTTCTAGAATCTAATACAAATAATATTTGAAGGTCCACTTCATTGATAATTTTTATAATTTATTTAATTTTGTTAACAAATTATCTGCTCTACCCTTGCCCTTTGGCTCATAAGCAGTTTCCTGCTGGAATTCAGAAGACTTGGGTCAGCTATATCTAAATAACATTAAACTAAACTTTATTCATAAAGGGTATAAAACAGTCTAGTATTTAATATAAAGAACATTTAAAATTAAAGCAAATAACTATTTCTTTGTGCATGATTTTCAAAATTCACCTCCACAACTTAATTTATCACTTATATTTTCATCTTAGAGTTACCTACATAAAATAGTCTATTGGTCTCAATACATCATAACCCCCAGTGATACATGTATTTGTGACCCACCCATATTTTATATATTTCACTTCCTATCCCATATTAACATTATTATCAAGTTTTCTATTCCTCTATACTTAAATTCTGTTCTTTATTGTACCCTCTAATCTTCCTTTACCATTTCTCTTCAAGCTTGCCTAAATAGGTTCCCCTTGATTTTATATTTGTATCTCTTTTTATTCCCAGAATCTTCCTAATTAATATATCTTCTAAAGTATTATCTGATCCTTGTTTCTGTCCATTTTTTACTGTAATGCATTTTTCTTCCTATGTGCTTTCCATTGATAAAGTTTTGCTGGTCTTTGTCACTGAAGAACATGTTTTCTTTTTAGTTATTTTGTATATCTGCATTCAAAGATTGCAGTTTTCTCTTTTTAATGTTCTAATTTCAGCCTCAGCTATAAAGAAGAGGAACTTGGCAATAGAATGTTTGTGCAAGAAATGCAGAGCACTACAATACCTAGTCTATTATCTTATTATGCTCTGTCACAACATTAATAATGGATAGCACTAATGAAAAACATATCATTAAATAGAATTATGAAATTTACTGAACTATTATGAAAAGCCCCTTTGACTTTTAAACAGGCTTTAACATGATGTGATGAATAATTAATATAGGCACTGTCACATGTATAAATTTCTCACTGCTACCTATCCTTAAAATATTGTTGTATATGTCCAGCCTTATCTGCATTTTATTGGAAAGCTCAAGTGTTATTTCTGAATGAAGGGTTCACAACTCTCTTTAAAATTATATTTTTGTACACTTCACCATTTGTTCCCACACCTCTATTGCAACCCCCTTACTACATTATAGGTGATATGTGATAATGGTCTAATTAACAATGAACAACTTCTTGCTGGTTTGGGATTATTCTCTTTAATTGTGAACCATTTTTCACATGAGAATATGATATTTTTCCACCTATTGTTGATACATAAGCAGAGGAGGATTTTTATTTTCTACAGTCTATCTTCAATTGAGGTGTTAGCAGTTGACTAGTGCCTCAATGATAGCTCAACATCCTAGATTTCATCCACTACACTAATTTTCTGGATGTTCATCTCATTTGTAACCACTTTCATGTAGATTTCTTTGAGTTCTTCTCATTTCTCTTGCTGAACTTCAATATAACAATCAACCAGATCTGTCTTCCCATCACCTGATGGTATGATAAGTGAATCTTAAACTGATCCCTAGCAGTTTCGCAGCTTGCTGAGTGCTGCAGTAATGCAGTAAAATAACTGCCACTCTACTTTCTTTTGTTGACCATTCCATCTCACTACTTCAATATATATTGCTTGACATTACTATTTATTATTCTCTACTTATCACAGGCAAAGAATCATTGAATACGCTTTGTTTGTTGCTGATTTGTAGTTGGAATATGTAACAGAATTTAATGATAAAATTAAATACATCAACAACCACTGAGTTATGGTATATTTGGACTCCAGAGGTAGCAAGCAAACCAAAAGAACATTTAAATATTGCTCATGTAATATGTACAGAGATTCAGTTAATGTAAATTCCATTCTATTCATCAACTAATTAAGAAATTCAGTTTTTCAGTTTGATTACAAAAGGCCAATTAATCAGGGCTTACTCTCTTAACATAAATGAAAACTACAAATAAATGAAAATGGACCATTAACTATCAAGCACTAAAACAAACTGTATTCCAAAGAAAATCAGATTATATAAATCTGGCAATTATGCAGCATTTAAAATGTTTGATACTTACTATTCACATGTGAAGTTATCAGCTACCTGAATCCCCACCTTTGATCTGAAAGTAGACAAACAAAGTTTTAATGAATATAATAAATATACTATGTCAGTTTCTCAAGTACTGCACAACACAGGTTGAAGAAATAAAATAATGTGTTTCACTTTAAAATATATTTGCAAAATGAAGTATAAGCATTACAGTTTTAAAGTTTATATTCATTGGTAAATTTGAAATATTCATTTATTTGTTAATTTATTTATTGGTTGATTTATTTATTTATACTGCTAAAGTCATTATTACCTTAAGTCATTTTCTTTCACACAACTAGTTTTATACATATATATATTTTATTTATTTTCATCCAAACAGTCAATTAATGACATAGAACAAGTGAACAAAATTACAATAAATTAATAAATTTCCTGGTACAAAAGTAAAAAGCATGCAAACATAAATACAATTAAAAGAATAAAAGAGAATGTTCCACAAAAGACAGAGGGAGGTATTCTAGAATAAAAGGGAATTCAGCATAATAATGCAAGTAATTCACTTTTCTGACAAACTTAAAATGCGATATCAACATTTACCATTTGGCTACTCATTATCAATGCTTTAAAACTAGTAATGAAGGAAATACACACAAGTAAAATATGAAACATATTTATTTCACACAAAAGAAATTAATTAGAATTAGCAGATTAGAATTACTCACATTTACTAAGAAAGCTCAATGTGACTATAAAATCCTGCAAATTTTTACAAAACTGGAGTGTCAGAATGTTATAAACTGGTAGAAACTATAAAAAGTATCTTATGCTTTGAATATTAAAATTATAATATGGAAAACAAGTTTTTAAAATATCTTAATATGAAACTGATATCCAACCTCAGCATATCAAGAAGTTGGTCAAAATGAAACATGAAAGCAGACTATAAATTTGGACACAGTTTTGTGGTTATAACACATTAATATGCATCATTAAAAATTAAATTACACATTCAAATGTATCCTGATGATTAAAACAATTATAAAGTCCCAACAAATCCTGGATACTTGCTAAAATCAGCTTGTTGACAGAATATTCGTGAAAGTTGGTCAAAGGATAAAAATTATATCATAATGGCAGCAATAGTGGTGCTAGTAGTAGTAATTTAAAAACCCAGTTCATCACTTTAGTACATAGTAGTAAAATTAATTTTGCAGACATCTTAATAAAATACTGAATTATATAAATGAATATCTATAAAAAAAAAATACAAATTAGGTGTACACAATAATATCAGGGTCAGTACTTAAATGAAATATGTTCTGAATCTACTACTACCGCCATAGGTAGCCAACGTTGTTACGGTGCAGACTTATGAGTGGGAGATCTGAGGTTTGAATCCCGTCAGGACCATCCATCCTCTCTGACCGAGGTTTTTTTCAGTCCTCATATATGGCAAATGCTGGGAAGGTACCCTAAACTTAGGCCTGGAACAATTCCTTTCTTAAAAAAAGTCCTTTCCCAATATATCATTTCATCTCATTTATCACCGCCACAGGTGGCAGGGGTCATTAAGGCATGGACTCATGAGCAGGAGGTTCTGGGGTTCGAATCCCACCAGGACTGTATTCCCTGACTGAGGTTTTTTCCAGGTTTTCCTCAGTCTTCATAAATGGCAAATGCCGGGGAGATACCCTAAACTAGGCCTGGAACGTCTCCTTCCTTAAAAAAAATCCTTTCCCAATGTATCATTTCATCTCATGTATCATCAGTGTCCACCGCCTGTGGTGACTCAGTAGTAAAAACAGGCGTTAAACACAACAACAACAACAACAACAATAATAATAATAATAATAATAATAATAATAATACTCTCATTTATCATCAGCATCCACTGCCAGGTCTCCCAGGATTGCTGTCTTGATTTGTTGAACTAACAGTGTTTCAAATATTTTCCAAGTTGGAAAGCAAACTAATAGTTTGTTGGATAGTTGTAATTGCTTCTGTTTTTTGCATATATTTTTACCTCTTTCCAAGCAGGAAGTAAGTAGTGAAGGCAAAGGCGGATATTGTAAAGTTACTGAATTGCATCATTGTTTTCTGTGGTAAATTTTTAGTTGTTCTTTTGTAATTTTGTCAGGGCTTTGTATTGCTTTTTAGTTGTTATATAGCTTGGTAAGTTTGTATTGGTGAGATTAGAGTGGGTTGTTAGTTTTGTTCTGCCAGTCATGCATGAATCCAGTTTTTTACTGCACTATCATAGGTAGGATTTGTAGCTGAGCTTTGACTGAATCTCTCTTTTAAGGCATTGGAGATACTGTTGGCTTTCTCTTGATGTGATGCCTTGAGGAGTGTGGAGTGCCTTTGCTTTTGAGGATTTGTAGGATTTAAGAAGGTGCCACAAGATGCATCTTTATGAGTAATGGAGTTGAAGTTTTTGCTCCCAAACTTTTTGTCTATTTTTTTGCTATCTGTTTACGAATTATTAGCTGCAACCATTGTGCCAATGTTCTGAAGATCAGTGATTTAGTATTCTTTTATTTCTTCCTTTTTTGCAATGAGGAACTGCACATTTGGAAAGGTTGCTAGGAAAACTTAACTACTTTTGAATTTGGCGGTGTTCAGGGAAGCAGTTAGATTTTTTATGCCTTGCTCCATGTCTGCAATTGCAGCTTGGGTTCGGACATGTGGTATGTGATGCACAAGTTGTGTATACTTTTGAAGAAATTAAGAATATTCTTGAATCTTGAACTATTTTCCAAGAATGCTATAAGTAAGTCAGAAAGAAAATTCAGTTAACTTGTTTGCATCCTCTCGAAGACCCTGTTTTCAGCCAGGTATAGAAAACAATACTTTTCGTTTTTTAATCATAAACATGAGCCATATATTGTATAATCTAGCACAGAAAATTTCACTCACTGGCAGTTTTGGAAGCAACTGGTTTTGTTGCATATCAAAGACCATCTTAATAACACCTAAATTTTGTCCTTTCATAATTCTATAAAACTGCTGTGCACAAAGTTTATGCAATCTGTGACTGGTTCTTAATTCATTTTTTGTATCCAAACATTTCTCTGATTTTATTTTCATGAGACTAACCTTACAAGTGGAGCATGTATCAGTGTGGTAAGTCTGAAATGACAGATTAAAATATTTATAGAATACATTCTTGTATTTTGATAAAGAGCATAGTTTTAAGGATGGCACTCTTCTTGTTTGCTGATCTTCTGCCATTCAAACATTCTTTAACCCATATATTTTGATTTTTTCTTACAAACATGACTGCACCATTGGTACTTCTTTAACAATGCGCCTGTGCACACAGCTCTTGTTGCAAAGGAAGAATACTCTGTAGATCTGTTTCCTGGATGCATAATTTCTTGGTTTGCTGATGTTGCCTGGGCAGCATTATCTACAGATCTGATGGCTGAAGACTAATTTTTATGGAAATACTTGAAAATTAAAGTGCACTGGACCATCATGCAGTTATGTTTCACTCCTGATATTAGAGACATTGATCATGTTTTACTGTATGGTGAACTTTCAGAGCCAAATGAACGTTTTCATTGTCATCAAGCCCACTTATAAAATGTGATTTTTTTTAAAAAAAAAATTTAAATTAATAAATTGCAATGTGCTACTTTTTCCTTGAAAAAATATTTTTATTTAATTCTATGCAGATGTCCCACAAGAAGTTCTGAAAACTGTCATATTGGGTCACTGTGTATAAGGGATGAAGTAATCTTAATTTATGGTACTTTTATAAAGATAACAGTATTGCAATTACAATAACAGTGGTAAACAGCAGTTTCACATATTAGAAACATATTAAAATTCTTAATAAATTACAGTAGACAATAATAGTTCTGCATCCAACAATTAAAAAGAGACTGTATATATATATCCTTCTATATGAGAGTTTAAGAAGAAAACAAGTTCTCATTAATGAAGTGGCTTTCATGTAGATGGTAAATAATTGCAACATGGGATATGAAGATTTTGAATCGGGTAAAAATTAATCTAATAACTCTACTATTCTAAAATAACAGAGAGAGAAAGACAAAAGAAATGAAACTTCCACAATTATTATTAATTAATATGCAGCTATTGAATTATCTAGCCACAAAATAATGAACAAACAGAATGATCTTTATTAAGCCTAGATGCAATGTCAGTCACAATGTGATACCCAGTAAATGCAGAATGACAGCTTTTTCACTGTTGATGTTTTATGCAAAAATAAGTTGAAATAAAACGTATGAAAAAATCTTACTTACTCATTAAAGTTGTAGTATCCTATGTTTGTAATAAACAATACTATAGCAAAAAGAAACTCCAAATGGAAAAAATTAACACCATAGACTATGACATTTAGTTAACTAAACATACATAAGAATAATAAGGGTAATAAAAATATAACAATTATTCAGAATTATATTAAATTAATGAGGCCTACTATCTTATTACAAAAGTATATAAAAAATAAACTGAGCTTAAATATTTAATTAATTATAATATACTATTAAAATTCTGTAATGTGTTTTAGCAATTTCTACTTCTCTAGTTCTTATAATTTTAGTTACATTGTTCCCTTACATTACTTTACTTTTAATTTTTATTACACCAGGTGAATCACCTAACCTTGCACTGCAAATAAATTAGTTTCCTTTACACCGATTGCTTTGCGATTTGCTGACAAGCACTTTATTATAGTTCTGTGTAGCAGTACGATGCGCTGGAAGATGATATTTACTAATGCTGAAAAAGTCATAGTGTATGGATAATGTAGAAAAATGCTGTACTTGTACTGTGTATTCTGAAAGATATACCAATTGAGGTCAACTATTTCAACAGTTATTTGCAAACCTCTTTAACCAATTAGTTAGTAGAGGTGTATCATCTCAAAAACATAATGGGAACAAATAAGTGACTGGAGAAAAGGATGAAATTAATGTTCTAGCTGCTCATGCTGTATATCTGCAAGTTGGCTCCCGTGCAATTGAAAGAGGGAATGGCATGAGTCAGGCAAGTATGCCACACATTCTCCACCATTCATATCATATCTCTCTCCATCAAGAGCTACAAGGAAACAATTTTGAGAATTCTGTTAACTGTTTTACATGGATAATAAGACAGATATACTATATTTGTCATGTATCTTGTTTAGTGATGAAAAAACAATATAAATCATGGCCAAGTCAACTTGAGAAACATGCACTATTGGTCAGTAAACAATCCCCACTAGCGTTATGGAGTTTAAATGTGCGGTGTGGAAAAGTAAATCATCATCTCAGAGGTTCTTTTTTCATAGAAGGAACACTGGATTTCCACAAGTATGTCAACCTCTTAACGGATGAAGTTCTACATATGTTAGAAGACTTTCACTACAGACTTGGACGAACCTATGGTTTCAACATGATGATTGCCGAGCTCATAGTGCAAGAAGTACTGCAGCTTGTCTTTACTGATTGTTTCAAAATTGTTGAACTGGATGAAGGGGACCTATACATTGGCCTAACTGTTCAACAGATTTGACCCCTTTAGATTTGTTTCTGTATGGAAAGCTAAAAGTCACTACAAGGACATACCCACTATACCAGAAGATATGAAAAAATGTATTACAGCTGCCTGTCTGAAACTTCTGCTGAAATCTTCAAATGGCAGACTGGAAGACTGTATTATAGCTGATGGTCATATTTTTGAACACAATCTTGGAGGCAATATTATTATGTTTCTTCTTCAGAATTCACAGCATTTGTTTAACCATTTTTGTATTTCTTGAGTGCTGATGTAGTAAAAGTGTACAAGTACACGTAAGTACACAATGTAATATGTGTTTTCTTGCAAATTCAGGACGACAAAAAAAAAGTAAACATACGAACATCGTAGGTATTTAAATGTTTCATATTATGATAGCTTGTAAACAACCTACTTAAGATATATCCTACATTAATGAATTCAATTTGTAAACACTAACTCCACTTATTTTTTAAAACATAGGACTAGTTTTGGGAGAGATCCCTCCCATCATCGGCTGCTGTTGACTGAATGCCATTGTTTGAATTTTTCAAACGGCAACAATGGCATTCAGTCAACACCAGCCGATGATGGGAAGGACCTTTCCCGAAACTAGTCCTAAGTTTTAAAAAGTAAGTGGAGTTAGTGTTAACAAATTGAACACATTAATGTAGGATATATTACCACTGCATTATCTACAGCTTTGTAAGTACAATTTTACTTAACCTATTTAGGATTTTGCAAAAAACACCATTGACATTCCATTTTCCCTTAGTTTTATCTTCTTGGTGTCAATAGGCATTGTTCCATTTGAAAAAATGTAACTTTTACACATTTTAATATTTATTAACAACTGTATATGCGTTGCAATTATGAGCCCTTGTCTAAATTTCAATTCTGTGAAAGCGGCACATCAATAGCACTTTCCGTTTCAGAAATATTTGTCGTGCAAGTTTTAGGAGATTCACACTGTATACATTATATATATATATATATAGGCCTACTAGTTCATACCAAACATTCTTACATACTTCATAAATGTGTCATTTTAATTAATTTTTTATTTTTAAATATTTTTTTTTTAAAATCCCAGCTCATGAACTTCATTTAATAAAAAATTCTCATCCTCACAAACAATTTAATCAAATAACAATGAAGGAACAACTTACATGGGTGGTAAGCAGTATATTCTCTATTATATTTATCAATTTATTTCCAACATTTTTTTCCTGTCATCAATCTGAAAATGTTTTCAGTGAAAATAATTTCCAAGTGTTTGATCTAACTCATACAGCTTGAACTTGGATACACAAAATTTCTAAAGATATCCATAATTTTATTTCCATATACTTTATAATGAGAATATATTTTGCCTCAATCAAAATTATTTTCTTCTTCTTGTGAATCTGCCAAACAAACACATTCTTGAATGGTTAAGCAATTTTTAGATAAGTTCCAACTGCAGACAAGTCAAGATCACCTAAACTGACATATGACCAAGTGAACTTGCCACAGTATGATTGAAAATTTGAACAGCTAGTTCACTTTCATTTGGGAAAACATGAGCATCTGCTAGATTCTTAGTTTGTTGCAAGTTCTGTTGTTTGTCTCTATTATAAATGTTTATAATATGATGCCAATTATCATGAATTAGAAAATTATACTTTACTAAGACTTTTCTCGAAGAGTAAAAGTGTGGTACATCAAACATAAAAAATACTTTGTGGTCTCTAACTACAAAATATGGAGTTTTGTGTGTTATACTTTCAATATACATGTTGGAGAAAGTTTAAACCCATATCACAAACAAAAAACAAATTCTTAATTAATGTTATGTAGTATATTAATTATATAATGAACTATTAGTTTAAATTTTACTGCAAAACAACCAGAATTTATGAAGTAGTGGCTAATTGGCTGCTTCCAATTACCACAAATACTTCGGATCATAAAAACTAACACAAATGTTGCAGGCTTCAATTGTATTATATAATTCTAATTTTATCATTTGATATGGAGTGAAACAGAATTGATTTCAATAACATTTCAGCTGCACATAAGACACAGTATTTATCTCTCTTACTTAAATTGCTTACCTTCAACTTTAGACTTCATAAATCTATAGTCATTAGGACTTAAAAAATACTGCATTTGAGTCATAGTTTCTAATTGATTTTGATATGGCATTCCCTCTCTTGCTACAATTCCTTAACTCCACTTGTGATAATTCTTTACTTAAAAACCTATCATACACACTCTTAAATAAGTCATTATTTACACCCACAAACTGAAAATCACTATATAGTGTTTATTGCTACAGGTGACAATGTGGCTTTATTGTGACCAGATTTTCTTCGAAGCAATTTTGATTGTCCTCTGAATTTTTTTTCCTCCAGCTGTGAGTTGATAAATAAAAGTGACACCTAACAGACACAGCTGCTTGAGAAGTCAGGATTGGTGTCAGTAGTTGTCTTTTCATTCATATTATCAGCCTAAAATATAAGACCTAAAATTACTTAAAGAATGTGTTCTACCATCTACATTACAGCTGATATCTTTCTATATAAGTAAAGTGTGCCCACTGAATTAACTCTGCATTTAACTTTGTTCGACAGAAAATAGTTTTTTATTGGGTCTAGGACCATAATTTAGTATAAAATACATATCTTACATAATAATAATAATAATAATAATAATAATAATAATAATAATAATAACAATGTAAAAATAATATATTTACCTGTACATTAGTTTTAACCTTCTTAGCCACTTGACATTCTTCACTGTTACTCTCTTTATATGCTTTTCTTTTTTGAGTTTCTGTTTTGGTGAATTTAATATGTTGAATAATGTAGGAACAGCATTAGGTTTCAACCAATTTTTTATAAAAATTTAAAAACATCACATCTTCAAAGTGCACATTACATATTGTGCAGTTTTTATTTAAATATGTAGCCATTTTTTTTAAATGAATCTTCCCTTCTGCTGTATATAGTACATTTCTTTGCACTGGAAAAATATAATAGGATTGATAATTTTATAGTTAGGGTTATGGATAATTTGAAATGAAGACAAACTATTTCCATTCTGAGTAATAATATACTCTAGATAATTTATTAATATTATTTTATTTACTTTTGCTCATCTTTTGGAATCCTAAACAAAGTTTGTCTTTATTTGTGTTGGAATCATTTTTGCAGTTAGGTGCTCAGCACCAACAACCCCTTTACTGTTACAAACACTCATTATAAAACGTACAACATTATAAACATTTACAAATGTAAGATTCAAAATTATAAAGCAATGTTCACTCAAAGCTATGTATGATGATTGTTTGTACTAAAAAATCAAAATTCACAATGTGCAAAACAATCATCCACTATGAGCTAGACATAACGGCTGTTTACAAGATATCAAAATGGGGCATAATAGTCATGCGAACATAGATTGTAGAGGAGTTTCCATTCTGTTTGTTCCTTATTCTGTGATCTAGCCATAGGCTGGTTGATTGTAAATCATATGGTGGTTCTGCAATAGATAATGTCAACACTTCCTATCTGCCTGATGTATACCTCTAATTTCAAAACATGTAACGCTTCCTGCAGTTTCTTCTTGGAAAATAAATTCACATCTACACTATGATTAATGTTGTGGTAAGATAAAGGACTTATCATTTATAGCTTATGCTTTAAATGCACAATATTTCATACTTTGTAAATTATGCTGTGCATCTCATTGAACTACCTTCCAGCTAATTGATGGCCAGGATTTGTTATTTTAGTAGCTAGCTGGCTGTTGCAGAATGACTAGTAAATGGTTGAGGGGAATGCATGGTGAATATGAATATTTCAAATAGTTTCATATTAGTTCTATTTGGAATCGAACACAGTGAAACATGCACTAATAATCTCTGTGAGTCAGAATATTAAAACACTTTTTTTGGCTTCACTTAAATGAGATTTTACTCAGGACATACCTTTTGTGGAAATGTTTTCCACATCATCAATGTTTTCACGACTAATGGATCATTCGTAGAAGTTGGGTAAGTAGGAATCCGGGTGGACTCTTGTGATCTTGTAATTCCTACCTATCCAACTTCTACGAGTGATTCATTAGTCGTGAACAGCTGATGATTGGAAAACATTTCTACAAAACATATGTCCTGAGTAAAATCTCATTTAAGTGAAACCAAAAAAAGTGTTTTAATATTCCGACTCACAGAGATTATTTCAAAATTATTTCAAATAGTGTTTAATGCCTGTTTTTACCACTGAGGCATCACAGGCAGTGAACATTAATGATACAAGAGGTGAAATTATAAATTAGGAAAGGATTTTTTTAAAGGAAGGAAACATTCCAGACCTAGCTTTTTAAGGTATCTTCCCAGCATTTGCCATTTATGAGGACTGGGGAAAACCTGGATGCTAAAAGAATTTCATGAACCAATAGAACTATCCACTTGGGAAAAGATTTTTATCTTAAAAAATAAGAAAATATTGATGAATTTTTAATTTCCACTCAAGGAAGAATTCAGCAAGTTCCTACTAGAACCATCAGAGACCGCCACAAAAGCATTTTGGGATCCAGCGCCAGTTGAAGAAGTAGTCGGTCAACAGCTAATGATGGAAACAATTAGGTTCAGAAACATGTCCTAGTGTTATGTAAGTAAATAGAGTTAGCGCGAACTTGTTGAATACATTAATGTAGATATATTACCATTCATTGTCTACAAGTATAATTATTATACACTCAATTTATGCCAGATATTATTCACTCCATACATTGGACATATCTCTATAATGAACCCTCCACCTACTCCTTCCAATATTACAACTCCAGTTCTGGTGCATGCAAATCCTTCTCTGTCATTCTTATTACACATTTGAATATTTTTCCCTACCCCAGTTCATGCCTCTATACAAATTTAAGTATTTTTTTATTAAAGTCACCAAATATTTCTTCAGTTAAATATTTTTAGTCCTTAATATAATTTAAAAAACCTTTCTCTTTTGTTTCCTCTCTTTCAATATATCTCCCATAGGAATCCTTTCCAAAATTTTCTTAATTGTACTCATACAGGTAGTTCATTGTTTTATCCTTTCTTGAAAATTAGGCATTGTCTCAAAATATTTTCTTCCTCTAGCTTTCTTCCTCTAGCCTGTTGATATTAAACCACTACTTTAATGTCCTTTCCATTACTTTCCCTTTATGCCCTATTTGTCCAAACTCTGCTTGAGCTAACCTATTCGGTAATGTTCTCAGTGTATCTAAAATTCATTTACAGAAACTTCTGTGTATCAAATCAGCATTTGCCCAACCCTCTACCACAAATCTCTATCCTATGTAACATTTTTGCCACTATTGCTGCATAAACTCTCTCCAAGCATTTAATTTGCACATACCTTTACAGCTTTCGCTGCCAATTTTCCTCCTATAATACCTTTTCCTTTTATTTACTTCATCCTCAATTACTACTTAATATTACTTCTAGATATTCACGTTTACTTACATAAATTTCTTTTCCTTCCCAGAGCCATCTCTCATCCTTCCTTAATTTAGAACTCTTCTTGAATAACATAATCTTAGATTTTTTTACATTAATTTTTAATCTCAATAGAATGTATGGTATTAGATAATAACTTAAGAATATCTGAGTTATATGAATTTACCACATATCAACTTTTCTAAGCTCTAAATTATTAATTTTATAAAGTGTAAAATAATTTATATCTTTTACTCTCTATCTAATATATATAAGATTGAGAATATACATAATAAATAAAATATTGCTGTTTTTTAACATTACATTTTTAGATAATTGATTGAAATAAATTAAAATTCAGAATTAAAAGTGTTGATATAAAAGTTTGGCATAACTGACCTCAAAACCCTTTTGGATATATGTAATTGAAAATGCTATTTGTGATGGTTACGGAATTATCTCAATTTACCAACATTATGTGAAGCCAAAAATAACAGCATAATATGGTTTATAATATCATAATCTGTAACTAACTTATTATTTTAACCATCACAATCTCTAAAAATACATACTAAGGGACACAAAAATGATAACACACTCCAAAATGACAAATTATGCTTCAAAGCTTTATTACTGGATATATGAAGATATCAAAGACTTTTGATTTCAGCAAACTACTGAAAAACATTGCCTATAGTTAAAATTAAAACAGTTTAAATCTTCTGGGCTGTTTTTGCCATGCTGAATGGTTTAATACACTACTATAGATTTGAACTTTTTTAATTATAACTCTGGCCTTGAAAGTCAAGATGTACTTTGCCTATAGTGTCCATAGAGGTTGCTCTGCACAAAATTTAAATATTTTCCTCTTGTGCAGCTCATGTAGTTTATTTCCTACAGTACACCATAACTTGTAGGGTTTCCCATTGTAAAAGTTCAGGCATGTTAAGTCAGGGAAACATGCAGAAAATTCAAAAGAACCTCTTCATCCTATCCAACATCCTGGCAGAAAGTCATTTTTTTTTTTAATAGTGTTTAATGCCCATTTTTACTTCTGAGGCACCACAGGCTGGGGACACTGATGATACATGAAATGAAATGATAAATTGGGAAAGGATTTTTTGAAGGAAGGAAACGTTCTAGGCCTAAATTTAGGGTGCCTCCCCGGCATTTGCCATTTATGAGGACTGAGAAAAACCTGGAAAAAACCTCAGTCAGGGAGGACGGTCCTGGCAGGATTCAAACCCCAGACCTGCTGCTCATGAGTTCACGCCTTAACAACCTCGGTCACCTGTGGCAGTAGAAAGTCATTAAATAAGCTCTCATGTCTTTGTGGTAGTGCACCATCTTGCTGCAAGTAAAATTGCTCAATCACATAAAATGCATGAATCATCAGAAAAATGGATATTCTCAGCATTCAAGGTACATTGGGGCCAGTCACCATACCTTAAAAAATATTGGTTCAATTTAATCCTTGGATGACAGTTCGCACCAAACATTGACTGTAATCTGATTGCTTTGTCACATGGATGCACAGATTGAAGTCAAATGAACAGATTTATGATTAACTGTACCAATTAGCTCAAATTGTGCTTCATCAGACCAACATCTTTATTAAACTCTCCTCATATTTTCATGTACCATGCGGTGAAACTTGCAGTACTACATTCTTCGATCTGGATCATTCTGATGTGCAAAAAGCTTGGGATATAAACCTTCCAAAGTGCTCTCTTAAGAACGTGCAGAAAGCACCATCTGCTAACCCCTGCCTCACATTATATGACTGACTTTTATGATGATTGTGTAAAGTGTTGCAAATAAGCAAGATTTGCTGCTATGTAGCACCTTCCAGAATTGATTTGCTCTGCACATCACACATGATGTCATCAGTTTCATATGGTTGTAGGATGGTTCTGTAGCAAACTCACAATGCCATTGCTGCTGCTGCATTTCATTACATAAATTTCCCGTAACATTCCAGAATGGTTTTGCAGTGTTGAAAAATCAAGTGTGCCTCCACCATTTTTGTTTCAGTAGTTGTTTTGTTGATTATCATCATGGCTGCATGGCTCCAATCAATCTCATTTACTGCATCCAGCGCTTTTTTATGCTGCAAGAGCATCTTCATGCATTGAAAACTGCTTCCTCTGCAGTTGATTCTTTGCTAAAGAGAACAGGAAAAAGTTACAGGATGTTAGACCTAGGCTTTAGTGAGGATGGGTCAGCAGTTGAACAGGGGTGGCCTACAGAAAATCCAAAGTCACATGGATAGTGTGTGCAACAAGATGCCCCTCAAACCAGTTCTTGGTCACTTTTCCACACTTTTTCAAACAACCATGAGAGTGCAACTATTGTGTAATGTACTGTTTTTTGATTCTCTAGAGGTATTGTTGCCACATGACCAGTTGCACCAAAAAAAGTCACCAACATTATATTGTCAACACTTTTTGCTCTTTTTACCTTCATTAGTGGATTGTCATCAGGGAAGACCAACACTGAAGACTGACCTTTTATTTCAGGGTTATACTGATAAATCCATGTCTCATCACCTGTTATAATCTCGGAAACCGATGAGAGCTACCATTATTGAATCTCTGCAGCATTCTTAGCACCATTTCAATTGGGTGTCCTTTTGGCCCTGTATGAGGTTGTGGGGCACCCAGTGGAATGAAACCTTGCTGACCCTCAGGAAATCGAGCAATATTTTTGTGACATCCCTGATCAATTTTCAAGAATGAATGACTGAGTAGGTTTTAGAGTCTGTTTTTGCTACAGAGGCACCACAGGCGATGGACACTGATGATAATGAGGTGAAATAATATATTGGGAAAGAATTTATTTTTAAGGAAGGAATCGTTCCAGGCCTAAGTTTAGGGTACTGGCATTTGCCATTTATGAGGGCTAAGGAAAACCTGGAAAAAACCTTGACGGTCCTGGCGGGATTTGAACCCCAGACCTTGCACTTATGAGTCCACGACTTAACAACCTCGGCCACCTGTGGCGGTTTAATTTTCAAGATAGCCTCGATGTTCTGGTATGTGACAATGGGGTCTTCTCTCACCATTTTCTTGACAGTAATGATGTTTTCTTCGATTAATACTGTAGATAGCTGCCGCTCCTTTCTTCATCTTCAAGGGAATTCCAAATTCTTCTAAATTCCATAAACCAATTGAAATAGAACAGGAAGGAGTAAGGGTGTGAGTCTTTCAAGGCATTGAATCTAGTTTAAACCGCTTTCACAGTCATACAGAATCATTGCTTGAAAATGTTCTTTCTGCAGTTCCATTGTGGTAATGAACTAGCTTGCACCCCACCATGTCCCAACTACTGCAGGCAAGCTATGAAGGATGGAGACCTAAAACTTTCACTGTTGACTAACAAAGGACTGTGCAAGTTTGGTGAAATTCTTTTCTCCCTATTGTAAACAATACAGTCAGGTCCAAAAACTTTCTTAGTGACCCTCATAGCAACAACAACAACAACAACAACAACAACAACAACAACAACAACAACAACAACAACTCAAAAATCTTTAGAGATAATACTATATATTGATAGCTCAATTTAATTCATATTTAAAAATTATTAACAGATAACCAATATGAATGTGCATTTACATTCTTTCAGCTCCTCTGTACATACAGTATTAAGGAGGATATGATTATACAATTGTTCAAGATCAAAGTACATTGAAAAATTAAAAAACCTATTAACAAAGCTTGCAAACCTACAGGATTTATTGCAACAATATTATACAATTAAATTAGTTTTACGAGCAGGAAAAAAATATAAACATAAAAATATATGTGCAGATAAATATATGTTCTTATTTGATTCTATACTACTGCAGCTTATTTGTTTTTTTGTTTGCATTAAAGAATTATTGAGTATGTGTTTTTATTGTAGGGTTTTGTTTAACATGCAAATATAGTTAAATTCTTAAAACATCATATATACATACTTTTGCATCCTACATTTCTGTGTTACCAGCTTTAATGGATATGCCTTTTCCAACCCAATAATAATTTTCTTGCTCACTAGCCACTCAAGTAGACTGCATGTATCACCTCCTTCACAACCCATATTTCCATTTCCAGCACAATCAATTAACTACACGGAAAGGCAAAAACAAATAAAGCATTAATATTTTTCTACATTTTAACATAATTGAGCATTAAAAAGCAATCAGTTCTGTATTACATTTCAAAATTAGATAGAACTTTTAGGAATGGTTTCAAACAATTTTATATTTATGAAAATGTAAAAAATATGTTTACAGATTAGTAAGCATAAATGCAGTTTATAAGCTTATAAGCATTTGTTCTCTTTCTGTCAAACTTATTATAATAATAATAATAATAGCATTAATAATAATAATAATAATAATAATAATAATAATAATAATAATAATAATAATAATAATTGCTACTTAACTATAATTCACAAAACTTCTGCACTTCACATTCATTCCTTAAAGCGGTTGTTCCCAAACTTCTTGCATGGACAACCCTCTTTTCAAGAATGAAATTATTGGTGACCCCTCAATTCACTTCACTGCTTAATAATAATTAATTTTCAATCTATTCAAATCTATTTGACATCTATTCAAATACAATAGCTATTGTTGGTCTGCTGTATAGCTGGTCAAAATAATCATAATACAACAATTAGTTACATTTTCTTAATAACAACAAATGCGAAAGTGCATAAGTTCTTAAATAAAAGTACTTTCACCATATCCACTGTGACCTCAGATAGAATCCAGCAACCCCCCTAGGGTCCAGAACTAGTTTGGGAACCTCTGCCTCAAAGGATCAAACCACATTCAAAAGGGAAATGTTACAATGTGACTGTTTCTGACTGACACTACACCTCTGTTTGTTTTGATTGCCAAGATGCCTGAAAATATTTTTTTCACATAATTAAACAGATGACAATGAGATTTCAATATTCTTTCACGCAGAGTCAGTAGCACTGAGTTTTATTCTGATGACATTTATAAGAACTCAATAAGATATTCTACAACAAGATGAAGTCAATGCCCTAAAATACTGATTTATAATAGTAAGTCAAACTTATTTGATCCTGAAGGAAAAATAAGTAGTCAAAATGAAACAGCTAGAGTAAAACATATTCTAAAGTTCAAATTGTTTTAAAATTTCAAGCCTTTTGTATATGACACAGGTGCATTCAATATGTACAGCCTCTGCATGAACCAAACAGATGTCATTTTAACCAACTAATAATATTAAGGCACTTTACTGAAATTCATTTTAAGGAAGAGTATATAAGAAAAGAACAGGCTAATTTCTTTGGTTTAATTACTGAGTGTCAAAACTGAAGTCAAAGAGTCTGCAAAATATGCATTCCCAGATTTGCCTAGTCTGTCAGCATTCTACATTTGCAGATTTTATCGTAATTCTACTATGGCTACCATTTTTATTCTTATGCATAACAATGTCAAAATCTGTAGAACAGTAGATTCAACCCCCAAGCAAAAAACGAAATATTTCACTAAGTTTGTTTTCCACCAACAGTTATTTGCTAGACACTGTGACAGCTCTTTATTCAGCTAAATCATGTTCTCTCTCATTTCAACATATACAAAATGTTTGTTTGAATCTGCAATATGAGACTGCTACTGTGCATTTCAATTAAGATTTTCAGGCACCACTCAGAGCTATTATATTCTGCACAAAGCTTTTTGCAGTTCATTGCTCATGATGGGTGATGCAGTATAAAAAATTTCTGGATGGGTCTCATTTGAGTAGCACTCAGCTTATAAATGATTCTGCACATCTCTTAAATCTAAAAAGTTCATTTATGCCTAAACCTTCTTCTACCTCATAACAGACTTTTTAACTGTAGGTCATACAATGCTACTCTACAGCCTTTTTCAGTGTCCCAAGATGTGCTAATCTCTAAATACACAGGATGGTCAAGAACCTTCTGAGGAAATATTGTAGGACATTTACCACTGTATGTAGCATGTAAGATTTTGCATTAACATGAAGCAAAACAACTTTGTGAGACAAATAGCTTTTGATGATTTTGCAGAAGATCTTGCAGTAAGTATAGATAAATCTACTGACCATTGAAACAGTGAGAGTAACCACAGGATAAACTGAAATTCTATAACTCAAATTTTTGATATCTTGAAGCAATTTTAATCTCCCTTTGGGATCATACATAATTTATAGGTATTTAATATATTTTTCTAACTCAGAGTTCTATTAATTAAATGTTTTGATATCTCCAAGAATTTTTTTTTTGTCTCAGAAATATACAAATATTTTTTACCTAAAGTTAAGGTAAAAATGAATGTTTATAAGTAAAGATGAATGAACTGAATAAGAACTATTATTTTAACAAGCATTGTAATTATGGTTTTCCTATCCTTGGAAATGTTGTTTTCCAAGAATAAACCCATTAATTGTAATCTTAACCCTAGAAACCAGTACAAGTAGCTGTACTGCAAATGAAATATGATGAGGTCCACTGCAATGGAATGAGGAAGAGAATGCAATAACTTGTTTTCAAACCCTATTCTTTTGAAACTAATCCTTAGATATAGCTTGTTTTTTAAAAGTTAAAATACTGAAAAGTAAAGTGGGTGTGTAAACATTTTTTTACTTTATTTTGTTCAACATTACTATTTTAGAATGTACAGTATTTCCTAAGTGCTTCAAGTAAAATGTTTAACAACCTTGTTTGGTAGAATCAACCAAGTTTTTGGCATAATGACGATAACAAGGGAAACATATTTCATTTTCTTCAGTCTATCATCTGCTATAGTCAAGTAAGTCCATGGAGAAGAAGCAAATACTAAAAACTTTTAGGTGTAAGTGAAAAGTTACAATTGAGGCTCAAAGTGAAAAAAGACGTGAGGAAAAATAAAGTTATTGTGGTAGGATTCAGTATTCCTATTAATATGGTACTATCAGCCATTTTTAATAAAACAAAAATAAAATTAATTAACAATGCTGTGCAAGAGTTGCATTTAGTGTCAGAAAGAAAATGTTTTAACACACTAGTTACCCTCAATTGGAGGATGTAATTTTTAAGTAGGTGAAATGTATAAGAGACAAAAACATTCAATTGCAAGGTGCCATATTTTTGAACAGGCAAAAGCTTACTACAGAGTTGGAGATTGAATCATTTAAGGTAAGCACTGGGTAGTTAAATAAATTTAAACAACATATTGAAATTGTTCAAAAAGCGATATCTGGTGAGACTGCTAAAGTTGCAAACATGCTGAAAACTGGCAGAAAATAGGATGCTGCAATATATGAGGCAAAAGAAGTAACAGACTTGCTCATCTTGAGTAAAATATTCTATACCTATTGTGAAATATTACATTATTATTACTATTATTCAGTATTTTAGCTAAATAAATGTAAAACACTGTAATGTCTTACAAAATTTTAATACAAAATTTTTATTTATTTGAAACTATGAAGCAGGCTAGAATTGGTAATGATGATGATGATGATGATGATGATGATGATGATGATGATGATGATGATGATAACAACAGCAATACTCTGCACTTGAGTTTCAGTCATTGTTAGACAATACAGTCACAAAATACATTGATAAACCAAACAATATAAAAACAAGAAGCAAATTTACCTCATATAATAGGGTATTTTCATTTATACATAAACAATTACTGTACAACAGCTATATTTTATATACATATTTATAATTCATTTATCCTATACATACATTTATCTATCAAGAAGTTTTTCAATTCTATTTGAAACTTTTTCTCCCTTTGACTTTTAATTAATAGTGACAGTTTATTATACAAAAGTTTACCTTGGATCTCTTTCAGTAGCTTTTTTGTTTACAGACACTAATAATTGTTCTGTGTCCAAGTGCTATAATCATGGCAGTCCTTATTTAGGATCTTGTCTTGTTAATTAAGATGGAGACTTTTTTGCTTACTTTATATCTTAAAATTTTGATAACTCAAAGTATTGTCATTTACAGATGCACTTGAAGATATTGAGGTTCAGTTGTACCTTCAAGCTCAGTGGTTAAACAGTAAATAAATGCATCTTGTATTTACTGGTAAGTAAATACATCTATTGAATTTATATCAACCAAATAAAGTGATGAACATTCTTAGTAACTGTTACTCTTCATCTTACTCAAAAGCCAAAAATTCTTATTCAAATTCCAACTTAGTAAAAGCATATTTACTTTTCCTTGACACATTTTGTTCAGGGACTGGAAAGATTTTCTTTCAGCAAATTTTAAAAAGAAAATGTAATATACATTAGCTGCATCGAATAGAAAAATTTGGTTTAGATAATAATATAAGTCAGAGCATCATTTTATCAAATTTTCACCATCAATGACCCTAGCCCCTGCATTTTCATATTTTCAATAACTTCTCCCATAAATGAAATAGGAACCCTGCTAGAGTTATCAAAGAATATGAAAATACTTCATGTTTCAGAAAATAAGTTATTTTCATTCATCCCAGATCTTTAAACAATTCTGAATATGTTGTTTTAACACTGAATGAAATTTTGGATCTCATAACATCTGCTTGTTCTAGAACGTTTAGGCCCTTATTCATTTTCTATTTGAGTAATGCCTATCACCATGTATATTATTCATATTCTACTTGAGTAATGCCTGTCACCAAGTAAATTATTCTGGCCTTGAAACCACAGAGGAATTCCATTGTTGTAATTTGGTTTCATCAAGCTGACATCTGCAACATGGTTATGCCATTTGTCACCCATTTCATGCCAGCTGGCAGGTTGCAACTCCTAGCAAAACAGGTGTAATACCTGCACAGCTGATTCAAGATCTTGCAATTATTACAACTACAGTTATTTTTGACAGCAAGTGCTGGGAAGGCTGTGCTGCTTCATCCATATATTTCTGGCATCTTTTTAGAAAAATGTATACACACACACATATTATAGTTTATCTTTCATAATTGAGTCAATTCAAACATACAAGGTCATTATAACAAGTTATTAAAGAAGAAATCCCTCAAATTTCATTAATTTTGTTCCACTTACTTGGACATGTTTCAAAGGCTGTTGCCTTCATGTTCAGCATGGTTCCACTATCTGCTTCCCAGCAGGTTAAGTTGTCACTTTGTGGATTTTATGAACTTGGTTATAAGGTCACTATTGTTTGGGAGATGAAAATTAACCAAATTTTCCTTGTTTTTATTCATGATATATTTTCCCACACAGTTAATTCTATGGGTTTTTGAAGAGCTTTCAAGAGTTTTGGTTCATTTTGGAATTCGTGGTTCTTTTGCCACAATTGGTCTGCTATTGCTGATTTTTCCGTATGTTTATATTTTATATTCCTCATGTATTTCTTAAATCGTATGATAATATTTCTTTTTGTTTTGCCTATGTGTTTTATATTGCAGTCTTTGCAACTGATTTTGTAAATGTCTGATTGTTTTCTTGGCAGAATTTTGTCTTTTGTGTTGGTTTTTAGGAAGTTTTTTTTAAACTACATTTGTTTACTGGAGCAAAAAGGATGTTTGCTTCTTTAAAAATCTTATGGAATTTTTGGTGTGCCCATGGGTGGAATGTGAATTTCTTACCGGTCAACAAGAAAATAGAAACATTCAAAAAAAAAAAAAAAAAAAAAAGGATAAAGCAGACTATTTCTGGCAAAAGAAATACAAATTCCAAAGAGAACCAAAACCCTTAAAAGCTCTTCAAAAACCCATAGAATTAACATTGTGGGGAAAATATATTCATAAACAAAAACAAGGAAAATTTGGTTAATTTTGATCTCCCAGACAATAGTAACCTCATCACTAAGATTGTAAAATCCACAGAGCGACATCTTAATACCATACTGGGAAGCTGACAGTGGAACCATGCTGAAGATGAAGGCAACAGCCTTTGAAACATGTCCAAATAAGTGGAACAAAATTAGTAAAATTTGAATGATTTCCTCAATAATAATTTGTTATATTATACTATATTTCATTGTGAAAATTCCTGCTTTCAAAACTATGTACAAGGTCATTGTTGATCATGGATTGTGGGCAGGTGATCCTGATATCCAGATAAATTAATGTAATTGGATGTTATGGATAGTTTGATTGATGCATGCTTATATTCTATGTATATAATTTCATTTGTATGGTCATGTTTCAACACAAAATAACAAGTATTGAAGCATGCAAAGACCTGCTTTTTATACACAAAGCCCCCTTACATGACAATAAAATTGGTGTATGATGCAAATAAATGCATGCAGAGTAATAGAGCCTACTTTTTTAAGAACATCATAAATGTAGAAAGGTAGAGGTAATAACATACTGACAAAATGTGATTTTTATTTATAGAGGAAGTGGAAAATAAAAGTAACTGGTACAATAAGCACATCAGAAGAACTTAAACAAAATATCAGGCAAGAAAATGATTCAAAGATGAACTGTAACATATGAATGACAGTTTTTTAAAAGGAAGCCAGAAATGCATGGATATACTAGAACAACAACATTTCAAACATTTTCTGTCATAAGGTATACCTATTTTCATTGTAATGATGAGAACTTGAATTATGCACGAATATTTCATCCACCTCACTGTGAATTACTGCTCTGACTGCTGACTTGCCAGCTGTTGCGAAACAGGCAAACCATGTAGTAAGGCATTGTCTTTTTAAAATATAACTTACCTTTGTTCTAGTGTCCAAGAAAAATTCAACTTGTAGATTTTATGTTAAAATGCTAGCAAAGAGCCTAATTTACTAACTTCTGTAAATGCATCATTGCATTCCCCTACCATATTTATTCTTATACATTTTTACAAAATTCCTTCTCTTGCAACTATGGCATACTGTTTCAGTACAAAATACCGTGACATTTATTTTTACTCCAAAATGATTTTGGCTACTACTATATCTACAGATATTCTTTTCTGGATATTCATACATGGTATTTAAAGTGTTTGCTTATTGCCATTTTTGTACCATTATTTAATTTAAGAAAAGCATAAAATTTATTAACAAAGCACATTTTCCAGTTTTAGAGAAATATAAAATAGTTTCTTATATTTTAACATTTGTTTCTTTTATGTTCAATTTATTACCTTAGCCAATGGCTTCTTTCTTTAACCTAATTGATCAGTTTTTAAGAAATGTCTATTGCTCAATCTGCTATTGTTCATCTTTAACTTCACACTTTAATCTTTGGCAAAAGCATAGCAGGCATTGCTGTTAATACCACAATCATATGCTGCACAAAAGCCAAAGCAAAATGCAGGTGACTGTCATTTACATATTCCAAAATGCAAAAGTGAAAGTAACATTACATGAACAAGTTGTAGAATTTAAGTTTGAAGGTTATACCTATGTCTTTTTATTTTCATTAGTGTTTAATGCCTGTTTTTACTACTGAGACACCACAAGCAGATATCTGTGTCTTATAGTGTATTAATGTGTAGGTGCTGTTCAGAACATTTTGATAAAAATGTGTAAAAATAAGCTGGACAAACAACAAGAAATCAGAAAAAAAAAATGTGAAATACTGACTAACCACCTCCAAGTTGTTACATTACAGGAAACATAAACTAATGTAAGCTGATGGAAGGATCTAAAAGAGCAATTTTTTTTTTATATTCTTGAGGATAATCATATTATTCAAAATTGTGTAATAAGTACATTGATTTTTTTGTTTTGTTTTATTTACGAATGCTCTTAAACATCTCAGGTCATCAGCATCGCATTCAAATCAGGGCGTGAAACAGCAGACAAATTTTCCTCAGAGGCCTCTTCTTTCAGGCTTGAGGTTCTTTATCGTGCCATAAATGTATGACACGGGACCCAAGCTTTACTTCCCTTCTGAAGGAAGCCATACTTAGGATTTTTACACCTGAAAAAATCCACTGGTCCTGACCGAGATCAAACTCGGGATTTTGGGTTTAGGAGGCAAGTAGGGTTACCACTACACCACCAGGACCAACTAAGTACATTGAGATGGATATGACAAATGAAGTTAGTATCTCCAATAAGTTACAGCAGAAATGCATTCCCTTGTTGGTATTCCCCAAAATAAATAAATAATAAAAGAGAGAGAAGAAACGACTTCCTTGATCAGCATTGCAGACTGCTGTCTAGGAGATCCCAAGTTTGATTCCTAGTATCTGCTTACAAATTTTCTAAGTTAGGGAGGTCTTGAACCAGACCTGTAAGGACAATTGGGGAGCTGCCTGATTGCTTGTATCCTTTGATCTCAAAAGTTGGTGATGGCAACTAGCAAAGAGTATATATGCTAATCACATGCCCTCCTTCAATACTGCCCTCTAGGATACATGGTTGCTGTGGTAGACCCAGGTCGAATTTGGACTGTCTTGCCAGGAGGAGAAGAAAAGAAATAAAAAAGGACCATAAAATATTTTAGTTTTTTATAGAATGGAAAGTGTATATATTTTAAATTTTGCTTCATCCTGCAGACCATCCACAAAACAAAGAACCATTAGGATGCCTCAAAGTGCTGGACATAATAAATGGATCAAAGTGTGTAAGTGCAGAACAGTGAAATAAAACACAAACAAATTAATGCTGTTATAACTGACTGAGGGATTATCTGATTTCTTGTATAAAAGGACTAATTGAATGTTTAAACCACATTCAATGTTTCTCACAAAACAAATAAAATGAAGCAAAGGATTTATGATAAGTTGAATTAAATGGTGTGATAGCTAAAGTAAAGATATTCTTTCTTAATACAAGAAAATTAAAGGAACAAGTAAATTTTTTTCTTGAGATAAAAACATGGAGATAGTGATGAGACAAGTTTCTGTCTTCCCATGTCAATATTGTGCCTTAATATTTGATCAATCACTTTATCCCTTCCCCCTTTCCTTCCTTACAATGTCATTTTCTGAAATTCTCTCTTTAGAATCATGGTCATTGTTCATAAATGCTTGTTAGCACTGATCAGTTCTAACCCATGATATCATCTTTACATCAATAACTGTTTGTGCTTACACAAGGATTGAGTCGATCTAGATAAGTTGGTTCAGCATAAACTTGCAAAAGACCCAGATACTTATGTGTCCACATAATATTTTAAAATGTGAAATTGGGGAGTTCCTGTATCAAATTAGGTAACATGTAGAATTTTCCTTTGAGTAAATTATTTTAATGTGGGTATTATGTGTTAATTTGCTTTGAATGTTTTGTGTAAAGTTATTGAAATTTTTTACATTTAGATTGATTGTTTAATATTTATTGAATCATTAGTTAAATATGGAATTCTTGTTAATATGGTAGAATTTATGGAAAATTCCTTTAGCTTACTCTTTTAATTTAGGTACTGATTTTGTGAAATTTATAAGTAATTTTTCCTTATTGGATTTTGGGGGAAAACCCAGGGAAAATTCCTTTGGTATACTTTCCAAGGTTGAATGTTGTAGTCAAGTGTTCTTAAATGAATTTTATGTAATTTGGAGTAATGTTATTTTTTCTTGTTTTGCAGTTTATTTTTTTATTTTATGTTTATTTTTTTATGTAATTTAATCTCGTCTTGTTTTGAGGAAATGTGCTGTGTTTTTATTTACTCTGTATTTTTCATATACTAAAATATGTCACATACCTGAATGCTCTTTACCTATAGTAATTATTATCATGCATTAACCCTTTGCGATGCATAAAGTAAATAGAATGTAGTAATTAAAATTTTTTAAAAATTGTAAAAACTTTAAAACATTATTTTTTCATATGGAACTATCTCACACGAATTAAATCTGTCGTCTAACACTCTTCATGCTTCACTAACCTTAAAAATTTTCGGTACCGGTTTTAAAGATATGTTATCTCCATCTTCGGCCGTGGACGGCTGGTGTGAAAGGCTGTAGTTACATACACCTTTTACACGGCCAAAGATGGAGATAATGTATCTTTGAAATCAGTACCAAATATTTTTAAGGTTAGCGAAGCATGAAGAGTGTTAGATGACAGATTTAATTAAAGAATGTAGTATGTTTGAATATGCATTTTCATCAGATCTGTTTATCCTTGTTTCAACTTTTAAGTGTTCTGTATATGTGAGCACTTCCACCTCTACTGAGAAAATGATTTTATCACATCAAGATGTTACTTCATCCTATGAATGATGAAATTACAGCTATGGAGTCTTAGTATGTGTTTTCATATCATGTTTAAAGTTAGATTAGCATCATAGAGGTGGTGCAAGTGTGTAAAGGGCTAAAATAAAATCATAGAAAACAGAGATTGGTAACAAGTGAGGATATACTTGCAGTAATTTATTAAGGAATTAAGGAAAGAATGTAGCTGTGATGAGTCTTGATTCAGTGGGTAAGGAAAAGACAGTGATAAGGAATAAAGTGATAGTGGCAATGTTTAGGAGCATGTAGCACAGGATTAAATACAAATCAGCAATTAAAAACTTCCTATAAAATGATCTACTAGCTTCAACGAGCTAGACTTTTTTCATCCACTGGAAGCTAATTCTGGGCTGTAGGGTGGACGGTCAATCTCCTTGAAGCCACATTTCTTCACAGCTTCCTTTGCAACAAGAGCTGTGTGCACACGTGCATTGTTATGAAGTAGGTACGCACAACCACTCGGCTTTCCTTGCCTTTTCTCTTAGATGAAAGCACATAGTCTGTGCAGTATGTCAGCACAGTACTCCCATTTACTGCGGTGTTCCTCTCCTTGAAAGTCAATGAAGAGTATTCCTTCACAGTCCCAAAATTCGTGAGCAGGAGACCTGGGATTCGAATCCTGCCAGGACCATCCTCCCTGACTGTGTTTCTTTCCAGGTTTTCTTCAGTCCTCATAACTGGCAAATGCCGGGGAGGTACCCTAAACTTAGCCCTGGAACGCTTCCTTCCTTTAAAAACATTCTTTTCCAATTTATCATTTCATCTCATGTATCACTCGGCGTGGCAGTGGTTCCCGGAACTCACGGGTAATTGAGTACTCGCAAGAGCGGAGTGTCCCAGGGGAGTGCCCAAGGCGTGTACCCTGGGGGCCGGTGCGCCGCAAACACCGTCATTGTGCGGCAGTGATGGCTTCCTTGATGCTGGGGTCACTCACCCCTATAAAGGAGTAGGTCTATGCTAGTACGACCTATCAGTTAGCGAAACTCTGGTAGCTGGATGCGCTCAGCTTTAGCAGCTGCAGTTCACTCGGTGCGCTTGGGCGAAGTAATCGCCTGCAGCCGAATGGCGGGTCGGTTTAGGAAACAAGGTACCGTCCTAATGCATAAAACCACGGGGCACACAGACCTCTGTGATGTAGTGCGTGCGCTACGCCCCCTGGACCCAGAGCCTGGTAGAACTCGCAACCACATGTATCATCAGTGTCCATCACCTGTGGTGCCCCTGTAGTAAAAACGGGCATTAAACACTACTCCCCCCCCCAAAAAAAAACCAGTCCCAAAAGATTGTCATGATCTTCTTGGTTGACTGAGTGACCTGGGTCTTTAGAGGCGGTGCTTTGCCAGGTTTATGCCACTCCATTGATTCAATCTCTTTTGGACAAGATATCATAGTAGAGGACCATAGTTTCATCTCCTATAACAATGGTTTGTACAACTTCTCTGCCTCTCGTTGATATGGCAGGGCTCCAAAAATGTCTGACAACAGATGATTCATTGCTGCTTTTGGACTGAGGAAAGAAGTGTAGCACCAATCTTGCACAAACCTTATTCATGTTTAAATGTTCATGAATAACTCAAGGACTATTTAGTAAGGTCCTACCTTGCTGCCATTTCTGTAACTTTGAGCAGCTGGTCTTCCATAATTTCTCTTTCCACAAGAGCGATGTTTTCAGGAGTGAGAACCCCCAAAGGCCGACCTGCATGCTCTTGTCTTCAATGCTTTCTCAACCCATTGGAAAAAGTTTGGCCCATTCCTTTATGGTAGAATATGAGGGGGATGCTTCCCCATATACACTGTGCAATCATTGTTTAATTTCATTTGGAGCAATCCTTCTTTTGTGAAGAACTTATTAACAGGTCAATACTTCATTTTGAAAATGTCACAATCTTCTACACATATATCTGACTGAACAACTGAACACAAAGGAGCAGAAGTTACAGCTGCAATTATTTACTTAACAGATAAGGCTTTGGTGAAGGCAATAATCCTTATCGGCAAGGCTGTAAACTTATGGACCTACCCTCATATGTGCTGCTTCTCTAAATTTTTGAACACATCTTTTCATTATCTTAAAATAGATGTCAGATACTTATAATTATTTCCAAAGTGTTTAAATATCTTTCTCTTTTTCTAAAACTTACTTCTTGAACACTAAAGGTCTGAAGAACTCCTGTCTTAATGGCATTCATTGTTTCAACTGTTTCTACAGTACTGAAAGCCCAGCAAGCTCCACAATCTTTCTGGTTACGTATTGAGTTAACAACTTTTCTCTCTCTCCTACAAACAGAAATTATTCAAGGAAATATATCCACTGCTTGCACTGTAACATAACCAGTAACATTTTGTGTCACAATTCAAATATGCAGACATAAGAATAATATTCTTATATTTAATTTATACATTAAAAACTATATAAGAAATATTGTAGCCAAATGCCAGCCTTATTCTATCAACCCTATGGAGCTCACAAAAACATTATCTACCTCACCTTAGTAATCAATATGGTAAGTGCTACTGCAATGGATACAGGGAGTACCTACAATTTCTAGTTAGGATTTATAACAGCAATAATGGCACATCTGTACATGTGCCATGGGGGGAATGCACATACATGACACAAAGCTTTGTTGCAACAATGCCTATGGAAATTTAATTATTTGGGATATTTACATAACAGCTCTTTCTGAAGTAAATCACATATATTCCATTACCACATATATTCTATTATTAGAAGTATGTAAGATGCAAAACTTTACATTTCATGTCAAAGCATGGGTTCAACTATGTGCTAGATAAAATGGGAAAGGCCCACATAAAATTAATTCCAAATGGAAAGAAACAGACAAACAAAGACCTGCAACAAGCTGACATCATGAGAGAAGTCAAGTTCTTGATCTTTGGCAATGACAGTTCACAAAATTTTATGTGCTGTGTATTATTCCAGAATGGAATTATTAACCTTTTTAACATCTTTGTGACTATATAATATCCATTTTTTAAGCATGTATTAAATTGGCTGCAGCCTATCACTTTCTGCTTTGTGTTGATCTGCCATTTTGTTTTAAATAATTTTACACTGTGTCAAAATTATTTAAAACAAAATGGCGCATTTATGCAAAGCAAAAAGTGATAGGCTACAACCAATTTAAGATACACCTACATAATAAGTTCTGCCAAGTTAATATTGATGTTAAAATTCCTAAAGGAGCTTAAAATAACTTAAAAGGTCATGTTCAAATAGAGCTTTGAGGCCAGAGCAAAGTTCCTGAACTTTGAAAGTTCCATCCAGTACAATGGTTTAAAAGATGCTTGTTTCTAAGCTTTGAGTGATCGAGTGGAATTATTATGTTTCGTTCAGTATCGTGTTCTGAGAATTTGGGCTCAAATCTTTCATAGCAAGTCAATTTTTTTTTACTCCATATTTTACTTTCTTGGGCAAAGATGTGGTATTACGAAATAAAAATTATTAATAAATTACATGAAAGAGATGAGAATGCTTCTATGTCTTTTGCTGGTGTACATATATAATGAACACTAACAAATTTATAGTCCGGATGCATGCTTTAATTATCGGTATTAAGCGTCATCTATTCAATCTTGTTGTAAATCCTTCAAAATGCGAAGTGTCCAGGTAGCTGCGCCGAAACTAGGCATGAATCAACCTTTCGTGTTCTTTACAGTCGGTACTTCTAAACTTTCTACGAATCTCGGTTGTTACTCGTGTGTACATAGCAACATATTCAAACGACGAATAAATGGACATATGTTGCCCTACGGTGAAGCTTGTACGAGAAACGATATCCAGGAAGAACATCAACTATAGATATGTTTTGAAGGGTTGAAAGGCGCCTCCACGAAACAGGGTCAGCCAAAAAAGATTACCTCCTGTTCGGGACTCCAGTGACTTCTAGAAATAATGAAGAAACGGTGCGTAATGCTGTTGCAAAGAACCCCCATACCAGCTCTAGGGCCATAGCACAGGATACGAACATTAGCCAGGTATCAGTTTTAAGAATATTGCACCACAATAAATTTCATCCCTACCATCTACTCTTAGTGGTATGTTCACAATGGTTAAGGTAGAAACTGATACCGGATTCTTAAGCAACGTGCTTTTTACTACGAAGCCATGTTCCACAACAACGGAACAGTGAATCGATATAATATGCACTACTGGAGTGTAAACATCCTCACTGGGTGCAAGAAGTGTCAGCGTGTGGTATGGGATTCTAGGTGACCATCTAACAGGACCCTATTTTTTCGAAGTCGAACTTACGGGACTGCAATGTCGTCAGTTTTTTCAATTAGAATTGAAATTAGAATGCCGCAATTAGAAAATGTGTCACCGATGAAACGGGTGAGAATGTGGTTCCAGCAAGATGGAGCTAGGGAATTGCTTGCTCAGAGTATCCGGGAAAACGGATTGAGCGAGGTTGACACGTCGCTTGGGCTAGCTAGATCTCCTGATCTCACTCCACTGGATTTCTTCCTATGGAGCTATTTAAAGGCAAGGGTCTATGCAGAGAAACCAGAGAACCCAAATCAATTACGGCTGGTGTTTAACGAGGCATGCAGTCATGTCACAGCATACAAGAACTTTTTGCAATAGCGTGTTTAAATCTGCATTAATCAAAGAGGTGCCTTTTGAGCATTTGATTTATTAATTAATTTCAGCATTTTTTCTTCCTTTATCCCTATTGCCAAAGACATTTTGCTGATCACAGTACTTACAGTGAATAAAAGACAAACACCTAAAACTAATGACATAGATAAATGAACCAAAAAGAAGTAGAAATGCCGTACAGAACTTGAATCTATGAAACTCCGAGCAATTTCATCACAGCTTGACGAATCAATATCAGTCACTGGGGTGGAAGCAGACGGATGCGAATAGTAAAACTAGCGCCTGAAAAGGTGCTCAAGATCGATTACTGAGACAGCAGTACCTGTAAATTAGAAACATTATCTCGGACCAAGATTCGCAGGAGTGCCATTTTGCGGTGAACTGCCAGAACGCGTAGTCGTTCGTGTTAACAATTCCAACCAGGTCTACGAGTACATTCTAAATGTAGTTGGGATAAGCGATGTACGATACTTACTTTTTTGCCGGTACAGGAGAATCAGCATATTCTTTTTCGACTAGTGGGGCTGAAGAGCAGACACGTCCTGCCCCATGAATTCCTGAGGATTCTTCCATTGATATAGAGAGAGTGAATGAATGCAGCCGCCTTGCGGGTTTGCTCCCATTACCCGTCATATGTGCGAATACGAGAATAACTCGAAGTCTTCTTACTCTTATCAACATTTATGGAAGTTCTGAGAAGGCCAGTGCGCCAAAAAGTATTACTTTGGCCTTAGCCAAAGTAGAGAGCTTGGTGGAACTATACACTAGAGACTGTGGTGAAAACCAGATCGCATGTCTGCGTGCTATTATCACGCTTCGATAGCGCTGTGGAGGCTACAGAGCTGTCTTCAATGTCAGGGACTGGCGAGCTTGAAAACGTTTCCATTCTTCAGAGAAAGAAAGATTTACCTTGATCCGCGATAATGAAGACAGCCACGGAACATTTCTGGATGATCTCCGCGGAAGTTCACGCAGACGGGAGCGGATGAACACGTTCCCTCGTGAGATTCTCGTCCGCAGATTGCACAACAGAAATAGCGGTCTTATAAGACATGAGGGTGTGGCCAAAACGTTGATAAAGTGCGTGGGGTTGGGGAATAAAACCGGACTTCCATTAACTGTACCCAGCCTTGATCCATTGTGACATTGTTAAAGACGAGGAATAGGATACTAACTACATCGATAAAGTTTCGCTAGATAACCCTGAATTTCGAGTATATTGGTGTCAATGTCTCCTCAGGACGAATTCAGGGTTTTACGCTGCTCAACACGGACAGGACATTCGTGCAGAATGTGCCCTTTTTAAAGTATTCTGAATCAGTCCCAGCGTATCCACCAAAACAGAGCCATTACGTAATCGTGTGCAGGATCTCGCGGGATTGGAGATGTTATTTACAGCCTTTGTACTATAAATGAGTTCACACGACTAAACGACTGTTCTTTTGTTCGGGTTATAACTTAGTAATGAAGAATGACAACTTGGTTACTTCCCTTACGTCCACTCTCTTATGGTTTGTTGGTAAGAATAATCATACCATAGCCGGTTCATCTTCCACCATTGTAATTGCCTCTAAAGGCAGACTTTCTCCTGGACAACACTCACTTCAAAGTCACACCTCTCAGTGTTAAGACAGAGGGACCCAATCACCTTCACGAAGCTGACAGCTCATGCTATGACCCCTTCCCGTGCATGGCCTTTACTAGGGAACATGCCTTTACTGATCATCTTTTACCTCATCAAATGTGGAGCATCTTTCAGACTTGGCAAAAGTGTAAATATATATAATATAAATGAAAAATCATATATAAATGAAAAATAAAACAACTCTATGAATAATGTAAATAAAATAACTAAAGAAGCAGAAAAAGAATAAAACACACAGATGAGCACAGATGATATCTAGCTATATTTAAAACTTCTGGAGTTCTCCTAAGGCAAGAAGGCAAGTGAACATAGTAAAAATAAATATTGAATATCAAATATAGTGTAATGCAGGAAAACAGATTAAACAGCAACAAGAGCGAGATAGAGAGAGATTATAAAAATATATTAATGCATAAGATTTAAACCCAGTGATATTCACACTTTATGCAATAATATAGCTGCCATTTCTCTATCTCTGAGTAAACTTTCAGAGCTATGAGTTGGTAATGAATTAATAAGTGTTAGATTAAAAGTATCATCATAATCCTTACTGCGAGATAAGGCCATGTTGGGCATCCGACAAAGGAGACTTGGTTTTAACAGAACGTCTGTGATTGTTCATAAGGAGCTAAACAACAGTAGAGATTAAATCAATATGAAATGCTTTGCAAAGCTTACAAAATAACATATATACGACGTTCTTGGAAGAACAGGTAGCAAATGAAGAAATGTTAAATTTTCTGCATAAATTAGGGCTGCAGAATGAATAACATGGAATAATAAGCGCAAAGGTTTTACATTTGGGGCAGTGGTAAGGATATGAGCCAGCTACAGGACGAGGTAAACTGGAAGGAGATAGGTTGTGGCAAAATATACTTTTAAGGTTAGGGGGTGTTCTAAAAGTAAGGCAGGGTACTAATTTAGAATGACCTAAAGATAAATGTATTAATAAAGTGTGTATGTGTATGTATCCGCGCACACGCGTGCACGCACACACATATATAAAGGAGTCACACACACATGTGGACCAATAGCAATTGTTCAGATACCTTAGGTTGCTACACCCCTTAACCAAAAATAGGGGATTGACAGGGGACTGGAGAAAATTGAACTTTTAACAACTAATGGGAAGTTTTTTAAAATAATAACTTGAACTGTATATGACTCGGAGACATGGCTTCTGGACAGGCAGCTTCAATATTTTTTGCTTTATAGTGATACTTTTAAGCACAAGAAAATAAGAACACAAGCACCCTATGTTCTTAACTAAGTTACACTGCACCTTCATTAGGCCAGTTGCTGTCTAGAAGCCCCTATTTCATATGCTTTCTAAAAACACACTGTTTGCATTTATATGTTGTCTGTTTGCCCCTTCCAGACAGAGCTCTTTTCATTTTCTCAATACACAAAGCACATATTTTTGCACAACCTGATATTTTTTCTATATATTAAAAAATATGTAGTTTTCTGATTCACCCCTTTTCAATTTCAAGATAGATGGTTTTTCTGAACTCTGCTTGCTAAATTTGTCTAGTTCTCATTGTGGTAACAATATTTTCATATTACCTATGGTACTGAAAAAAGTATTAAAATAAATATGCTGCTATTTTCCCCAGAAATCTGCTGTAAGTTATAATACTATTTTTTTCTCCTATTACATCTTGTTGAATTACTTTTTTCCCTTTATAAATTTCACATTTTTGAGGATTCCGTTGGCATTGTCAGCCAGGTGGCATGCACAGCATTCCCCATTTTGTTGGTTTTCCAGATAGATATTGCTTCATAAAAACCCTCTCCTTGGAACTCATCATTACTTCATCGCTGGCAAGGTTGTGGCCTAGTGGGTATGTTTGTTTGAATTTATACATTAGAGTCAAAGCTTGTCTTGTTTTATACAATATGTCCAAAATCTGAGGTTTCTGTTCCTCATTTTCAAATATCAATTCTGTTCCAATTTTTTAAAATAAATAGATCATAGTTTTAATTGGCTTGTTTCACTATACAGTAGGCACAGAAATTAGCTTGAAATAAACTGTTGATCTCTGGAAGACCAAGTCAGAATTCCTATAAAGTATTTCTTCTGTATTTGTGTCTTTCAAATTGTTATCCATTGTACCAAGTTTTCTTTAGGATAAAACTGCATTATTGTTTCTTCTGCAATTTTGTAATAAAAATTCTTTGACATAAACAACGCAAAGAAAAAAAAACCTTTTTGCACTTGTCAATTGTTGGTGCATGTCTAGGGTCTGACATATTTACATGCTTTTCTAATTCTTTGAAATTTACATGACTTTCAATTAATCTGCAGAGTTTGTGCAGCTATTATTGGTGTCCCCATTTTCGTTTGTTTCAAAGTAGTTGTCACCTCTCCCTTCAGCATTGTTATCTCCTCTGATGAGACTATTACCAATGGTTTTATCTAAATGTTATAAAATTTCACATCTATTAGTTTTTGTGTGATGAGTAAGATGCACAAGCCATTACTACCTCAACCTAATCTAAGTTCAAGTTGGCATCTGGTGCCGATCTACCTGTTTTCAGCTCCCAAGATTTTGTAGTAACCCATAGAATATTAGTGATAAATGCAATTTGTATGTAAAACTAGAAAAACAATTAATGAAAACATATCAGGAATTAAGGTCAACAGGGTAATAATAAGAATTTTGCAAGAAAATATCAAAATGGGCTCCGTTGAAACTGTAGCTAGGCCTAATACTCTGAAGCCTTGGACCACAGTGCACAGAAGTTATTGCTACAATGGAAAAGTCAAATGTGAGTATAAAGTATTGTTACAAGCAACAGAATTCCCCTCCTGCAAAACAGAGCAGAGTACAAATAAGAGAGAGGAAACAAAAGCAAAGTTAAACAACAGAACATTAGTTTACTCTGAAGCATGTGAGTGAAGAGAGTGAATCAAGTAAGCGGAGAACGAGAAAAAGAAAGCTACTACATAAGAAGTGTATGGAATGCATCAAAACTGAAAGCTCATCTAAAAAGCAATAAATTAAAGCTTAGGATGTTGTGAAGCCCAGCGTGATCATGGATGCCATTACAGAATTGGTAAAACAAAACATTAGCAACCTGACGAAAAACAATGTGGTGATGATCTGGGGTGGAACCAATGGTATTATTAAATGCAATATCAATCATGATCAAAGCTATTTAAAGAGATTTGTGGCAATAAATGCATACACAAATTTAATAACAATAAATATTTCAACAGGAACTTTGAAAACAAAGAGGCTATAACAGAAAATTATGGAAAAGGATGAATTATACAGTCATGTGCATATAGTTAATCCAGAACTAAACAGGGAGCATTTCTTTATACATAATTTGCACATGAATGATACCTAAAAAGAACAGCAGCAAAAGAAATGGCAGATACCATTAAAAGTATTTTGAGGAAAAAAATTGAAGAGCACATAATACGGCAGTGGAGAGATACTGAGATTACTGCACAATCATGGGAGAAACCAGACCAGAGAAGATAGATAGCTTCATCAAGAATGAGAAGATTCCCAGTCAATGCCCAAATGAACTTTACAAGAAACTGCAAATACTATCAGGATAACTACTACACATGCATGCAAGCCTTATGGTAACTCTACAAATAACAAAATTCTTGTTTTAAGGCATCAACATTTTCAGTGTCTTACACACAAAATATTTTATCTAGATATAATGCTCAGTAATGAATTACAAAATGTGGATGTTCTATGTTCATTGAACACTAACTGCAGGAAAGCGAGATAACATACCACACAAGATACAACATTTTGAACTTGTAAGCTCATTTTGCTGGAAATCCTATAAAATTGAGGTTGTGTCACATTAAAATACAAAAGTGAACACACTAACAAACTTCCTAAACCTAGAAAAGTCATTTGAGCACACAGTAGCAAAAATTCTGGTTAACAACAATTTGTATTTACAGACTGCCTGATGGTTGTTTGAAAACTTTCCTTGAACACTGTGAAATATTTTTAAATATACTAAGAAGTAAAGGCATGCCACCAATATTGTATGGGAATTTCAACATAAACTTCCTAACTAATGAGAATGCTGTGTCTGAATTTTAATTACTATTTCTTTCCACAACTTGGTTGAAACTATCCAAATTGCCACACCTATAACATCCACAGCCTAATCATGTTTAGACCAATTATAGTTGATAGTGTATTTTTTCCATATAGCACTAAAAATATAAATTTGGATATTTCAGATCGCAATGCAATTTTTCTTCATCCACATGTAATGAAAAATATTCATGCCTACATCAATAAGTTTGTCGCTTACAAAAGAAGCTTTATCTCAGAAAATATCGATTATGTTAAATATTTCCAGAATGAAAACTTTTTTTTTTAATTGATTTATTTATGGACACTCTTTAACATCTCAGGTCATCAGTGTCCCATTCAATTCAGGGCGTGAAACGGCCGACAAATTTTGCTCAGAGGCCTCTCTTTCAGGCTTGAGGTTCTTTTTCGTGCCGTAAATATACGACACGGGACCCACGGCTTTACTTTCCTTCTGAAGGAAGCCATACTTAGGATTTTTTCGCCCGGTCCTGGCCGGGTTCGAACCCGCGATCTTGGGTATAGGAGGCAAGTATGGTAACCACTACACCACCAGGACCGACAAAAAAAAAAAAAAATGAAAACTGGGATAATATAATGAGTACACATGATAGATGAAAAATCACTAAAATTCATTAGTATTATAAAATATTATTTTGGTATTGTATTTCCTATTAAAATTATCACCACCACTGCCACCACCACTACCACTATGTCCATAGAATATATTTAAAATTGAAATAAACTTATAAAGATCCGTTAATAAAAGGTTTGATATTGTATAATAAATTACGGACAGTAATTAAGATGCATATGGGACACATATTTAAGCATGAGATAAAAAAGTACCTAATACATTTATGGATGTATATATATATAAGTTAGACAAACTATATTAATATAATAAGGGATTATTTTTTATATATTTCTTGTAAATCATTTATACCTTGTGACTCATTTTTGACAATGTCAGACCTTGTAAGGAGTCTATTGACAGTGATAAATTTATTATTATTATTATTATTATTATTATTATTGTGAAAAAGCAAAGTGATAACAAGGGAATTATAATTTCATGCAAGAGAAAAGGAGAAGTATGCAAACTTTGTGAACTACCACAATCCCAATCTTAATACTATAATACTTACGGTAATATCTTGAAAAAGTTATAAATGAGCAAATTTAATTACAACCCTGATTTCATTGCAGTAGCAAAAAATAAAAGAAAGCAATATGGGAAATTGTAAGAAAAGAAGTAGTGAATATCCCAGACCTAAAAGAATATGAAACTAAAATAATCCCTAATGGACATTAACCACAAGTGTGCATGATTTTGCAGCAATGTTTAACATCTATTTTGCAATTTAGGAACTGGAACATCATATAATAATTAAAAAAAAAAAAAAAAACTCATAATACCTGTAACCCTCCAAGAAATTCTTATTTTTATATCTAAAAATTAGCTTTGCATGTGGTATTGATGGTATCCCAGATATTGTTGTTAAAAGGAGTGTATTTTTATTAATAAAACCAATGGTTGAAATTTGTAATTCATTGCTCCCCACAGATAAATTTTCAGAAATATTTAAGATAGCAAAGGTTTGCAGAATATTCAAAAAAGGTGAAAGAACAAATCTTGTAAACTACAGGCCAATTTCTCTCTTATTAATATTTTCTAAAATACTTGAAAAAAGTTTATACAACAGACTAGTTCCATTCCTAGAATCTAATAAAATGCTATCAAAATCTAAAATTGGGTTTAGAAAAGACAAGGGAATAAATAATACAATATATTCCCTTACTGAGTCAATATTTCAAGTGAAAATAACATGCAGTTGGCATTTTCCTGGATCTACGTAAGGCATTTCAAGAATAACACTCATGAGATTAATTCAATTTCTCAAAGAGAATCAAAATGGGTAATGAATAATTTGTAGGCAGATGCCAGAAATGTTTGAAAAATGGAGGCAGATAGTTACATCATCTCCTTGTGGTGAGCACATGGTTATATAAGTGCAAATAAAGTTTATTAAGCAGTTACTATAGATCAACCATGAACTCTTGTTGCTGGCCAAGAACATATACTCTGCAGCTAATTCACTACCACCACATTCATGCTTTGTAGGTAATCACTCAGTAGAAAAAGAATAGCTAAATTCACAGCTTTTGTTATTGTCAGGTTTCCTTTAAGGATTTGATAAGAATAGCAACAAGCAATCTCTCAGCATGACTTAATCACTGCCGAAATACCTCTAATTTCTCTGCATATTAAAAAGAAAGAACTGTGTACTAAATATGTTTTCATTCAGACATGGAGTTTTAATTTATAGGAAAGCTATGAATGGGGTATTAAAAAACTCTGTTATTAAAGATCTAAAGAAAACTCACGCTTATAAATTAGACACTACAATGGAAAACCACTTGTATATTTTGTAGATGTTAAGTAAAGATAAGTCAGTATTTCTGACATCTACTATGATTTCTGTAAACAGAATTAATTATTTAATAATTTAATCATAGGTCAATTCAAAATTTGTTGATGCTTTTGCCAACAATAAAAACAAGAACAAAAAAAAAGTACAAACAGAATAAAACAAAAGCATGCAGTTGCAATTGGCAATGCCAGCAGGAAAGTAGAAATTAACAATAAGCTTTCTGTGTTTAGATAAAAAAAAATACAAAAAGAATTACCAGTCAATTTTCAATGGCAGATCAACTATAAGAGTTCTTTTCTGTACATTACTTGAATCCATGTGATATACTTTATGGTGAGGGTTATGTGAAGAGTTTCCAAGCTTTAATCGAGTGTGCATCTTAGGTTTTAAGTTAATTTGTTGAAATTCCTCAGGTGTCATATCTGAAAACTTTGTTATCCCATAAATTGCACTCATATTTGATGTTCTTGCAGAATTGAGTTTTTCAATTAAGCTTAGAGATGCCTGAAACAAAAGAAAGTTGTAGTTATAACACATTTAGAATTGCAAATTTCAGAAGCTAAAAAATAAAAATAGAACAAATTTTACTGTCTAAAACTAGATTAAAATGCACTAATATGTATGTATATATAGTATTTTTTTTTGATTGATTTATTTAAGGATGCTCTTTAACAGCTCCGGTCATCAGCGTTCCATTCAACTCAGGGCGTGAAACGGCCGACAAATTTTGCTCAGAGTCCTCTCTTTCAGCCTTGAGGTTCTTTTTCGTGCCGCAAATGTATGACACGGGACCCACGGCTTTACTTCCCTTCCGAAGGAAGCCATACTTAGGATTTTTACGCCCGAAAAAATCCATCGGTCCTGGCCGGGTTCGAACCCGCGTTTTGGGTATAGGAGGCAAGTATGGTAACCACTACACCACCAGGACCGACGTATATATAGTAGATATATTGGCAGAATAGTAAATATTTTACAGATAATTCTTTTTATGCATGTTTGTGTGCATGTGTGTATGCATGCCTGCCCGCACATGTGCAAATCACTCTGTTTTAAGAATTGGCAAGACCTAAAATTCCATAAAAACATCATAAAGTGTGAAAGAATTAAGTGCTTTTTAACTATTAAATTAATGCTACACTTGCTGATAACTAAGGCTAACCTTTCATAATAATGGATAATATTCTTCTTTTCAAGAGAAATACATAACAGAAAAGCCAATACATCATATCAATTAATGTTGATGATATATCCTAGAACAAACTGTCTCACCTATTACCATCATGCCACTGAAATTTGCATTTTAGCCGAAACAACAACAACAATACGCACCCAATGGGTATTAAGAGATTTAGTTTTCTGTTGAACAGTACATTAGGGATATTTTCCTCTATATAACAGACTTTGAAGTGATACGTATAACACTTCTGGTCACATAATACATAAACATAGTCTTTCTTGGGGTGATGCCACCTCTTTTCTATATACAGTTTGCCATGAAAGCTCTCAACTGCCAACCAATTTAATGCATTAATTAGCCTCCTGTTCAACATTGCTGCCACAGTGTATGCAAAGGCTGTTATGTTCCTCTTACTCTGATTTCTGATTTGTTCTTTGAAGGCATAAGAATTTTGTCTCAGTCCTCTAGGAAAAGAATCTCTCTAGCTTATGGAGACTGAAAATGATTTTTTTTAATATGTACCTTTTAGGCATTCAATATTTCCCAGTTGTAAAATCAAGTATTTCCAAATATGATGAATTCCATATTTTACGCATAGGCATTCTTATTATTTTTTAACCCCTTAAATTCTGTAGATGCATAAAGCCACAATAGCTACTGCATATACATGTCAATTACATTAATTTCACCCTATACTAATAGATGAGATTAAGTTGTATAATTGTTTTATAACTTGTACATACAGTACTATAATCATCAAAGAATTCATTTACAGAATAATATTCTCTCTATATAAGGTAATTCTCAGATCTCACGAAGATCTGTAAGAAGGATGTAAAGCATTATGCACAAAAAAGAGCGTGATCAACTTGTATGGTTTACTGATAGATACAGTATAGGCATAAAATCTGATGCAGGTATATCCCAAAGGATAAACATCAGTATAAGTGATAAACACTGCACAGCTTTTCAGGCAGAAGTATTTGCTATCTTGAACTGTGCTTTTAGAGGACTTGAGAAGGGTTACCATGGCAAACAAATTCTCATCCTCTCAGATAGTCAAAGTGCCTTAAAAGCATTTTACCTTGATCAGGTAAAATCTAAACTGGTATGGGAATGCCTAAATGCCCTATCTGCACTGGCATCTCACAACAGGCTTGAACTGCAGTGGATGCCTGGGCTTTGGGCAATTTATGGAAATGAAAAGGTAGATCAGTTGGAAAAAAAGGGTAGTAGCAACACTCTTTCCACATCTTTCCTAAATTGAACAGAAGAGGAATAAGGAAATAAGTTGCATTAATTACTGAACATCTCTTCAGGAAACGCCTATGAAAAGTGGTACTCTATTAAGATTAACCCATATGTAGAATGTGCAAACAGGATGAGGAATCTGCCTCAAATATCGTTTTTGAGTATCATTCCTGGTAAGAAAGACTTACTCTATAACCAGGAAGACCTATGTATGGATGGTAACATTGGAACCAAAATACTGCAACTTGTTTAAGGAACAGATTTTGGAAAACAAGGAATTTCTTTCAATCGGGTAGCACAATAAGCTAATGTGACGGATTATCTAATTTAGTCTCTCTAGAATAATAGACCATTTTACATCAACAATTTTTTTAACAATTTTTAATCTGACTGCAGGCTATGCTCACAGTGCAGTTACAACTACTTGTGATGAGTGATGAACTAGTTTCAGTGATGCTTAAAAATTTACTCATACATGGCGAGCTATACACACACTTTATCTGCATTACTGAGCAATACATGATTTAATTAGCATAGAAAGTAAAGAAAGAGGATTTTGGAAAAAAATTAAACAAAGAATTGATGATTTGGAAAGACAGGAGATATTAGGTAGTTTTAGTAGTAAAAAGTCACTGAGGGTTTATAAGGGGCTAAAGGAAATATGGGGCAGAGAGAATTATGTAGATGAAGCTGCCAGGTGGACAAGGGAGGGAATTGCATGGGCCTGAACAGAGGTAGTGAATTTGAAAGGAATAAGAGGAGGTTTAAATATAGGGAATGCAAGATAGTTATTGGCATACAATTTTGGAATGTAGAGAAACCAATGAAATGAGAGCAAAACTTAGGATCAAGAAGTGGGCTAAGCTACCAATTGAGATTAGGAGAACTAAGTTGGTGAAAACAAGGCAGAAAATCTTGGAGTTTAGGACTTACTTAGGTAAGAAAATGGTTGAAGAAAATAAGTAAAAAAAGTGAAGAATCAATTTGGGTAGCAACATAATTTAAGTTGCTTTTGATCGAGATAATTTTTAGATATAATTTGCCTGATAGTTGAGTAATCGCAAGGTTGGAACTATTCGGGCCACTTGATCACACAGCAACTTGGGAAGATTTATTAGAGTAGTTATAGTTGTATTTTCTTATATGATTGAGAGATTGTAAAATCGTATTGCACAAATTTGTTGGATTAAGTAGAAATAAATTCAATTCAATGCAATTCAATGAGCATAAAAATTCACTAGATTGCAGCATCAACCAAATGTTGAAGAAAAAGAACATTTTATGTGTAGTCATGTTTATTTAATGATTCTGGCTCAGAAGAAGAATTTAATGAAGGCTTTGATCTCAGTCACTGCTGTGATTTAGCGGTAGTATTCCTGCTTCCTATGTAGGAGCCCCAGCTTGGGTCAGCTTCCTGACTGAGATTTTCCCTCGGTCTTAAGGTTAATGCCTGGGAAACTTAGACCACAAAGTTCCCTGAGCTCATTTGGTTCAATTATCATCTATCATCCCCCTGGCAGCAATCCTTGGGATAATGTAGCTGCACCTTCTAGGCATCCCAACCTCAGAAGTCATGAACAATGGTGGAATTGGAGTAAAAATTTTTATTCTGATCTTGATGATGATCTTGAAGGTAATTATAATATTTACTTTATAATGTACTTAAGCCATGATAACTATAAAGACTTTCAAACATCTACATTTTCTTTCTACAAAAACAACTATAGAATTATACTTTGGGATAATATAATATATATCAGATGTTAATCAATTTTAAAACATAAGCAGCATCACTACGATGAAAATCAGAAAAGTTGTTATAAATATTCTTGTTTGATGGAACAACTACAAGAGCAAACTTAAGTAAAATATAACTTGCAACAGAATACCACATTATGCTTGGCCAGAAGTGTATAATTGTGTCCTTTTTTTTTTTTTTTTTTTTTTTTTGAGTAGTGTTTAACGCCCGTTTTCACTACTGAGGCACCACAGGCGGTTTAATAATAATTGTGTCCTAAGACACAATAATGGTTTATGTATATCTTTTGTAATTTTTTTTTTTTTTTTTTTTTGAAACAGCTATTAACTATGTAAAGATACTGACTTCTGCTAAAGAATTTGGGCAGATATATATAAAGATGTAGTTTAAAGCAGGTAGTCTGTGCAATAGGCCAGCATAGTACTCCCCATTTACTGTGGTGTTACTCTCCTTAAAGTCAATGAAGAGTATTCCTTAACAGTGCCAAAAGATTGTGGCCATGGCTTCTTGGTTGACTGAGTGACCTTGGCCTATAGAGGCAATGCTTCGTCAGGTTTAGCCACTCCATTGAATCTCTTTTGGACAAGGGATCATTGTAGAGGGTCATAGTTTCATCTTCTGTAACAATGGTTTGCAGAACTTCTTTCTCTTGTTACCACGGCAGAGCTCCAAAAATGCCTGATAACAGATGACTCATTGCTGCTTTTGGATTGAGTAAAGAAGTTTAGGCAGCCATCTTGCACTAACCTGAATCATGTTTAAATGTTCATGAATAATTCAATGTTGTTTTAGAAAGGCTCAACCTTGTTGCTGTTTCTGTAACTGTGAGCTGCCAATCTTCCATAATTTCTCCTTCTACAAGAGCGATGTTTTCAGCAGTGGGCACCTTCAAGGGCCAACCTGAACATTCTTCGTCTTCAATGTTTTCTCAACCCATTCAAAAAAGTTTGGCCCATTCTTTTATGGTAGAAAATGAGGGGCATGCTTCCCCATATATACTGTCCAAGTGCTGTTTTAATTTCATTTGGAGTAAGTGCTTCTTTTGTGAAGAACTTAATAACAGCTTGATACTCCATTTTGAACATGTCACAGAAGGAGATAATCCTTAATAGCAAGGCCGGAAACTTATGGACCTACCCTAATATATGTGCTGCTCAGGGACCAAACTGACTAACTCCATTTTTTATAATTTTTCTTCTTTTGATTATAAAACCTTACAAATATGTATATTTTCAGCAGATGCAACACTGTCCATGGAAACTGAAAATTTCATAGCTTTAACAGGTCAAAGTGACTAACTCCATTTATATTTCTTGTTTGTATTTTCTTTCCATTACTTCTATCTATTTATCATGATATAGTATTCACAACAATGTCAGCATAATGTTATTTTCAACAATGTTCGTATTTGTTTCAGGAATTGGCTGAATGTTTTGTTTCATGATTTAGTAATCTTACATCTGATCACAGTACTAAAAAATGAGTGACAGTGAGATAGATTCATCATCTGGAGCTGAGGAGAGCGACAGTGATCCGGACTTCATTCCACACATAGGTAATGAAAAGCTATACTTTCTGCATAGTAGAAATTTATCTGAGAACTCAACTTCATCATGTTCAACCTATTATTAAGCTTCTAAGAAGTGACGTAAGGTCAATACAGCAAGCAAGTGATCAGGTGAAACTGCTTTATTCAGTTTCTCATGAAAAAACAATGTTGTTGCCCTCAGTGTATCACTTGAGAAATAGCTTTCAGTTTCATATGAGGGCACAAACATTCCTCCCAGAATCCAAAGAGATGGATTAGAAAAAGAGACTATAAAAAGACTGTCAGGCAAAGAATGTACCAACAAAAGTGGGAAAGTAATCAAAGAAAAAAAATTCTGCTACAAATATTGTGGTTATTACATGAAATGTAAAAAAAAAAAAAATCTCATGAACAAAGGCAGCTTCTTTTTAAAACCTTCTATGACCCTGTGATCAGATTAAGAAGAATTTTTATATATATATAAGAGCCTGTCTACAATCTGCTAACATAATGAGACATTGATCCACTGGCAACATCAAATCACCTAGAATTCACTCTTCTATTATTCCCTGAGAGTTGGTAAAGAAAGTCTTAAGAGTTTGTAAGGAATATTTCAGAAATACATTACAAGTCAGCAATGACAGACTACTCAGAATTAGTTCAAAGAACAAAGTTAGTGCTGTTGTAGATGGACGGGTCATATGCCACCAGGGAATAAAATCTAAAATTCTGATGAAAAACAGATAGCTTCATTTTCTGTTTACACCAGAAGTCATAATCCCAATTGTAAATAACTAAGTCCTAATCTTGTTGAATTAAAAGTAAAACTTCTAAAATCATGTCAATATATTAAACTCTCTTGACATTTCACATTAAAACTTTTTTTATTAAAAAGTAAGTTTGGACTAGTTTCTTGAGTCACTTGCTCACTGTCAACCAATTGAAAGAAAATGGTTACTATCCACTAACATTACAGAAACACATACAAGAATTTGTCAAGCTCACGGAATTATGTTTAAATCTGGCCTACTTCACATTTGAAGGAAAATTTTACGAACAAAGTTCAGGTTTAGTAATGGGCAGTCCTCTGTCTCCGTTTTTGGCAGATTTATGAGCTTTTTTGAAATGCACATAACTAAAGCCTTCCCATATATATATTCAAGGTCTGGTACAGATATGTGGATGATGTTTTTGCCATCGTGCAAACCAGATACATAGAAGATGCTCTCAAACTCTTAAATTTACAAGAAACGACAATAAAATTTACTATGGAAATTGAAACTAATAATACTTTACCATTCTTAGATTTGAAGATAATAAGAAATAATAACAAATTAGAATTTGCCATACACAGAAAAGATACACACACCGATAATTACATAAAAGCTAAAGGTTTCAACCCTAGACCTCACAAAGCAGCAGCATTCAATAGTATGATTTATAGGTTGATTAATGTACCACTTAGAAAAGAAGAATATGAGAATGAATACTCACATATAATACACATAGCAAAAGTTAATGGGTTTAGTAAACAAATGATAGATTGAAAAATAAAAAGATTCAAAGGAAAACAGAAAATCAAACAAATCACCACACTCAGCAATTTATATAAAGAAAAAGCTTATTAAAAGTTCGCATACCGCCCTTACATCAATCATAAATTTAAAAAAATATTCAAACAATACACATTTGCTTTGGCACCCATAAATAGATAGTGTAAGCAAATTACTGAATCTAAACAAAATTGAACCCAGATGAAAAGAAGATAGTTCAGGCATATATAGGATCAACTGTAAGGAGTGTGACAAAATATATATGGGCAAGACCAAAAGAAGCTTGAGTATTAGATTGAAAGAGCACTGGAGAAACATTAGATCAAACAAATAGAAAAATTGGCAGTAGCAGCACATTTCTGGAATGAAAATCATGAAATAGAAAAAGATATAATAATGCTAAGAGCAGTTCAGCACCCAAAGGAACTTAGTATGTGGGAAAAGATTTATATAAAAAAAAATATGAACATAGACTTATGAATTTTGATATACCAGAAGTAGACAACATATTGTACAGGTTCATTAACAGACCATCAGAGTGCACACAGCCAAGTACACATCCTACTTGAAGAGATCCGTTAGTCGTCAATTGGTTGACAATGTGAGCAAGTGACTCACGAAACTAGCCCCAACTTACTTTTTAATAAAAAAAGTTTTAATGTGAAATGTCAAGAGAGTTTAATATATTGACATGATTTTAGAAGTTTTACTTTTAATTCACAAGATTATGATAGTTTCACTGTGTGGATTCTTACATTCATTTAAGTTCGAATTTAACCATAACAAAATGTATGACTTGTACTGGAATAGTGCAAGATTGAAAATAAATCACCAATTAACAAAATGTTTTACCATATATGGGGTGAACGACCCTTCAGGCAACCAGTTTATTGGAGTGCGGCTGGCCGGCTGCTGTGTCAGCGGAGCAAGTGACAGGAAGTCTGCAGTAAATATAGTATGCTTTGTCATGTAAGTTATTGCTAACATACATAACATAAACACTTAAAAAGGAAAGTATGTTAAGCAAGGAGATGCTGGAACTGCTTCTATTCATTGTTTAAGCATTTCTGACCCCTGCTGAGGAAATTGCTCACTACACTCTGCAGTTTCTTCTGAGAAATGGCAGCAATTTCTTGATGAATGTTAGTTTTAAGTTCCTCGAAAGTGTGTGGATTTGTTTTTTACACTTTCTCTTTTAATGCCCCCCCCCAGATATAAAAATTGCTGGGGATTAAATTGGGGGAATGAGGGTGGCCATATGTTGTTAGTGATAATTCTTATCTTGAAATCTATCATGAATTTCCTATAATGAGAATACACTTCGGGGAATAGAATATTTGTATTGTCTCATTTCATTTGATACACTTTCATTCAATACACTGTATTGCATTGCCTAACAAACACATAATACATGTGCAGGATTTCAATTCACATTGAGGCCTTACACAGTGGAGGGAAAATATACTCCCCATTTCTGCCGACATAGCACCGCGTCGGCGGTTGCATCAAGCATTGCTCACCCAGTATTTTCTAGTAAATTTAACCTTCATTTTAAGTGCCCAAAGTACTAAAGAAAGGAAAGAAAATGAACAAAGAAAAGACATACATGTGAGGAAAGTCCAAAATGCAAGAAATGCCTTGAAATTTGATAGTGAAAAGGTAAATGAAAAAAAAATACGTATTTACTTTGACCTACAAAATCTAATTATATCCATTGCCTATTACAAATGTATTTGTATGTGTACAACTTTGGTTGTCATGATTTCAATAACAACAAATATGTGTGGCTGGAAATAGCAGGTTCTTGGGAGTCATAAGAAGTAGCTATATACCAGTAACAGCATATAACAAAAATGGAAAAGACCACAAGCATATTGTTACTTCTTCAGATTCATGCATTGTGTTAATCATGGTGAAGATTCTACAAAGTGCTAAGATCAAAAAGGATATTATTGATTTAAAATTTTTTAGTATCTGGACACAACTACCTTTCCAATTACTCCAAATTGGAAGTAATTGAATCTAAGATGACAAAACATCTTCTCACTAGAAGACTGGTACAATGTAATTCATCATCGCAAAACAAAGAACCTTTTTGTGGTAGCTGAAATGAACCATAATGATTTTTGTCCACAAAGACCCTTGAAAATGCAATAACAAACTACCAGAAGACAGTAGATGGCTTACCAGTAAATTGGCTTGTCACTTGATGGATTTGATTGAAGAGGTTACCTTACACTCTAAGCACAAGAACACTTTTTCCAAATATTTTCCATTCCTTAGGGCGAATCTGAAGAAGTTTACAGCAGGTCACCAACCTGCTGTAAACTTTCACCATTCACAACTTTCATAACATTCACCACATAAATCAGATTGCCCTATATGTAAGTGTTGGTCCGTCACCATGGAAAAAGGGGACAGATCTCATGTTTCTCCTAAAGTATATTCCTCTTGTGAACCATGACTACTGCAGAAAGTTAGTGACCACTCATGAGGAACATAACAATCAATTATCGGAGTATTGTGATATTATTTATTGTGAACCAGGTGGCCCATGGGTACAATCGCAATACCTTACATTCCTTTGGAATTTGCTTATAAAAAATATAAATAAACACACTTCACTAACAACAACTACAACAACAACAACAACAACAATAGTAATACATAGATGTTTTACAGGTACGACTGCAATAGCGTTCTTATTTCAGATTTCACTAAAAGCTCACTTTGCAGGAAACCCCTGCAAGAATACATTTAAATTTAACTTCATTCAGAAAGAATGGCTGCGTCATTTCCTTATTCATGCTGAGGCGGTCTATCCCGGCCATTAAGGTAAAAGATTGCAATTATTGATAAAGTTTGAAAATAGTCCCCTTGTTTGTTTTTGTTTCCCAGATCTGACTCTATGAGTGGATGGGTGGGCGGGTGGGTTTGCAGGAGGGAACGACTGGAGTGAAATCAGATTTCAATTTCATATAAGAAAATTGATGAAGACATACACTGTGAAAATTTTATGGTGAATGAGCCGAAAGAAACCTTAATTTTATTTCCATGATATAAAGATGAAAGGGGCTTGGTGTACAGAAAGGTAGCATTTTCTTTATCAGCTGTTGTTAAGGCATACTTTCATTTTTATATTAAAATGGTAATGCAATGATAGCTTCTAAATGACCTTTATCTGCTAAAGCAAGAACAATTTTCAATAAAATATTACTTAGGGAAATACAGGTTACAACATACACACTGAAGGAATATGTGATTATAAGTATTTTGTAAAGGAAGAATCAGACTTGAAAAAGTCAGGTCATTGCCGGGATTTAAACCACAGCTCTTCAGCCTTCCGTGCCTTTGCTCTAACCAATTAAGCTATTGTGTCCTCCTCCAAGCATGGAACTAAGAACCTCTCTCATCCCATTCTACATACCCTAAGGTTTCTCTACTAGAGCAAGACTTATTCCTTGATTTTGTCTCGTAATGATACAAAACTATATATGGATTAATTAGATTTAGAATTTGATGAAAGAAGTTTGTGGTTCTATGCTTGGAGGACATGTTAGATCATGGTAGGCTGAAGATCCATGGTTCAAATTCTGGCCATGACTCGAATTTTTCAAGTATGATTCTTAGTTTACAATTAATGTCCTACACACAGCCAATGTGGTAATGAACAATTTTCATCCAAATGTATTTGACTTTTATATTACACTGCTTAAATTTCCAGACTATGTCCTTGGAGGAAAGGAATAGAAGAATTAGGAAGTAGTTTCAAACAATTTCGAGCACACTTAGATAACAGTAATTAGCGATGTGGGCTTTTACTGCCCAAAAGGTTATGAATTAAAAAAAAAGCAACAATAATACAGTATTTAAAATATATTATTTACACTTTTAAATGTTAATGGTGGTCAGTGAGCAAAATACTAAACACTTGCATTACAGTTTATGTTCATGCAAAAACACAGGGCAAAGGAAAATTTAAAAGTAAGAAAAGTTAAACACATATACATTTTCATAATAGCCATATATGGTATTATCTATATTTCCTAAATAATTATGATGACTGCTTTATTATCTTTGTATTACATTTTTCTAGCTCTTAAGAGATAAAAGTAATAGTGAATCTCAGTGTGAGATCTGTTTGAGTAGGTACAAAATTAAAAGCTATATCTTCACAATAGCTGATAAACACACTTCATTGCATACTTTGGGCTGCCCCATAAATAACATCAGGATTTCTGCAATAAAATGAAAGAATTTTTGGCTTCATCAAATAAGTTTCAAAAAATTTCCTTACACAAAAATGAACTCTGATTTGACTTTGGTGTTTCACTCCAGCAAACCCATCTGCAATTGACTGACACAGTGCCAGGTATGGAAAACAAAAAGTAATAAACAAGGCAACCTATTTTCAAAGTTTATCACATTACTTTTAATGACAATGCTTATAAGTTAACTTAGACTACACCTAATCTAATCTAACCAACAAATGATCTTTTTAAAAGGATCGTCATGAAACTTAAACCTACGTAGAGATAAAATGCAAGATAGTTGGAATAACAACCTATCCTAGGGACTACACATGTGTGATCCACAACAATATTGAATATACCCCCTACAATGGGTTTAAGCACACGTATGACCCACAACAATCTAAAGTGTAACCCCAAGATTAGGTTTAATCACACATACGATTCCAACAATCTTAAAATTTAACCCCTACATTTATTTTTAGTAAAGTTAACAATTTGCTACAGAGCCCTCTATGCTAGCACGTAAATCTTGGTAGTGATAGAACTGATTAAACTACTGCAACATCATTTAGCAGCAGAAATAGCACACTTCACTTGGATGAGTTGACGAGATGGAGTACCATTAACGGCTACATGTAGGAAAATGTGCTTAAAGTAAGACACAACATTGTTGAGTGTTCAAAATATTGGAAATCAGTATGCTTTATTTTTATGAAATGTTGTATTATGTACTAAAGTGCAGTAAATTTGTGTTTTATAATCCTTTTGTATTTTTTGGTATATAACACAATCTCAGTTTGCTTCCACTGGGCCCCGCTTATGCACACTGTGTTCAATAACAGAAGCTGAAAAGCAAATTTACATTGCTTTTATGTTTTTTCCTCATTAACAGTTCTCTCAGCACTTTTTATGCATCTTTTACTTTCTACATGCTTTTCTAGAGCGGATTTTCCCTAATGTTCCACTATTTATGTCTCAATCACACGCTTTACAATGTGCAAAACTATCTTCATTTTTACTTGGTTCTAACTAGCTCGAGAAATAGTTTATTATTACAACAATATAGTCTAATTATGAAGGCGTTTATTAGGCTATGGCTGTGTGCAATGGGCACCAATCTTGAAGTGATTTGTTATCAACGTTTTAAGTTGTGATGCCAATTTTGAAGTGGTTTTGCAGATTGATTATTGGTTGCTTTGTGTTGTTGCCCACATTTCAATGACAACAATTTCTCAGGGTGTATTCTGCTATTTTGTTGATCATGCTCAATAGGATTGAGAGAAGGTTTCTATAGTGCAAATAAACATGGGATGCTACATAATATATATTGGTATGTTATTATATCCAAAATCTTTCGCGTCCTCAGGTGTTTTGCATACGATAAATTCAGCTACATCGATACAAATTTAATTGCCCCCTGTGAACTTACAGAGGAGTGTCGCAGCGCGTGAAACTGAAAATCGAACTTATAATGAGTACTGCGAACTATGTGTATCCTGCTGCGTATAGATCTTGTAACTGTGTACCAAGGAATGAGCAAATGTCGAACTGCGTGCGTCTCGCCGCGTGTAGAACTTGAAACTGGGAACTGAGGAATGAGTAATGGCGAACTGCTTCTATCTAACCGCGTGCAGAACTAGCAAATACGTGTATCTTATAACTGCCTCTCGCGGCGTGTAGAACTTACGATTGTGACTGAGGAATGAGTAAATTGCCAAACTGCGTGTATCTCGCCGCGTGTAAAGCTTAAGACTGCCCATCACAGCCAAGCAACCGCTCCTTATAGATTAAATTCAAACCAAGTAATCGTTGGTTTTACCGATTGCCACGGGGTCATATATGCACGCGCTATCTTCACGCCTATCTTTAAAAGTTCAAAAATAATTTTCTATTGACTGGTTTAAATTCACGTTCCATTCGCTATTTTTGAAAGTTTAAAACATTTTGCTGGCATTGGCTATTTTAAAGGGCTAACAGTTACAACACCTGTCGGGGTCAGAGCCCTTTTAGGAGGGGGTGTTTTTTTTTTTGTTTTGTTTTGTTTTGTTAATGGGATTTCCAAATATTTACGAAAATAATTGTATTATCAGGCAGAAGAGAGGGTCTTTCGTAAGTAAGATGGCTTGCACAACGCTCCACAGTGCCCTTCACTATGGAGGTTACTCTAATGTATATTTCCAACTAAAGCGGGTTATTGTATAATGTATAAAAATGCCTTCCTTATTGCTATAGAAAGGTTAACCGAGTTACCGACCACATGAGCGCTTCTCCCAATATGCAACCACTCCCTGCTCGCTATAATAACCCAAATGGTCTCTGTGCATTAGAAATGAGAACTAAACATCTGCATTTAGTTAAATTCCTAATCAATTCTGGCTTCTATTTACAAATTAGGAGGATCCCATAGATGAAATGACAACCACATAAAGTAATTATTGCGTAATAACCTAGTCATTTAAACGGACATCTTCGCGATATATTGGTTGACATTGATAACAGCGTTTCGCTTGCCTTCTCGACAGTCAGCTGTCAAACTGCTCAGGAATGACTGATTTGTTGCGATTCATTTGTTTATATTTATTTATAGTGTTTGTGATTGTGCGGAAATGCAGTGCTAATTAAAAAAAAGTTATTAAGAATGTCTTGAAAGTATTGTGCAGTTTATGGATGCAATAATGGGATATAAGGAAGCAATCCCGATCTTTCTCACTTTGTCCGAAGAATAAGCCTAGTAAGTATGTTGCCACAATAATAATAATAATAATAATAATAATAATAATAATAATAATGTGATTGAATAAAACGTTTTAAGGTGTTATAAGCTACCATTTAATTACTGATTCAGCAGTCATACATAAGCATAATAAACAAACCTGCGGAAAATATATTATTTCAACCACGTTGTCTTTGTTTTTCGTTGCGATCGTTAGCTTTTGAACTGCAAAAGAGCAGATTTATGTGTATAAAAAAAAGAAGGGCCTATGAATGTGTATCACACATACATAATATGCTGAAACAATTTCGTAATTTTAGAAATCCTAGACTCTTCAGTCAAGAGTAAGTTGAATTAATGCAAATGATTGTAATGACCTCTGGCCAGGAGATCCGGATCCCATTCCCGATATTTGCTTAGGAATAAGTTAAGGAGGTCTGGAAAGGGGTCCATCCAGTCTCATGAGGATAATTGGGGAGCTGCCTGATGAAGAAGTGGTGTCCGTCGATAAGCCGCGTGATAGGCGACTGGTGGGATGCCGGCATGCTCATCACATGGCCTCTATCAATGAAGACGGAGGTAGAGGAAGCAGCGAGCATAGCGGCAGACCATGACCCGATATCGGGCTGACGCGCCACAAAGGAGGATTATATATCTGAATTTTCTCCACTCTACAAGTTTAAGCTATTTTATTCAATCCTAATATTTTTTATATTGATTGAAATTAGGTTAAATTGTGCTACATAATTTCCCCATAACACAATCACCATTCAGAGGTAGTCAAACGAAGTAGATTATATTAAATGTTACCGCAATGTAAATTCTGCGATGCATTAAGAAATAGGTATGAAATGCTACAAGGAAACAATACTCAATTTACATTTTATTTAAAAACTAACATTTTATTTTTCTCAAATACCAATGCTATTGCACTGTAAAACATAAATATAGGTGTATAACTTAAAGTTCTTGAGCTTTTAGCAAGAAAAATGTAAAACTTCAATTGATTTAAATTGTAAAGTAAGAGTTGTTTGTAGTGATCATATGCTATATTCAACAAATGTGTCAATGTTAATCAAAAGTCACTTGAAGGAGAAAGATGAAAGAACACACACACACCAAAAAAACGTGGTGATTAATTAATATAAAGCACTACAAATATCAATAAATCTAAAATGAAACCTGTGTGTTAATCTTTTTTTAATCACTCTTGCTATAAAAGTTCTCCTAATATTTCTTAACATTTAAACATTGGATAAAAACTTGAGAGTTTTCATTCTATGTAGATATGAAAGCCCATCTTTCTGAAAGGGCAAGCCACTGGGAGCACCATATCCAACTTGTCTCCCGATTACCATGAGATACAACCCAAAGAAATTACAAATAAAAAATATTGCTACTCCATTTGTATGCAGTGCTTGCAGAAATCATCCATAGTTGACACCTCGACAAATATGTATAACTCTAGAAAATGCTAAATTAATATGGACTGAATAATACATAACAAATGAAAGGGAAAATATTCACTAAGCAATTGGAGGAAAGATATACGGCAGCCATCAAAGTCATGATTGAATTAACAATTTTTGAGAATGATTATTCTCACCTAACCATAAAGATATTCGAACACTATATTTTATTTTTGGAGCTATATAAAAGTACTATAACATAATAAATCCATCCTACTGATCTATTAATCTTTGCAAACAAGCTCTTCTACATTAAGACTATACCAATTTCATGTTACACAGTCATGTAGATATGGGTTCAAATTATTCCGGTAAATCTGAAGAGTCTAGAATCAGCGAAGACTACATATAAGAACAGTGCTTTGGCTGCAAGCAAAATATGATCAAAATAGTACACCTAATGGCTAACACCAACTTCTTTATCAGGGATTTTCTTTAGAGTATCGACCTGGCAAATGCTCCAACATGTCAAACTCACATCAAGGAAAGGAAAGGAAAGGAAAGAAAAGCAATGACTGTGATCCAGAATTCTATCTAATGCCCCCCATAAAAAACAGGTGAATGGAAGTGTTCAAATTTCATGATTCGGCATAGTACCAAAAGTCTGTGACCAAAGAGTATATCATTATGTTCCTGTTCTCTGTGTGGTGCAAGTTGTCAGCAGTATTATTCTACTGCCAAGTAGAAGAGGCCTCTGAGCAAAATTTGTCAACCGTTTCACGTCCTGAATTGAATGGGATGCTGATGACTTAAGATGTTAAAGAGCATCCATAAATAAATCAAATAAAAAAAATACTGCCCAGCAAGAAGCAATGCAATACCTTATTATGTGAATGACAAAAACCTCACATGAGCATTTGGCAATTTATATTTTGTATGTGTGTTTTTAATTCTCTTTCATAATATTCCAAAGATGTATTTAATTTGTCTTTTGTAATAATCAGTAGGTAAACTGAAATTCCAAATCTACTGAAAAATCATTGTGACTATAATTATTATAATGATAAATGCATAAGTTGTGCAAATAATGAAATATTATCTGCAGTAGTTGATCACCGGTTTCTCTCTCTCTTTTTTTCTGTAGAACTGATTTCATTTGCAAAGTTTACAGATACAGTTCCCAAGTGCCTGTACTTCAAACAAGTAATAGCAATAATGTTTCTAGTACTGTAATACCGTCTGGCGCAACACCTGGGCAACTTGGCACAAACCGTAAAATGTTTCTACTTGGAATAGGAAAACAACATTTCTTCACGTAAAAATGCCAATAAAAACATGGTGTTCAAAGCTTTGATAAGCTTTACTTCAAGGCACATTTTTATGTGACATAATCATTTAACCTGTGAAGAGCTAAATGCATTAAAGAAATATGTAAAATCATATCTGCCACATAGACTTCAGTATAAAAAGTGCCATAGGTTGCAATTATAGGGAAGGCATAATTAATTACTCAGAGAACTGTTCAAATGCATAGAACAATTTTATTTATCTCACAATATAGAAGTACAATCAATTACTGACAAATATAAGCTGTCATGCCATATATTCTTACTTCCTGACAGCTTTTTGTTATATAAACATTGTTCTTAGGTCCTATGGTAAGTGAAGCTCAAGGATATTGAACATGTCATACATTTACAAAGCACAAAAACAGAAGACATAAGAATACAACAAACCATTACCATTTATGAAAGGTACTCTATAATAAGTATGCCTTGCAGTTTCCTAACCAACAATTGTTATTCAATTAAAGTATCATCATATAGCAAATACTGACCTAGTCTAATAAAATGACAAATTCATTAGTTACGATCAGGTGAATTAAAATATTCATCCTTATTATAGAAGTCGTGAGTATTTAAAACTATCTTTCATTTTTTTCTTGCCAAGTTTGGACTTCTATGTATAGCTCATAAATTTTTACCTTTATTGAAAAAATATAACCTGTAGTTTTAAAGATGTGTATTACGCCATGCATGTTGTCTTTACCTTGAAGTTCTCAAAGCGCCTTGCACACTCAGTAATGTTTTCTCTATATGATTTGTTGAATTCTGCTATATAAAATTTAAACTGACGCTGAGCTTCAGAGTCATGTTTATCAATTTTAATTGGTATCCCAAATAAACATAAACCAACTAGTCCTAGGCCCAATGTTAACTTTTGCCAATTGACAGTCATAGTTACTGTTTACCTAATAATTTGCTTTACATATGTTCAGACTCCTAATTTTGCACCCACCTACATCAATAATGCCAACTTTGAATTCATCCGGTTGCCAACTATAAAATTTAGAGAGACACCAATAATATATGCGAGTGAAACCAGGAGCTCATTTCATTGGTCCTCTTCCACAAAAATATGTTCTAGTATATTACGAGTGAATTAATACAAGCCCTTGAAAGGTATGAGTAGTAAATTTCTATTCAGGAATATAATGTACAGCCAAGACATACGATATTACTCAGACTCCACTAACGAAAAATGGCGGACATTGAAGTTAGGGCTACGAATCACTTGTGTTGCTTTATTTGGTTAGTTGCAATTACATGATTTATTAAAGCGGTTTATAGTTGGAAGTATAAGAACAGTAGCGTGTTATTTCTTTTGTTTTTGTTAAGTTAATATTGATTTTCCTGGAATTTGTCTAATAGAAAATGTTTAGTATAACGTGGATTGCTCTTTTGTGTTTTTAGAAGGCCCCTTATATACTCATATAATTGAACTTTACCGTCACCAACTGCAGGAATAAAGTCTGTACTAAAATGCACATGTTGTTAAGGATATGTATAAACTTTTTCATGTTTCTCCTAAACGGGAAAATACATTGCAAGAAATCCAATGTTCTTGTGAACAGCTTGTGTTACAAAGCTGTTGACAAGCATTGGCTAAGTACCAGTCGTATCTTTCATACTATATTCCTGTGTCACAAGTCCATTATGGTACATGAACATCTAAATAAGGATGGTGCGGATTTAGTAAGTTCGGCAGGGGGAATGTTGCTAGAAATGAATTACAATTCCATTGTAGGTTTAGCGATTTTGGACGAAACATTAAATATCATCTAAAATATAACTACAATTCTACCAAAACAATCAACCAACATTTCACAACTTCCTGTACTTGTTACTGGATCTCTGGAACATTTAAGAAAAATTGACCATCTAATAGCAATGAACTTAGTGCGGAAATTTCAAAACTAAATACAATTGAAAATTACGCAGACGAGGTTAAAAAAACACGCTCTCTTCGGAAAACAAATAAGTAAACTGGGAGAAATGTAAAGAAATTTGAGGAAAAAAGTATGATTGATTAAATAGAGCAATTCAATGACAAATTTGTGAAAGTGATAGAACTTGTGATATTTTGAAAATTTTATGACATTTTAAGGGTTTAACCCTTTTACTGCAGCACGCCGATCTAGTCGACTTTTTGCGACCATAGTCTGCCTCCCTTTTACAGCCGACAAATGCCGCGCCTTTTAAAGGGAAAATGAACCACTTTCAAAATGTGCTTTTATAAATTCAAGAATAGTATATAGCGCCACTTTCCGTATTAGGAGTACATATTGTGCAAAATTAGTCAAATAGTCACAAATATATAATAACTTTAAACTTTAGCTACCGAGGCACCACAGGCGATGGACACTGATGATAGATGAGATGAAATGATATATTGAAAAAAGGATTTATTTTTAATGAAAGGAATCGTTCCAGGCCTAAGTTTAGGGTACCTCCCCCGCATTTGCCATTTATGAGGACTGAGGAAAACCTGGAAAAAACCTCAGTTAGGGAGGACAGTCCTGGTGGTATTTGAACCCAGACCTCCCGCTCACGAGTCCGTGCCTTAACGACCTCGACCACCCATGGCGGTTTTTGGGACTGTGAAAGAATACTATTATTTGACTTCAAGTAGAGGAATGCCACGGTAAATAGGGAGTACTATTCTGGGCTACTGCACAAACTACGTGCTTCCATCAAAGAGAAAAGGCGAGAAAAGTTGAGTGATGATGTGCGTCTTCTTCACGACAACGCGCCTGTGCACACAGCTCTTGTTGCAAAGGAAGCTGTGAAAAAATGTGACTTCAAGGAGATCAACCATCCACCCTACAGCCCAGACTATTTCCTGTTCTCAAAACTCAAGAAGAACTTTCGAGGAAGGAAATTTAAGTGTGACGAAGAAGTGATGGATGCTGTTTTTGCCCATTTTTCAGGGAAAAGACTTCCTACTGTTTTTGGGGGGGGGGTTGAAATGTTAATTCAAAGACGTGGGAAGTGTATTGCAATAAAGGGTAACTACATTGAAATGAAATATTTTTTTAATTAATGACACTTGTGTTGTGCTGCACATTTAGCATGCAAGCCTTGATCACCCGCACGCGCACTGTAAGCGCCTTCTTTCTCTGTCGTACGGAGTGACAAATTATGCATCATTTTTCTAATTTTCTTGGGAGAATTTTATCACCACACACAAGACTGTGGGGTGTTCTTGAGAGTTAAGAATGTCGATCACTATTTACATTAGTAGTATAGATAGTGCAGAGAGAATTGATACACAAACGCCTCTTCTATAGTTGCGGAGAACCAGGAGGCTTGCCGGGTATAATCCCCTCACTATCATTAGAATTAAAATTATCACCCTCACAAACGGATATCAAATAATCAGCGCTAACATCGCACTCTTCAAATATGTAATTATCATCAATGGGACAATTTGCCATTTTCAACCCTCAGAACATCACTGAGACAAGAACTGACAGTATTATTTCCAGACACAAAATACCACCCTGGTGAAAGACTGAAATTCCTCATTACAAAACCTAATTAATGTCAGAGCTGTTACTTTTCAAGAGCTTGCATTTCCTCGCCATAGGCAGTCGCAAAAATAAGTATATCAAAGCATTTTACGCCATTCGAGAGATCGGCGCTGGCAATCCTGTACTGGATTTAAAGAAGCCGACTAGATGGGTTCTGGCATTTAAAGGAAGAGCGATCGTGCTACCGCATGGCACCAAGAGGGTTAATGAAAATGGTTGTAAAGAATTGTGTTTGATGTTAGGGCTTAAAATGTTTACGTTGATGTTGATGCTTGCCTTCTTTCAAGTTTGTTGCTCCTAATACATCAAACTGTATTATAATATTCCCTTATGTTACTTCTTTTGACTTTACGATCGATATCAGCTGTGAGGTCCTAAGGTGCTGAATGTGCACTGTGCATTCCCGTCTCCACTGTCGATGTAGAAAGCATGAATTAAGAAATAGGATTATCAGGATATCCTTCAAGTTTGTGTGAAGGTGTCAACTAAAGGAAACGAGGAATCCTCACAAAGTTCCATTGATGATGTCATCTACAAATATGCTGTAAAAGGCCAATAACGCATTAGTTTACTGCAAATGTAAGTTATTGCATGCATATTATTAATTTATTGATTCTCATAATTTCGTTCTTAAAGATAGTTATGACCTAATTACATTGAATTTAATTACATATGAAAGATAAAGGTATATTTAAAATTATTAGTATCTGTGTTATTTTATTAGCATTGCAAAAATTAGAAGCTTATGAAATTCCCCTTTCTGGAGTTTGAACCCCCCCGGAGGAAAGAAGCAGTATTCAACACTGCATAGATAGAAAGAAGAGGTGTCAGATGACGAATGAAGTCAACCAACATACGGTTGGGGACAATCGGGATCACAAATGAAAAATGGCATCAGAAGAACGAGGCAAACGACTGCCGTAGGAGCTGATGTTTGGAGACGAGGACTGTATATAGTATCATCGCCGATTGGGAGTTTCATGGATGCGAAGGATCGAGTGGGGGGAAGGGTTACAAAAGTAAAAAGGAGCAGGGCAAAATTAAAGCACATTTGGTTTGGAAGAAAGAACGCATTTAATGAACGGAATTGGGGCTTATAACATGGAATGTGGAAGGGTTGATGCAAGAAGAGAAGAATTTGGAATTATATAGGTTTTGAAACTATCAGATATCCCGGAGGAATGTACTTTTGTAAATAAAATTGAGCAAGGTGTTCTTGATTATTTGATATGTACCAGTGGCGTCTCAAATTCTATTAAGTGGTAGTGCCAGCACTAATATTACCACTAATACAACTACAACTAGGCATGATACTGCTTCGAATACAAATAACTACTGCAATACAAACATTACATGACTACTACTACTACTACTACTACTACTACTACTACTACTACTACTACTACTACTACTACTACTACTACTACTACTACTACTACTACTACCACGACTACTATGACGACGACGACGACCACCACTACCACCACCACCACCACCACCAACAACAACAACAACAACAACAATAATAATAATAATAATAATAATAATAATAATAATAATAACCATAAAGTGTGTAACTGCAAAAAGTGAGTATAATGAGCGAAAGATAAAAGTCTATTTGCCGATCCTTTTGAGTAGAAAACAAATCCATCGCCTTTCCGAGGAAATGTCAATTTTGCAAACAGAACTGTCTTCACATAATATTATTTCCAACGCAGTTAACCTTTCTTCTTTCTTTGTGTTCCTTAAAAATTGTTTCTTCTTTTCAACATGAAGAAACACCGCTCTGCTTCCGATGTTGACATTGGCTTTGTTATTACAATTTTCAAAAGATTTGAAATTTTTGGGAAAACAGTACATAACTAATTGTCCTGATTTTTTTAATGATGTTTAACGCCATTTTTTTACTACTGAAGCACCACAGGCGGTAAATATTGTCTAGAATTAAGTGCAAAAGCGGTATAGCACCACTAAATGTCCTTTGTTTGGACCTTGGGAACACACTTCCAATTCTTCCGTCCTGGTGGTGTAGGGGTACCATACTTGCCTCCTAAACCCAAGATCGCGGGTTCGATCCCGGCCAGGACCGATGGGTAAAAATCCTAAGTATGGCTTACTTCGGAAGGGAAGTAAAGCCGTGGGTCCCGTGTAGTAATTTACGGCACGATAAAGAACCCCAAGCCTGAAAAAAGAGGCCTCTGAGCAAAATTTGTCGACTGTTTCACTCCCTGAATAGAATAGGACGCTGATGACCTGAGATGTTAAAGAGCGTCCGTAAATAAACCAAATAAAAGGAAAATACTACCAATTCACTTTTTAATCTCTTTGCACCCAACAATGTACATAGTTTAACAGTTTCATTGAGATAATTGCCAGGGAATTATACATACATTTTGTCGAATTTCAACGGGATCATCATCATCATCACCATTATCATCATCATCATCATCATCATCATCTTCTTCTTCTTCTTCTCCTCTTTCTTCTCCTTCTGCTTCTCCTCCTCCTTCTGTAGCTAATTGTAAACTAATTTCCACAAGGGCATCCTTTTGTGGGAAAAGTTTAAACAAAGGAGAAATATTTTCTCATTGAGCAACAATTTTTATGCACTAGGTTCGCATAAGGTAGAATCTAGTGCTGTGTCTTCTCGGACTCAATCGGTTCCATCACTGTAATTAACTCTTCCCTATATTCAATAATTGTATTTACTCCACGAGTGTGAAAGTTCCACTTTGCGTTTGATGCCCTTCTTTTCACAATTGCATCTAAAAGTTGGGTTCTTTGAGATTAATTAAAAAACAAAAAATTCCTGACATTAGAGAGAGAGAAAATAAATTTGGGCCTGACGATTCATTCATACTGCTTTGGCTTGTATATAATTAGCATTTTGGTATTTGTCTTTTATTATTTTTTTATATGACTTTCAAGCTCTCATTCATTACGCTGCTCTATGATAACTCTGAGCTATCAATTTGTTTGTATTTTTAACTAGTATTGGCTCCAGTTCTGCTAATATAGATTTTGAAATAGCCTGAACATCATGACCTTCTGGATTTGAGAACTTCCAGCATTTTCCTATCAGCTTTCTTTCAATAATATAACATAACAATAGGACAGTTGAAACCGACAAGAAATGTCTGTCGTGTCATCAGCAATAATTAAAAATCTACGCTCTATACCTTTTTTTTTTTTTTTCCTAAACATCTTCGTGGTACAGTTTTAACATGCAGTCAAGCAAGTCATACTGAATAGTTTTGCATGTTCCCAAAACGCTGTCGATTTGCTTAAGTGCTCTTTTAAGGCTTTACCTAACTCAGAACTGAAGTGAATTAATGCACGAAACACGCTCCAACTTTCCCAATTTTGGGTTTCATTTTCCCCTCTTAGTGCTAACTCTAGTGCCCCACAAAATCTTATACAATTTATAAAAAAATAAATGTGTATGTTTGTATCTACTTGCTCGTTGTGTTTGACAATCGCAAATTGGTGAATTTAATTGGTTTTCAATATTCGTTTGATCGAACATAGACAAACAAATAATATTATGTTTGTGAACTTTTGATTTTCATGAGTGCTTATATTGTCCCATACGTGTACCAGATCCGTAACACCCACTTTAGTTCAGCTATGTTCTCCTCTGTACAAAATTTAGGAGAAACAAAACAGTGCTTTTTTCAGATCTCAATCACACAATCAGTTATTTTTCGAATAAATTTCTGGGTGAAATTTTCAAGACCTTTTAACTTTAGCACTTTGTTGCTTTAGGTGAACGTTTAAATGCCGGGTAGGCTTCCTTAGTTCTTTCGCACGAATTTGTTTTCATTTTCTCAAGTTGAAAATGGAGTTTTTACTAAAGCACCTACGCCGCACCATCTATGGCACTTACCCCAAGGCTGCCTCTGCTATATACAATAGCATTAGACACATATCATATTGCTTTTGAGGTTCTAGAGCTAATTTGTTCAAGTAATCCTTTTCCAATAAGAGCTAAATTTCAAAGTTCAAAAGAAAAAATATGGAATGAACAAAATGGTTAATGAAATTAAAAGATATAAATGGGGGGGAGGAAAATCTAGTTCCTACTTAAAGGAATAGGATTCAGATTTAATAAAATTGTTGGAAATAGGTAAAAAAGATATTCTGAAAGAGGAAATAATTTAGGAAGTAGTAAAAAGATTAGAGGAAATATTAAATGGGCAAGAGTTAAAGTGAGGTTGACAAATAAGAATGTCAGCAAGAGAGAACGAGAATTGATATGATGAGTCTAGGAGTGTAAAATCTAGGGTATAGAGAGAGCGAAGTTAAGAAAGTGGAAATAAACAGGAGTCACAAGAAATAAATAACAAATTTAAAGATGGGATATCAATTTCTTATTAAATTTAAAAAAGATAAATGGGGAAGAATAGATTAAGAACATTTGTGAGGCAGAAGGAATAAAGTATAATATATCAATATGGGCAACGGCAAAAATGTGTAAGGAGACGAAAAAAGTATAAGCCCTGAAGTGTTATGTAAATATTTAAAAGGTGTAATATGGGATAGGACAGTGCAATAGCCAAAATATGATTTATGGAAAATAAGCAATATGTTAATACGTTAGGCCGATTAATTGGGGGAAAATGAAGTGAAGGACTATATTATGAAACTCAAAAGTAATAAAGCGAGTTGTATAGAGTATTTTAGGGTAATTACGGATGGTATGGATTTTGAATAAAATTAGACTGCTTTTAATAACTAAGATGCTAAATGTTAATACTTGAAGGAGGAAAGTTCCCCAAATATGGAGAACAACATAGTAGTATAGATATATAAAATCAAAGAAGATATTGATAGTCCAGCTAACTAAGCCGGAATAGCCCGTACTTTATTAGCAGTGATAGGAAAGATATGGGTATACTAGCAAAACTAGGCAGAAAGGGAAAACAATCTCTCAATTCCAGGTAGAATTAAGGAAAGAAAGCAAAATACTATTTTTGCGATAAATGCAATGGTACACAAACATTTAAGTATGACAAGAGTGGGAATACACGTGTTCTTTATAAGTTTGGAGAAATCTTTTGAAACAACAAATCCCGAAATGTAATGTTTTAAAATAAATACAAAAGCGGTAAGTAAAAGTTTATAAGAAAAGAATTTACATTGATAAATATCACGGATGATGTGGTGACTGAAACTATTCCAAATGTGACTAATTTGAGGAAAGACTGTGAATTATTTGTATAATAATGATATTCTAGAAGTGGTTTATGTAGCCCATACGCATGTTACGATAATTAATAACCAATATGCTCCCTGGATTACTTTTTGTATATGTTTTAGTTACAGGCCAAAAATTAGTTTAGGATTAATGAAATCGATTGGAGCAATATCCAATTCTAGTAAAGATTGGAGTGTAAAAATATCTAAAATATCTAAATTATGGTGTTCAAAAGAAGTTCTAAACTTATGAAAGACGAGAGAAAGCTCTGGGAGGGAAAAGAAGTTTAAGTGAACTGGAATATGTTTTGTTAATATTAAGAAGCAACGGAGAAATGAATAATAAGAAGAAAATGGCATTATCAAGAAGAGAAATTGGCATTGAAAACTGTAAATTTGGTTGGAGGAAATTATTCGGAATGCTAATTAAATGATTGGAATATTTGGGACAAAAATGTAAATATGCAATTTAGATTTGGGTATTTATAAGGTTTGAACAAATGTCGATTTGATTCGTAGAAGTTTTCGTAAATTAATTTTAGAGTTTCCGAGGGCATCACTCAATCAAGCTGACTTAGGAAGAATAGGAAATTAAGGAAAATAATGGAAACGATATTAAAATTTTTAGTTCAGAATCAACAGGCTAGAGGATGAAATTATTTTAAGACAATGTTAAATTTTACAAGAAAGGACTAAACAAAGAATTTTGTGGGTCATTTCACTTAAGTAAATTTTGGAAATGTTTGGTATGGGGGAATATTGAAAGATAGGACATAAAAGAAAATGGTTTTAGGAAAGAAATTAATCTAAGATAGAAAATATTGAAGTGAAAAAAATGTTTGGTTACTTAATCATAAAATACTGTTAAATTTATATAGCTGAATGAAAAATAATTGTGGTAGGAAAAAAACCACATTGAATTTTATAGTAAGAATGACAAAAGAATTTGCATGGGCCAGAACAGTAAGTGAAATTTTGGAAAGGGAGGGGGGTTGCAATATAAAGTTATGTCCAGTGTGTGGGGAGAAGGATTTTATTTGGAACGTGTATTAGAATATAAAGAAACTAGTTTATTGTAAGGCAGTTAGGGAATGGAAATAATATTTCAACAGAACTAATTGGGCATAAGATAATGAATTTAAGCTCAGAGAAAAAATATATGGAAATACCAAAAATTGGTGAAGACATGGATTCTGAGGGATCAAAAATGAAGTAAATAAAATAAACGAGCAGTAAATAAATATAGATTATAGTTTTTTAATTATGTGCACAATCGAAAATGAAATAACCACAAAGTTGTGCCATTTGGAAGCAGCTAAATTGAAGTAAAATATTAGTCGAGAAAGTAATAATTACTGTTATAAATATTATAGTGTGACGAATTGACTGTGTAATTCTAAATAGACGTTGAATTTTATTTATTATATTAAGTAACGAATAAAATAGATATACGACTATTACGTACCTCGCGGTTTCGTAATTACGAAATAAATGGATAGCTTGTTGCTGAAAAAGAAGAACGCGAAGACTGCTATGAATTATGGAGTGAGTCGTTTGTTGCAGTAAGGTATATATTTTTTAAAAGTTATTCCTAATTTATTCAGCGTTTAAAACAATTTCTTTTGATATTTGGGAAATTCTAGGAATATTTCAGTGCGATTGAGGAATATTCCGTCAGATGGTCCTGGCAGCTCTGCATATCACGGGTAAACCTAACCCTATTTCTTTTCCGGTATAATAGTGCCACAGTGTATGGTGATTGTAATAAAATGGCAAATCCAATATCGAAAAAAAGGAAGGTTTGTAAATATTTGTTATTATTTACTGTTTACTTTTGGGGATATTGATTATTTTCTTGTATAATTTTAAATTTCTCAAAGCAAAATGTTAATAACAGTAAAAGGATTGTTTGGATAACATGCTTGGTTATCGTGGTTAGTGAATGTCACAGACAGTACGTTTCAGGGATACGAATTAAATTTAAGCAATTTCGGAAGTGTGTGTGTGGAATATATGCACATTTGTATTATTGAAATAATGTTTTGAAGCTGCAAGAAAAGCAATGAATTGAGATTACATAATACTTCGTTTGGATTAGCATGATTGAATGTATTACTTATAATTATGAGGCGATGATACGTAAAGCAGCGGATTTTCTCAAGTCATTTGACATAATGAATCCCGGGCAAGGAACTACCTGAATGTCTGAAAATTCCAATTGATTAAAAATATTTTAGCAGTTTCGCAATGAGTATTTTTCGACGGAATACAGTGAGAATGTATATTAGATTGGCAATTTGACTAACCTTTACAATACCTTCATCATGTACTTATGTTGTTGCACTCACTTATTTTGTTTATCATTTTGCACTGATTTTGGATAACGCACACGTTCCTGTCCGTATTATGCCCATTGACAATGTCAGTTTACATTACATATAATTTTCTCACGGATTGATAACATAGAATTCTTACTGTTAGGTTATGTGGCCGATCTGCAATAACATCCGCGCGTATTTTCCCAGTACAAATGTCGCTTTTGCACGCGGTAATAGTTACGCCGCAATTCGTAATTAAATGAAGTTAAAACATAGCTGAAAAATCTCATTGTTGTAATTAGGAACATCTTGCAGTCAGAAATGTAAAAGCTGCATTATCTTTATAATTATAAATATGTTGCTAGAGCACTTTAATGTGCTAGCTAATAACCTCTCACAATCCCCTTTAACCCAGCTAGGCGGTGCATTACCTATATAGCATAGTCTTTCCTACTAATGACGATGCATCCCTTCCAGGGCATATTTAAAATGGCAACTAACGGGGATTCTAGTGCAATTTAAGTGGAAACTCAGAAAAAATTAAATTTACAATTAATTCATTTACACACATATGCGCACTAACCTTGACTCTAGCCTCGGGTAAACCCTAGAAACCAGTGGACCCAGTGGTTTGTGATGAGGTGAGCTACGGCCTTTTAAATATAATTTGATAGTGGATTGTGTGTGTTACTATGTTAGCTGGTAACCTAAGTGCTGGATGAACTATTCAGAATAATTACCCACTTTTTACACAAATAGAACACATTTTACTAATTTCCATTATTTTCAGCACCCCAGAATAACAATGTACTTTTTTATATTATAATGATTTACCTCCTTATTTTATACCCCTCCATCCACTATTAATTTATACTTATAAAAAAGGAAACGCGTAAATACCATTAGGGTGCAGCAAACCAATGGATCCACTGGTCTCTGGAATTCACCTGACGTTAGATTAGGGTTAGTGTGGTGTATATGAATTACAAATTTCATTTTTTTCACCTGCCCATCAAACACTGCTAGAATCCCTGTGATGTTTCCAACTCTTACATCTTTTAAAAAGGATTTTTGTTCTATATCTCTTTGATATTTCACTATTAATGAGCTTAATTTTTCACTTGTTTTGAACTTATTTCCTTGCATATTCTGTAAGCAATAGCAGGGTACTTAGTACATAGTAGATGTTCACTATTTAAATTACAAATTAGTATATGAGGAACATCTGAAATCTCCTTCGACATGATCCTTTTATAATGGTCTAGAAGCTTGACTTGTGACGTGGGTTCAAGTCTGCTCCACGTGAGATATTTATAAATTGTTAAATGTATTTAAGTATAATTAGAAGTATATAAGTTAGTAAAGAATATAATGGTTGTGATGTTGTAAGTGAAGAAGTACAGGTAGTGAACGGATAGAGGAAGTGAAGAGATAGGGAAATATCTAGTAGATCAAGTAATAAATAATGTTGGTTGGTGCAAGAAGGGTGTAAGTAACTGATGTATTGTAAAATAGTTCCGTTTTTATTCATTCTTGTAGAATGGAAAAATTTGAAGCACTGCAGTATCCCTAGTGAATTTTGGGTGCCCAAAATGGAAGGCTGCATGCACTACTGATATACTTTGCAGAAACATATATTCTGAAATGTGCAGTAAAGATTGTAGAAGTATTGGTGATAAGATTTGAAAATAGGTTGTGTTATTCATTTGTTTTTTGTTTTCCAGAATTGCCACTTGTGGTAACGGATTGCATGTAGCAAAGCAACTGAGTCAAAACACAAGCTATTTCCATTATATACTAGAAATGGATAGAACCGGAATACTAAGTGAGCACTGTGTCATAACTTAACTATTGTTACTGCCAATGTAATGTATAGCTGGAAACAAAAGCACACAAAAACAAACTGGAGATGATGAATTGTGGGTTGCATGGGATTGCTCTTTTGAAATGCCATGATTGCTGTGAATAGCTGCAAGTGTCTTTGATGATGGGTGGTAGCTTGCTATAGTGTGTGGAATGGTGACCATAATTTTATAACTTCTTTCGCACCAAAGGGGAATTTAGAATGATTTAGTTGACATTGAAGGTACTTGAAATGCATTCTTCACAGGAACATGTGAAGATAATTATGAACAAAGTAAAATGCCTGTGAAATAAAGCACTTGTTTCTTTTGCACCCACACCTAATAGAGAGTGAAATAGAATGATGCAAATATTACCATAAGATGTCACCAATAGTTAATTTCTCAGAATTGTGGATAATATCTCCATGTTCATTATAAGCTTATCCACATCTACGTGATTTGACTCCAGTGCTTTACTCCTGCAAACTCTTGTGGAAGCATAATGCCTTCTGGGAAATTAAAACAAGTGAATAAACTGACCTAGTATTATTCAAATAATACCCTATTAACACTGGTATATGTAACATATAATTCACATGTGTACGAGCCTGGGAAGTGAGATTTTGGATATAAAGATTTTGAACAAGAGAGAAGGGCAGAGTTGTAAGAAAACAAACACTTTTGTAAATATTTTCTTGCTTCAGTTTCTCTTCCCCTTTCTTATTTTGCTCTTTGCAGTTCCCCATTGGTTTTCCTCTAGGGGAGATAGATTGCATATAGAGAACCACCAAAATCAAAACTTAAGTTTTTTCATTATATATTAGAAGAGTTATTCCATACCAAATCACAATCCAAGTCACATGCTCTGATCTCAATGAAATTTTGTAGACATGTGTATAAAAGCATTTACACCAAATTATAGGTCCCTAGGTATAATATTCTAATAAATAATTGGGATTTAAAGAATTTAAAATAATATCCTATTTAATGGCATTATTTAGTCAATCACCAACTTAACCTAATGGTATCAATCAAAAGTTGGTGAGACTGCCTTTCAAATTCAAAAATTGAAATTTGCACTAATGAAGCTGTGGTGACATGTTATATTGCTGAAAACTGTTCATTTTTTTTGTACGAAGCCCAGTCATTCCATTGGAAAACTTGTTGGCACCTGTTCATCCATTTCAAGTTACTACAAGAAAAATAATTTTTGTTTTCATCTCAGAATGTGTGAAACAAGACACAGTACTTGTTTATACCTTCCAAAGAAAACCAGCTTTTTCAGAACAGAATTGCTCCCAAACTTGAAAAAGACTTTTTACCTTTTAGATGGTTCAGCAGTACAATTCAAAAACTGGAAAAGCTTTGCATTACAATTTCCAAGACATTGAAGCAAAGTGGCATTTTTATGCTGCACACATGGCAAAGTAGTTTGTGATGGTGTTGGAGGCACAGTTAAGAGACTTGCAGCATAGACAGTCGTCAAAACCCTGTCTCAATTCAGATCATAACACTTAGAGAGCTAACCTAAACTTAGGTATTCATTCTCCTAAGTTTAGGTTATATTGCCACTCCATTGTCAACAGCTTCGTAAGTACAATATTTACTTAGAGAGCTGTTTGAGTGAGGGGAAAGCAAACTTACCTACTATAATTGAAGTCATTGTATGATTTAGTTGAACTACACACTCTTAATGCTTCACTTACTTGTCATAATGCTTATCACACCGCCACCAAAGCAGAATACACATTCCTATAGTCCAACGAATGATCCGACAGTTGAATTTTAGCCTGGCTGATGATAAATAAATGTTCTCAAAACCGGTTCCATACATTATGACAAGTGAAGCTTTAAGAGTGTGTAGTTCAATTAAATCATACAATGATATCAATTATATGATTAGCTGCACTGTGCAAGTTCCAATTTACATTTTAATTAGTACCTACAATAACTTAATTTGTATACTATAAGTGAAGAATGTCTAGAAAACAGATTTTTATAAATGTAATTTGATTAAGCAGTTGCTTTATTAGTTTTTAGTGTACCTGGGATTGTGCAAATGTTTTCAAAATGCGTAAGAAGAGAGGAATCCTTTTTATTGTATTCTATGATAGTGGTATAACAAAAATTACACAATATCATTTTTTATGAACACCATTCAAATAGTAAATAGGTGTCATGATCTGTGAGTTGCACAAACACTGCAAACTGGCACGGATAATAAGTCTCTTAACAGTACCTGTTTTACTGTCGCTTAGCTCTTTGCTATGTAAAGTGGCAAAGAAAAGTCATTCTGCTAATACATTTAAATCTTTATAATGGAAACACAGCTTAATAAAACGTTAACTGCTACCCATCAGAAAAATAGCAAATGTGCTTACTGTCCTCCCTGACTGAGGTTTCTTCCAGGTTTTCCTCAGTCCTCATAAATGACAAATACTAGGGTGGCACCTTAAACTAATACTATAACAAAGGAAATATGTTCTTTTGCAAGGGTTTCAGAATTTCTATGATAAGGTACGAAGGGGGGTGACTTGTGCGTTGTTTCAATGAAATCACGTACCTCATCCTGAAGAACAAATGCAATTTTCTGCAAAATCACTTATCACAATATATTCATTATCGGTAAGCTTATTTTTCAGTTCAGTTAAAAAATGAGACTTTTGGGCTCTATGAAAGAATGTGGCAGATGATTTAATTTTTCCTCAAAGATTTCCAAAAATTCTTTTACAGGAATGATAAGTGTTCTGTCAATAGATTTCCATATTTTGTAAATTATCTCATCAATTTCATTTGTATGAAATATATGAGCTATATGTTTCACTAAAGTAGATATGCCAGGGCAGCCCTTGCATGATGACAATTAAATCCTTGAATGAGGTGGATTATAAATGATTTGAGATAGACAGTCTTTAAGTCTTCATCACTTGCCTCATTTATTATATAACCTTCCAACATTAGATTAACATTCTGAAGTATATTACAAATGCACACATTATGGGTGCCACGTGCACCAGCCAGGACACAGTTCTTAGGTCACAATTCACAAAAGTTGGTTAGTTCTATTTCTATTTTCAACTCTGGATTATTATCTAACCTTATACACTTCATCTATTTAACCCATGCCTTTCACCGCATCTCAGAAAGCAGAAGGAATGAATTTCCATAAGTCAATTCCGATCTGCAGTATGAAAATACTTTCTGCAAAGCTCCATTCTGCATTGCATTCTTCAAGGAAAAACTTCCAGAAACTCCTCTTCCTACTTGGTCTATTTTAACATTCTTGGGCACCTGAATAAAGGCTACTTTTGGATGACATTGCTACTGTTGTAAAAGACTTCCTATTGGTTTGCAAGAAACTCTTGAAAAGGTCAATATTGAAGCTAAGGCAAATTTTTCATTCTTGCCCCCAACAATAGCCAAGCTGGAATGCAAGGGAAACCCTTTGTTGCATCATTTGTCATTGGTGCAAGAAGCTGAAATGAAAATTAGTGCAGCTAAGGCAGAAGTTGGGGACACAGTAAGGTTGCAAATAGGAGAGAGTAATGAAAAAAAATGCTCCATATGCTGCAATGATCCATGTGGTAAATGTTTGGGGGAATGGAGAAATTCCAAAAGTGGGTATGAAAAATGTAACAAGCTATAATTTGCTCCTATGACATCTGTATCAGTGGAAAGGTCATTTTCATCCTTTAAAATGACTTTTAACTGGCAGAAGACAGCCTTACTGTTGAAAATTTAGAGAAAATCTTGATAATATAAGGTGCTGCAAATAATCTTGATGCTTACAGCACCTATAGTCATACTCATAAAAAGTAAAAATACTTCCCTACATAATTAAAAAGTAATACCTAATATTGTGACTCATTTTAGATTCCAAAAACAAAAAAATGTTCTTGCCTAAGATAAAAAAAATAGTGCCTAATTAAATCATTTTGTAACCTAATTTAGGTGCCTAAAACAACAATTTTTCATGCCTAAATTCCGAGGTCTAGTCATAAGTAATCTTTTTATGTTCAACTGATTTCAGTTTGTTGGAGATGGAGTGTTTAAGGCTGAGTTGAATGAGTTTCTAACACGCGAATTGGCAGAAGATGGATATTCAGGGGTGGAAGTGCGTGTTACTCCTACACGTACAGAAATCATCATCATGGCCACACGCACACAGAATGTCTTGGGGGAAAAAGGACGACGTATTCGTGAATTGACATCAGTTGTACAGAAACGGTTCAATTTCCCAGAGCACTCTGTTGAGCTTTATGCAGAGAAAGTTGCTACACGTGGTTTGTGTGCAATTGCCCAGGCTGAATCCCTTAGGTACAAGTTAATAGGAGGATTGGCTGTCAGAAGGTAAGGTTTGATATAACTACAACTTGGTGCACTGCTTTTTAAAGATAGTTAAGAAAAATAGTGAATCCTGACTTATTTAAAGCACAAGCAAACAGGGACAAAACAAGATGCAGATGTAAAAAAATCCACTAAAGATTTAATATTGAAAAAAAGCAAGTGTTACAGACACAACAACAGCATCATCCAGTTGCTGAGTTTTCATTGGTGCAGTTTGGCTGCAAAGTTTCCCAAGCAGCAGAAAGCAAGTACTATTCTTCAGTGCCATCAGATGACAGTTCCTATGATTCATGAAAAATCCTGCATTTAGTAATAAGTTTGCAATTATAATCTGGTTCACATCCTTACAAAATTAAAGTGCATGTAGGATGGACATTGTGAGATGGAGCATCCATAATGCTGCAGCTTGCTTGCAAAATTATCAGGCAAAAATATTAATTGCTTCTTTCTTAAGTAAATATCGTGGGATATGCAGTATAACCGTCAATGAAAAGAATTCCCCTACCATGTGCATCCAGAGCAACCAACTGCTGTCAAAAGGGATCCGAGGTTATCCAGGTTTTAAGGTGGGCATTATAGACAGTTGGTAATTATTTTACATTTTTGAAGCAACAAGGCCTTTTCTACTTTCCTGTCATAAGGGGTGGAGCTTCTGAAGACACATTACTCCCACTTCACCATGAGCCTCCTGTCTCCTTTAAATGCCATGGTAGTCCAGTCATCTACTTTGAAAATATCTCTGGTTTCTTGCTTGCTGATCAGCTCATGTAATCTTCCGTTAATCCACTTATGCACAGTATAACTAACAGCATTCAATTTGCCTGTTTTTTTTTTTTTGGTTTTTTTTTGTTTATATTGTACCTTTTTCTGAACTGGTGAATCCAGTCTTTCGATGCACTGAAATTTTCTTAGCCAAGAATGATGGCCACAGTGCCTTCTTCCTTAAGAATATGGTATTAATTGGGATGCCTAGTTTCAAAGCTTTTCTTCAATAGTGAAAGATTTCCTTCCCTTTTTTTTCCATTATTGAAAGATAAACAACAGTAAAACAATAACAGAAAAAAGGATTAACAAACACAAAAGAAGCAAAAAGATTGCAACAGATGACTAAATCTGTTCAACTAAAACTGATAAGTACAATAAAAGTAACATAATAATAATAAAAGCAACAAATCAGCAACAATAACTTAATAACTGGAAGGACAAAACCATAAAATAAAGAACTAGAGTCGAGATAAATTCAGGATAACTCAAGAACTTCACATCAGTCCAGCTTCCAAAGCAATGTAAGAGCATGTCTCGTTGAGGGAAAGTGGAAGTTCTGTGCTCAAGGTCAAGCAGCCATGGTTGCTTGATGCATTTGGGGTTAGTTGCGCATCATTTTACTTTTTTTTCCCTCGGTTGACATATTTGTTGTAAAAGGTGGGAAACATAAAATTTCATTAATGTAAACTTGAGAAGTTTAATTCTTAGAAAACTAATGGGAGCAGCAAAAAATGTAAAAGATTGGAAAAACTGAATATGGGACAGTAAATGTGGGTTAACACTGAATATTACACAAATCATATTTATTATTATTATTTTTATTTTGGGGGGGGGGCTATTCCATAGTTCTGGCACTATTAGACCTTCAAAATTTTGCCACTACTTCTTAAAGCTTACACTATTTTTTCTTCTTTGCCCTTATGTATTTTCTTCCTCGTCCATATTAATCCTTGTTGCCTCACAAATTTTTGTACTCATTTTTCTTCCCATTTATTTTAAATTTAAAAGATATTTATATCCCTGTCATTTAAATAAAAAATATTATCTTTATTGTGTTTCTCCAGTTTTGTTCGCCATTTTCTTAACTGTCCACCCTAGATTTTGCACTCATACACTCATCATACCAGTTAACCTTGCCCATTTAAGCAACTCCTCCTATCTTCTTAGCTTTAGTTTTTCTCTCATTCAGAAGATTTTTTTGTACCTAGTTCTCATAACTTTCCTAAATTTGAACCTAATTCCATGAGATAGGAACCTTGTTCTTCTTTTCATCATTTAAACCTTTTCCTTTTATCTAATCCATTTGTTAGGTTAGATATAAAGCTTTGTATTATTTTATATATATTCTGAAATTTGGTTCTTATTGGAACTTGAAAAAACTTATCTGTAGAACCTCAAAATTGATTAATATGTATCTAATTCTTCTGTGTATAATCAAGAACACATGCCCATTTTTATTCACAAAGTTAATCCCCCTGGAATGTACATTGCACATCATTAATTGAAATCATTCACACATTTCGGATAGTTTCTTTCCTCTCTTTGTCTTCTGTAAAAATGTAGCACTACCCCTTGCCCCACTCTTGCATTAAAACTCCTCATTGGAAGTGACAACTTTTTGTGTGAGTTGTCTATAATTCCTCTATTGTTAATCCCTGACTGTACCAAAAATTCCGAACTAAAGAGTGAAGTAAGTAAAAGGCCAATTCTTTGTGTAACAGTTTGTATGAGGCATTCCATAAGGAAGTTTCCCTCATGACTAACAGAAAGCAGATCATTGCAATATGAGAGATTAGGGCACATGTGTGACAGAGTATTGATATTGTAGAAGAATGCACTGCAATGCACATACAGCTCTGCACACTGCACCAGTTCTGCATCTACCCTTTTGGCCAGATCTTGCTCCCAGCGATTATCATTTGTTCTCACATATTAAGAATTTTCTGTCTGGTCAGCATTTTCACAGTGACTGGGAGAAGGTTGTCACACAGTGGCAGGGTCAGCATTTTCACAGTGACTGGGAGAAGGTTGTCACACAGTGGCAGTGGGCACTAATGACCTTAGATGTTGTGTGCCCCTTAAACAATAATCATCATCACACAGTGGCAGACTTCTACAAAAGAGCAACACATAAGTTTATCCCACAGTACGACAAGTGTCTCAAAATGGTAGAGAATATGTTGAAAGATAGAACAACTTCTCTGTATGTCCTAATAAATCTTAGTACGGCTGTCAACAAGCTCGATCATAAACAGAGTCTTTCTTGGTTTTGTGAATAATTTCACAGCAGCTGGATGGTGGTAGTCAAAAGTGGTAACTACTAGAAAAGCAAGTGTAATATATGCACAACTGATGCATTTACAATAAAAATAAGCCAGTACCTTATGTCAGGAGATGTTGGAAGCACCCTGCTACATCCACATGTTTCTGGCATCAATTCATCTTCCAGAATTAAGTCAGTTTAAACCTGAAAGTATTGTTGTCCATGGATTGCAGGCAGGTGATCGCATTATTTGGTAAATTCTGTAAATGGATGTTACAGAATTTTAATGATCGAGTAATTAATCCACACTTAATATTTGTTATGCTCAACTTGGTTCCATTTGTTTTGATGAAAATAACAGGTATTGGTGTATGGAAAAAATCTGATTTTATACATAAAAACCCTTTGCACAATGAGAAAATAGATGTGCAATAAATGTGTGCAGAATAACAGCGTGGATCTTTTTTTGAGAATATCATAATCCATAAAGATACAGGAATTACATACTTGTGGTGTTATATGGGACACCAATTTGGATATTTTCAAATGTTCAGAGGAGCCATTTCCAAAAGTCTACAATTAAGGGCATTTTTTCTTTAACAGTTAATGTATGTATTTGAAGCAATAAAGATTCATATAAATCACTTAGCAAAATGTGAATTTTAATAACCAACTCTGTTGCTATATCTATATTTGGGTTCATCTATGTTTATTATAATTACAGGGCTTGTTATGGAGTATTGAGATTCATAATGGAAAGTGGTGCAAAGGGATGTGAGGTGGTTGTATCAGGGAAACTTCGTGGTCAGAGAGCCAAGTCCATGAAGTTTGTTGATGGCTTGATGATTCACAGTGGAGAGCCCACAAATGACTATGTGGACACAGCTACACGTCATGTCCTTTTAAGACAAGGTAAGCATTCATGTCATATTACAATTAAATTCTAATGAATTATTGTGAAAGAGAATAGAAAATTAAAATACAAAATGTGATATTTGTGAGCAGGCAATAAAAACTACTCATAAAGTCTAATTTATTACCAGTTATTTAATGTTTCATTAATACTGCCAATTGGTACAAAGGTTGGATTATTCCACAAACTGATTCTCTACTCCAGCCATATGCTGTAGCCAGTGAGAGTATCATCTGAATTCATGTGTGTATTTTTACTTTAGCTTAAATATGGTAGTTCATGACATAATGACACCCAGAAAAATATAGCCTCAATTTCTTAAGGGGAACTGTGGCATTTTCTAAATAATGTCATGAATCTTGGCTCCTTTCCTCACTAAACGTTATTGACATTGTGAAGATGTAGTCCTATAAAATAGAATTGTAAATAATATTTTGTATATAGTATTGTAATCTTAACACTTGACAATAACAGAAACTTGTTTTTTTATTATTATTATTATTATCATTATTATTATTATTATTATTATTATTATATGTATGTGTAATGTGTACTTTTTCTTTAATTCTTGCAAATGTGCACTAAAATATTCTAGGAATAAGTTCTTGTGTATTGATTCTCTTAAACCGTGCTATTTTATGCTATACTTTTTTTAAAACATACTTTGTTAACTCTAGATTTTGACAATGTCAGAAATTTGTGTACATGAGTCTATTGACAGCAATAAATTTATTTTATTTATTTTATTATAATCATTTGACAAGAAAATTGAAATAATTTTTTGTTAAATGATAACTCTAGTTTTTAATAGGTCACATAAGATGTTGTACATTCTTCCAGTTTATTAAAGAGTGTTACTATTGATACATGCCTGATTTAATAATCTTACATGTTTCCAAACTGAAAGGAAGGTGACACATAATATGTCCTGCCTGTTTGGTCTGTTCCATCTAAAGCTTTCCTTACCACTGCCCTTAGGTGAGAAACCAATCAGGATACAACACAAGTCTTGCTTCTGTAAATTTCTATGTATCTGACAACTGGCACTAGCGGACATTCTCATTAATGGAATTGTTTCCCCAAAAAATTAACAAACATTACAACAATATAAACAATGCATGTGCCAAAATATTTCTTAAACATGTACCAGAACTATTTAGAAGGCAGTTTCACTGGTTTCCTTTTGTAAATTTGATAAATGACATATTAGTTTTGTATATTAATCATTTTGCATTAAAGTATGTGGTTATCACCAGTTTTGTGGCATATGTCAGGGCAAGTACAAATAAATTAATTTATCTTATATACAGCAAGAATATTCAGTCTCTTGGTACTTTTGTCTTGAGTTTACAGATTGATCTTTGAAAATAATCACCACACACTATAGCTGTACCACAAAAGAGTAATCATACACACATTATAACATTAACAAAGTTTGAAATACAATCAGGTTTGCCTTTTCCTGTCTATAACCCTGGCACCCAGTAGCTGTCAAGTAGCCCACTGAAGCATATTTCTTGCAGCAAGACTGTTCCCAGTCTTGGTGAGAAAAAGTCATCTTCAAAATCATGCTTTCTCACCAGCCACTAAAGAAGAAACTACATTTACTTCCCAAGTGCCCCATTATATACATACTCCTCTAGATATTAGATTATATATTAAAAAGTATATTTTTATCAAATTGCAGCCTTCCATATTTAATTTTTAAAGGAATTATCCACATTCTTAATTATATAGTGAGTAGATTTGATACTCTTATGCTTCACTTAATGTTGAATTATGCAAAACTAGTGTGGCAGTCTTTTGCCTGCATCCTCAGTTGCCATTCCACTGTTGTATTCGTTGTTGATTAGCTGGATTTGGTGTAGCTGTCGTGGAATTTTATGAATTTCTGGATTAATTTGTTGGGATCTCAAAGTTCATAACCTTATCGTCATATTTTTTATATAATTTTTTCCCCCATATTTCCAGCTCCATGAGGTCTACAAATTTCAATAATTTCACTCCCATTTCTATATCATGTTTACCTCTCCAAAAGTGATGTACAACTGCTGATTTATCTATCTGATTGTACCTGCTGTTAATTCCAATGCTTTTTGTTTTTCCAATGTGTACTTTATTACATTCTGAACAGTTGATTTTCTATATTCTAGGCTTCTTCTCCTCAGGTATTCTATCATCAGAATTGAGCAGATTTTTTTTTATGCTAAACTTGTTCACTGGGGACAAAGTAATCCCAAACTCTCTTAAGTATATTTTGGAATTTTTTGGTGGCCCAAGGGGGATAAATGAATTTCATGCAGATGGTAGTTTCTTTTATTGCTGTCAGTGTTGTAACCTGCTTTAGCCTCTTTTCTTGTTTGAGTTTCTTTATTTTCATGTCTACAATTTCTTGGTCATACCCAGTGAATTTTGCTGTTTGTATAATATGATAGTACTCTTTGCTGTATTCAAACTCATTCATAGGTATGTTAATGAATACTTAGAGAGTTTGGGATTGCTTTGTCCCCAGTGAACAAGTTTAGCCTAAAATAACTGCTCATTTCTGGTGATAATGAGAAAATACCTGAGGAGAAGAAACCAGGAATATACAAAATCAGCTGTTCAGAATGTAACAAAGTATATACTGAAAAAACAAAAAGCATTGAAATTAACATCAGGTACGATCAGATAGACAAATCAGCGGTTTGCACATCACTTGAAAGATAAACATGATGTAGAAATGGGAGTGAAATTATTGAAATTTGTAGATTGGCCCATACAGCTGGGAATATGGGAAAAAATTTATATAAAAAATATGAGGATAAGGTTATGAACTTTGAGATCCCAACAGAAGACGAATTAATCCAGAAGCTCATGAAATGTCCACAAGAGCTACCCAAGTACAGCCAATCAACAACGAATGAGACAGTCAACTGGCAACTGAGGATGCAGGCAAAAGCCTGCGAAACTAGTTTTGCGTAATTCAACAAAGTGGAGCATAAGAGTATCAAATTGACTCACTAGATAATTTACAATATATTTGTTGCTTCACTGTATTGGTTCCGACATGAAATTAAATTTTATATTTAGGTATTATCTGTTTGGTTGAGAATTTTTCTTAAAAAATTGCAATTGTCTGCGATGTCGATCTTTCCCAAACATTTTAATGTTGCAGACCTGCTGTAGCAAATGTTAATTCAGCATGGCCACCATCAATTTCAAAATGGAAACATTTATATTTTACATATAAATGTGAGGTAATATTTTATAATTTTACGACACTAAATGTGTCATTTATGACAATGCAACCTGTTATAAATGGAGGCATTCAGAAGAATCTGAATATATCAGTTAGGTCTAATATTATAAATTTAACACTAACCTGAAGTGATAAAATGCTGTTTTTTAGACTTCAGTTTCACATGTAAGGATCAAAACTGGATAATTTCAGATGTAGATCTGACATTAATTCTGTTCTTGTATTTGTTATATTTTATGTTTAAGGTGAGAAAATGTGACAAACAGTAATGGCAAATTTCTTATGCTGCTTTTGGAAATTTCAGGGTAAACAGAATAGCTTGGAACCAAAACTTGAATAATGATAATGAAGGAATTGTAATTTTCAATGTCAAAACATAGGACAACTAGATAAGTTCTTCAACAGAAAGAAGTTAATATTTGAAATGTAAGGAAAAAAAGTTTTCATCCAATCTTGTCCCCCTACCTTTTTTTTTTTTTTTTTTTTTTTTTTTTTTCCCCTTTCTTCCTCTAGGGCAAAGTGAAAAATAAAAGATGTAGTTGAGATCCCAATGACCTTATTATGTTCAATCATACTTTTGGCAACGTCACTAGAAAAGGGTTTTGCAGTGGAATCACTGAGTGTGTGGAAAAAATCTTATTTTCCTTTCTCAATATGGTTGCATCACAAATTTAACTTCTTGATTGTTACCTCTTATATTGTCTTGCACAGAACATGGTGGCTGATGTACCTTGAAGGCTCAAAGACCAGTGAATGTGTTAATGTCTAACAAATAAGCAAGAAGTGACAGCCATGTAAAATCATTTAAATAGTGTGTTAACTCACATTTGGAGATTATGAGGAAAAATCTTACTTTGTCATGAAGCTCAAATATCTGCATCAGAACCTAGCCCCAGAATAGTCATAGGGTTTCTGATTACAATGATAAATAGCTACTTCCATGATTTTGTCGTGCTGATGAAAACCAAATAGTTCAAAACCAGAGATTCACAACCTGGGTAAAGAATATCCCATTTTGTGTTCCATAGGGTGAAGCCTTAATCAAAGGATGCAAAGGACAAAGTCCAAAACATAAAGATCAAACCTTTAGCAAAAGACTTATGAAAATACAAACTTGTATTTTATGGAGTTTTAACCCCGTTTGTTATTTTTGTTTTGGCTTCTGTTTGCCTCATCAGGGAAAGTGTAATGACAAGAATTTTGTTGATCACTAGCCTAGGACAAAGTGGAGAAGGAAAATTCTTGAATAGCAATTTGGGAAAATCTAACATTGTAGTTATTTGGTATACCCCCACAAACTTTTGATTTGTCTTTTGAATTAGCATTTGCAAACAATAATAAGTGTTTGTGATACATTTTCATTTCATTACAAAGTGCACCCCGATGGGTGGCGAAGAAAATTAAGGCATGGACTCATGAGCAGGAGATCTGGGGTTCTATTCCCGTCAGGTCTTTCCAGATTTTCTTCAGTACTCATAAATGGCAAATGCCAGGGAGGTATCTTGAACTTAGGCCTAGAACATTTCCTTACTTTAAAAAAATCTCTTCCCAATTTTTCATTTCGTCTCTTGTATCACCATTGTTCATTGGCCGTGATGCTCAAGCAGTAAAAAATGGCATTAAGCCCTATTCAAAGAAAAAATTACAAAGTGCATAAAATAAACAGCTGTTAAGAGGAGGGGCTTTAATAAAACTGAAAATATTTACTGTCTGTCCTAAAATGGTTTCCATTTGGAGGGCTTATGATGTGTAGCTGGTGCTTTGCAGTGTATATAACAGTGCACATAGTGTCTAAATTAGGGGGAAAAAAGTGGACAAAAATGTTTTCTTTTAGCAAAAAATTTAATGCTAATTTGAAGTTGATTTGTTATTTTGGTTTCTAAAACTAGTTAAAGGTAAATGTTCATTCATCTTCTGATTCTGATGCATCCTCTCCTGCTATATTTTGTCCATGGAAATAAACAATAGATTACTCACTTTCTGTGGCAGCTGTCTTCTTAATTTCCTGTTTTAGAAATTATCGAATCAGAGCTCTAGGTCAAAATAATCAAATTATGGAAGATTTTTTGGTATGATGATTCCTATATTTTCATATATCTTTGTTCCTTGATTCTAAGGCCTCTTCTGAAAGTACTCCAATCTGGAAAACACCTTCTTCTATAATGGGGGATCCAATGATAAGTGTTTTATGGAGAGTTAGTGGCATATACATACCATGGATTCTGCTGTTTTACTGCAATATGAGTTGAACAAAAAAAGAGTTAATGTCATGACCAGATGAAATTGCTTTTAAAATTGTTCCCAAATGAGTTATTAATTCACAATATATCTCAGTTATTTCAGGATGTACTCATTCGTTGCTCCATATCCAGCTGCAGACTGTCAACTAGAAGGTCTAATCTGGTTTTAAATGAGTCCTGCACTATTTTTATGGACTGTCATCTTTCATATGTGTTCCACTTTTTAAAATCCTGACAGTATGAAATATGGAGGAGACTTTAAAAAAATCGCATGTGGGCATGCAGAACTGAAAATCCAAAATCAAATTGTGAAATGTTGAGCTTTGGTATAATTTCTTGTGTGTCGGGTAGATTAAAAGTAAAACTAAAATTTAAGATCGTTTCACTATGTTGATTCCTACATTCATCATTAATGTGTATTGTGAATTGTTCATTTCTGAAATTTTCTTTCTGTAAATATAACATTTCATGCTTGAAGACTGCTAAAGCATTGCAAATTGGATGTGGATATGCAAAACTGAGAATCCAAACTCAAGCTGTGAAATGTGGATAAGTTTTTGTATAATTTCTAGTATATTGTTCATTTCTGAAATTTTCACTCCACAAATATGACATTTCACACTTGAAGACTACTAAAGCATTGCAAATTTTTCCATTATCTTTGACAGTATCAAGGAAGACACTTGAACTTTATTTATAATACAATTATTTAAATTCTCAATTTTATTATTTATATAATTTCTTTTGGTCTAGGCAATTTCAGATGTTTTCCGAAACATTGCAGCTGAATGGGTCTGCAGAATCATGTCGAAGAAGTTATTGAATTTTCCCAGTCATTAATTTCTGTTTTACTGTCAGCAAGGAGCAGAGACACTACAGGCATAAATAAGCTCTGGTCACTTTTTCTAGGTTCAGAGACCATGCTTGTTTATATTGGAAATTGCCAAAGCTACCACCAAAATCCCATTTACAATATCAAGTCTATTTCTTTTTACTTTCAGTGAGTAACATTCTTAACTTCTTCCCCAATATGGATGCGTATAGACGTCCAGAGTAAAATGAGCCCCAGTGATATGGACATGTATACACTTCCGGCAAGGGCTGCAAAATGAATGATTTTCAACATGTAATTGTTTTAACATTTCTTTATAAAATAAACTTAAATAAATTCATTAAAATAGTTCAGCTTTACCTTTAAAAGTTGTGTTTTGAATGATACACCTTGAAGCATGGGTAGTGACTTAAGGGCACATCTCCGCAGTCACCACAAATCATGTTGGTTTCCTTGCGTGTGTCCCTTTGCATACTACATCTTTCCGAAACTGATTTAACTTTTTTCCCTTAAACATTATCCTTTTGAGAAAATGTTTTTCTGTCAATCTGAGGTGACAAGGGTTTTAGACTTTCTACCTCCTTTGTGTGCAGGCCTCTGAATTTGGTAGCTTGCAATTAGACTCGAACAATTGGTAAGCAAAAATCCAGATAAATTATCTAGCAATTGTATGTAGTGATTTCCAACATGTGAAAAAATAGTTTTTGTACCATTTTACAGTTTTTCGTAAAGAGGGATATACCTGCTATACCTGATCCGTTAAATCAACACCACCCATATGCATATTGTGTTCATGTATAATATCAGGCTTGAATTGTCATTTTGGTTTTGACATCTAGCTTTACTGTATCATGAATCAAATTTTTGAAACTGAAATTAAATAAACCATATCTGCCCTTCTATCATGCCAAGCAATGTAAGTCAAAGGTGGAAATCTATGCACCTCCATTTCCACTCTCTGTAGATTCTGTACATTCATATACTTTGGCAATCCAACAATTTGAATGTACTGTTCCAATGGCATGTCATTCTTTTACATAAAACAATAAATAACTTAAGGGGGAAGTACCAGTTGTCTAGGTATACAGTCCTACTCTGATCAAGTACAGGTTTCACGAGGTGCATATGGAACCAGATAATCCAATTCTTTTTCTCCTGTGTTGTCAGTCCCTTTGCCAGTGTAAATACAGCTATTGTAGACTAGACATACTCTTAATTTATTTTCACAAAGATCAGTTGTTTCCAACTCAAATGGCCATTCCAGAGCATCAAGATTTCATCAACAGTGACCTTTCTTTACCAGGAATTTAATTATCTTTGGATTTTGAAATAAGAAATGGGCCTAATTTTCATGTATTTTATTTATTTTAAACCAGTTGTTTAACATACATCTTTCAAAAAATGGAATTGCTAGCATGTCATCTGTAGACCAGTTTTTGAATAACACCCATGAGAACAATTATGCAAAGTAGCCTTAACCCTCATTTTGTATTACATTTGATCACTTCTGTATCCTACTTTTGTCCTAACTTGCTTTTTGATCTTTAGATCAGATCTTTATGCACTTTACACTCATATGTATTTTTTTCATTAACTATGACAACTAATCTTGGTAAAAATCATTGGATTAGCTGTGTATGAGGATGTATACCACAGGTTATACTCCTGAAACATATATTTTTGTGCCACAATGGTTTTTAGAATTCTTGTCTATGCAATAATATCTGCAGGAATAAAGTTCCTAAACGAGCTACAGGTACACCACTAGTTAAAGCCATAATTCAAACTGGGAATGTAACTTCATAATTCTTTGCAAAGTGAATTTTGCCTGATTAGTTTTAGCTGAAATGAAAATTGTCTCAATAAACAAACCCAAATATATGGTGCCAAGAACAGATTCCAGTATCAAGTTGTTTATTTATCTATCTCAGCAGCTGAAAATTATATAGCTGACCTGAGCATAACAAGCTAATCTTATTTTGTCATGCAAATACAATCATATGATTCAACGTCGTCTAAAAAGCCACACCCATGTATGTGTATAAAAACCTATTCTCTTGGATAAGAAGCATGTGTACAGTTTGTTTGCGTTATGTCAAGCAACATTTCTCCCCTCACAATATTTATTATATGCTTTTGCTGGCTCAGCTAAGAGCTTGCAATGCTACTAAACACGAGTGTTGAATGGTAGCTTTCGAGAGATTTTGATTTCAATTCTTCTTTTGTGAAGAACTTAATAACAGCCGATACTCCAATTTGAACATGTGACAATCTTGTACACATAGCCTTCTTTATGCAGCCATATCTGAACAACTGAACACAGCGGAGTGGAAGTTATAGCTGCATTATGTACTTAATGGATAATGGTTTTGTAAAGGCAATAATCCTTATGGGCGAGGCCTGAAACTTACGAACCTACCCTCATATTTCTCCAGAAGAGGTGAATTTTGATACTATTATTAGTTTGAAATTGTACTGCAATCTGTGGGTTCTTCTATGAACTTTTCAAATGACTCTTGTTTGAAATTAACTGTTATACCACAAAGCAAATCAAAATATCTTTCATAATCCCAGGAGAACATGATATGACTTTAGAGAGTATTGTTTTGAACTTCTTTTCTAAGCTGAAGATTAATGATGCTACTATTTGCATTTTCTTTCAGTTCTGGGCTTGAGATGTTGAATCCATATCTCATCTATTATTACACTGCTGGACAAGAAATAATAATCAGTTTTGCAATTAGCAAGCAACTCTATAATTTATAATTGACAATTAGGCTTCTCTGGCCCTATTTGACACAAATCTTTGAATATTCTAATTAATGGATATTCCTTTTGACACTTCCAACAGAGACATCAGGATGAACAAGCATGTTCCATCACTGCAGGTGTGACCATCCATGATTGATCAGTAAAATTGCGCAGTCTTTTTCAAATGTTGACAGCTTTTTTCACCCAATTGGCAATACATTTTTATCCCCACCATTTCTCAATACACATTTCTTAAATGTCTGGATGTTTCTAATGCTCTCATTTTCTGCTAAAAGATATTAATTTAATGATCTTTGTTTATAATAAACATCACTTAGCTATCCCACTTTTAAGCCACGAGAACACTCAGAAAGATATTAAACCTGACTGTACTGTTTACAATAGGAAGAAAAGAATTTCGCCAGTATCTTGCATGATCCTTTGTTGGTGAACAGTGAAGTTTCAGCCTGACTGCAACTTTTACTCTTGCCTGTAGCAGTTGGGACATTGAGGTGCAAGCTAGTTCATTATACGCAATGAGATAACATTTTCTGTAAGATTTTAAAAGTGGTTTAAACCAGGGTCAGTTTCTTGAAGCGTTCACACGCATGTGGGGACTTGACTCCTTCCTGTGCTATGTTAATTAGTTTGCTAAATTTAGAAGGTATTGGACATTACTTGAAGATGAAGGAAGAAACTGATGGCCATCCAAACAGAACTAAAGAAAACATCAGTGCTGTGGAGAAAGTGGTGAAATGACATACTAGGACATCAAAGCAATCATGAAAATTAGAGTGGAAAGTGTTGCAAAAATATTGCATGATTTTAAGAGGATTAGCAAGGTTTCATTCTGCTGAGTGCCCTACAACCTCTCACAGGGCCAAAAGGACATGCAGTTGGAAATGGTGACAAATGCTCCAGAGATTTGATAATACTAGCTAGCTCTGGCCATGTTTCTGAGTTCATATCTGAGATGACACATGGATTTATCAGTATTACTCAGAAACAAAAGGGCAAAAACTGTTGGCATGAAAATGATGGTGACTTTTTGGCACAATTGATCATGTGGCAAAAGAACCTCTAGAGAATCAAAGAACAGTCACCCAGTTGTTTCAAAAAGTTTGGAAAAAGCAAACAAGAACTGAATTGAGGGGAATCTAGTTTGTTGCTTCATGACAATACATCTGTACAAGCTGCCCATGTGACTGATTTTCTCCAGGTGACCTCTGTTGAACTGCTGAACCATCCTCCCTGGTCCTGGCATCCTGTGACTTTTTCCTGTTTACCATGGTAAAGGACAGATTGTGGGGGAGGCAGTTTTGCAGATATAGTTGCAATGTATGAATAGGCAGTGGCTGAGAACTACTGGCACATGTGCATTAACGGTTCAGAAGGGTGGTAAAATGTATTATATGAATGATGTTTAATGCCCATTTTTACTGCTGAGGTACCACAGGCAGTGGAACACTAATGATAAATGAGATGAAATGATATACTGGGAAAGGATTTTTATTTTTAAGGAAGGAAACATTTCAGGCCTAAGTTTAGGGTACCGCCCCGGCATAATCTGGGGGAAAAAACTCAGTCAGTGAGGGCTGAGGAAAATCTGGGGGAAAAAACTCAGTCAGGGAGGGCAGTCCTGGCTGGATATGAATCTGTGCCTTAATGCCCTCGGCCACCCATGGCGATATATTATGGCTTGAGAAGATGTGATGTGAATGTATAAAATATAGTGAACTTTTGTAACTGTGGTGTCAAATATTAACATTTTTAAAAAATGGAATCGAAATGGTAACATACACACCACTAAAATTCAATAAAATGGAAGACTAGTTTCGGGAGCCATCGCTCCTATCATCAGTCGACCAGGAACTGATGATAGGAGCGATGGCTCCCGAAACTATTCGTCCATTTTATTGAATTTTAGTGGTGTGTATGTTACAATTTCGACTCCATTTTTTAAAAATGTTAATGTGATGTGAAGTTTTGAATTAAATATTTTACGGGGTTCTTATCTAAAAACTTTCTGAGTGACTCTCGTAAATGCATCATTAGTACTTGGTGAAAAAAAATAAATCTTGAAAGTCACAAGAAAAACGAGCTCAGCTATCTTGCAATTGTTTTAATGCTATAAACATCCATTACTTCTTTCAAGATACCCAAGCTTGAAAATTTCTAGAAAAGTGGCATTTGGTTGTTCCTCTTTGTGTATCAGTGTAACCTTTCGTTATTTTGGCAACTGCTGCAATGTCAACATCTAGCATAACCTAATGTGCAAATAAGTTGGTATTGTGAAATGACTCATAACAACAGAAGGTATAGGTGTTAGCATGATTGAGAAAATACTGAGACATTCTAATGGTATTATAAGGTTAATGCTAGAGAGGAAACAAGTTTTGAAGGCACTGAGAATGATAGAGAAAATATGTGTATGTGTGTATACATACTGTAGAAATTTTGTCTCATTTATGTGAACACTTATATTTTTTAAAAAATATAATTTATGCATTTAATTCTTTTCCATAGGAGTACTGGGAATTAAAGTAAAAATCATGTTGCCTTGGGATCCAAATGGCAAAACAGGCCCCAAGAAACCTTTGCCAGATAATGTGTCTGTGGTGGAACCAAAAGAAGAGGTTTTGCCTACTGTTCCCATGAGTGATGTTAAAGCAGCAAAGCCTGATGCACCAACCATCCCTGTTGCTGCTCCACTTTGAATTGATCATGTAATTTGTTCTATTTTGACACAATAATAAAATGTGAAATTAAATTATAATTTTATAGTTACTTTTTACTGTCTTATTCCAGAGCTTTATAATAAGTTTATTTCTAAAAAAGAGAGAGTATAATTTTAGTGGCAATATTGCTTAGCAGCTAGTCTGAAAAAGGGTAGGTTGGAAAGATTTCTATTCTCAATAGCACTATTTTTAGTATGATATATTAAATTGGCTTTCTCTATAAAAATACACTGCACATATATTCATGTATAAAATCTAAATACTATGTATGAATGAACACATGCTGTTTGCTCCAGTCATGTGATTTTGGGAATATCAGACTTGCATGATTTTTAATTATTTATTCTGGCATTATATAACCTTAAATCATCATTAATAAAACCTTTATATCTCCTTCCCCCCCTCTCTCTCCAATAACATTGTCATATTTTCATTCACCTTTTAGAACTAAAAATAGGTAAAATCGCTAAGAGTGTTTAAGGAGATGAAAAAAAAATTGCTGTGGAAGAGTGATACCATTACAAGGCAATGGCAAAGCAACCAGTAGCATAGCAAGAATTTTTTTCAAGGGAGGTTTCGGTATTGTATTTGAGTAACAAGGGAATAAAAAAATATGCTCCTTTTTAATGTTATATAAAGTGGCTAGTGTAACATTGGGAGCAGTTAATCTAGCCTCTATCTTTTAAACTACATATTAAAATGGGGATGATTTAAATATTGCAATATATAATTGCAACATAAAAGGTGTTCATGGATCTCAATCTATCTTTCTCAGAATTGTTTTATTTACATAAGATATATGGTAAAACATTTGGGACTGCATAAATTGTTTCTCAGACTCTCCGTAGTTTCCTATACTTTTGGAGCTGCAGGATGATAGCCAAGCAAAGATGGGCAAGACTTGCCATTGCTATCAGTTTTTACACTTACGAGGCAGTGGACGAGTGTCACATATAGGATTAAAAGTGTTGATGAAGTGGGAGGAGTTGCAAATGTTTTTGAACTTACCCGTACTCCCTGAACCAATTTCGTCCATCTCCTTAGGGGAGGGGAGTGAAGAAGAGAGGGAAGATGATGCAACAGCCGAAGCCGTGTTGATGTTTGCTGAAGCTCTAAGAGCATGCATATTCTATGCACATGACAATGATGGTATGGGTGGTTGTGAGCAACAGAATATGCTGAATGTGGAAAATTTGTTTGGCATGAAAAGAAGAAGCAAATTTCAGTTAACAACCTTTTTCAAAGAAAGTGACAAATATTTTGATTTTTATTGATTTGTTATATTTATGGATGCTTTTTAACATCTTAGGTCATCAGTGTCTCATTCAATTCAGGGCGTGAAACAATGGATCAATTTTGCTTAGAGGTTTTTGCTTTCAGACTTGAGATTCTTTTACATGCCATAAATCTATGACACATGACCCTCAGCTTTACTTCCCTTCTGAAGGATCCACACTTAGGATTTTTTGCTCAAACAAATTCCATCAACCCTGGCCAAGATTGAACCTGTGATCTTGGGTCTAAGAGGAGAGTATGGTTACCACTAGACTACCAGGACCAACAACAAAGTGTTATGTACATGGTAATGTGTAAAATTGATGCAAAATAGTGTTTACACAAATATTGGTTTTATTTATTTTTGAACATGATTTATGCACTTCCCATATCTATCATTTCCCACATCCTTGTATTATTTAACCTAGTCCCTCCAAAAATGATGAATTGAAGTTCTACTGTATTCTACATTATTTAACATACTTTGTAATCAGTAATGCTTGCCATGCTGTGGAGTGTGCTTACTTATTGCCTTGCTGACTGTTGCAGTTGTAGCACAGCTGTTTCCAGGTGTGTTTTATATTGTTCATTTCTTAATTTGACAGTATACATAAAGTGTATTATGCCTTGTGTGTTTATAATGGCACAGCCTGTCTTTATGTACAATTCATGTACATGTAGATGTACTCTGTGATAAAAATAATAGCAGCTACTGTTATTTATGTTAATACCATCCTAACCCAGTTTCAGAGAATTAACCGACAGGGAGCATAATCATTCATTTTTCCAATAGGACTCTGTCACTGAATAATTCCATGAGAGCAATTCACAATGTGTTTCCACAAGACAAAATTTGGAAGGATTTGTTTTCACCTCAGTCTACAATTTATTAGCATGCAATTATTATCTCTGGGTTAAATTAAAAATGCCATATACAAGATTAACCAGCATACCATACAGCTCTTAAGATAATATTCACCAGTAAGTTGTCCAGATTTCTCAAAATGAGCTAAAGCAAGTAATGAATAGTTTCCCCAAAAATGTGTGGAGAAGAAAGGTGGGCAGTTTCAACAGCGCATTTGATAATTTGGTTAAGTAATGGGCCGCTTAAATTGGTTTATGTATTGTATGTTTGGTTTAATTGTTTTACCGTTCTGCTAATCCCAAAGAACCGGTTAAAGAGTAGCACACTTGCCCCAGGCAAAACACTCCGGAGATAAAACAAAACTGATGCACTATATTTAAGTGTTACATGTTCTGTATATCAATCATGTATAAGGTTTTACATGTCACAATTTAAAAATTAAATTCCTTAAATATTTAATATATCCTATGTTTATTCTAATGTCTGAATACTTAGAGGAAACAAGTACATATAATCTCTTGCATGTGAAGCTGTAGTTTTTATGCTCTTGAGAGTGTAAAATGGTCATTGTGACTGTGATTAAGGCAACATTGCTAGTGTTCAATACTTTTCTGACTGCTGGAAATGGTACTGATTTACACGTTTTAATTGCATTGCAGTTATAAAATTATTCATGGAAACCAAATGGCAATACTGAAGATGGATCTCACCATTCCTTTTTATTTAACTACATCTGCATACTTTTGCAGCACATTTCTTATTGCTTCAATCTGAGCATAAGTTGGGTCATTGACTTTCAATAGTGGTAGACCACTGAAGAAGTTTATATAAGACTAACTTGAAATTGGGTTGCTTTATATAAAACCTATTTTTAAACTAGCTAACATCTCTTTCCCATGGGAAGGGTTAAAATTCTAAAATGGTTAAAATGGCTGAAATCTTAAACACTTAAGCATTTCACTCTTTAAACTGTCAACATTCAGGACATGTTTTGTGACCTATCAGTCACATTGTCAGCTGATGAACTAATGTCATGCTGGAGTTAGAGAGGCAGGTGTCTTTAAGGGGATCTGGTGGTCTATGGAAGAACTTGTACAGAATATTATCTGCTTCTGGAATTTCAAAGTTCATAAGCCTGTGTTCATTTTCCTTAATAAAAATATTTTCCCATGTGCTTAATTCCCTGGGAAGTTGAACAGTTCTTAATAAATTAATATTTTTGTCAATTTCATGGTGCTCGTTTCAAAAATATGCTGCTACAGCTGATTTTTCTATTTGTTTGTCTAATATTTCTCCTGTGTGTCTTCATTCTGATCCCAATGTTTCTCTTGGTTTTTCTTACGTATATCTTATCACAGTCCTTACAATTTATCTGATATATCCCTTACTTTTCTTCTTTGGGTCTGTCATCTACTTTGTTTAGTTTTAACAATTTCCCAATACTAAATCTATTCTAAGGAGCCAGTGTTATATTGTACTGATTAAAATTTTTTTTTAAATTAATTATTCAATTGTAGATGGTAAGTGAACTTTTTGTAGATTTTATCTTTGGATAAAGCACTTATGTAGTAATTTGTGTAGTTTTCTTTTGTTTCTGAAACCTTCTGAATTGTTGATCTATCTTATCTGTTTTTTAAAACCATTAGAAATGGCTGTGTCTATTATGTATTGATATTCTTTCTTATATTCAATGTTGTTGAGTGGCACATTAATTAATCTGTATATCATACTGTTAAAGGCTGCTGCTTTGTGTGTTCTTGGGTTGAAACCGTTGGCTTTAATATAATTATCCAGGTATCCTTTCTGTGGATGCCAAATTCTAGTCTCTTTATTTCTAATTATCTTTAAATCTAAAAATGGTAAAATGTTATCCATTTCCATTTCTATTGTAAATTTTATTGTAGATTCAGCAGTTTAAGTGCATCTTCTATGCATCTTTTTTGAACAATTGCAAATATGTCATCCACATATCTATACCATATATTTTTAAAGTCTGCCCTATTGGTCACACATTGAACCAGTAATGGAATTCAGATAACATGTTTTGTAGCATTCCTCTGTTAATGTTTTACTTGAGCTCTACCAGTGTTGTTGACATTGGGTACTTAAACATGGTTCTTAAAGTGCCCCCAAAAAGGAGGAAGTTACGTGGCATTAGATCAAGAGAACTGGGTGGCCATGTGAATAGAGCTGTAACACCCTCACTTACATGTCCTATCTAGTGATGCACAAAATCAGTGTTTAGGTGGCAGCACAGTTGTGTTCAAATGGGAAGGTTATTGAAAGCTGAAATTTCTGGAGCTAGTATTTAGGTGCGAGAACAGTCACAACTGTAGTATATCCAGGTAAGAGGGGCCCTTTAAAAGCTTTTATACTACATTGTTTGCATTTTGTAACTACAATGCAATCATGCTGGCATTTGGTGTGTCATGATTAAAACTTAGTTTCTGGTTCTTTTTATGTATCAATTATTAATATATATATATATATATATATATATATGTAATATTTGGAAAACAGTCTTCAAATTTGATGAATTGTTTATAGTAGTTCTCTATTCTTCTGCCAGAGCATCACATTTGCATGTCTGAGCTTTATCCATTTCAAGCATTTTACACATCTCACATACCTCTACAAAGAATACATGAAACTCTTCAGTAGCATTAGTACGAAAGAGTCCTGTAGTTTGTTTGTTCCTCACAGCCATTTCAAAAGCTGCATAAAAATCACTTTGCTTTTGGAGAAACCTACATGGAGAGTGACTCACTAAAAGCTAAAGGTATTGTGTGAATTACAGAAGAAATTCCAGCTGTTAATTGCAGACAAGAGCTGATAAGTTGCAGTCTCTCTGCTTGCTAAGTGGTAAATAAAAGCAAATATTAACATTTTGCTAGATAACGGATTAAAAAAGAAAGAAAAAAAATTACATTTACCTTGAAAGAGGGAGAACCCAATTGGGGGTTCTAACACACACATCCCATAGATATGTCCCTGAAAGCAACAAAAATAAACCATGCAAAAATATTAACAGTGAAAAATCCTGCTCAAGCTTCTTAAAAATCACCAGTCCTTCAGGAAAACAGTGACTGTTCTCTGGGTGCCCATGAAAAGTATAGTTGTTCAAGAAAATCTAACTCTGTTATGAAGCTTCCTGTGCCTGTGGTAATTTAGTTGTGAGGAAAGAAACTGAAGGGACAGAGTGACAATCCAGTGATAATGATATGATAGTCATTGGCTGTGAGGGCATATGGATCATGTAAAGATTGAAGGTAGCAGTGAATTTAGAGTAAACAAAAAAAAAATCATTTAATGACTATAATGAAACAGCCTGAGATTAAATGAGTGTCATTTGCCATTCTTCAAATCCAACATAGATGGTTCACATCTCAGGGATGAGTAATGGTAAATAGGGGATTGCCTGTTAGGGTTAAGTATGATAGGGACGGGACCACTATGGTAGCTATGAAGGCCCAACAGGAATTGTGTGAAAGCTGGCAGAGGAGACTTTGGTCTAATCCATCCACAAATTTAAATGCAAGAGTAGAAATCTGATACCAAATTTAAGCAGTCCAAATAGTGAAAGTCCTATCAATGGAAAGAATGCTAACTCCTGATTTTATTAATTTAGTATCACAGACAGTAAATTAATTAAGGAATTGGGATGCTTTTAATAATATAATTATTTTCATTAACTATAGCAATAATGCTTTTCAATACTGCCATTTCCCCCATAGTAATCTACAGACTAGGACTAATTTTGAAAGAATCATTTCGCTTTCTCAAATGCGTACTGAGTAGGGAAAATAACACCAAGAATAATATATGATCTTGATATTTCTACATAGATCTAAGAATCGAAATGCTGCTGCAATCTGTGCAACAATATATCAAGCACCTTGGGAGAGAGTCCCAGATTTCTATGCTGCTGATGCCATGCTGGACAGAAACTGGATAAGGAAAACCGGGAGCAAAGACATGTAAAAAGGGATACCACTTATGGTTTTCATCATAGAATATGCAGATGGAGATGTGATATACCACAAGAGTATCGAAAGATCAATGCTGCTAATCAAATACAGTAAAATCTAACACCTCAATACTGATAAGGGTGATCATCTTTATCATTAACATGTTTTTCAAACTTATAGAAATGAGTACTTTTACTTGGGAGGCAAAAAGTGCAAAGACTGCATTATAGCAAGTGAAAAGAGTTGCAAGTTACGAAGGCACATATGGGCGCAAAAATGATAGTAACTGATAGTAACTACTACCTACTCATGACAAAAATTAGAAGCCCCCAAAATTTACATAAAGCAAACAAACTTGGAATGAGAAAATAAATTTAAAATTCAGGTGTTAAAAAACTACGCTAATCAAGATCAGAGCTTAAACTAGGAGATGAATCATCATGATGGTAGATCATCAGTAACTAAAGCCAGCAAATGAGATTTTTGTAGCTTAAAGATCGATAAATTTTGCTCGGAGGCATCTTTCAGACTTGAGGTTCTTTAAGTGCAGTAAATCTACGACACGAGACCCGCGGCTTTACTTCCCCTTCTAAAGCTTCGAAGCCATATCTAGGATTTTTACTCCCGAAAAAATCCGCCAATCCTGGGTCGGGATTGAACCCACGATCTTGGATATACAAGACAAGTATGATTAACACTAGACTACCAGGACCGACAAAAACGTAAAGTTGGAACTAGTTTGTGAATAGATTGAAAAGATATATAATTGGCTCTTGCGATATGCTTTCAAAACTTTTCAAGAGTTAAGAAAGGAACAGAATGAAAAATCAAATTTATATGCCGAACTATTTCACTGTGTGAAGCTTAAGTTGCTCATTGCTAATTTTAAAAAGGGAATAAGATATAAACTGCAACCAAATTAGCTAGCTAACACGTAACTTGGCGATTGGCCGCGGAAAAAGAGACGGAGCTACTTCAGAGATGCCGCTTTATCGAGAGCGAAATAGCTGTACAAAAGAGTTTTCATTGTTGCTGGTTTATTTTTTCTCTCTGAGATCTGAGAGGGAATATATCGACTCTGAGCCCGTATGAATATTTGAAAAGAATTAATCTCTCGGTATATTTACGTAATTATGTTTTATGATACAATGTTTACATATTACTTTAATTGCTATTACATTTACTGTAATAGCAATTTACATTTCGGTTTATTAATTTAACGTTACAGAGACAGTTACGCCTCTTTTAGGAAACGGCAGTGAGAAAATGAATCCAATTGCAGTTATCTAATGTCGGCAAAGAAGTACGACGTGGTTCATGCCAGCCTGGTGACTTCCATTCAAGGCGTAAAACGGCCGACCAATTTTGTTCAGAGGCCTCTTCATTCAGGCTTGAGGTTCTTTTATGTGCCGTAAATCTATGACATGGGACCCAACGACTTTACTTCCCTTCAGAAGGAAGCCATACTTAGGATTTTTACGCCTGAAAAAAATCTATGGATCCTGACCAGGATTGAACACGCGATCTTGGGTTTAGGAGGCAAGTTAGGATACCATTGCACCACCAGGACTGACAAGAGGAGCAAAATATTTTGCAATATCAACTCGTGTAAACCTCTCTCGAAAATAGGATACTTTCTGCTCTCAATATTTTTTTACACCACTGTACATTGTTAAACCCATTAATTTAATTTGATTATAAAGAGTGCTTGTATTCAACAAAGGCAATAAATCTGTTTATATTTACAAATACGAGGTGGTATCCAAAATATTAAGGACTGGTGTTGCCATCTGGTCAAAAACTTACTTTGAAACTAATGACTGCCGTCACCCTCGAAGTAGTTCCCTTCCACGCGTATACACCGGTCCCAGCGATTCTGCCATTTTCCAAATGCATCTTGGAAGTCATGTTCTTTGAGGTGTTTAGCACAGACAGCGTTTCTTCTTGAATCCTCTCAATAGTGTCGAACCGACCTTGATTTTTAGTTTGGGGAATCGAGGCGAAGTCGCAGCTTGCCAAATCAGGCGAGTACGGTGTGTGGGGGACAACCGTCATGTTTTTTTTTTTTTTTTTTTTTGGTCAAAAAGTTCCTGGTGAACAAAGAATTGTGACAGGGCGCATTAGTGTGATGCAACAGCCAGTTCTCCTGTCGCCAAGTTCGGGCCGTCGCCTCCGCACATTTTCACGGAGCCGTCACAAAACGTCACAGTAGTACTGGAATTCACTGTTTATTATTTAATATGTTTGCAATAATTGAACCTGCAGTGTATCGTTTTACAAATTAGCATTTCTGTTACCACAACTTATATATTTACCTGTAATTAATGATAAAGAGTGGTTTCTATAAACATGCCTGACAAAATGATCATTCTGCTATATGAGTAACATGAATAGCAATTTACAGATATTCAAAAAAGAATTTGATTTCTATTTTGAATTTCCTTTTAACGACAAATTTTAGCAATAGTGTATGTGATGTTAGAAAAAAGTGGCCTTTTTCTTCTTCTATAATAGAAAACAAAGGTTAATTAAATAAAAAAAGTATTTTTCCTTGAATCAAAAGGAAGGCTTCCTCCTTCCCCCCCAAATAAACACTTTTACCAATGTCAATACTTTTGCTTACTTTTTTTTAATGAAAAAAATCTCTTGAAAGTATTAGCAAAAGCTGCTAGTGACTTGGTAAGTTCCATATAAATTTGTAAAGAAGGCTACATTGCAATAATTGCCAATGCTGACCAAATTATCAATGAATTCCTCATTGTGGTTCATCTGATTTATATAGTCAGAGCACACTTTGAACTTAATCCTTTAATGTAAAATTAGTGGTTACCATTACATTTAATTATAGAACTAAACAGCAGAATTGATTTGCCCTTTATACAAGTTCGCATTATATGTCATTTGACTGTATCTATAGAGAGTGCCAAAAAATGTACACACACATCAAGCAAAGAAAAAATGTGTTCACATTACAAAATTGAATTCACACAAACAGAAAAGGAGCACCACTAATCATCTTTGACTTTTACAGTTACAACAGTTGCTCAAAATGCCCACCATCAGCATGAATACACTTCTGAGTAAGTTGAACTACTGATTGAGCAACATTTGCAAAAGTGTCACAGTACTGCATTCTCCAATCAGGGTCATCTTCATGTAATGCATACAAAAGTCTTGGAATCAAACCTTTCAACTTTGCTGTTTTAATAATACAATGTCAGCTAGTTCTGCTAATCCCAGTCTCACTTGCACATTGCTTTGTAGATTTCTGTGGTGAGTGCTCAAAATGTTCCAAAACCATACAGAGGACGCGGGGCTTGTTGCTGTGCTAGGTCTCCCAGATCTGCCCTTGTGAACATCGCATATGGTACCATGAGTCTCAAATGCGTGCAATTGTTACTTGCGTTAGCGGTTCTGTTCTGTACACGTCTCCATTGCCTTTTAACTTCAACAACATTCTCGATTTTTTCAATACCACTTTAAAATTGCTTTCCACTGTTCAAACGATAATCTTGGCTCCATTTTGTTGTAGCAATGCTAGCATAATGTAATGTGAGTCACATCATTTTACAGAACATCATACGATAATCTTGGCTTCATTTGTTCATTGTTGATTTACCTGTCATGTAGCAATGCTATCATAATGTATGTGAGTTACATCTGTTTACAAAACATATTACACATTACTGTTGTTTTTCGGTTCAACTTTGAAATATGTTAAATAGATATCTACTGTGAAAGTGTGCTTGCATTTTTTGGCACCTGTGGTATTCCTCTCCATTGTGCTTAAAATAATGATAAAATTTTTAAGGTGAGTGCAAATTTTCTAATTCATGAAAAATGTTCAAATATTCAGTAAAAACATTTGGAAATGCAGTATACAATAGATGCTTCATTGTTCTAAAAATTACATTTCTGCAGTGATAAAACAAAAATGCCAAATATCAAACTATGTCCTGTTCACGGACAATTATTCTTTCACAACTTTCATAAAGTTGAAATTATTTGCCTTCAAGATGGTAAGCACTTTATATGTAATGCTATCTGTGGACTATTCTGTAACTGCTGAACACAAAAATGCCTTAATTGAAAATTAAGTTATAACTATAGTTGATAAGTATTATGGGCATTAAATTAGTATTAACACTTTTGGGGGGGGGGAATTTATATTAAAAAAATACAATATTTTATGCATGGCATTTTTCCTCTCATCACAGTTTTCCTCTCTTTTGCTGTACTGCCACGGGTGGCCGAGGTCGTTAAGTCACGAACTTGTGAGCGGGAGGTCTGGATTCAAATACTGCCAGGACCATCCTCCCTGACTGAGGTTTCTTCCATTTTCCTCAGTAGTCATAAATGGCAAATGCCGGGGAGGTACCCTAAACTTAAGCCTGGAACAATTCCTTCCTTAAAAATAAATCCTTTCCAACTGTATCATTTCATCTCATGTATCATCACTGTCCATCGCCTGTGGTGCCTCTGTAGCAAAAACGGATGTTAAACACTATTCATTTATTTCATTCATTCTCTTTTGCTGTTGAACATATATAAATAACTATCAGAATGGGTCTCTAAGTGAAGCGCATTATAAACAGAAAATAACAGAATTTCTTTAGGCAGAAAATGAGAACATTACTAACGTTCACAGATATTTATGATGTGTAGAGAGGCATTGCCAATCACTGAGCATAAAGGCTATGATCAGGAGAAGGTAGAGCCAGTCATTGCTTCAGACAGCACATTGTGTCGGTCTTGGTGGTGTAGTGGTAACCATACTTGCCTTATAAACCCAAGATCACAGATTCAAACCCAGCCAGAATTGATGAATTTTTTGGGGCATAAAAATCCTAAGTATGGCTTCCTTCGGAAGGAAAGTAAAGCTATGGGTCCAGTGTCATACATTTATGGCACAAAAAAGAACCTCAAGCCTGAAAGAAGAGGCTTCTGAGCAAAATTTGTCGGCATTTTCATGCCCTAACGAATGGGACGCTGATGACCTGAGATGTTAAAGAGTGTCTGTAAATAAACCAAGTCAACAACAGCACACTGAACATCCTTATCTTGCACAAATAACCAAACAAATTGCTATTCAATTTGTTTTTGCTGTCTGCAATGTTAACAATTATGTACCAGTTGGAATAGTGAAACATTTTTGTGATAAATGGATCTTTTGAAAACTAATTGCCAATCATAAGAAATACAGAACCATCTGCCCAAAGTTGCTTGCCGATTATGAATTGATTTCTTGTCCAGCATTGTAACAGGAGAAATTTATTACTTTGAGCCAGAAATTAAAAGACAATAAATGGAGAGAAATCACAAAACTTCTTCCCAGAAAAACATTTCAAGACTATACTTTCAGCTGGTAAAAGTTACAGTCTTCTGGGTTTCTAAAAAGATTATTTTTACTGATGTATTGCTTCCTGGTGACTTGACTTTGAAATAAATGTCAAAACTTGTCCAAAATTCCAATGCAATTGTCCTACAAAGATGTGCGCAAGTTTTTGTTGATTACAAAGTAAAGTCTTTCATAGATCTACACACCCAAGAATGTATCACTAAACTGGATTGATTTTCATTATCATTCTACAGCCCAGGTCTTGCACTTTCTATTTTACACCCTTTGGTTCTCTGAAAGATGTAATATGCACAGATTGATGAAAGTGAGAAAGTTATAGCTGCAATATAAGATAGCTACATGACAGACTTGCAGAGCAGAATTGTGACATTGTGGCATACAGACTCTGACAACTAGGTGATAGGCACAAAGCCAAAGGTAAGCAAGTAGTTTATATTGAAAAATAGCAATATATGGCAAAAGAATTTATGAAATACATAGTTTATTATAAGTTGAAATTTATGGCGACCAAAAAAAAAAAAAAAAAAAAATGGGGGTGAGGGATAAGTTTTGAACTATTTATTGCAAAGTATTTCCCTTATAGTAAATAAAAATGAAAAAACAAAAGCTGGAAACCATTTTTAAAACACAAAACTTTTAATAAACTTTAATTTTCTTACAGTATCTTTATATTTATCTGGTTGGTCTTTTATTGTTGCAACCTCCTGATTATTGGCAGATTTAAATTTTGCATTATATCAAAACAATACACTAGCAGCAGCATTTGTAGAAGTTTGCATTTGCTTGATCCCATTGAAACAGGTATTAATGGTAACATTCCAAGAACTTCAAAATATCATTTTTCAAATTTATTGTAGAAAAATGAAATTAAAAAAACAATAAACCACAACATGCTCAACAGTCATAAATTGTATTGTAGAAACAAAGATTAAAGTTGCTTACAGCACTGTCATGATAGCAACCGTCATATTTTACTACTGCCAGGAATATAGGTTTTGGATCCACAGCTGCATTTCTGGCTTCCAAGCTATCAATTACAACTTTTCTTACCAATTCAATATGCAGACAATGAATTATCTGTTATTGTTATACTAGATAAAGCAATTCAATATACAGCCAATATCCTGAAATAATGTACATACATTTATTTCCATGCAACAAAGGAAATCTCTGCAAAATGCAAAAGTTGAAAAGTAGTGCACTGGGAAGAAAATAAATCTATAACTTAAATGTCATTTTCATAATTAGTCCAGCACCTGGGCATAAGACATTATGTGAACATGCTTCTTCATTAACAAATATTTAAGAAAAGTAAGATTTCTTTGTTTAACATTAAACAGAAGTTTACACAATGTAATCATTGACTGATAACTTTAAAACAATAAAATTGTTACAGAATTATATAACACTAAGTTATATACCTTGCATGAGAATTTAATAATAAATGCTTTGTATCTATATATAAAGAAAATTACACATTTACATTCAACATCACAAAAATTGAAAAACATGACACAAAGTTTGACCTGAAAATTATTTATCCATCACTTTTTCAGTCTGTCATAAAGAAAGAAAAATCAAGATTCACTAAAACAATGTGCTAGTACTTTATCATTTTGATAAATGTTCACTTTATCATTAAGTGAAACACACCTAACAGTAATCAATTTCATCACTTATGAACAAAACAGATATTTTGCTGTTGTAAAAATAATACTTGATTATAATACGTTAAGAAAATTCTATTATTGATTGAATCCAAAAGTGAATTTATCTTTTGATAACACATGAGAAATATGGTATTAACCTCCAAAATATTTATATAAACAACTGTGTTAGATTTAAAAATATGACAATCATGTACATAATAAAGAATGGCAGTTGCAGGCACTTATAAAAAGTTGCATAGTTTAATAGCTGAAGATCAGATGATGGTCTATTATTTAAGTACTGTTCTTTCACGTACAGAAGTCACTCTTGAATACCTGCTTATTATAAATGAGCTTTGTTGCTTTACAGAATCTGGGCAATGCCTGAGATAAAATGCTATTCCTTCAGATACAGGTGTAAGTTCAAAGGCCCCCACCAAATGTTTGTGTTTATTTCTTGTTTCAATTAATAAAACTGCAACAGCATGGACTATTGTCCAGCTGGTTGGGGAGGAGCTAATCTTGATGTTAACGAAACGATGGACAGGAGAATGTATCTAACAAATGATGGCATTCCTGGTTTATTTGCTGTTGATTCCACAAACAATCGCAGCTCATAGAACATATTACGTGTGTATGGATTGCGCCTTGAGGAATATCGAAGTGTCAGGAAATGGTAGTAGATGAACGGTGTCAATAAACCAGCACGTCCCCTGCCAAAAACAAAGCATTCATTTACCAAGTTAAAGATGTTTTATTTTTAATTTATAAACACATGTGGATAATTATAGTGAAATAAAGGAAAAAGGAAAAAGCAAAAGCTACTTTTTTAAAAAAAATATATATATAATATAAATGAAAAATAATGTAACACTATTAACAATGTAATTAAATTAACAATAATTAGAAAAGCAGAAAAGGATAAAAACACTAAGAAAAAATCACAGAGTTGTAATCACCATATTTCAAACTACTTGAGTTCTTCTATGGCATTATATATAGTTTAAATATATATATATATATAGTTTAAATATATATACATACTAACATTAATATGTCAGAACAAAAGAACTACTCCAGAAATGCATTTCATTATTTCAATTTTGCGTTCATTTAACTCTCAAAGCACCCTAATTTTTTCACATATTGGCCCATGTATTTATATTTATCCAAGCTTTCAGCTCCATCTTTAATGAATATATCGTTACATAATATTTTACTGTGAAAACCCTGCTATTATACTCTAAGATAAATCTACTGGAGGAACAAAATTGATAACAGGTGTCCTTACTAAGATTGATCCATAATTTTTTATTTATTTTCGTGGTTCAGAACAAAAGGTAGAGTTACATACTCTTATGTGACAAAATTGGATGTTCTAAATTGCAAGAGTATTTAGATTGGTCCAGTGAGTTTCTCTATATGCCAGATATAAAAGAGCAGTCCAAACAGTGGGTGGCAACAATGGAATATTCTTAAAGAGTTTAATATCACGTTGGCACTGGTTAACAGATTTAATGTTAAAACCTACTGATAGACAATGTTAATGAAAGTATTCCATAAGAGAAAAAAGCAGGTACTTACAAAATAAGTTGTGCAGAATGTGAAAAATTTTACATTCAAAAAACAAAGAGAAACATAAGCACACAGTTAACGGAACATAAAGTACAAGCAAATAGAGAAATCAGCAGTAGCATATAGTTTTTGCACAGAAAATCACGAAATAGTGAATAAAGCAAAATTATTAAAATCAGTACAAGGACTAGCAACTTGGGAGAAAAGCTATATTTACAAATATAAAGACAATATAATGAACTTCGACATTGCCGGGATGAAAACATAAACTACAAGCTTATCACACTGCCATCAGAGCAGAATACACATTCCCACAGCTTAATGAATAATCTGACAATTGAATTTTAGCCTGGCTGATGATGAGAACCAAATGTTCTCGAAACCGGTTTTATACATTATGACAAGTAAGTGAAGCATTAAGAGTGTGTAGTTCAACTAAATCATACAATAATTTCAATTATATGATTGGCTTCACTGTGCAAGTTCCAATTTACATTTCAATAACATTTTTGATCTTATAATTGATCGTAATATGAATTGCAAATACCATGTTGATCATATCTTACCCAAATTGAGCTCGACATGTTTTGCAATCGGATAATTAATTCACTTTATAAATAAAAGCATCTTAAAAAGAGTATATTTGATTACTCTCATACCTTAATGAGTTATGGAATAATGTTCTGGGGAAATTCAGTAAATTTAAAAAAATATTTCTTATAAAAAAAAAAGAGTAGGAATAAGGGCAGGGGCAAAATAATCAACCCATTGTAAGCCACTATTCAAAACATTTGGAATTTTACCATTAGCTTGCAAGTATGTTCTAGCGGTAATATTATTTGTATGTTCATTAGATATGTCATGCTCAACCCTTATTAGCAACTAACTAAATATATCATTTAAATGGAAGGAAAAGTCTTTTTTTAAAAATGACAAGTGATTCATTATAATTGAATTTTATGGTACTCAAAATTGTATGATAAATATGTAATATTATAATATACTGGACTTCATTTTCATCCAATGTTATAAAAACGAACGAAAGAAAAGAAATGAGGCAAACATGTTATGAAAATTACAATAGAGTTACATATTCAAGCTTAACATTAAAACATTTTTTCATGTCTGATCTAAAGTGCTCTTTTTCCTTCCCTTTTGCTTAATTCCATGGATGTCATACATTAGAGTCTTCGACCCTTCTTTCCCTTAAGATTAAACTATTCTGTTGTCTTTGTGTCATATGCAAAGGTTGGAAAAGTAAATCAGATGGAAATCAATATGGATTATCATTAAAATTTTTCCAACCTGGTTTCCCTTTCCTGTCAGTACATAGTTCCGATAACCTGCAGACTTAAAAATCTTCAATATTAGTTGTTACACTTACATGAATATCAGCATAAAGGTAAAAGGCATCAGAAAGATTTCAGTAAATGCAACCAGTCGCAGGATGTTTCGAGACTGAAATTCCACCAATGAGATCAGAAGCCTAGCACCCCACCATGAATTTTGGCCAAGTGTCTGCAAAAAAATAAAAACCCAGTATGTATTTTCATCCACATCAAGGAGGAAAAACCCTGAGCTAGTCAGAATATAGAGAGAGATAAGTGAAAATCTAAGGATCATCACAACATGACTGAATAGTATAGATATGTATTTGTTTGCATGTGTGAGTGTCTATTTTCTACCAATAAAATATATAGTTTCTAAACAATTAACTGATGGTTAATTGTGATCCACAAGAACCTCATGCAACAATCTATATAATGGATGTTGGTGTAGGTCATATAAGTAATACTTCAGTAACTACAATATTCCAACCAAACAAAGAATAACATTTTTCATTTTACTAGAAAATTGCTCTTGGGAGAAAATATTATACAGATAATTACATAATATCCTAATTAGATTACTGCATGCTGTATCTAAATCTTGGTTTTAGTCTGCCAATCAGAAGTTCTCTATAACAAGCAGTAAAATACAAAATGTTTAAACTTTGTACTGGAATAATATATTTATTAGATCACAAGGAATATTTCTAAAAATATGTTCATGCAAATATTAACAATTAAAATACTGGGAGCATGATACTGTACAAATAATACCTTTTCTTCTCAAAAGATAGAAATTTCATTTATGGAAATAATAATGTTTATTGCATGGAAAAAGAATGTATATATTTTTTGGAATTCTTTCACTACAATCAATTTATGCAATATCAAATTAATGGTTTGTAATGAGAATTAAGTTGACAACACTGGCATAGTTTTACTACTAGCGCTATTTGTGCTACTAGCTCATTTTCTTTGAAATGCTTGGATTTCAGACCATTATCCTACATAATAAACTTAAACAAGGAGGAGAGTTTCTTTTTCAAATGTCATTATAGCATAATGCTTTTCCTCTTTTAAAACAAGAAAAATATTTCAGTGTTAACCGAGTGCAGGTAGTCAAACTGAAAGAAAAATATCCCCACAGTATCATAGATTCAAATTCATTTGGACAGTAGTTTCAGTCAGTTAAAAGGCACATTACTGAACGGGCCATCAACACAAAAACCAATATATATATATATATATATGATTTTGTTATTAAAAAAACTAATACACACTTTTTAAAAATATTTATCCAGATTGTAAACTTTATAGAAGTTAAAAGAAACAATAAGTTGATTGATTATACACACTATAGTGGCACCTAATACCAACTTTTTTAAATGTATAATTTATTAGGTACTTACTTTTTTGTTTTAAGGCCTCAATAATCTCTCTCTGTTTACCTCTATGTCTGTCTATAAGCCCTTTTATCCCATTCACTTAAAAGTCTAATTATTATTAATCTTCTATGTATTACAATTACAGAACTTCAGGTAAAGTTTTAGATGACTTAGAGCAAATATGTAGCATTATAAGTTTTCTGTTTCTCTCACTATTTAACAACTTTATTTTCAAAGATATTTAAGTTCTGTCAACACAATTCTTATCTTAAATAATAGCTGTTGAAATATTATTTAAAGCATACTGGAGCAAATGAGGTTTTTAGGCAAGGTATGTCCATAAAGTAAAATTGCAGAAAATTCTGCCAATAATGAAGGCCATTTGTGATGTTTTGCTTGGGGTAAAAAAAAAAAAAAAAGTTTTTACATTCTTATGCCCTATTTTATATTTTAATTCATATTTCATGCTAATACAGCACTGAAAATTGAGTTAAAAGTGCAGAAACTTTATAATTGGTTATAGTTCAAAAGTATAGTATATATATATAATGTAAGTTACCTGTCAGTTTTTCTGCAATAAAAGTGTTTTGTGGCATTCTTGCATCTAACAGTTGCTTTTTTGCAAATTTTTGAGGCATACTTCTTGTGATCTCATCTTGATCATTAAGATAAGAAGCAATTAGTTTTTATGTGCTTAATGAAGATCTGAATTCTGTCAGATTTTTTCCTATCAATAATGAAAACTCTTTGCAGAGAGTTACCGTGAGATACATCTTAGTACTGCAAACAGGATTTTACATAATGTTTTATACTTGTCCACCTTCATATCTAAGATCTCAATTTTGTTATGTTTCTATCTATTCCAGATCCATTTAAGGAGAAGTATACCAGAAAAAATTATATTGGTAATACACAAATTCACATACTTACACTAACCTAATATTAAAATCTTTGAATAAAATATTTAAGAGATGAATAAGAAATATTTTTGTATGTTAACATCCAATTTTGCATGCTTAAGAAATTCATCAAGTGGAAATTTCTTTCGAATGTATCTGCAAGCTATCATATAAAACTCTCTAATACTGTTTTAAAACTTTGTTCTTGAAATTATCTTAGGCATGCTCTGACTTTTGCTTCAACTATCAAATTCACTTGCATTTTAATAAATGCAAATCTTTGAAGATGTAGCTGGAGCAATTTGTTGCAGGAAAAAGTTTACAGAGTTAAAAAAAGAAACTGTATGTTGAAGGAAATAATCATAAAAATCTCTGTCCATGCGGATCCTGTAAGAAAGATTTCAAACTGCTTAGTAATCTCATTTTTTTGCTGTGACCACTATAAAACAAAAGTGACAAGCTTCTCACTGTTCGAAATAGGAATGGTCGGTGTGAGAGAGTGGGTAATAGAGTTCTGAAGTATTGGTTTAGGGTACAACAGATGTTGAAGGTTTCTTTATTAAATGAATGTTCAACATTTCAGGGAGTCTGTTAATCAGGGAATGGAATGGTGATGTATGGTTAAGAAAAAAACGATTTGGGGGGAGGTTTTTGGAAACAGATTAAAGTGAGATTTGAGGATATAAATGGAGAGAGATTACAATCTACAATGAGGGGGAAGAGGTCACTAATGTTCTATCAGGAGGCATTAAAAAAGAAAGATATATAAGTGTAATAAGCAGGAGAGAAAATGGCATGGTTTAGATTGGGAATCTGGAGCTTGAGGGGTTTTAGAAGTAATTGTGACCATGGAGTTTGCCCTATATGTGAAAATTTGGAAAATGTACAGCATATTCTGTTTGAATGCTCAGGAACATGTGAATGGAGACAATAAGCGATGGTTGAAGTTAAATAAGCAAATTGCAGCAAAGATAATGTATGGTGACCGAAGACAAATTAGGAACTTTGGGGAATATCTGTACAGAGTTAAGAACAAATGATTATGGTCAGTGAGGAGAGAGGATCTGTGAGTTGGACTGTGTTTGCCTTGAGCAATTGTTTGGTAGAAGTATTGTAAATATAAATTAGCATGTTAATTACAATTTTGTGATGAAATGAATTAAAATATTGCCTTGGAATAGAACCTGGGTTAGAATCAGGCGATATTGTAATTTTTGTACACATAAATAAAATAAATAAATAAATTCTTATAAACTTCAAACTTGTTGAGACTCTGTGCCACATACATATCTTTTAAAGTATTGTGCCTTTTAGGACTGTTCCCAAGACAGTAAAGTTACTGAACCAAAAAATATTATAGGCAACTTCTTTTTGAGCAGAAATGTGTAAAAGGTCATTAACAATCCAGCAGCTTAATAGATGAATGCTGCTGCTACTTTACAAATTCAGAACATTTTTCATTCCACCAATCCTTGGATTAGCACTGTCAAGTGAAAACATGATGCTGTCCTTGGAATATGCAAGGAAAACAATCCATTATAAGAGAAAAATGATATTTGGCCTTGCTGAATATAAAAAAGATACAATTAACAAATAAAGTTTAACTGCATTTGCATCATTATTACTATCAGCAGCCAAGGAAAGTGACATTTCTTCCAAAAGTTCAACTATATGTTCCTTCATCTCACTGCAATGTTTTGAACTAGCTCAGAAGTTTTTAATTCTTGAACTACCATATTTCTGTGTTATTTTAAAATCAAGGAAATTGCTCTAAATAAATTTCCTTCATGGTCAGAAAAAAGCAAATAGAATTCTGTGTTCTAAAACAAATTATAACAATTTGATATTCTTGACCATTGTTTCTTGTTATTAACAAAGAATGATGAAATAGGATTGTTTTCTGATTTTATGCACTTGATCATGTTTTATGCTTCTTAGAATCAGTGTGACTTCTATAGTCATCTCAACTACCATGTGCCACAACAAAAACATGAGCACATACTGCAGAATATATGCCTTTTACTAACATGCAAAGCTACTAAACATGGCCATTCCTTTGGGTAACCATCTTAATATTGTTTATTATTAAGATATTAGGTTTATTTAAGAATAGTGTTTTAACATCTCTGGTTATTAGCATCCCATTTTTATTTAGGGATGAAACAGCCAATAAATTTTGCTCAGAGGCCTATTCTTTCAGGCTTGAGGCACTTTTACATGTCATAAATCTATGACATAGGACCAACGGCTTTACTTCCTTTCTGAAGGAGCCATAATTAGGATTTTATACCTTAAAAATCCATTGACCCTGGGTCTATGAGGCAAGTATGGTTCCCATTAGACCCCAGGTTAGACTCAATATTTTTGTAACAGTGCTACTTATTTGCAATTCAGAATTAGTATGCTTTTTAGTTATATTGTTCATTGTGTTATTTTATTTTTCATACATATACAAACATGTCACACAAACAAGTCAAATTGAACATAATGCCTCCATCTGTACCACACCATTTTAATAACAGCACAAATTTATTTATTAAAAATAAGTGACTGTAACAAATGGAAGACAATTTGATCTCGCATAGCTGCAGTTAAGAGTATATAGATGGAAGCAGGGTTGACATTTCTTTTCCTTACCTTTTCTTTCTGGGAGTAAAAATGCATAGTTGCTTTGTTTTAATAGTTTCCCTTTTGACTGTAATGCCAGGGAAATTAAATAATATTCTGGCCCCAATAAACTGAATCCATGCCTTAATTCTTAAAACATTCATTCTAATCTATTTTATTATGCCCACACTCTTTCTAAGGCAAATAATTATATTGTATCAGAAGAATTCATTCCCTTTTCCATCCTTTTTAAATCGGGGCATTCACTATATATATTTTTTATTCAATCTCTTAAAGAAAATTCTCTTTGTGAGACTACTTATATGACAGATTTGGTTTATTTGCGACTATCAATATATGTGCTTAAATAAGTAAAATGAAACATCTTACTTACATCTAGCAGTGTCAATGAGTAGCTTGCAGAATGAAGCAGTGCAAAAAGAAATACTGGCAACAAAGCCACTGAAGATCATATTCAGAAAATATATATTTCATAGTAAACATATTAGCTATAATTTAATCTATTACTTAAGATATGAGCTTCAATTATTTTTCTACCTTAACCCTCTTCCCTGAGAGAGAACATCTACCATAATCACTGACAATGATAGTAGCAGGTGGTGGATTTTTTAAAGTAGTGTTTTATATCTGTTGTTAGTATACTGAGGCACAGATGATACATAAGATTAAATGGTTCAGTCTGAAATTGTACAATAATGTATTAAACATGTTCACACTAAACTCCACTTACTTACACAGCACTAGAACATATCACTCCCATCATCAGCTATTGACCGAACGATGATGGGAGTAATTGCCCCCAAATTGTCCTAGTGTTGTGTAAGTGGAGTAGGTGAATATGTTCAGTACATTATTGAATGATATATTACCACTCCACTGTCTACAGCATCATAAGTACAATTTATTTCTTGTCAGTCTGAGAGAACATTCTTAGCAGGATTCAAACTCCAGACCACCTGTTGGGGAGTTCATGGCTTAAATGTTGATCACCTTTGGTGTTGGTGATAGTAATGCAACCAGAATATATAAAGGAATTTGAAAAGTTCTCAGAATGAAATACAAAAAAAGAAAAGGGGATTAGTGATCCAATGGATCAAATCAGAGCATAACAGCAAATAATGTCCCAAAATATTTTATTCTTACTTAGACAGTGAGTCCATTTAATACTCTTATGCTCCACTTACCATTAAATTATACAGAACATGTTTCACAGACCTTCGCCCGCATCATCAGCTGTGTGTCGACTGCCGGATTCGTTGTTGGTTGAATGGACTTGGTGTAGCTCTCGTAGACATTATATGAACTTTTGGATTTATTTGTCTTCTGTTGGGATCTCGAAGTTCATAACCTTATCTTCATATTGTCTTTATAAAATTTTTTCCCCATATTCCTAGCTCAAAGGGTCTATCTATGACTTTCAATAATTTGATTTCCATTTCTATATCACGTTTATCTTTCCAAAAGTGATGTACAACCACTGATTTATCTATTTGATTGTACCTGATGTTTCTTCAATGTTCCTTTAGCCCAATTCCAATGCTTCTTTTTGTTTAGCCAATATATACTTTGTTGCATTCCAAACAGTTAATTTGATATATTCCTGGCTTCTTCTCATCAGGTATACTATCATTATTATGGATTTGAGCAGATTATTTGGGCTAATTTGTTCACTGGGACAGGAACACATTGAAGGACAAAATGAAAAACAAATTCAAAATTTTCTTTTTAAGAGCATTAGCTTTATTACAGTTGGTATATTTTGATTACAATATTATTGCAGTTAATGCCTTCATAACATTTAAATAACCACATCTTAGAGCTTTTATTGAATCCAATCTTCATGACCAACGTGTAGGACAAAGCTTTTTTAAAGAGTAAGAAGCCAATGATAACATTTCCTATTGCTTTGTACTTTGACTGAAAAACAAATAAAGTCTTTCATCTACATCAAAAAAGTCTTATTTTCAGATACATTTCTAAGGGTGTCATTTAGAACTAGATTCAAATTATGTCGGTGCAGTGAACATATTTAGCTGTTTTCTGTTGTTCATTCGTTGCTTTTACTCCATTATAGGTCCTGGACATTTTGCTGCAGTGTCAAAAATTGGCTATGGCATTTAGCTAATGAGATACACTTTTCGTCCATTGAATTTAGAGTTTCGGCTTCCAATGAGACAGCAGTATAGTCTTCCATCTTTGAATCCTAAAAAGTTTTCATTTATTTTTATTTGACAAAGTTTTCCGAAAGAATCTTGAACTATATGAACATGTCTGAAAATTTTGACTTAATCTCTTTTGCTCATATCTTGTGTAGTATCCAACATTGTGCAGACTTGATTTCATTCTCTACTTTCTGTGATAACAACTGAATTAATTCATTTTTTTTTTCAACTGAGATATTTTTCAGATGCTTCTGGTCCATGTGCATATGCTGAAATACTGGATCATACTTAGACAGTAAGTCCACAATAACTAAAATATTTTCACAGTGAGCTTTCCCTAATTCTTCTCTATGACCTTGTAAAGCTAGATTAGATAGTGATAATGTGATAACATTAATTATGTAATCAAGAATTTGCTTCCATATGTTAATTTTTTAATTCACATTCCAAGTCACAATATACCATATCTTTTCCAGATATTATAAACAACACATTTCCAGACATTTTGTGTGTTAAAAGTTTTTTTTGATAAGCCCTGCCAATCACGAATGCCATTTATCTAGACAAATTGAAAAGATGCTGAAATGCTGTTAGATAATAACCAGCATGGATCACAGTCTCCTTTTCTACAATAACATTGCCATTCTCTTGTCATTTTTAACCCAATTTTTTTTTTTAATTTTTCATTGTAATTAATGGAGAAACATCTATTATTTTGCTTAGTATCTTTTGAAAATAGACCTTAGAATTGCAGTACTCAGCCATACAAATAAACTACTTTTGTATCATCATTTAAAATATCTGGAAAATTAGCACGATTATTAGCACTTCTAGTGCTAGTATCATCAAAAGAAGTACCTACTTACTTTCTGCTATGCACTATTACTTTCATTCTCAATTTCAGTAGAAATTCTTACCATTTGATACTGGTGATTACACACTCTTCATCTTTATTGCTCATAGCTTGAATTTGCATTACTGTTATTTGTTCTTAGACAAACAGATGATCTCTAGAACATGGGCTATTACAATTTTCATTTATTATTTCTGAATTAATATTAAAGACTGAATCTATTTTCACTAATTTTGAAAATGATCTTTCAATCTCTCTCTCTCTCTCTCTCTCTCTCTCTCTCTCTCTCTCTCTCTCTCTCTCTCTCTCTCTCTCTATTTTTGCACACACTCAAAATGGTTATAACTAAATATTGTACTTAAGAAGCTGTTGACAATGGAGTGGCAATATAACATAAACTTAGGTAATCATTTTTACACTAAACTCCATTCACTTACACAAAAGTAAGATGCATTTTGGGAGAATCTTTCCCATCTTCATTTGTTCACTGAACTGCCATTATTCGAAACTATGGCTGAACAAACATGTTCCTGTGGTGGCCTCTGTTGGTTGAAGTAGGAAGTTGCTGAGCTCATCCATAGGAGGAAACTCGAAATTCATTAGGTTTTTCTCTATTAATATGAAAATTTTTTCCCAAGCGGATAACTCTAATGGGTTGTGAAGATGTTTCAGCAGTTTAATTCCCGGTTTTATTTCATGGTTTTTGGTCCAAAAGTGAGCTGCTACTGCTGATTTATCCACCTGTTTAAACCGAATATTCCTAAAATGTTCTTTCCTCCGAATTTCCAAATTTCTTTTTGTTTTGCCTATGTAGCTCTGTTCACAATATGCACATTTTATTTCATAAATTCCTAATTTCTGTTCTGAATTGTTGTGAACAGAGCTACATAGGCAAAACAAAAAGAAATTTGGAAATTCGGAGGAAAGAACATTTTAGGAATATTCGGTTTAAACAGGTGGATAAATCAGCAGCAGCAACTCACTTTTGGACCAAAAACCATGAAATAAAACTGGGAATTAAACCGCTGAAACATCTTCACAACCCATTAGAGTTATCTGCCTGGGAAAAAATTTTCATATTAAAACAACAGAGAAAACCTAATGAATTTCGAGTTTCCTCCTATGGATGAGCTCAGCAACTTCCTACTTCAACCAACAGAGGCCACCACAGGAACATGTTTGTTCAGCCATAGTTTTGAATAATGGCGGTTCAGTGAGCAACTGAAGATGGGAGACATTCTCCCGAAACACATCTTACTTTTGTGTAAGTGATTAGAGTTTAGTGTAAAAAAGAATACCTAAGTTTTGGTTATAACTAGTTTTAGTGGCTTCATTTTGAAAGGGGGGAAAAAAAAAAGCACATGATAAAACATAAAACATCAAAATTGAATTGCTAAAAATAGGTTATTTTTTGTCTAATATTGTAAGTGACACAAGACCAGAATCAAACACTATGTTTCACTTCTATCACCATACTAGACTTGATGTAATATTCAAGCCAAGTCACAATGCATCTTTCTCAATAATGCTGAAAAATAAACTAACACATTCATCATTCATGAATGGAACTTAAATATGCATTGCTGGCGGACTGCGGCACAGCAACAAACAACAAGCTCTATCAATTTTTAATACTCAGTTTGCTAATTACTGACTTGTACTGGTGTATTCATTGAAAGTTGTGAACACATTTTCCTTTACTGCTTTGTATGTTTTTTATATTTTTTTTTTCCATTATCATAACCTATTTACATTCCTTTTTTTCTGGTTTGTATTCTCAAATTTTTCATTTTTTGCAGACTCCTTAGGATCTTCGGCCCCCCACATTGTGAGGATCCACTTTCATTCACATATTCACCATTATCTAAGAATAATGTAGTCTGCTGACTTTCAATGCACAATTTGTAAATAACTACATTTCTCAAATAAGTGTACTTACTCTGCTCTCTACTGTTCTAATGCAGAACCCAATCTGTATTAATATCACTTTCTCCAATGCATTAAAATTTAGCTTAAAAAGCCTATAAATTGCAAATAATTTTAAACAATAGCTGAAAAAATATGTAAAATATTTCCTTATAACCAATATATTTTTTTTCAAGCTTTTTAAAATATTTACATGACAAAAATAATTATTGAAATGCGATCACTTTATCTTCAGTTACTTTTCTGTAATCCTCCTTTGCAGTTGCACTCTTTTCACCTTTCTTTTTCCTTTCTCCATTGAGACTGTTGTGTATGCTAACCAGCACTGCACTGTTGTGTTTCATTGTCATCATGTCAAGCCTGTTGGAGGCTATAAGGCAAGAGAAAATGAAGTCCCACTTTATTTAGACGGGAATATATATTCACTATCGTTAAACTGGCAACTAAAACTAATGATTTTCTTAGCCTCTATAGAACATCATTGCACTATAGAGAAACTTTCCATTGATTTTATTAAGAAATTGTCATGAAGTAAAAGGGGAAATCAGTATATTTTGGAATATGCTGATGTTTTTACTAAGCATGTTTGGTTTGCAGTAAGTGAAGTCAACATGAATATCATTATCCAACGTTTGAAATTCATATTTGCTTGTTTTGGTATTCCTAAATATTTAGTAGCAGAAAATCCTCCATATTTTATGGCACACTCATTCCAAAGTTGAATTTTAACAAAGCAGTAAGTCTGCATTCATCTATACTCACTGCCATAATTAGCATATTCCACTGTTGCATCCTGAGTTTTTATGGTAACTTCTCTGCAATGATGTACTTACATTGCATTTATAATTGGATTGGTATCTTGTCTACATTGTCTATTTGTCCTGTTAAGAAGCTGCCCCTATTCTGAACAGACTTTTTAAAGCTTTTCTTCAAATTCTGCAGGAAGCTTCTAGCATATAGTTATACAGCATTGAAGGGATAAGCTGGTCTGAACTTGCAGCTGGCTTTGTTATGTTACAGGATCTACTCCTCATTTGCTTTATTAGCCAAGCAAAGCATATTCTTCATCCTTTTCACTATGAATCCCAAAACATTTTGGTGAATATTTTGTTAACCACTTTACTGCAAAACCTCAGTTTGTGTTAGCACAACAAACACTGCTTTCTGCTATACCAAATTCTCTTGCAGCCTTTCTATTCCCATGTTTTTACTTTTTGTTAGAATGTTTATTTTGCAATTTTTTTTATTCACAATACCACCATAAGCTGAAGAAGCTTAACAAAAACCACTAAATATATTGTGTAGAGAAGAGGAAAGATTAACAAAACATTTTTATTGCAGCTTGTTTTAAAAGTTTTCAATTTGCATTCAAATCTAATAAGCTATCAATCATTTTTGAGATGAAATATGACCAAAAAGTTGCACATTAGATGCAATTAAATATGTTAATATTACCTAGATATGCATCCAAAAGAAAAAGACAAAATTTTTAGATGACTTGCCAACATATACAAAATTCAGCTGCCTAATTTTTATATTTGGTTAATTTATATTATATTAAGGATTATTTATTAGTTTATTTTGACACTTTAGTATGGAAGTTTTCTCTAAAATTTGTGACTAAGTTCTGTTTTATCTGTCCCTCAAAAACTTGATGTTTACTGGCTAACTCTTGAGAATATGAAAGACAGAAAACCTAAATTACATTTTAGAGACATATACATAACTTTTTATACACACTGCATGCATATAGTATTGGTCACCAAATATGCTATTTCAGATACAGCGAAATTTCTCTTTCACTACAACCATGGCTACAAAAACAGAGGTTGCTAGTATTAACCCTGCTTGGGATTGAGTTGCATAGGTATGTTGAGTTTTCCCTTGCCTGAAAAGTGTAGGTATAAAGGATCACTGGTTTATATGAATCATCATTGAAATGGGATGTTAAACATAATGTCCTTAATGTACACAATTACCTGTCAGCAGAAGATAGAAAAGAGCTATTACTTGTAGACCAGAAAAGGGGACATAAGATGCCATTAACAGGACCTGCAGAAGTAATTACTCCTACTACTTACTCAAGGAGTACATAATTTATTTTTTCTTTCTATTATTAGCTTAAGCTTTAAGACCTGATTTACACTTTTTAATAGAAATTGTATCATGCACCTATATAAAATAACTGCTTAATTTTTTTTTAAAAAAACTATGGTAGCATAATTAATTTAGTTTTTAAAAGGATACATGTCACTGGAGTCACATAAAGAAAAATAAGGGAATAAAAAAGGTAATGGCAGCTATCCTCCATCAGCAAAAGTGCTAAGAACTCCCGGCTGATTGCCACTCTTGGGATTCGTTGATGTAAGCGAAGTGCACTGGTGGCAGCATTAGACATAAGAGCCTTGTAGTATGCGTTGTATGGATTTCTGAAAATAGTTCACAGATTTTGTTAATTATTGTTATATCAACTACAGAGTTCAATGGAAAAGGAACATTTGCTTTCCATTAAACTGTTACTGTTAAGTAGCTTTTGTTGGTATTAACTCTCAAAGTAAAGTATTGGTCTTGTAAGACAGATAGATCATTTTAATTTATGTCTGGCAACACTGTTCATCCTCCATATTTGAATGGCTGAACTTTTGCATACTGCACAATTGTTAGTGAGCAGTTTCATGGCTATAATTCTGTGAGTGATTGCATATTGCTAGCTTTGATAATATGCATATATTTTACAAATCACAGTGCAACAATATTTAGAAGGTTGATGATGAAGATGCTATAATTGACATATTGGCAGAAGAGAATGGCAAAGAATTTGTTCCAGACATTGCTGAAGACATTACAGACAGTTTGGTTTCAAGCTACTGCCAAATACTATGAAACTTTCCAAGGTTTGGATATTTATTTTGAAAAGAATAGATTTCGATGGAATAGAAAAGAACCAAACAAGTCACAAAGGACTCCTGCACACAATATCACATCAGGATTATTAGGACCTGCCAAATCTTTAGGAGATACTCCAAAACCCCTGGAAATATACAATTTATTGTTTTATGATGAAATAATTGATAACATAAAATGGACAAACTGAAACTTACATTGGGGCTAGAGAAAGAATAAAGTCATCTGGAATTAACTACAGACCCATAGACAAAATTGAAATAAAAGAATTAAATGGTCTTTTTATACTGACATCAATTTCAAAAGTGTAAGTGAAGATATGTGTACAATCCATATTTTGAATGCATCTGTGAAGAGGTTTGAGATTCTAAACACATACCAATAATTTGACAATCCTGCAGGTAGAGATCTAGCAAAGGTGCTGCTGTTTCAGAAATTTTTGCCACTTCATACTTAATTGCAGATATTGCTTTCTTTAAATGAATAATACACTTATATGAGATTCTGGAGCCTTTCAGGGAAAAATGTACTTTCAGAATTTTATGAGAAATAAACTTACAAAGTATGGGATTAAAATTATGTGCCTGACTGACACATGAACTGCTACCTGTACAATGTGTACATATATTGGGGAAAGGATTTCAGCATGCTGAAAAGATATTTTCTGTACCAACATAGTCAGTTCTTCATTTTTCAAAACCAATTCAAATAAAAACAGAACATCTCAGCAGACTACTCGTTTCCTTTGACAGAGGTAGTAGATGAAAAATTCAAAAGAGCTGGACTGATCTATGTAGGAACCCTGAGGAAAAACAAACAGAAAATTCCACCAGAAATAAAAGTCTCAAGGAAAAGGGAATCAGAAAGTGATTTCTATGCCTTTTCAAAAGACAAAACTCTGCTGTCTTTATGTACCAAAGAGGAATAAATCTGTACTCATGCTATTATCTATGCACAAAACCAAAGACACTGATGAAAAAATTGGGAAACCAGATATGATCACCTTCTAAAATTCAACAAAGGTGGTATAAACCTTATATTAATTTATTCAAAATGTATTGGACATGAAAACTGCAAAATATTCATCCATAATATGAACAAGGCATTGGTCACTAGCAATCTTTTATGCTATGATTGATATGAGCTCAGTAAACAATCATATTTTGTATCTAGGTTTTGAAAAACATCCTGATCTGAAGAGGTTTCGCTTTATTGAGGACTTAGTCTATGACCTGATAAAACCTCACTTACATTAACGTTTTGAAATTTCCAACTTGAGAAATGAATTGAAGAAACTGATCCTAGACAATCCACTGACCCTAAACCTGGTCAATTAGAAACATGGGAACTTAGTGACAAGCGGCTGAAGGTGAAAACTTGCTTTTCTTGTACTCCTCAAAAGAACAGGATAACTGATATAGTGCACTGACTACTCCAAATTTTCTTTTTAGAATTTTCAAGAAAAATGTCTACAAAGTGTGCTCATGATAACTACACTGAATGAAAGTTGAGATAATGTACAGTTTTCTCCAGATTCTCTAAATGTTTCAACAAACATAGGTGCTGATTGTAAATAATATGCTCCCTCCTATGACATAATTCATACTAGCAGCATTTTTTCATATAATTGTCCTACATGTTTATAGCTCCAGAGTTTTATAGAACTGAAAAATATTCATAACTGAAATGTTTTAATTACGTATACAAAAGAAATACTCCCCTCAGCTATTTATGCATTTATAATATGAGGATCCCAGAGACTAACAATTGTTCGAAGTATGCAATACCATATTTCAGTTTGAGCATCAACCTGTTTCTGTTTTTATTACATATCAAAATTTATTCTTAGCTGTATGCCCTTTTCCAATGAACTTTCACTTGTCCTACATTTTCAATTATTGTAGCTTAAATTTACACCTTGTTCAAAGTTCTGAAAAGAAATTCACATTTAAACAACACAATTCTACAATAACAATTTTCCACACACATATGTCCAATGTTGTTTGCTTCTGTTTAATGAGACTATAGAGAGAAAAAAGCAACATTAAGAAAAATAAAACATATTTTTATGTTTGGTACTGCACTTTTACTGGTAATATTTTATAAATAATTTCATTGATGTTATTTTAAAAAGCTTGAAAAAATGCAGATTGGAATACTTTTAACATTCTAAGTACAGTCTTTCTCTTAGTTCCCTTTTTGGAAATTTTTTCACTCTTTCAGTTTTAAACTTTTATTGCAAATGGTTTTCTTAGCAAATTTTGCAAGATTGAATAATTGATCTTCTAGCTTTTTATAGCAAAATCCTTCCAAATCCTACTCAATACAGCACGGGTTAACAAAGTATCAGCAAAGCTATGTAGTCACTGCAGTAGTTTTGTTATATGACATGCACTAAAGATGCATGTTCTGTTAACTCTGTGGCAGTGTGTGCAGTGATGCCATGGTTATGAGCGCAGGTTTGCCTCCCAGCATGAAACATTTTTTTAATAAACCTTTGAAACATATATGACAAATTAGTTTCCTAATACTGTTTCCTCACAGCAAGCTTTAAAGTTAACACATTATATATACATTATAATGAATAGTATATTTCCTTCAGTATTTGTTCTATCTAAAAGCAATATGCTGCACACGCATTCCCTGCACATGCACAATGGACAAAAGATGGCTTTTTGGCAAAATTCAAGAATGTAGCTCTTGTCCACCTACTGTATAAATCTGGTATCATCTATGCTCTGTTCATGTATCTATTTGTAAAGAATACATTAGTTTGTGACTACACATAAAACTTAAATGATACACTAAAATATAATATGATATTAAGGGAACATGATGTTCTACACATACTCTTATAAAACCAATAATAAAAAATAAAACAAAAATGTTGTGTGGGATTTGAAACCAGGAGTTTATGCACCACTTGGCCACTGCAACTCTATCCTAATGCTCTTTTTTCAGGTGCTTATGATTATGACCAATATGTTTACAGCCAAAGTGCCCACTACAGTGTGCAACCCTTTATGAATGTCCCTGAAGTTCTTTGATTGACAGCTAGAATCTCAGGCAGACTAATTTTTTTGTCAAAGGGTGTACATTTAAAAATATAATTCCATCCCATGACTCAGTTTGTAGTGCAAACCTAGTATATTGCCATGAAAAGAGGAATAGATTGCTAAGGATTTGCAACGTCATTTCATGCATTTTATTTGTTGTCTTGAAAGATAATGGCACTTGACAGAACGCTAAACCCTTACCTTCCCCCAAATGTGGTTCTTCATTTTACATTAAAAACTACTAAGATACTTAAGACATTACACTTGTGCCAATGAATATTAAAATTAATTTTACTTGAGAAATGTAATGTTCACCAACTTACATATTAATCAACCATTCTAATTAGCAGGATCAACTTATTGATTTTGTTCACATTTTCAAGCATAGCATACATCTCAAAACAAAATCTCTTAACTTCAAGGATATAAAAATATGGAGAATGCAAAGAGAAATATTGCTTTGCCAAGCATTTCAAGTAAAAAATGTAAGGTTAGCATTAAAGCTTTATGTTTGCTATAAAGTGGCACCTCTAGAGCTGGTTAAAATGGCATGTCATGCCAATTAAATTTGCAATTCCTGAGACAATGCATCCATGTCCAGATTGGCAACTGTGACTTTTCAACCACAGCATCGAAAATAACTGGAAAATACGGGATGCACAGAGATGATATTTCACATGTATGTTTCATGTAAGAAGTTAAAAACAAATATATATATATATGGATATCCCAAGACTCCTGGTGCAATAGTGCATTTCAAACAAATATCAGTATAACAAGCAGAAACAGAACCAAAACTTCTAGTAGGTCTGAGATCAACACTGAAATGTGTGGGCGTTCATTACTGCTGACATCTCTCTCTACCAATTTACCATTAGTTTTTCCAGGGAATTTCTCCAGAAGTATATGGTTGCAATATCCCAGTTGAATGAATACTCACAAAAAGCAATGCTTTGGCCATCTACAATGAAATATTACAAAGGTAAGGGAAAAAGTTAAAGAAAGTTTGGGTTCTACTGATGAAACTTCAGTTAGAGAAACAGGCTAACTAGCAATCATTTGGCTTATAACCAATGTACTAAAATTTGTTCACACTAGCTCCATTCAGCTTCGTAAGTACATTTAATTGAGATCATTTGGCTTGTTAAATGGATAACATTCTGAAACCAATTCTTTGAACCTATCTAATGATAAAGAAATGCAATAAAAAAACAACAAAACTATTCAATGCTTTACTGGATGGTCTTAAATTAAGATGTTCCCTCTTATTAGCAATACTGCACTAGATAAGATAATCTGTTGTTTAACCTAAATTGATCCATTTCATTTGTGTGGCACATACCTTTTAGCATGTAGCAAAAATAATACCACATAATTACATAGACAATTCTAAATAAATGGGTACATAGATGGAGACAGTGGAGTATTATGCTGAAAAAACAGACTTTAGAAATGCAGCCTCTATTGAAACTGAAAAACAGGTATCAGTATGAGGCATATCCAAAACAGTAAAGAAGCATGCACCTTTCTTTTTCTTAAAGTCTTGATATTGTAATAAAGTCTTTGAGCAAGTAAATATGATGAAATGCAAACTGTAAATGTGGGTAAAGTCTGTAGTTTTCAACCAAAGAAATAATATAGTATTGTGTGGCCTTAAGGGTAGTCAAAGCTGCGATTTTCATGATCTTTTATATTTTCAGATTTTGATAACTTTTAATATTTTGAAATGATTTAACATAGTACACCAATTCTAACTATTTTGAAAAAAATGATAAGCAGGAGAATTCTTTTAAAAGACCTAACCTAAGTAAATATTCGTTATTAGAAGGATTCTTGTGAAATTTAAACTAACTTAGGCATTAAGTTAACAAGTGGTTAGCAAAGGTAATGGTGCTTTTATATGCCCATAATACAATTCCATTGTGTTGCACTAAAATGTATATGGTACCATAAAAAGTTGGCAACTATGAAAAACAATGGAGGAACCATTTGCATAGAGCTGCATTGATGGGAAAAAATGGAAGATATACACGTAAACAATGATAACAATTGGTTTGGGCACATACTACAGAAAATAAAGGAATTAATATTAGCAGAGGAAAATAAAACACATTTAAGATATGTACCATTTCAAATAACAGTGTAACATGAGTGCAGTTAAAGTTAAGAAGCAAGAATCGGAGCTTAGCTTAGTTCCTGCAGTACGACACCTAGAACAACTCAGTAAAAACAATAAAAGTCAGAGTGGTGGAAATATACAAATTACATACGTTTTACTATATATATATATATATTGATATAAATCATCAAAATGTTTTTAAATTAATATACTGTCACTCATATATTCCTTTACAGAGTAATAGGCCTTTTTACTCAGGTATTTTCTAAGAGCATATTTTAGGGATTTACGATTGTTTATTAAGGCTTTTAGGCTAGAGAGAAGAGAGTTTTGTACTAAAATATACTAAAAGAGTATTTTGTATTAACTGCTTTTTGATACAGAAAGTGTTGAAAGCGGTCTATATAGATTCCTTTTTGTCTTGTACTCTTGTCATGCATATTTTGATTTTCCACAAATTTTTCTTGATTTCTTTTACAGAATCTCATGAAGAGAGAGAGAGAGAGAGAGAGTGTGTGTGTGTGTGTGTGTGTGTGGTGTGAGAGAGAGAGAGAGAGAGAGAGAGAGAGAGAGAGAGAGAGAGAGAGAGAGAGAGAGAGAGAGAGAGAGATTTTAATTCTCTCACATGAGAGAGTTAAAATTTCAAATTGCCTACAGAGGTTTTTGCATGAATGCCTGCTATGTGTACCAGTGATTATTCATAAGACTTTTTTTCTGTAATAGGAAGATATTCTCACTTTTAACTGAGTTTCCCCAAAATATACAACCATATTGCACTATTGAGTTGAAATAGGCATAATAAAATAATTAATTGGATCCAATGTTAATAATGCGCATATTGCATAGCAAGCATTGCTAAGTTTAGGCAAGAGTGATGCAATTTTTCCAATTCAGATGGTTATCAATTATTAAGCCAAGGAATTTAATATCTTTGATTTGCAGAAGTACATTGCTATAATATCATATCCATAATAGGGGATTTGGAGATCTGTGAGTGATGAATTTCATAACATTTTTTTAATCTAGATTTATAGACAATTTTTTTGCTTTAAGATACACACAAGGAGCTCTGATCTAAATTTAATTTAATGACACAATCATTAAGACTATTTTCATTTATCAGTATGTTTGTGTCATCTGCAAATAGGACAGTATTGCCTATATCTTGGATAGATAAGGGGAGATCATTTATATACATCAGAAAAAGAAAATGGTTCAGAACAGGTCCTTGAGACACTCCATGTTTAATCACTTCCCTATCCAGATGCATTGTATTTATTTTTAAATTGACAATTTTTTGCTACTTTTTGTCTACTTTTGTCAAGATAGAATATAAACCCTTTTAAATAATGGTTTTTTTATTTCATAGAAAGCTAATTTATCTATCAGAATTTCATGATTGACACAATCAAAAGCCTTGCTAAACTACAAAATATTCCTCCTACATGTATCTTTCTTTTAATTAGTTAAAATTTCATTAGTGAGTTTAAAGATTGCATGTTCCTTTGAAATTCCTTTCGAAAACCAAACTGATCATTAATTACAATAGGTGAAATAGCTATAGGTCTTAATCACAGATATTTTATATTTTCTCCCTTTTGGAACAGGCTTAACTACTGAATATTTTAGCTTTTCAGGAAATATGCCAGATGTTAAAATATTCATTACATAAATGACCAAGGGAATTACTAATTTCCTTTACACAGGCATTAATGAACTTGGCTGACTGAATGCACTCGAAACTCAGGGGAGTGCATTATCAGTCTCAGTTAAATAACTGCTGAAAATGTACTTTTACAGTATTGTGCTAAGAAAGCTATGGCTAATAATAGGCCTAAGCATTCTATTCCACAAGGTCTTATTTATGATTTGTGTGTGCACATAGAATTGGCTCATGCTGTTAGGAGATTACTCAAAGAACAATTCCCTGATAATGAAATTCCATCATGCTGTGTTTCACAATTAAATTATCAGTAAGAATATTTGGCCTCTGTGTGCATGTGTATGTGGCAGGAGGTTTCCAAAGCAAAAATATTGTTTATAAATCTAGATAAAACAAATGTTATGAAATTCATCACTCACAGATCTTCAATTCCCCTATGGATAGGATATTATAACAGTATACTTATACAAACCAAAGATATTAAATTCCTTGGTTTGATAATTGATAATCATCTGAATTGGAAAGATTACATCAATCTTATCGTACCTAAACTTAGATGTGCATGCTATGCAATGCATGCATTATTAACATTGGATTCAATAAAGACTTTAAAATTAGTTTATTATGCTTGTTTTAACTGAATAATGCAATATGATCTTATATTTTATGGAAACTCAATTAAAAGTGAGTGCATCTTCCTATTACAGAAAAAAGTCATTTGAATAATTGCTGGTATACATAACAGACATTCATGCAGAAACCTCTGTAGGCAATTTTAAATTTTAACTGTCACATTTGAATATATATAAATCCCTCATGAACTTCCATATAAGAAATCAAGAAAAAATTGTATAAAATCAAAATATGCGTGACAAGAATACTAGACAAAAAGCAAACCTACGTTTCGCCACTTTCCTGCATTTAAAAGGAGTTTATTATGAAAGCATTTTAGTACAAAAAGCTCTTCCCTCTAGCCTAAAAGTTTTAATAAACAATCATAAACCCTTCAAGGGTTTTCCAGGATGTCTAACATTCAGCAATTCAGATATATAATGGCCTACCCAACAGAATTAAGTTATTAAGAAATAAGCATAAGCTCATGTATCTCAAAATTATTTTAAGGAAATGTTAATAACTTATACCTTCTACAATATGGATGAATATTTCGGACTTAATTCATCTTATGTTTTTTTTTAACATGTTCTACATCTTAGAGCTCTTGCTCAACTCAGGTACTACAGGATGAAAAACATACATGATCCTTTTATCTTAACAGGTTATTAAAATGTAATAAATACACGTTAAGAAAAAACATTTAAGTTAAACTAGTATATACCTACTTTTCCTTTATAATTCATATTCCCCCCACCCCCAAATCTACAGCTCTATTTATACTCACCCAACTATTGGAATAAAATAGCAGATTGTAAACTGAATGGTAAATATCCTTGTTGCCCAAAGTGCCACTTCAATTTTATGATCTATAATGTGCTGTTTCAGGGCCTCCCAGCCCCTTGCTGGTTGTGAATGTTCTGCAGAATGAGATTCGCCATTACCACTCATTCTTTATTTTCGCTAATACGTGCTATCTGTAAAACATACAAATGGTTTTTATTTTTGGAAATATGATAAATTAAAGATTTCGAATTCACTACTTAAATAGTTACAGTTGGGTGACAGCAGAATGACCATTTAATTTGTACTGTCAGGTTTCTTTTATGCAATAATTTCAAAATAAAAACACATTTTCTTCTAAGTGAATTACACATCCATATACTTTATAAACATATAACTCACTCTAATAACTGCACTTTACCGTTACCAATACCCAGCACTAACCACGACAATAAAATGATTTGTCAGACACTGAGTTTCGCTTTTGCAGTACAAAAATTCATCGAGAGGTGGCAATACATATTGTCAGTCAGTGTCGCACTGTAGTCTAGGCAGAAAGTGGTTTTAAGAATGAAAAAATAAATACTCCATAACTATAATTGTATTTGAACGGAATTGCAAAATCACTAATAAGGCAAACTTAACATTTTAACTATGTCAGAATAAAATATTTTATTAGTGCTATTATGTAAAATTATGAGTATAAGTTTAATAAATTATGCTAAGATGCGCATACTGCTAAGAGGGAATTTTAAAACTATGATCACTTTAAATGCGTGAACATGTGATTCCCTTTCTTATTACCAGATGGAAGAATTTTATAAAAACAAATATAAAAATTAACTGAATATCTAAATAATAATACCTAAAAAAAAGTGCTATTTAAAGAGAAGATATTTGACAATTTCTGGCAGTTCAAAGACTTTAAGAAATAATACGTACTGTTTTGTTTTTACCTTCTTTATGTTCATACACATTTTCATCAGCACCATTTCAACAAGTGTATTAATTTCAAATTGACGATAAATATATTTCATTATCTTCAATATTAATTGAAAAGTAATAACCATTTTCAGTAAATGCGTGTTACAGATTTCTATTTAGAAACATCTTTCAGTTTAAACTTCTAATGCCTGTAGCGCCGGTGTTTACACAGAGCACCACTGTACGTCACAGAGAAAGCGGTTTCAAATGGGTTAGAAAATAAAATCTTCACCTACTTTTCATTAGGTCACTTCATCATTGCATAGATCGGTGGAAGTTCTTGACAACTGCAATGTATCACTTAATAATTATTCTGCTGTGTGTTCTAGTCTTGATTTACTTATGGAATAAGAAGATCTCCATTAGGAAGTTCTTTGCTGAAATTGGCTATGAAATATATTACTACATTTTAGGTGCCAAAGGAATTTTGGAGGACCATGTATATTATGAATTCAACAAAACAGGTATTTAAACACAGTAATGTTTAATATTTTGTGAAAATTGTTATTGCTTAAAATATTTACAGTATTAGTTAAGCATAAGTCGTGTGGAGCCCTTGTTAGTAATATTGAAAGTAAGCTTAGCAATAGATTATGGGTTTTATTTTTAGTCCTCGAATTATCTCTTTCTTCCGTTCTTTCTCTCTGGTTTTTATGAAAAAATGAAGTCATTGTATTTCGTTCAATACTAGCTTGAAGAGTTCCACACATTAAAGATTAACTATACTCATGATTTCATTCTGCTGTCTCATTTTCTTTCCTTCTGCTGTTCACCTCTGTATTTAACATGACGCACTTCGTGAGTAATTGAGTTTTTCTCTTAATTTGTTCACTAGTATGGCCCTTATTTTTCAACCTTTAAAAGTTTAGCTCCCACCCCGTTAATCTTGTTCCAGGAAAAAAAAATGAAAAAGAAAAAAAAAACCTGACCTGTGCAAAACTTCAGCTTAATCGGACAAATCCTTGGTAACCCTCAAACACTTTGAATTTGGAACATAGTATACACGATTAATTGTATACAGCAGCACTATACTCTTCCCTGTCTGGACTTTTTTTTTTCCCCCTTAGAGATATTTATGTAGACATCCAGGTAACCACAGCAATTGTCTAAACATTCTGAATAAAGTTTCCAGAATGTTATTTGGAAAACTTCCTGCAATAGCATGAGAAGTTTTTGAAATAATAGGTTTTTTTTTTTAAATAATGCATTCAACTTCTATAAGAGAAACTCATTTTTATTTACAACAATAATTTCTATGGAATGAAAACATAATGTGAATGAACATTAAACATTACTTTTTCCTAAGAGAGGATTCAATTCAATTTGCAGTTTCTGGCAATTACCTGTAAATAATTTGTTTCTCAGTTTCATCTTTTGTGAGAATGTTATTGTAATCCTGAAAGAGTTTGGCTCCCCTTTCTGCAATGTTGTTCACAACAGTTTTTCAATTCCACTTTTGTAACCAGGATCATTTTTCCTAGTTGGAGGGTCTTTGTTGAGGGAATTGGTGCTGATAAAAAATGTCTTGAAGAAAATTTTTGTACCAGGAGTTACAAGAGACAAAACCTCGATGTTTGTAAAGAAAGAAAAATCATTTTGGTTCAGAATGTACCTCTTCAGTTGATTCTTTTCTTCTTCCTCTTCTTCACCTTTGTTGCTTCCAGTATAACTTAAGCCATATTTGCCTTAACCGCTGTTGGAACATTGTCATCAAATAAGGACAGACCCACTGTTTTGGGAACTATCAAAAATGGTTGGAAAATTTGTTTGCAGCTGTGTTACTGAATTCTGGATCACTATCCTGATAATTGATGACTAGAACTTCAGGCAAGGAAGAAGAAAAGAGATAATCTTTTTAATGAACAATCTCTCTGACATATGTCATTCAGATGTTTGGACAGATGGCAGAGGAATTTTCACTGTCATCACCATCATCACTGCTTTGGATGCTTGATGTTGAATCATCGATTGTTGAAGCAAGCTGATGAATAGCAAAATGTCCCATTTCTTCATAGATCTTTTTTTCCCTGAAAATTTCCATTGCAATGCACTTCAGTGCTCTTCCTTTTGTTTTAGTTTTTGATCTACAAATCATGCAGCCTGGTCATCCTTTTTGGCACTGAAGCATTAAGAAATTCTTTTCCTTTTCATTTTTCATCTGTTCAGTAGCACCTGAATCAGCTATGCCAAGGGGATCGTTCATAATTTCAACAAAAAGGTTTTTTTTTTCCCCCATCTTTAGCTTGTAGTTCTAGTCAAATTTTGCAGTAAAACCTATCCATTCATCATAGAGTTTCAATAACTTATCAACGCAGTGTTCAGTTCAAGTAGGAAATTTTGATTTTTTCCAAAAAAATGAAAACTTCTTTGATCATCAGTGCTGCAATTTCCTTTGTTGTAAGATCTACAACTCTTATTTCGTAGATAAATGTGCTCAAAATTTGCCGGTTCAAAGGAAGTTTAGCTCCGACAATTTGATTGGAGATGTAGCCAACAAGAGACATACAATTTTTTCTCAACTTGTGTGACAAACTAACTGAAGAAGTTAATGCCATTTCTAGGAGGAACATGTCACGAAAGTCATTTTACATCAATATGGGCAGTCTGGCAGCAGCACAAACAGTAGTCTGAACAATAATTAAAAAACTATTAATCAGGGATATCATATTTGGTTAAAATTAAGTAAATGAAGCATATAAAGTATTATTATTATTATTATTATTATTATTATTATTATTATTATTATCATCATTATCATTATCATTTAAGTTTATCAAATAATAGAAAAAAATGACTTTCCAGGCTAAAACTGCAAACTTTCATGGTGAGAGTTGCCAAGAAATTGTCTCATTGAGTTGAAAATGTACACAGATAATTTTTGTTGTTGATTGGAACAGGATAAGGGGGTGGGAGCAGCACAATTTTAACTTTTGAAAAATTGCCTATAGTTAAGGGCCATCCTAGGGTTTATAGCAGAGCTGTGTTCAAACTGAAGTTTGATAGCTTATTCCTCTAGTAAGCAACATGGATATATTTAATTCAGTATTGATCAGTTTGTGCTTCACCATGATAAGTAACATCTTTCTTCATGAGCATATTTTGAAGGTAAATAGCATTCTTTTGACAGTCATTTTTAATATTCAGCTTTAACATATATGCAATACTGTCAGAAAATCATAGTTTTGAAATTATTTTATCTCTCTTTTATATGAAATACTTTAATCTTTTATTCACTAAAAAATTTACTGCATTTTTTTTTAAAAAAATCATTTTTCTCTTAATCTCATATGTTCAATTGTCATATGGCTCCAAGGAAATTTAGCTTGTCAACTGATTTGACATTTGTTTAATTTACTCTCATATCTTTGTTCTATTGCTAAAAATGTGATTTTGAGATTCAGTTTGTTCTGCTTTTGCATGGACTTTTACAGTTTAAAGTCCTCACTGATCTCCCTTTGTGTGTCATGTGCATAATGAATGTTATTCCACTAACTATAAATCCTGAAGCAGAAATTTGGGTCTTCCAACTCTATTTTCCTTATTTTATTCTCTATATATAAACTACAAGCCTCAGGGAGAGTATGCACCTTTGGGTTATCCATATCAAGTGACCTAATGTGAATAATCATACAACCCTTCCCTCCAATTAAGAGAAGGTCTTTTCATTTTCTTTCTTCCCCCCGTTGCCGTGAGTGTAAGAGGTAATACCACATTTAAACATTGATATAAAGGCTATTATTTGCACATTTTCTGCTGTTTCCTTTCTTTTTTAATTGGGTGTTTCTCTTCCAATATGTTAGCCATTCCTTCCTTTTTCAGATTAAGTTACAGAACTCTGAAATCTTCTTTATTATGGCATCGACCAAGTCCTTGGCTAATTCTGTAAATATGTTATCTGTTTCTGATGATTTTTCTTCTATATTCTTTTCTTCTTCTTTAATTAACACTGATCTTTATGTTAACTGATACTCTTGAAGCTATTAAAAGTGAATTCGTAAAATAATTTGATATATATTGGTTTGGAGACACTTTTCACCTACTTGGTTTTTAATTGAACATGTTTCAGGAACATTTTTTCCCACCATCATCTGAAGGTTAATTGCTCTGTAGGCAGTCAAAAAAATGTATTGAAGTGTCTCAAAGTTCATGATGCAATTTTTATTTTTGATTTATATAAATTTTTTCCCATATTGTTAGATCCAAATGTTTGCAAGTGTGTTTCAATACTTTTATTATTTTTTGTATAAATTTCATGGTTTTCTGACCAGAAGTTCAATTTCTCTATCTATTTAAAATGGATATTTCTGAAATGCTCCTTAGAAACAAATAGAGAAATTGGCAGAGGCAGCTCATTTTTGGTCAGAAAACCATGAAATTGATCAAAAAAACAAAATTATTGTAACACACTTGCAAACCTTTGAAACTAAGGACATGAGAAAAAATTTACATAATAAAAATTATAAACTGCAACATGAACTTCCAGACACCATGTTGGATATATTCCATAAATTCCTCCAACCACCTCATAGTGTGCTTCTACCAGTTAGCCTTCAGCTGATGATTGGAGCAAATGTTCTTGAAATTGTCTAATTAAAAAACTAAGTAAGTTATATATGTCACCAAACCAACTCTGTATTATCACATTATTATCTGAGCTATATTTCGCATTTATCTAGTGTTTTTTTTTTTTTTTTTTTTTTTTTTTTTTAAACAAATTCCTTAGGTGCTGTACCTGTCATTAAAGAATATAATTTCTGGACCATTTTTGTCAATAGATGTTTCTGCCTTTTGCTTAAATTCCTTAGTTATGACACAAATGATTGAAACTTCTCTTTGTGTCTAGTCTTTGCTGCTATGCTATATTCCCATTTACTTTTCACTAATGAATTGATTTTTCTCTTGCCTAGCATTATATTGAAGTTTTCTATTCAATTCTGAAATTTATTCCTGTCTCCTCCTCTATTTGATCCTTTGCAATTTTTTTTCATTGACAGCAATTAGTTTTATTTTCTTCTTGGGTACGTCCTGTTAGCCTCTTCATGAATCTGTATTAAAAGAATCCCAGGAAATTTGTGGATCACTTTTCAGAATCGCAATTTACTCTGTTCTTTTTGAGATAACTGTCTTGAAAAACGATTGTGCAAAGTGTATTTACATATCTTACTGTTTGTACTCTTCATCTTATTCTCTTTGAATTTGATAATTGCAGCTAGCCACTTCATGATATAACAATTATCCTCAAATACTGTATATATAATTAATGATGAATGTAGGAATCCACACAGTGAAATGACATAAAATCTTAGGTAGATTAAAAGTAAGACTACTTAAAATCATGGTAACACATTAAAAACACTCTTGTCGTTCCACTCTTAAAACTTTTAAAATTAAAACTGGAGCATCTTTCATGAGACCTTGCTTACATTGTTTTTTTGATTTGGTTTATTTACGGACACACTTTAACATCTCAGGTCATCAGCACCCCATTCAAATCAGGGCTCAGAGACCTCTTTTTCAGGCTTGAGATTCTTTATTGTGCCATAAATGTAGATTCAGATTCAGATTCAGATTTATTCACCATAAGAATTTGTACAAATTTTTGGTTTCGTCAATATAGTAGGAATATATACATGTATTAAATAGTGATAATACAACAAAATACTATATACTAGCACATTCTGATTAGTGCAGAGTGGCGGTTGCATTCTTGAATGAAGATCATCTTTCCATTTTGGCATCTTAGCTCCTGTGGACAGAAAACAGAGCAGCACAGTATCTCCACCAGAGTAGTATGTACATTAAATAATATTCTATTAAGCATTTGGCACTTACATTTTTATATCTGGGCTACTATATCTCCTTTAGGGCGTTTATTCATGTCATTACAGTATCTGCTAAATTCATCAATTGTATAGAACTGTTTTGTAAGTAAGACTTTATTAATTTCAGTTTTAAATGATTTAATTGTTGCTAAGTCCCTTAGATAAGGAGGTAAGACATTATACAATTTTAAACAATTATATTTGAAGGATCTCTCGTATAGTTTCGTGTTATGCTTATGTTGGTGGAGTTTAGTTTTATTTCGAGTATTATGTGAATGAATCTCAGTATTGATTACAAAATCATCTAAGTTAGTCCGGACATAGTTTAGAATTTCTTTTATATAAACACAGGGGACTGCTAATATTTTTAGATCCTTAAAATGTTTCCTGCAGCTTTCTTTTCTTGGGATACCAATCATGGTTCTTATCGCTCTCTTTTGAAGCTTGAAGATGAGATGACTATTTACAGAGTTTCCCCATAATATTACTCCATATAAAATATGCGAGTGGAAGTACGCAAAGTAACAGCTTTTGAGTACATCTAATGTTACTCTTGTCCTCAGTTGGCTGAGAACATAACAAGCCTTGCTTAGTTTTGTAGCTAGTTTTTCAACATGGTTATCCCATGAGAGGTTTAAGTCAATCCATAACCCCAAAAATTTTGTTTCTGACTCATACTTTATAGTTTTTGACCCAAGCATGATTCCCGGAGTAGTTATGCTTTTGTTGTTTTTGTGCTGGAAATTAATTGCTACTGTTTTTGCTTCATTTATCAGAAGTTTGTTAGTTTTGAACCAGGTTAACATGGCTTTTATTACTGCTGTTATTTTTGCTTCCAGGTCAGTACTTTCTTTTCCGCTTATAAATATGCTTGTATCGTCTGCAAAAAGTGTTAGCTTTACTTCAGAAATATCTTTTAAGCAATGCGGTAAGTCATTTATGTACAATAAAAATAGAAGAGGACCTAAGATTGATCCCTGTGGTACTCCCGATGTTACATTTCTTTTGCTCGACTGTGCTTTCCCAATTTTTTGGTTTCTCACATCATTGAATTCGATCTCAACCAGTTGTTCTCTACCTTCCAGATAGGTTTTAAACCAATTGTATGGAATACCCCTTACTCCATAGTTCCACAGTTTGTCCAACAGCAACTTGTGGTCCACCATGTCAAATGCTTTAGATAAATCTAGAAACACTCCCACCCCGATTTCACTTTTATCTAGCATTTCGTATATACTATCTACAAAGTTTATTATTGCCATATTAGTGGACTTGTTTGTTTGAAAGCCAAATTGGCATTTGGTGATAATATTAAATTTGTTAAGGAATTTGGTTAGTTGTCTGTACATTACTTTTTCAAGTATCTTTGAAAAAACTGAAATGAGAGCTATAGGTCTATAATTGTTTACTTCGTCAGTCTTTCCCTTCTTATAGATTGGTATAATTTTAGATATCTTTAGTTGTTTTGGAAATTCTCCGCTTCTCAGAGATTCATTAACAATATAACATAGTGGCTTGATGATGAACCTGCCACATTTTTTAATAATAAAATTTGAGCTCTCATCTAAAGCGCATGATTTTTTGTTTTTTAGCTGTTTTATTATGTCTAACAATTCGCTTTCAGTAACAGGACTGAGGTATAGAGATTTTTCATTAATTATTTTAAAACTTGTACTGTGTGATATTGACAAATTATTAGGGTGTTGTACATTTTTAGTAATATTTGTGAAGTATTCGTTGAATGAATTTGCCACTTGCTTGGGCTGTGTTACATTTTTCCCTCCTTGCTTGAGACTGATGTTCTTTAGGGTGAGATTCTTTTTGTTTGTTTCTCTTTTTATCACTTCCCATATTGCTTTTGGTTTGTTTTCAGAGTTTATAATCTTTCTGTTATTAAACATTTTTTTTGCTGCTATAATTACTTGTCTATATATTTTTTTATATTTCTTATAATATAATTGCAATTCCTCTGATGCCTTTCTACTTTTTACTAGATTACCCAGCAGTCTTAGTTTACTTTGCGAGGTTCTTATTCCCTTAGTTATCCATTTTGGGGTTTTATCATTTACTTTTACTTTAACAATCGGGAATGCAGCATCATAATAGTATCTAAATGTATTTATAAAGGAAGTATACGCTGCATTTAGTGTTGATTCCTGATAGGTTCCCTCCCATTCTTCATTTTCAAGCATATGGCAAAAGTATTTTACATTTTCCTGTTTTTGTAAACGGGTTTCTTTAAATACACTGCACTTGTTTTCTTTTGCATCTTGGTAGTGCCAGTTAATTGCAATTGTCTGTGCATAATGGTCAGAGAGATGGGTTTCTAATATATTTACTTTATTATAGGTGATATCTTTAGTGATTGCAATTTGATCTAGGGCACTTTTTGTTGCTTTGGTGACTCTGGTTGGTACATCTATCAATGGTTTCAGTCCATAGCAATTCAGTGTAGTTATGAGTTTTAGTTTTTCACTGTTATTTTTCAGAAAGTCTATATTTAAGTCCCCGAGTAGGATCACATTTTTGTTTAATTTATGAAAGTGGTGTAAGATGACCTCAAGCCTATCCAGAAGAATGCTTAGTTCACTTTTAGGGTTCCTATAAATGCAAATAATAATAAGTTTGTTTTCCACCTCTATTATGCTAGCTTCGAAATGTTCTTCTATGTTTTGGGGTTCAAAGATTATGACTGGTTTTGCTTTGATTCCATTTCTTATCATGATTAGGGATCCTCCATTTTTTCTTTTGTTTCTGCAATAACCATGTGTAACGCTAAATTTTTCAAATTTAAATTCAGACAGTTCATTGCTGTTCAGCCAGTGCTCAGTTAAACATAGGACATCTACGTATTTTAAATCACTCTCAAGCAGCAGTTCTATATCAAGCAGCTTGTTTCTAACGCTCTGGATATTCTGGTGAAATATGTTTAATAAGTTATTGTTTTGGCTTTGGAAATAGCTATTATTACAATTATCTTTATTCATTGAAGAGGAGATTTCAGTAATAATTGAGGTTACTGCTATACAGCTATTTATGGTAAGGCTAGGTACCTCATTAATTGAAGAATTTTTACTTTTACCTGAACCGCTGGTTACTGCTCTGCGTTTTTTCGGTCTAGATGGTTGATGACTCTGCCCAGAAGACTGCTGAACTTTGCTGAACCTGTTCGATTGAAGTGGAGTCCATCTCTTCCCAGGTCCTCTTCTCCAAGCCAGGCATTACCGTCGATGAAGATGCATCCATTTTGTTGACAAATCCAGTCCAGCGTAGTGTTCACTGCGTCAATATATCTTAAATCTTCATCCCTTCGTCGTAGTATACCACTCACGCATAATGTAGCTTGAGGGTACAGCTCTTTTGCAGTGTGAACGAGGTGCTTCATATCCTTCATTATGTCATCTGGAGAGGTAGATCCATGCAGATTGTTGGTCCCGGCGTGAAATATTATTATGTCGGGGTCATCCTTGTTGTCGTACAATCTTCTTTCTATATGCTCTATTCTAGCACCCGGGTAACAGTAAACAGAAACCTCATTCCTGTCCAAACTTTTCCCAGCATGGCGCACCATTGAATCTCCAACAATTATGGCTGTTTTCCGCTCATACATAGCCTTTTCCGTTATACTGCTTGTTTCGTCATCTGTTATATCATCGCAGTTGTTTGTGGTTACCTCGGTGTCATCAGTCGGATTGTCTTCACTTAGAATTTCGAATCTATTCCTTGTGGTCACTTCCTGTTTCTTCGTTTGGTCGCGGTGTTTTTGCTGACCCAGTTTCGGCCATTTTTGTTCGTTTTCAGTACGCCGTGAACTTTGGCGACGTTGTTCCCTTGTTACAGTTGACCAGCCATTATCGTATTTAAATTCCTCGGTGTCTGATATTTCTTTACCTTTTAATTTGTTGATTACATCGTGGGCATTCTTTAGTTCATTTTGAAGAGTCATCACTGTTATCTGCAACGACGCGACCTGTTCCCGCCATTTGGTGCAACATGGTGACGCCATGGTTGATCTGGGCAGTCTTTTCGTCTCTTCTTTACAATTTACTTTTCAGTCCTAAATGATACCTTCACTTGCACAGTTACAACGGGCTTTTGTGTGTTAAATACTATTAGTTTCACCTAGTTATATGCTCTATTTCTCGAGTTTTCTAAAACAAACTATGGAGCCACGTTACCGCTGAAACTCAAGCATCCGCCATCTTGGATTGGAACCTATGATTGGAACCTATGGCTTTACTTCCCTTCCAAAGAAAGCCACACTTAGGATTTTATGCCCAAAAAAATCCATTGGTCCTGACTGGGTTCAAACCTGGGACCTGCGGTTTAGGAGGCAAGTATGGTTACCACTACACTACCAGGACTGACGCTCACATTGTCAACCAGAGAATGACTCTAAGACTGTGTTTACACTTTGAATAGAGTTCCTCCAAACAATCTGATTCTCACACTGACCTTCTGGCAAAGTGCAGATAAACAACAGAACATCTGCTTGAATTAGTTATTTATCAAGAAAGGAAGGGATAAAAATCAAGCCAGAATAATTTTAAAAATTTGTGAAAATTACCAGTTGAATGTTGTATTAAAATACAATAATTTTTCCATGTTAGTTATTTTACTTATATGCATAACAAATAGTGATGGTTATAAACATAAGGTCATTGGTATTAAGTGACACATTATTTATTAGTTTATTTATTATCTGAATATCTTTCAAGAACTTTTTTTTTTGAGCAGTGTTTAATGCCCGTTTTTACTGCTGAGGCACCATAGCCGGCGGACACTAATGATACATGAGATGAAATGATATATTGTGAAAGGATATTTTTTAAGGAAGGAAGCATTCCAGGCCTAAGTTTAGGGTACCTCCCTGGCATTTGCCAGTTATGAGGACTGAATAAAACCTAGAAGAAACCCCAGTCAGGGAGGACGGTCCTTGCGGGATTCGAACCCCAGACCTCCTGCTCACAAGTCTGTGCCTTAACGACCTCGGCCACCCTTAGCGGTTTTCAAGAGCTGTAGATTCTATCATCACTTCTACTTCGGTGTTAGCTTATAGCTTCCTTAGAAAGGGAAGTAAAGCCTGGGTCCCTTGTCATAGATTTATGGCATATAAAAGAATCTGAAGCCTGAAAGAAGAAGCCTCTGAGCAAAATTGAATGGTCCTGTTATGCCCTGAGTTTGATGGGATGTAAATGACCTTAAATGTTAATGAGCATCTTAAATAAACCAAATAAAGAAATAAGTTAGTTAATGCTGCTTTCTCATTTTACCTAATAGTTGTTTAATGATACAGATCTATTTTATGATTACTTTAGACCTTAGCTATTGTCTATACAATTATGTACCAAATATAGAAAATAGATTGGTACAAGTTAACCATAATATAATGGCATTAATTACAAATATTGCTCTTTGAAAATTTGAGCATTCTTCCAAAAAAATTATGTGCAACTAGAAACAAATGGTGTATACACTTATTTTAAAATTTGTTAATGTTATTTAAAATTATGTTTGCATTTCATCTTTTCTCAGATTTGCCTCAAAAGCAAGGCTATGTGGCCATAATAACAGGTGGAGCCAGAGGCATTGGGATTGAGGTGGTGAAAAAGTTACTGCAATGTGATATGCATGTAGTGATTGGTATGTATTGGATAAATCTTAGTACCTATTCATATCTGTCTTTGACCCTCAGATAATACATTAAAATTTATTGAAAGTTCTAAGAAAAATACGAACTACAAGAGGTCTCCATATATCTGGCCCAGGCCATTTTAGGTGTACCTCCTCATGATTACAGAAATGGTATGCCCAGGGAACCAGAAATATAATGAATTAAAAACTGGAGCAGTGTACTGCAAGAATCTGTACTTGGATATTTTCTTTTCTTGATATATGTAAATGACTTACCTAATAATTTAACTGGTAAATCAGTACTCTTTGTAGAATGATGTTATATCTATAACCAAGGAACTTGATAATTTGATAAATAAATACAAGATAATATAAAATAAAGCTACACAGTGGTTAACATACAACAAATTTATTCTAAATCAAAATAAAATGAAAACAATTTTCTCTCTCTTGAAGACCTTTCCTTAGAATTTAACACAAAAATGTCTGTTAAATTATTAGAAATACATATGGATGGGAAATTGCAGTTGAACACATACAGAGAATATTTGAAAAAAATTACCCAGAGTAATTTTTCCTCTTATGAAATTTAAAAGATCTGTTAGAGAAAAGCAAATTATAGCAACTTATTATGCATTTTTCATACTTATCTTTTGTATGGCATGTTACTATGGGATAACAGGCACTAGAGCTAAAATTGGCAGAAGAAATAAGCTGTATTATGGAGTTGTCCCCTTTGGAAACATGTAAAACTTCGGGCAAAAAGTTGGTTTAGAACTTCTTTTCTAAAGCATAAAAATATGACTTACCTGCATTATATGTTTATCATTATTTACTATATATAAAAGAAAATGCACAATCTAATACATACTGATAATGCTAGATATGTATGATTTTCTTTACACAGACTTGCTCTGACACTAAACATGTTGGAATTTAAGCCATTGGTAAATAGAAATGAACCATTTTAGAAATTATTGAAACGCCTTATTGGCAAGTGGCCAACAAGGCTTTTTATTATAATAATTGCTATATGTGTGATTTTATAAATTAAAATTTCTAATATATTGTTTGCAACTCTTTCTCATAAAATGGATTTATGTGGCCTCCATTCTATTTTAGTTCTTAATTCTTAAACAATCTTACCCATTTATTACACTTTTTAAGGGGCTAAAAGAATATTGGTGTAAATCAATGGAAATTGTGTTTGTGAAATTGTTTTGGAAAAAGAGGTAAATGCATTTTAGATTTTCATCTTAATCTTACCTCAAATAAAGGTACATTGCAAATTAATTGTTGGGACTTTGTAATTCTGTTCAACCAATGGCCAGAATGAGAGTGAGTAATATATTCTTTTAATTTACTTATCATGACTACATCATTGTAGTTTTGCAGTGGATCCCATGGTGGATTAAAGGGGAACGATATTGCTGATACTTAAGCAATAAAAGGAGCCACCATAAAATTAAACCTTATTTTGAACAAGAACTTCTTTCTAAATTGAAACTCATAAAAAGATTGACTGAACAAAAACAACAAAATATCCAACAAAAACTTTAAAGGAAAAGGATGTGAAGATCTAAAGACTTTCGGGCATATTTTATCGAAACCAAGGAAAATTGGAATTGCCCAATTCTGTTTAATTGTTGGGCATGATTATCTGTCAGAACATCTCTTCAAGATGAAAGTAATCAAGGACAGCTATTGTCCATTGTGTAAGGAAGTGAATACTATCTATCCTGTAAGCAAGCCCAAATCTCTTGCCTCTCTATATTTTCTACCCTCACTTCTTTCCAAAATCCACAGACACTATTTTCACCCATTCACCATACATCTCCCATTCCAATTTCTTCTAATAGTTTTCCCACCTCTCCAAGCCAACTCTCTTCCCAATACATTTCTTTTGTACCCAAGACATTCTTTTAGTACATCATTATTGTCTAGTCTCAAACATGTGTACCAATATTTTAAGATTCTTTCTACTATCATTTTGTTCCTACTTTTCCTAATTATACTATATTTATCCCCCTTGGTGTACTTTTTGGTATCTACAGGATCTTTCTACAAAACATTCTAAGCACTACATCTATCTTTGTCCATCCCTTTTACATTCTGCAAATTTCCACTGTGTACATCATCTTCAACTCGACCACAGCCGCATATAATCTTTCTAACCATTTCATTGACAATGTGGGAACTTAATATAGGTAATTTATACCTTTTGTGTGTGTGTGTGGACCTCCCACCTTCCATTACTCATAAATTTCACCTCCGAATAATAAAATTCTTTCACTACCTCTATTGGGCTCTATTTTTAAACCATCTCTCATATTTTCTTAATTTTGTGCCATTTTTTAAAACTATTATCTTTGATTTATTACTATTTATCCTCAGGCCCCATTCTGCACAATATCTAATAATTTCATCTTTGGCATGTTGTAATTCTATCACAGTTATTGACCCCATTATAAGATCTGCAAAAAGCAATCCTGGTACTTCCTTCTTTCCAATTGTTGGGCAATATCTATTTTTTCCTTAATCCTAACCTAATCCAATAAATAACCCTAATTTATTGTCTATAAATAAAGTAAATAATATCGACATCCTTGTCTCAAGCCCAAATTTGAATTGTGTGGTCTGTAGATCTATTACCTTAACACAATACCTGCTTCCTTTTGAAGTCCTAAAATAAATTTATTACTAACTTCCTTACATTCTCAGTTTGTATACCAATGCATCCCTATTTATTGTATCAAATGCTTTCTCAAAATCTGCAAAGGTAATGTACACCCTACTCCTTTTATTTCTGAAATATTTACCCACTATAGTATGAATTATTATTATATTATCTATTGTTCTTCTTTTTCTAAAACTGTTTGAAATTCTGATAATTTACCTTCCATTTCTGCCAACTCATGCAACTTTCCTGCTGATATAACAGTGTATATTTTACTAATTCCTCGATAGTTACTTGGGTAATTTATACCTTTTCCTTTATATATTGGAATGATAATGCTAACTTTTTAACTCTCAGGAATTACCTTCTCCTTAATTATATTTAATAATTCTGTTAGCAGCCTAATACCTCCTTCCATTTCCAAAAGCTTTCCAAAATTCTCCTGAAACTCCATCTATTCCTGCTGCCTTTTCTTCTTCTTCTTCTTCTTCTTCTTCTTCTTCTTCTTCTTCTTCTTCTTCTTCTTCTTCTTCTTCTTCTTCTTCTTCTTCTTCTTCTCCTCCTCCTCCTTCTCCTCCTCCTTCTCCTCCTCCTCCTCCTCCTCCTGCTGCTTCTTCTTCTTCTTCTTCTTCTTCTTCTTCTTCTTCTTCTTCTTCTCCTCCTCCTCCTCCTCCTCCTCCTCCTCCTTCTCCTCCTCCTCCTCCTCCTCCTCCTGCTTCTTCTTCTTCTTCTTCTTCTTCTTCTTCTTGTTCTTCTTGTTGTTCTTCTTGTTCTTGTTGTTGTTCTTCTTCTTGTTCTTCTTGTTCTTCAATTTTTTAATGTGGTACCCTACCTCATTCATGTTTTATCTGACCTTTCTATCCTACACCCAGTACTCTCTAAGTTATATTGACAACTCGGGATATTCTGACCACCTAAGTTTCTAAAGTGGTTCTTCCAATTCCTTGGGGTTATCTAATTTACCACCCTTCTCTTCCTTAAGATATCCTTCACAGCTGACCATATATATATTTACTATCCTTTAATTTTTTCATCCATTTTCTGTTGCCACTCTTTCTTTTTATTCTACACTAGTCACTTATATCCCCCTTTTTTGAATAAAAATATTTGCTTTCCTTTACTGCCTCTTAGAATTCCATACTTTATTTCCATGTATTTTGGATATCAAATTCTCCCAGAACAGTTCAGAATACTCCTCTTTCCATCTAAAGCATTTTCTATATTTTATTTCTATTGCTTCTTCTTCCTCCTGTAGCATTCCCTTAAACTCAGCCTCATTTTTAGTAGAAAGTGTCCACTACTTGTTATCATGTCCAGGAGTTTGAAATCTACCAACATCTGATTGATTCCTATATACCATAAAGTCTAGCACACTGTGACAATTTATATTCATAAATATAATTCTCCTACTTGGTCTTCACCTCTTGAACTATTGCACATAAATAAACTATTCTACCTTCCTTATTTTGCACCTTATCTCTACTCCAAGGAATGGAATCACTGGCAGAGCTGCATATGCTATAGCTAAAAACTAATTTTAAGTATTTCTTTAATTTTAATTTTTTTGTTCTCTCTTTCCAGCCTGTCGTGATCTAAGCGCAGGTGACCAAGCAGTTGAAAGGATAAGGGCATGTGGCATTTTAACTGGTGAAGTTGTATGCTACAGGCTTGATATGGCATCAATTTTATCCATTAAAACATTTGCTAAGATTATAACTGAGCGCTTCCCAAAGATAGATGTATTAATAAATAATGGTGAGTGACTGAAAAACATATGTTTTATATTATTATTATTATTATTATTATTATTATTATTATTATTATTATTATGTGCTGTTGTTTACGTAAATAATCTGCCCTCCCTTTTACTTTTAAAGTACTAGGATCCTGTGCAGCTGCCTTAGGCCTTCAGTGATGAATGGAGTCAAATTAAATAGTTCTGTAAATAAACTTGGAGTTTATTGGCATTAAAAGCCACATAACTTTGCCTTTCCAGAGATAGAAAAACTGGAGAAAATCACACCAAGCAATTGACTCGACCAGAAATAGAATTTCTTGGTACAATGTAAATCTAAATGCTTAACATAAAACCAAAAAGAACAAATACGTGCATGCCTCTGCATTAATTACATGTTAGAAGCTGAATTAATGTTTCAGGAAAACTAAAATTTAAGTTCAATTTTTTTTTAATTTACATACAAAAAGTATTACTGTTGCTATATGATAAAACTACTATACTGTGTAGTTATTAGCATTTTTAGTTGAAACAAGAGTGAAGATAAAAGTTTATAAATGCAGTGTTTTAACTCAAAAATGACCAAAACCATCAACAAAAATCAATGTTTAATGTAAAACATCTCAGTTGTGGATAATCAATGTATTAATTTCAAAATAAATCTATGGTCATGATGTTTGTGCTGTTGTGAAAATCTGTCCACTTTACACACTTCTGATATGCCACAAAAAGAAATTATGATGATAGTATTGTCCATTCATCTCATATAGAAGTTCAATACCATGATTTTATGTATTCCAGATAATTTTTTTGAAGTTCAGTGAGAGATATTCTTTAGAAATTTAATTTTTTTATTTGTCCCAATTGCTGAAAAGCCTATCATGAAATTGAAAACAATGCTGCTCCACCAAACAGATTATATTGAAATTGCTATATTTCTCTTAAATTTCATTCAATAGCACTATCAAAGGACTGTTGTGTTTGCCCTCACATTATTTTTGCACTTGTAAACAAAAGCATATGAATGAGTAAACTTTCATTGGTTGAACTTTACAACTTCCTTACCTGAGGCAGAGATGAAAAGGTAGTTTGCATTCTAATTTGCAAAATCAAATAGAATGCAAACTAATAGCTTAACTCACAACATAAGTTATTCATAAAACAAAACACTTTATAGTGTAATTACAGTATTTAGTACAACAAATACATAAAGAAAATTTTACATGGCAGTTGTGACACAGGATTGAGGTGTAAGTTGACAGGTTCTTTTTAGAAAGAAAAGGAGATACCATCTCATTCTATTCCAGGCATCCCTCGTTGTGATGAGGTAAAGCAACCACACGTTCCATTGAGATAGTCAGTGGCATTATTCTCTTCTCTTGAGTTCTCCCTGCCAGAACTGGTCCAGGTCCTGATGCTTATTGTCTGACTAACTTACATTTTTAATAAATCAGCCTCATGCATTATTCCGTAATTCATACTCCTGCAATAAAATTGTTCAACTGAGTGTATTTCTCCTTTTCTTTACCTAGAGCCTTTTCAAACAATACACAGCGAACCTTATATTTAAGTGTTACACTATGCTTTACAACATCATTCTTTATTTGTGCATATAACAAGTCTATAGCATTTAAGTCACAGTGGTGGTGACTGCCTTATTTTAAGTACTGGTTTTATCTACTGTTGCTTTGACTGCATTGGTCTTATTGTGACTTCTGCATATTGTAAACAAATAGTGTAGTCGTAACTTTGTAGTCTGTAAAGATGAATGAAATGATTTAATAATGGCATAAATGAGCTCAGAGTCCTTGACCCCTTAAAGCTATGTGGTATTTATCTCAAGAGAGGGAAAAACCTTACGCATACATCTTGACCTGGCTTGGAATCGAACTCAGGACCTCCATATTAGTTGTTGCAAATACTACATGCAGTAAAAGAAATTATTGCCTTGATTTCTATGGAATTGTAGGAGGCATTGTTGTAACAACACCTTTGGTTAACAATTGATTAATAAACCATCTTAAATATATACCATCCATTTCCTTATAGAGGTACTATGTTTATTAAACTTTTAAGATCAGAAATGCATTCAGAATGCAACCATTTAAGCATTGGGCATGTAACATAATAAATTGGCTGTCTTTTTCTAGTTGAAGAGCAAAGTAATTTCATAGTTTTAGCATTTCCAATGTTAATCCAAGTTTTATCAAGATAAATTATTTGGCAACCTTTAGCTCTTAATTCTTTTATTTCTATTAAGAATTTAAATCTTTTAAACACATCCCCAATCTTTTCATAAAACATTTCCTTTCTTAAGTGTTTTCTTGGTGCCTTAAAGTGAATTTTTTAAAAAAAATTTACTTGGGCTTCAAAATGTTCCCAAGAACAGGATCTCTTCTTAAGAGATGCCTTTGAAACTGTGCAAGAAATAGGTTCAGTACAGTGTTATAGTAGTGTTGCAGCTACCTTAGGGGATGTTTCCCTGGTGTTTTCAAAATGTTTTCATTTGCCGTTTTAATGCCCATTTTCACTGGAGGTGGTGGGCACTCATAATGAAATTAAATGGTACATTGGGAAAGAATTATTTTTAATTTTATTTTTATTTATTTATAACCATTTGAATACAAAACAAAATTTTCAATCAAAATAACCTTTACAAACATCAATTAAATTAACATATAATATTACCTTAGTTATCTTATATATGTATAATGGTGTAATTCTATGGGGCATGTCTAAAGCAGTAGTTTACGATGCAAATGAATGAATTAATTAAGCCACTTATGTCCCACTTCAGGGCTGGGACCTCTGCAAGCTGGGAGCTCATTGGTTTCTCATATGGTAAGCTATTCCATATGAGCTATTGTTCCTATGAGTTTGTTAAGTCTATAATGTTTCTTATTTTACTTCTTTCTGCAGCTCTGTTCCTAGGCTCTTCCAGGTACTATGGTTCCTGTTGGTCCTGAAGTAGTGGTAACCATACTTGCCTCTGAAACCCAAGATCATGGGTTCAAACCCGGTCAGGATCGATGGATTTTTTCAGGCGTAAATATCCTAAGTATGGCTTCCTTTGGAAGGGAAGTAAAGCTGTGGGTCGTGTAATATTTACGGCATGTAACAAAGAACCTCAAGCCTTAAAAAAGAGACCTCTGAGCAAAATTTGTTGGTCGCTTCATGCCCGGAATTGAATGAGATGCTAATACCTGAGATGTTAAAAAGTGTCTGTAAATAAACCAAATCAACTGTGGTTCCATGCTACACTGGTCTGGCGTGGCCCAACGACTTTCCTGAGGGAGTCTACCCACCTTGTTCTTGGTCTCCCTCTTCCTCACCTACCAATACATAGATCCCATGTAGTAGCTATATGTCCCCATCATCTGCTTGTTAGCCTTGCTACACGTCGGCCCCAGTTCTGCTTCAGGCTATTTGCACATTGAGCCACGTTGTTTAGTTCCAACATCTTTCATAATTCCACAGATAGTTTATCCATGAGGGATATCCCTAGTACTTTCCACTCCATTTTATTTGGCAGATGCTAATATTATTCTTTTCCACTTCTGTTAGGCTCCAAGTTTGGCATGCATATAATAGTGTTGGGAATATGCCTGAGTGCAGCACATCTAATCTCAGTTTTCGGCTCAAAGTATTGTCCATCAGTATGAATTTCAATGACTAGACAGCTCTCCATACGGAGGAAAATTCTTTTGTTGATTTCTTTGCCCATATTATGCTGGAATGCAACTGTTTGTCCTAAGTAGACTTATCTGTTACGTATTTTAGTGTTCAGTTGATTGTAACAGGTGTTACTTGGCTGTTTGTCATGATCTGTGTTTTCTCTATGTTCGTTGATAGACTGTCAGTTTTACTGTGCTTGTTGAGATCTTGTATTCTTTGAAGGCTCTCTGCTGATCTAGCAAATAGGACTATGTCATCTACAAATCTTAGGTTCGTGAGATTGTAACCATTTATGTTAATTCCAAATCTGTTTTTCCTTTTTATTTTGCGGAATATTTCCTCTAATATGCTTGTGAAAAGTTTCGGGGAAATGGGTCTCCTTACCTTGCCCCTCTGCCTAGTTTGAAGGGTTATCCTTTCTTATCTGTTGCTACCTTTGCATATGATTTGCTGTACAGTTTGGCCAGTAGCCTTATGTATTTTCATTCAGCTCCTTGTCTTCATAGTGCCTGGATCATACTTTGGTGTTCTATGGAGTCAAAGGCTTTGGAATGAACAACAAGGTGATATATAATGGTAGATAATGGTGTAACTCTATAGAACATTAAATTTAAAACTAATTTCATGTAGGAAATAATACAGTGAAGAGACTAATGTATTCTTAAATAGCTGGTTAGTCGCTTTAATACTCTTATACTCCACTTACCATTGAATTACACAGAACATGTTTCACAGGGCTTTGCCTGCATCATCAGCTATGAGTCGACTGCCGGATTCATTATGGTTGGATGGTGTAGCTCTCGTGCAGATTATATGAACTTGAAATTCAAACAAGAGATTAAAACACGTTACAACATTGACAGCAAGTAAGAAATTACCATTCACAAGAAATTTGCTTATCATCCTTGGGCCAACCAAAAATTTCAGAAAATACTCTTGAGAGTTTGGTATTAATTTTTCCCCAGTGAACAACAATTTCGGCCTAAATAATCTGCTCAAATCCGGTGATAGAATATCTGATGAGAAGAAGCCAGGAATCTATAAGATCAACTGTTTGGAATGCAACAAAGTATAACAAAAAGAATGTTGGAATTAGGCTAAAGGAATACTAGAGAAACATCAGATACGATCAAATAGATAAATCAGTGGTTTGCACATTACTTTTAGAGACATAAACCTGATATAAAAATGGAAGTGAAATTACTGAAATTCATAGATTGATCTTTGAAGCTAGGAATATGGAAAAAAATTATAAAAAAATATGAAGATAAGGATATGAACTTCAAGATCCCAGTAAGAAGACAATCCAAAGGTTCATAAAATGTCCATGAGAGCTATACCAAGTCCATCCAACCATCAACGAATTCGGCAGTTAACTCACCTGATGATGCAGGCAAAGGCCTATGAAACATGTTCTATATAATTCAATAGTAAGTGGAGCATAAGAGTGCTAAAGCTACTCACTAGCTATTTAAGAATCTAGGGGACATCTTGATTTGATCTAAAGTAAACCACTAAAAATCACGTTAACACATTAAAACACTCTTGAAGTTTCACAATTAAACTTATTAAAAGTAATATGACAAATTATTGTTACGAAATCACTCAAATTTCACTAAATTTTGTTCCACTTACTTGAACAAAATTAGTGAAATTTGAGTGATTTTATAACAATAATTTGCGATATTATAATATTATAATTGTGAAAATCCCTGATATAAAAAAATGATTAAAAGTAATTTTGGGGACATTATTTGTGAGACTAATTGTTCACATTATCAACCAATTGATGACTGACGAGTCAATTTAGGGTATGTATGCGACTGTGCTTGCATTTACTTTAGATCAAATCAAGATTCATGATAGTTTCACTAAATGGATTCCAACATAACCTTCAAACATCTATGGGACATGTCTACAGGAGCAGTTTATACTATGCATATATAGTAGTGTAATTTTATGGGGAATATCTACCGGAACAGTGGAAATATTTAAATGCCAAAAGCAATTATCCATACATACCAACAACTAAATATTCTACCATTTCTGAGTGTTTATATTTTAGAGAGAGTTCTTCATAATTAACTGTGAAATTCATAACCATAATTTCAAAGCTACTAGTGAGTTGAGAGTACTGAGTTAGCAACAGTAAAGAAAGGATGTGTTTGGTGAGATATCATGTTCTGTAGAAGAAAAAGGAAATTATCCCTGGCCCAATTGATTCAGGGGATTTGCAGAAAAGGGTCTAGGGTGAATGAATGGTTTAGAAGAATGCCTAAGCAATATGATGAATGTATTTTGTCTAAGCAATATGGTGAATGCAATTTCCCAAGATATTAAGCAAGAGATATGAGAAGAAGATCAGGTATTTTAAATATTAATTCAATTTGGAATCAAACACGTGAAACACCCATTAATAATCTCTTCTTAGTCGGATGTTTAAAACACTCTTTATGGTTTCACTTACTCTGGTGGTCTAGTGATAAACGTAAATTGGCCCATGATTTTGTCAAAAACTAACAAAAACTCCTAATGATAAAGGCATAGCTTACACAAAGACTGATAACAGTAACAAAATTGCTATTTTAGATAAAGAAAACTAAAAGCAAAGCATGCAAGATTTGTTTAGTGACAAATTAGTCGAAATCAAAACAGACCCATTGAACAAATGCATTAAATCCATGGAATAAGTTTTGGAAAATAGTACCCAGATTCCAAAAACAGATTGTTACAAAATTAAGATCCACAACTCATCTTTAGTCAGGATATATGGTCTTCTGAAGATCTACAAACCTGGGGGATCTACAATTATTAACATTGTAAATACTCTGATCTACCATTTAGAAAACTTGGTTATCATTACAGTTCCATTCACTACCAAAATTTGATAGCTTAAGTTTAAAAAACTCCATGGATCTCATCAGTAAAATTAAAGATAAAAAATATCACCGAATGACACAATGGTTTCTTTTCATGTCAAAGCCCTGTTTTTCAGTATACCACAGTATAAATTATTAGTTTTTCTAAGTAAACTGTTACAATCAACCAACCTAACAGAAGAATGCATCAAAGAATATATCGAATTCATTAAGTTGTGCATAAATCAAGCATTTTTTATATTTGAGAACAAATTGTTTAAACAGAAAGCAGGACTTATAATAGGCAGTTCATTATCACCTTTCATAGCTGACTTATTCATGAACTATTTTGAGATGCACATCACTAAGGCTTTCCCTCCACATTTTTAAGGTTTGGCTCAGATATGTAGATGATGTATTTGCTATTATAAACAAAAAGCATGTGGAAGATGTGCTAAAACTTTTAAACCTGCAAGAGCCTTCAATTAAGTTCACTGTCAAAATGGAAAGAGATAATATGTTGTCATTTTTGGATCTGAAGATAAAGTGTAATAATAAACTTGAATTTGGCATCTATAGAAAGGACATATATACAGATAATTATATCAAAGCCCATGGTTTTAATTCAAGATCACATGAGGAAGCAGCTTCAACATGATATACAGATTAATAAATATACCACTGAGTAAAAAAGAATACAAGAATGATCTACACATAATAGAAGCAGCTAAATCCAATGGGAAAAATGTTCAAGCAGTACAATATCATCTTAACACCTCAAAGCAATTACAGTGTAAAATGTTTATTGAAATTACACAAAACAGATTCCAGGCCCAAAGGGAAAAAATCTGGTATTTATCAGATTAATTATAAGGATTGTGAAAAAATCTACATAGGGAAGACAAATAGAAATATAGACATTAGGTTTGAGGAACTTTGGAGAAACATCCATTACAAACAAATAGATAAATCAGCTGTGGCAACACATTTTTGGAATGAAAACCATGAAACTGAAAGAGACATCAAGTTATTAAATACTGTTCAACAACCAAAAGAACTAAACACATGGGAAAGGTTTTATATAAAAAACATGAGCATAACTTTATGAATTTTGACATCTCGGGGACAGACAGCACTTTATTTAAGTTTATCACTAGACCACCAGCCAACCTGAATACCAACCGACCAGCTTCTATGAATGATCCAACAGTCATTTAACAGCTGATGATGTGGACATAAGTTCATTGAAACATATGTCCTGAATAAATCTCATGTAAGTGAAACCACAAAGAATATTCTAAATATCCAACTCGGAAGATATTAGAAGATCAGGTACTTAAAGGTAGGTAGAAGATATCAAAGCCAGAATGGACAAGCTTGAGGACAAGAATGGCATGTTGAATTTGCTGTTTACTGGAGTTGAAGAAAGGAGGAGTTTGGCCCCAATTGGAGGTGCAAGATATTTTGGAATGGAAGCTGGAGATGAAACTAGGAGGATGGGAAATTGCAGATGCCTTTCGGATAGGAAGGCAAGTAGGCAAGAGAGTGATAGTAGAAAAGTTTGCTACTATGAATACCATGTATGAGATCTTATGCAGAGCAAAGAAACTTGAACTAATATTTTCATCAATAAAAACTTGTCAATGGCATGAGGGAAATAAAGATGAGGATTGTATTAGAAATGAAAGATGGTAAGAAAGCTTATTTACAGTATATGCAACTTTGGATTGATGGAAAGATGGCAACTGCATCAAGGGTTTGTTTGACAATGTGTTGCCAAGCAAGGAGAGGGCAAGTGTTGATGCTGGAATTTCAAGGCCAAGGAGGAGGAGCTGTTATGATCTCATAAAAGATATTGTTGGGTAGGCAATTATCTCAAGAAGTTCAACGCCTGGTGAGAGGAATGATGGAGGGAGGGAAAAGGGGAGAGGAAGATGTCTCTATGGACTCCAGCATTGTGTCAAAACCCTGTGAAAATATTTTAGAACTTAAGAATATAGCTGAGCGGTATGCAGGAAGATATGTGTATTCCCGGCAGCATCAAGACTTGGTGGCTAGAGGAATCAAGCTCAGAAGTAGGAAGAAATCGCAAGAGTTTAGAGTTAGAGTGGATTCACAATATGGTGAAAAGGGGGAGATTGGTTGTCTGAGACTGGAATTGTGACTATTTGAAAAGGAACTTGTCTTTGGATTTTATTGATCCATTGGATGGAAAGGTGCATTTCATTAGTTGAGACAAGGTTAGAGGTTAGGGATGCGATTAGAATGACAGAGTTTGAATTTACAGGAAAAAAGTATTTGAGAAGGAATAATAAGGGAAGAACTTCAGGTAGCTTGGGGCTATTATTTAGAAAAAAATGGAAGGGCAAGATTAAAGAATGGAATTCCAGCATGGAGGGTGTAATGTGGGCAGTATTGGTGAAGAAGTTCTAAATAAAATACAAAATTTCCACCTAGATTGCATCAAACCCCAGTCCCTGGTTCATCAGCAGTAGACTACTGGAACTCCAGGGGACTTGGCACCAACCCAACCCAGGGGACTAAATTGAAATATTTCAATTACTGTACGTATACTATTATTTTATCAGCTAGCTACGGTCTCTACAAACTACCAATTCTTTTATTTCACAAATTCCAACTATAATGCTACATGTATTCACTGTCTAGAGCAATTTCCAATATTCCAAGCTATAATTAATACATTTAATATAATTTCGCTCCCAACCATTCCAAGACAAATGACATTTTTCATAATCATATAGGTATTCTTTATCATCTAAAAGTTGATGTTAAAAGAAAAACATTGGCAAGTAAATAACCAGGAGAGAGACGGGATGGCATGGTTTAGGTTAGGGATCTGGAACTTAGGGGTTTTGGAGGTAATTGTGAGTATGGAATTTGCCCTATATGTGGAAATTTGAATAAATGTAGAACATATTAGGTTTGAATGATCAGGAACAAGTGAATGGGGATAAACAACATATGGTAAATGGTTGAAGCAAATTGCAGCAAAGAAAAGCTTTGGTGGCCAAAATAAATTAGAAATCTTGATGAATATTTGTATAGAGTTAAGAACAAATTGTTATTTGTCAGTGAGTAGAGAGGATCTGTAAATTTGATTGAATTTTTCTTATGTAATTGACTGGTAGTGGTAGTGTGATTATATATGTAGTAGATTAAAAGTTTGATTGTGAATGGATATAAGCTAGCTAAGGACAGGGGTTCTACAAATGAGAATAGATTTGTTGCTAATTTTGCTTTATTATTGAATTATATAAAGTGTTTTAGTTTATGTTGTTAAAGTGTTTCTTTGTTTAGTAGAAGGGGCTGTGCCAAAGTATATTCTAGGAATCCAGGACTGGGGCTTGGCAAACATTGTTAAATATTGAATGGTTGAATGGTCAAAATTTGTATGTAAATGAATATTTTGAGTTATTCAAAACATTGACCTGGAATAGAACTGGGTTGAACCAGGCTATAATGTAATATTTATGAACTTGGTGCTATTTGAATAAATAGTAAATCTAATTAATTCCTATATTGCTACCTAAAGCCATAATAACTTCTTATAAAGATGTTTTATATTGCATGTAGAAAATCCAAATTAAAAAAAATTAAAATAGTGTCAATAATAGTGTTGAAATTTATGACATTAAAAAGCAATAGCTTTATTGAGTTAAACCTGTTGATATCTTTTGTTTCTTGTTTCTACAAATTACCTGATTTCTTTGGCAGTAAAGTGAATTAAAATGATAACATTTTGAATATATAAATATATGTGTTTAAATTGTACAAATATATAGATTACAAATACAATTGTACAAATATATAGATTACATTGCTTATTTAGATGTAAGCATTTTGTATCTAAGTGTGTTATGTGTGAATTGTTTGAAAGTTATGTATTATACTAATAAGCATTTATATTGATGGACCTATTATCTGTAATAGATTCTGGAGGGAATACAATATAAATATACATATGCTCTTGTTCCCTTTGCATTTCCTTCTATATACCAGCAAGGCTTTATACTTCTGTTTTTAAAGCTTATTTTTATTGTTCTTAGCTGAGCCTTTTTTCAAGTTGATGTTAGCATAATTTTCTTCCTTAAGAATAGTATAGTTCTTGGTTACTATTAGCAAGTATTCAGTAAACACATAACTTTAATATATCTCGTATATTCAATGTTGAGTGTGGAAATGTACAATAGATTCTAAATTCCTGGGTCATTCTTTAATTTTAATGTTGTCTAGAGTAGTACTGCTTACCTTGGACTAAAATAACCCTTTACTAGATTACACAAGTTGTTCGGGCATTAAGATTCCCTTGATGTATAAAAGGTTACTATACTGAATCAAAAACTCCTTGGTCTTCCAGACTAATTTGTATTAGATGTTGGCCAGTTTCCCTGCACATACTTAACTGACATGATGTAAATCCAAACTGAATTGTCATTCATAAAATCATATTTATATATATGATGCATAATTTTGTAGATTAACAGTTTTTCCAACACATTTCCTCATATATGCAATAGGCTGACGGGATAACATTTTCCTACATCAGAGCTTGTTTCCTTTCATGTAGATATTGATTTTGCCCTCTTCCATTGCTTTGGGAAATATTTTTTCTTTAGACAGATGTTACAGACCAATGTTGCAAATTTTGGGAAAATGTAAACACTTGCAATTCATCTTCTCCCAGCACTTTTTCTGGATTCTACTCTCTTATTTCTTGCTGTGTGAAGTCCCTGTCATTCCGCATAGTCATGGGCTCCCTGTTTTTCTCTCTAATTTTCCTATGTTATTCATTCTCATCACTATCATTATCTCCTGAAATAAAGTAGACTAGGAAAAAAATCGTGAACTCCATTGTTTCTGGGACATCTCTTGTTATTCAACTGTCTGGTTTTTCTTAACGTTGTCAATTGTAAGGTAGTTTCCTGACTGCTAGATGATAAACTATTTCTAAGGATTGGTTGTTGCTATGAAACTGCAATATTGTATCCAGGAAGTAATTTTTTTCTTTTTTAATGTCTTTTCACATATCTGCTTGACCAAAACCTTGTCAGAAAGTGATAATAGAAGCCAAAAATTAATAACCCGAGGTTCCTAGGATTTATGGCATTCCCAAAATACACACAAATCAGGCAAAAGCATGCACCCAATAATTAACAACGTAAATTCATCAACATACAATTTGGTTAAATGGTTGGGGTAGACAAAATTAACATGCAATGATTTCACTTGTCTCTCTTGATGCTGCACCTTTATTTACTAGTATTCCAAAACAAAGACTGTTCCTTAAACTACAGAAAGGCTAAAAAGTATAGACAAAATTGTAGATTACACCAATCTTACAAAATTGTGTATAGACCAAAACTTCACGTTCTACAAAACAATTTATCAACAAAACTCTGGTTTGTCTAAGGGTAATCCTCCTCCATTTTTGGCAAATTTATTTATGAGTGCAATAGAAATATACTTTATCAAGGCACTTTCATTTATATTTAAATCATGGTTTCATTATGTGAATGATACATTTGGAATAGTACCAAAAAAACAAACAGAGGATGCCCTAAAATTACTAAATCTGCAAGAGCAAAGTATTAAGTTCACTATGGAAATGGAAGAGGAAGGTTGTTTGCTCTTTTTGAACCTGAAAATCTACAGGAGCAGCAACATAATTTCATTTGGTATATAGGAAACCCACGCATACAACTAATCATATAAAGAATAATTGCTTCAACCCTAAACCATACAAACATGTCATTATAAACAGCCTTGTTCATAGATTAGTAAACATTCCACTCAAAAGGAAGAATACACAATGAAATCATCATCAAGACTGCTCTCAACAATGGATTGAACAGTTCATTAGTATATGAGAAGATCAACATTTCAAAAGACTTAAATATATCAAAAACAAAATCACTGTCTCCACAATAAAGAAGGACTTAAATTTTAAAAAAATTCACATCGTCCATGGGTAAACAGGATATTAGTAAAAATTTTTTAAAAAATTTGATATTCTGTTGATGGCACGAAATAAATTTAACATTTGTCAAACAAAAAGGCAAATATTTCAAAATGATTCTTATTGGCAAAAGGCAAAGATTAACTGTAGAAAATTTAGAAAAAATTCTAAATAATGTACTATGCAGATAACTATGAAAGAGAATGAGCATGGAGCTGAATTTCAAAAATTTAAAATGTGATTATAATTTTTTTCAATATATTTCTTTTTATGCAGTTATGCTTATGTAATACTGTGTCTGCCTCCATTTCTTAAATATACTTTTTTGTGCCATGTTTTGTGTATTTTAGTTTAAAATTGGTTAATTCAGTGAAATGAATAGGTTTAAAGCCTTAGTCAATGTGCCTAAAACACCTAGTTTTACTGAAATAGGACCTAATCTGTTATATTTTGAGCTTATTTTAGGCAGCTAAAACTGCAAGTTTTAGTGCCTAAAAACTGATGTCTAACAATATTCTGTGAACTCATTCACTATACATTACCATACCCTCTTTGCTAGCCCCTCAGGGGCCCACTTTTGAGTACTGGGGCATAGCGACCCGGAGGCACCCAAGCTGCTCCCACACATCCATGCATAGTGTGTTTGACTCCTTTTTAATTTCGCCTCCATTTTAATTTTTATTTGTTTTACTTCCTTGTTCTTTGTTGCTCTCGTGTTTGACATGGTAAAAGGTGACTGGGTAATGGCATAACTCCCTGTACTGGGTTATCATGTAGGACAGGAGAGTATACCCTGGTAAAGGCCAGGCCAGGGGAGGGACCATTACAAGAGCTGTAAACTTCCTGTAGGCAATTGGATGTCTGCACCCGGTGAGGTTTGACCCTGAGGTGACTATGTTCAAGCCAAGCGCGCCAAGATGGCTTATTGAAAAGGCGAATTGGCATCTCTTCCGTTCTATGGCCGTATTATTTTCAGGGTGTGAGTTTCCATCCATAGACACCGTGATCGAGCACCTCGAAACGGTCATTCTTAATGCCGCAGATCAGGCTATTCCCCGGTCGTCTTGCCACCTCAGACGCTTTCCGGTTCCTTGGTGGACCGACGATTGCCGGGATAGCTTACGTCGGGTTTACCAAACCCTGGGTCCACGGGTAGACACAGAGATATGTGCTACCCAGTGGTTTTTTGCATTAGGACGGCACCTAGAAACTAATCCGACCCGCCTTTCGGCTGCAGACGATTACGTCGCCTAGGCGCGCTAAGCTCCCGTAGTTCCCAGGTTTTCACTGATGGATAGGTCATACTACCTTAGACCTCGTATTTAAGAGGGGTCACCCCAGCATTAAGGTAGCCACCACCCTCCCTACAAATAACGGCGATTCCGGCGCAGGGCCACCAGGGTACACGCCATAGGCACTCCCTTGGGACACGCCGCCATCGTAGGTCCTCAATTCCCCGTGAGTGACGGGTCCACTGCCAAGCCGAGTTCAACCCCATCCGGACAACTCCTTTTCGGAAGGGGCTCGAATCAAGTCCGACCCGGCTCCTTCTAGTATCGTCAGAGGTACCACGGGCACTCAGATCAGGCTATTCCCCGGTCGTCTTGCCACCCTAGACGCTTTCCAGTTCCTTGGTAGACCGACGAATGGCGGGATGCTTTGCATGCACGCCGAGATGCTCTACGAGTTTTTTGTTGCCACCCTACTTCAGCAAACATAATTCGCTACAAACAACTGCGCGCCAAATGCCGTCGAGTCATTAAGGATAGCAAAAAGGCGTCTTGGGTTGCTTTTGCCTCACATTTTAACCCCACAACGCCTTCATCTGTAGTTTGGGAAAAGCTACGCAGCGTTGCAGGCAAATCTAGATTTATGCCTATACCCGGTCTTAAGGTACAACATCGTGTACTTGCTACTCCGATTGATATTGCCAATGCGTTAGGGCGCACTTTCACTGATGTTTCGAGTTCCACCAGTTATCTTCCTTCATTTCGCATGATTAAAGAGCAGGTCGAGTCGAGAATTTTCGTTTTGCCTCCGACAACCAGAAGTGCTACAATGTTCCTTTTACAGCCAGGGAATTGGAGGATGCCCTTACGACCTCTCGACATTGCGCACCCCAGCCAGATGGCATTTATGTTGCTATGTTGCAGCATTTGTCAGCGGAAGGCAAGACTTTTTCACTGCAGCTTTTCAATTCTGTTTGGTGCAATGGAACCTTTCCGAGCACTTGGCGAATGGCCATCGTCATACCAATACCTAAACCTGGAAAGGACCCACACCTTCCTTCCAGTTACCGTCCGATGTTCCTCAACAGTTCCGTCTGCAAGATGATGGAACGTATGATTAACGGGCGGCTTATGTGGTGGTTAGAGTGGAGGCACTTATTAACGAACGTTCAGTGCGGTTTTCGGCGTCATCGTTCCTCAGTCCACCATCTCGCGTCTTTCCACTCACATAATGGACGGTTTTGTACGGAAGTACCAAACGATCGCCGCATTCTTTGATCTGGAGAAAGCGTATGATACTTGTTGGAGAAGCGGTATCCTTCGAACGCTTCACGATTGGCATATAGGTAGTCGTATGTCAGTTTTCATTCGGGAGTTCATGAAAGACCCGGTTTTTAATGTTCGCTTGGGATCAGTTTTATCTTCTAGTGTTATTCAAGAGAACGGTGTACCTCAGGGCTCTGTACTTAGCGTCACACTTTTTGCAATTGCTATAATTCCATCACCGGGTGTTTACCGCCAGGAATCCATCCGTCCTTGTTTGTCGACGATTGCCATCTTTCTTTCGTCTCGGAGAACTTGTCTTTTGGAACGCCGCCACCAATGCTGTCTCGACCGCCTGTATGCTTGGAGTGTAAACCACGGGTTCCGTTTCTCTGCAGAGAAGACCGTTTGCATGAATTTCTGGCACCGTAAAGGTGTATCCCCCACTGTCTCTCTAGATTATGGCTGTGTTTATGGCTCTACGCGACCTTCCGTTTTTCGTCGCCTTAATCCCATTCATTACAGGGGTATCTATGTCGCCATTGGAGCATTCCCAACAAGTCCTGTGTCAAGTTTATGTGCGGAATCTGGAGAACCGCCGTTGTTTTATCGCAGGGATCTTTTACTTCTTATGGTTGTTTAACTGCGCAACCTCGTCATCCCACGAATGAGCCGTTTTTAATGTGTGTCTCGCTCCATTTTGTGCTGCTCGGTCTTTTACTCCTAAGCCTCATGGGTTTCGTTTTCGGAAGTTGTTAAGGACTTTGAACGTGGAGTTACCTGCCATTTTTCTAGCCGGGGAAACTACTACTCCCCCTTGGCTTTCAGCAGAGGCCCCTGTTCATCTTGGGCTCACGTCCTGTCCTAAGTCTTCGACCGCAGCACCTATTGTTCCTCGTCATTTTAGCGAGGCCGTCTCTTCTTTTGCCAGATGCAATTTTATTTATACCGACGGCTCAAAATCTGACACAAGTGTTGGATGCCTTTGTTTTTAATGGAGGTAGTTTTACGTTTGGTCTTTCCGCTGTGGCATCTATTTTTATGGCGGAGCTTTATGAAATTTATCGAGCTATTTTATTTGTTTCTGAACATAGGCTGGGGGACAGTGTTATTTGTTCTGATTCTTTAAGTGCCCTTTTATCTTTTAAAAACCTGTACACCTACCACCCTATGGTACAGAAGATCCAGGATGCAGTGTTTACGCTTCTTGACGCTGGCGTCAGGGTGACACAGCTATGGGTACCTGGACATGTGGGACTTCCGGGTAATGACGCCGCAGATATCGCAGCTAAATCCGCCCTTTTAGACCCTGCTGAATATGAGCAACGTTTTTACTCGGGGAATTTTAAGCATTCTTTACGTCGAGGCGTTCTCTCGTGCTGGTGTGAGGAATGGAGTTTACTCCAAGATAATAAGCTTTGACAATGTAAATCAGACCCTTTTATTTGGTCATCTTCTTCTTGCGCAGTTCGTCGCGAAGAAGTGATTTTAGCACGTTTAAGGATTGGGCATTGCCGTTTTAGTCATTGTCACCTTTTTAGTGGTCAACCAGCTCCAGCATGCCCTCACTGTGACCACCCCTATACAGTGCATCACACTTTGACAGAATGCGCTCATCTAGCGGTTTTTAGTCTGTCTCTGGTTTGCCCTCTATTGAGGAAGTACTTGCAGATGATGTGGTTGCTGTTGAGTGAGTGCTCCATTTTAACCGTGTTTGTGGTTTTTGGAGCCAGGTGTGATTTTATATAATTTATTTATCGTCATAAATAAATTATATAAAATCACACCTCACTCCATTTTCAGACCTTTTTAGGATTGTTTTCAGTTCTTGCTGATGTGTTTTAATACCAGTCTTTTGTTTCTTGTTGACCATATTAACCTTGTTATTTGTTATGGGGTTTTAGTGTCACAATTTTAGACTATTATAGGACTGTTGTATTTTTAGCTCTTGCAGCTGTGTTTTAGTACTAGTCTGTTGTTTGTTTTTGATCATTTTATCCTTGTTATTTGTTTTGGGGGTTTTTATTATTATTGCCCAATGTGCTTAATGCTCTTTCTGCATTAGCTTTTGGTGTAGATATTTTATACTTGGCGCAGATTTTAGTGTGTTTGGTGCTAATGACCTTAGCTGTTAACAATAATCATCTACACCCCTTTGGTAGGTAGAGCTGGGGTGAGGGTGGCTTTCTTCATTCAATCCCCACCAACTTTAATTTTCACCACCACAACAATATATATGTAAAAGTAATAAAAGAATGTGATTGAATATTCTTAAAGTGTTTTCAGATTTTTTTAATAATGGGGGAAATATAGATAAATGTTAAATGGATTCTTCTAAAAAGTTGCTAATTTTGTAAGCATAATAAACATGGACAATGCAGGGTAATCTAGGTAGTTTAACATAACATACTTTACTAGTAAGCAGTAAGTAAATAAAATGGGTTAAATAATACCAAATGTAGGCATTAGAAAATAATAACAAATTAGCATATAGCTACTTTTAAAGTCCTTTAATAGTTTGAAAGATGCAATTTACATATCTGTACACTACTTATACAATTATCTTAAGCATTTATGAACATTATATGATTCTGAACAATATTTGCAGTACATATGAATCAATTTGTTAAATTTGTATTTTCTAGCTGGAGTAATGTTTGTGCCATTTTCATTAACTGTTGATGGCTTTGAGTCGCACTTTGCTATAAACTACCTAGGACATTGTTATTTGACTCATCTGCTGATTCCTGCATTGCTGGCAGCAGGAAGACAAAGATGCACAAATTCACGAATAATAAATGTCTCCTCATGTGCACACTTGGCAGGATCCATTCATTTTGATGACCTATATATGAGGTAACCAGTAGTTGAATAAGTAATTTATGTTGTAACTATTAATAAGTAAATCTATTTCAAAAATGTTTATGGTGACATTAACTGGTGAGTAGAAATCAATTTACAAAATGGATGTTAATTAGTTAAATATCCTATTCTGGACATTTTTAGTAAAGTATTTCTCTTAACTGCTTATTGTATGATGCTCTGTTTTTTATATATTAAGTAATTTGTGAGGGGGCATTAAATGAAGCATTTAAATACTTCAAATTGAATGTTTTGAATGTTGACAAAACATTTATTTAGAGTTTTTAATTAGGTGAGCAGTCTGTCAACAGCTGAATAGGAATGAAGGTCCTGGAACATGTCCTGATTATAAACCCTATAAGTGAAGTTCGTGTCAACATTCAAAACATTCAATTTGGAATAACTTGGTTCTGTTAATGTTTATACTAATTTCATTGTTAGGTAGGTACATTGAAATAGTAAGTTTCAGGATATGCAACAATGAACAGTAGGGTTGCCAACTCTCTGTTATTCAGATGAAATTTTTAGTCAACTCCCATCTCCCATTTTGATATTAGATGGGAGATATGTGTTCCCATATTTCAGGAATTATGCCAGCTTGTAAATATCTACAGCATTTCCTTAAATGATTTTGTAGAACAACCCGTAGATTGCTAGTATGCATACATATGAATATGATATATTGAATTGACTAAATGGATCATTGGAGTTCTGCTTCTGGTAGTTCCAGTTAGCATTTCCTTGTTCATGTCCCATGATTTTTTGCATTGTATGGTTTTAAGCTTTTGTGCAATGATAACAAAAAATATTTAAAGTAAATTGTACCAATCACGTAATCCTTAGTACCACAAATATGCTTGTGATATCTTTGTATAAACCTATTTCAAACCAGAAACTTCTTTCCCAACGGAAAGTTTAAAATTTTAACACGTTAACATATTTAACACTCTTGAGCGTTTCAGTCTTTAAATTACTAAAATTCAGGACATGTTTCATGAACCATTTTAACCTAAATTTTAGTGATTTCAAGAGTGAAACGCTCAAGAGTGTTAAATATTTTAACAATTTTAAAATTTTAATCTTTCCATATGGAAAGAAGTTTTAACTGATTTGAAATAGGTTTATACAAAGAAATCACATATGTTTTACTGTTTTGATTCCTATTGAGTTTTATATTGCTTGTGATACTTTAAATGTAGAAGCAGAAATGATGCATGGTTAGTAATACTGTGGAAAAGTAGGTAGCAATATTTAATGAAGGAAAGCATTACTGTTAAGAATATTAATGAAATTCTTGATTTTATTCTAAGCATTCCAACATCAAATGTGCATACAAACAAAGTATTTTCATTAATGAATAATAAATGGTTTGATGACAAGAACTGCTTTAGTGTAGATTCAATGAAAGGAGAGTAACAAATTAATATTATTTTTGCTATACATGCAAAGAACTTTTACATAGTATTTAAAATGTTCAGGCTAAAAATGTAATTCTAAATGTTATTGACCATTATTTGTGACCATTATGCACTGTATTCAGCTAGTTTGATATAATAAATTGTTTCAAGGAATACAGTATTATTCATTTACAGCAATCTCCCATATTTTCACAAAAAGAAGTTGGCAGCCCTATTGAACATTAAGAAAATTGTTACACTTACCACTTTCTCTAGCATCTGTTGAACCAATTCTGGAAGCATCCAAACCACTTATTCTCCAGTATAGCTCTCTGTAGCAAAACTTCTTCCAGGCTGCAGAATAGAAGTCTATGTAGGTGATTCTTCACTTTTGAGAACAAGTGGAAAGACCAGGACTAAACTGAACAAGATTGTTGGTATAACAATTTTTTATGAGGAAGTCACTCAAATTTCACTTACTTGGACATGTTTCAAAAAATCAGCAATAGCATACCATTTCTGGCAAAAAAGACCATGAGTTCCAAAATGAACCAAAACTCTTAAAAGCTCTTCAAAAACCCATAGAATTATCGGTATGGGAAAATATATTCTTGAACAAAAAGAAAGAAAATTTAGTTAATTTTGCTCTTCCAAACAACAGCAACCTCATCAAAAAGTTTATAAAATCCAAAGAGTGACATCTTAATACCATGCTGGAAAGCTGACAGTGGAACCGTGCTGACGAAGAAGGAAATGCCTTTGAAACATGTCCAAGTAAGTGGAATAAAACTAGTGAAATTAGAGTGACTTCATCATAAATAATTTGTTATATGATACTATATTTCACTGTGAAAATCCCAAACTATTCAAATTTAAGATTGTTAATATTTCACCATGTGAGCGGAAGCATTGTCATAATGCAAAAAAATGCCTAGTAGCCGAGTTTTTGGTTCTCTCATCACAAATTTCTAAAACTATTATAAGCAAATTGAATATACCATTTTGTGGAACTGTTTCATCTTCTCTGATTACTTGTTGGAAAAGTAGCCATCATTTTCTTTCCCATGTTTTTCAGTCTTTTTCATATGGTTAGCAACTGCTTATCTGAGAAGGTCCAAATAAAATATTGGTACTTGGTTTTGTATATCCTCCATGACGACCTCTTGAAACTGGAAGATTCTACCAAAATAAAGTTGGGTCATGAGAGAAGTGAAGAAATCACATCCTCATATTCATTCCAAACATGCCATGTATAGGATTGTTAAAAATATAAATTTCAGAAACATTTTGTTAAGCAAACAACACAGATTCTAACTGATTAACAGACAAGATGCCTAAATATTTCAATTATAGATTACCTTCAGACAGTCTTGTGACCAGGGTTGGCAGGTTAAATTACACAATACACATTTTACATAAATCGTGCAAAGTTTTTACATGTTATGTCACGCATAAAATTGGTTTATGTAGTTTGCTGTATGGGTAATAAATTATTTTATGTAAGTAAATTAACAATTTAGACATGCATATGCAGCCTGTTAGTGTGATATTATTTATAAGCGTAGTTATAGCCACAGAAATATTATTTATGTAATGAATAATCAAAAAACTACATTAGTTATGACTATCCCCTTCTGCCAAAAATCACAACTTCAGTGTAGTAAATGTTGAGGATTTAATTCTCTAAAGTTGCATTGTAGCCACAGAAATATTTACGTAATGAATAATCAAAAAACACATATTAGTTATGACTATTCTCCTCAGCCAAAAATCACAACTTCAGTGTAGTAAATTCAAGGATTTAATTCTCTAAAGTTTCATTGTAATTTCACTCTAGAAACACTAAATACTATAACAAAGAAATTGTTTATTATAAGGAAGAAAAAATATAAATTGCAATAAAAGCACACTTTTAAATTAAAAGAAGTCTGTTTTGTCTAAGCATTTTTGTTATAATCCTTACCATTTTCTAATATAAATTTTTCACTGCATTCTGTGCATGACTGTTCTAATTTAATGTTGCATTGATAAATCTTTATAATTAATTAAAATGCATTAACATTTTGCTTCACATTAACAAACTGATATTTTTAATCATTACTTCATTTTTTCTTAGCTCTTGAACAATCATCACATTAACTGGAATATGTAGTTCCTGGGCTTATAGGCCATGACCCACTTGATGAATAAACACCTGATGTTTTGCATCTTTAAAGGAATTGTTGACTCCTGACTAATTGACGCTAGAGTGGTATTAATTGCATTGCCTCCATATTTATAGGTATAAAGAACTGCCCCCCTTGTTTCCCATTGGCTGTGCAATCTGCCAATCTCTATGCGACGGAAATTATTGTCTTTTGATTTGTCCAGCTTGTTTATAAGATTTTATATTAACATTTTTCAACAAAGGTATCCACACTTTGTAAATTAAATGTGTGCAATTTCCTCTTTTCTGTTGAAATTGTTTTTATATTTATATATCTCAGTGGCCTCATGATAAAATCTAGCATGATAGTAGGACATACTGTTTAGGACTTCGGTATCATGAAACTCAATATCATGACCCATTAGCTTAGCTGCTGTTGATTTACCATTCTGTCAAAGTAGGCAGAAAACCTATCAGATATTTCTGATAATCCATGGAAGTATTGGGGAAAAAGATGAAACTTATTTTCCTTTGAAATGTTATAATTTTTATTATTTGGTATTCATTGTTTTATTTAAACTATTAAAACTTTTATTTTTGTATTCTTTTATTCAGGTTTGTATGCAGCACTTGGTAGTACCAATATAAACTTGACCATAGCTACACGGAATGCCTGAAACCCCTTGTGTAGGAAGGGGGTCACTTCTGTCTTTCACCAATTCAAGTGGGTATTTTAGTTTGCTAGTGGGTTCGAAGATTTCATTTTTATATTGACTCTCTTCAAAAGTTGGCTAATGCAATCTGTAACTCTGTTTATATAGGGCAAAAATGCTTTGTTCTGTTGTAACCTTTGTATGGTCTTGTGCTCTTTTTTGCTTGCAATTACCATTTTATTTCTTTTGGACCTTGCCTGTAATGTATGATGTGTTTTAATTCTTGTTCAAGAGTAGATAGTTCATAGATCCCCTTGTTTGCTGAATTAAAGTCTTTATAATACTTCTCTCTTCTGCTGGGTATGGTGGTTAGAACAATTTCAAGAGGAAAGAGAAATAGCGTGCATTCACAAAGGTGGATATAAGTCCAAGTCAGTTGGTCAGTCTGTAGAGTGTTGCTAGTGTTCGTAATCTGCAAGAGGGGGGTTATAGTATGTTTTTGTGTATTAGGCTTGTAGATGGTCCTCGGTTACCCTGTAGATGCCCCTGTTCCCCAGGATTTGCATAAAGGACAATCACAGTGGTCATATGCAAGCCTTTGAATTTATGGTTACTTAATAGTCCAGGAGCTGATTATTTTATTTTAACTTCGAGTGCCAGTCCAAGACACTGTATAAAGACACTATTTTGCTGTTGTTAGATATGTACTCTTGTTATCCAAGGTGCCTTCAGGCCAAACAGGGCACCTTGTAACTTGGTTTAGATCTTTCTTGGGCTTCATGATTCCCAAGGGAATGGATGAGGGTGCTTTCATGGTGTTGCAAATTATAGTATAATTTTATTGCCCTGCAATTAATATAATATTCCATATAAGGGAAAAGTGAAACTTTGTGCAGTAACCAGATGGGAAGCAATGATTCACAGAATAGATGACTCTGAACCCCCTTTTCTGCATCTTTTGCAGAATATGCGGCCAGCTGTCTGTGGCCATATCCCAGCTCTCTTAAGACATCAATGCCAACATAAATTTTGATTATGCAAAATTTAATAAATATTGTCTTTAATGATAGACATGAACAGTACTGCCAAATAAGAATGTGGCACAATAAACAACAAATACTTGACTGCCAGTCATCTCTGTATAATTAATGAGAAGAGTAATTTGGTTTGAAAGCATCCAATAATTGAATGATAACAAATAATGCACTAGTATCCAAATAGGAGAGCTGCTCTAATCATCAAATTTAATATAAAGAAATACAAAAATACATAATTAATCAGGCATTGAAAACAAGAAAGAGTTTTCTAAAAATCTGCTGAATGGAACATGCTACAATGGTATAGAAGATCTGGACCTAATCTATGCAGATATGTTAACTAAGGAAGAGACCCAAAAACAGTGTAAAAGAACTCTTGAGTTTAGTAATTCTTTAGATTTTCCAACCACTCCCCCCAATAACTAAAACTTGGTGATTATGAAGCTCACTATTGAACATAAAAAAATAAAACATAGTAAGTCAATATCAGAAAACAAAAGAAGGCAATTTTTAAGAGAAAATAGATAACTCAACATTTACAAGAAAGAAGAATATGTAATAGCGATGAGAATGAATAAGCCTTGGACTCTAAGGAACTTCCAGACAATCATATTTTTCAGAAATTTTGCTTGCAGATAAAGCTGAGGCTGCAATATTTATAATCTGGACATCTCCACCCTGTAGAAGTCATGCAACTTTTCTCCTATTTCATTAGTCTCAGAAATATCATAGGCTCCTAGAAAGATGCTTTTGAGTCCTAGATATTTCTCATGTTGCTGGCTTCATTTTTCCACTCACCAATGACTACCGACTGTAATGCATTCTGGGTTGGTCCTCTTGTATCTTTGCTGTAGATTTCATGTTTGTTTGCAATGGCCCTTCAACAAACTTTAAATGCAGTACATATAAGTTTACAAAAGTCCTTAAAATAGACAGAACCACTGCAATAAATGGACTATTACAGTCAGAAAAGACATTAATAACAGCATGATCAATACTGTCCTTCACACTAATGTCCCTCTTGTTGATAAAAGCAGCCATACTGGAATTAGACTTAAATTTGTTCAGAAATCTCTGTCTCAACAACTTTACTTGCAGATGAAGCTGCAATATTTATAATTTGGATCTCACATGACTTTGAAGCTGGGGGGATCCGTGTATCTGGGATCTTGAGAGCTGTGCTGGAAGTGGTAATCACTGAAAGAATCACTCATGCCACAAGGGAGATATCAGACAAAGAAGTGACTTAACCTTGAATAAGCCCAACTCTAAAGTATGGTGTAACCGATGTTGAGGGGGTGTATTTTCTAATTCCTATACTAAATGTGCTGTGTTGCTATATGTTATAAAAAGTTACCAGACTTATGAAATGACCCTCGTGACTGAACATTACTTCAGGAGTAATCATAGTTCTGGAGAAGAGAATGTCCACCATAATCTCATTGCTGGACTCTCACCCTCCATATAAATATAAATCTTGGCTAGATTTATATGGAAAAACAAATTCAATGGAATTCCTGTATCTAAAAGAAAAATTATATACTATTCCAGCAGTAAAACTAAAGAATGACATCTTAGTGCAGAATCATTTATCTGAAGGAATTAAATGAGATCAAAATGAGAGCTTGGGGAAGCTTTAAGTGACTTTATATTGAATTTCAAAGCAAAATATTTGTAATACTAAAAAGTAGTGCAGGAATTGTTGGATATATATAAAGAAATGACTGTCACATGCTAATCAAACATGCATTTAGATTTTTTCCAAGACAAACTTGATGATAACAGTTACAAGATACCTGAAAATCAACACATTATGGAAAATTTTACTGTAGCTTCTGGAATCAGCCATTATAACAGACCGTTGTAGATGATATGTAATGGCAAATAAAAAACATGTAAAACAGAAAATCATCTGCTCTACATTTTTAGCATCCAGTTTTGCCCTTTAGTTAGTTCAGCTATGTAATCATAATTGTTAGACTATAATTATTTAGTAATTATGAAAGAATTATAGTGATATATCAATTTCTAAACATTGCATTTATTTTAATCAGCCTTTAATGTAATCTGTAATTAATTTTGATATGTTAAAAGAAAACTGAAGGTATTCAGCATGAAAAATTGTTATAGGAGAATATAGTTTTATATCAGTTGGTTAAAGTGAATTTAATTAGTAGATTAGTGTTATGGGGAGATTTTTTGAAAATGTATTTCTTTTTATTTTCAGTTCTCATTATATACCAAGTGCAGCATATGCCCAGTCAAAATTGGCACAAATAATATTCACAAAATCACTTGAAGAGAAGTTTAGGGAACATGATCTTCCAATTCAAGCTCATGCAGTCCATCCAGGCATTGTGAATACAGATCTGTTTAATGGTACCTTTCTTAAAACATATGCACCATGGGTACCTCATCTTATATTTAAGGTAAGTATGTCTTTGTTATTTATAGGGACCAATCAAGTAAATGTTTTACAATACTCCTACATGACAAGCAAGTGCACTGTCATATATCAGCTGTAAAAATATTACTCTTCACATTTGTTACAGCATGTGATTAGTTTTTCCTCTGCCAGGCACATGAAAGTCACTTTTCTGCTGTTGTAGCCAGCTTGTTGCAGGCTTATTGAACATCCTCATGCATATTATCTCATGACTTGTTGCATCTCATGTGTCAAAACTGGAAAGAGATGAAAATCACATAAATCCCAATCTGTACTGTAGTGTGGATGTTTCAAGAATTCCTAGTGGAAATGATGCTGCAGATTCTGTATGTTTCATGCTGTTTGTGGTTGTATTATTATGAAGACGATTTTTACCAACTCTCACTTGAGAATATTTCTTATGAAGGTTTAATGAATTATCTTTAGGGTTGTACAGTACTATGGGCATTGATAGTGCATTTTTGCAGCAGTCCAATTTTCCAAGTAATCATTATGAACTGACAGAACACATCTATACAAACTTTGGAAAACTTAGGTAGATTAAAAGTAAAACTACTTAAAATCATGTGAACACATTAAAACACTCTTGAAACTTTTAAAATAAATTAAAGAAGTTATATCGGCCTTCTAGCCTTCAGAAACAACATGATTCGGATCAAAACAGTTTTGCATCAACTCATTTTATGGTTGACAATGTGAGCAAGGTCTCAAGAAACATATCCAAGTTTTAATTTTAAAAGTTGTAAAAGTGGAATGTCAAAAGTTTTTTATGTGTTATCATGATTTTAAGTAGTTTTACTTTTAATCTACATAAGATTGGAAAACTGATATGAAAATAGCATTATAACTCTCTTGAATTATTTAAGTAACATTAGAGCTTATGATAAATTTATACAATTATTTCTAGAGCTTATGTATACAAACATGTTTTTTTAAATCACTTTTGTATTCATTTCATAACTAGATTCTGAACTTTTACTTTTATTCTAATATTTAATGTATCTCCTAAATTAGAGCTGATATTAATAAATTAGTTTGATATGAATAGGTAGTCACAAATGTAATGTATACAGAATTTATGGGCATTTTTGGAAACAGTATTTTCAGCACAACTTTTTTTAAATGAATTGATTTATAGCCTAGCAAAGATCAAAACAGATAAACATCGAATGATAAGATATTTGTTGTGTGTTTGTAATGCAGGTACTTACTTATCCACTGTCATTGAAACGTTGCTTTTTAAGTGTTATTAATGTCTAAATAATACCTGAATATAAGTGAGTTTTTACTTACAAAGTACATTGGACAGGGTCCAGATTGGTATGGTCTTTCTCAAAGAGGTCTCCATTAAGTTGCGTGCACTGGCCCAATGTGTTTGTACTCCTGGAAGTTGTGCTGGAAAGATGGATGGGGCATTTTCATCAGATATGTTCGGCCAGGATGCTTTAAACAGTTGCATGAGGGGGTATGGCCCTTAAAAAATGTTGACAGAAAGTTTGTTATGATTTGTAGTTGTTAACTCTTCTCTACATACCATCTACATTCACACATTTTACCCAGCATTTCTTGACCCTCGCAATATCATTATTGTAGAAGTCTACAGATTGCGCCTTAACCCATTCTTCCATTTAATTAGTGACATCATTTGTTGTCATATCAGCAACCCCACAATGGATTTTTTATTTCTGGGAACAAGAAAAAGTCATTTGGTGGAGATCGGGAGAATAAGGCAGATGCTGCAAGATCTGAAAGCCACATGTCCTTGCTTTGTCAACTACAGCCTGAGATGAGTGAGCTGGTGCATTGTCAGCTGGGAGACGAAAGCCTGTGGGGAGCATCTGGCAACTTGTCCAGAAGATTGCTGCAGTATGTGCCAGTGATGGTTTGTCTCTTTGCAAGGTAATCTGTGAGGATGACTCCATGACAGTCCCAAAAAACTGAGAGCATGATGTTCCTTGCTGACTTTGGCACTTTGCCTTTTTCAGAAGGGGAATCGACATGCTTCCTCTTCTTGCTCATGATTTGGTCTCTGAATCAACTGATAGATTTCAGATTCATCCATGGTTACTAGACGACTTAACAGCATCAATATCTGTCTTGAAAGGTCATGCCATGTTTGTTTCTGGAAAGAAGTTAGCAAGGAACCCAGTGTGCAGACACCTAAGACATGTGTAGTTCATCATGAATAATTTTCCACACACTTCTATAACTGAGGCCATCTTTATTCATGATCATTCGGATGGTTACTCATCTTCCAGGATTAAACACTCCACTTTCTGTGGCTGCATTTTCTATCAATGGTGATCTTCCAGGTCTTGGCTCGCCTGTGAGGGGCATGTGATTACTTTGGAAATTCCTATTCCACTTCACAATAGTGCCATAAGATGGACAGCCATTTTCATATATTGCCATCATCTCATCATGAATTTACCTGGCACTATTACTCTTCAAGTATAGTAACTTTACGTATCCTTCATTGTCTCTCCATCTTGGTTTAGATGTTCTATCTTTCGCAGATGAAGTAAAGTTCCTTGGATGGTGTTTTATAGGAAATTATGCTGATCATTGCAAAAAAGCCCTAACTAGGTTTTTTCTAGGTTTTCCTGAGTCCTTATAAATGGCAAATGCTGGGAGGTATCCTAAATTTAGGCCTGGAACGTTTCCTTCCTTTAAAAATAAATCCTTTCCCAATATATCATTTCATCTCATGTACCATCTGTGTCCATCACCTGTGGTGCCTCTGTAGTAGAAATGGGCGTTAAACACTATTCATTCATTCCCATGCATCACCAGGGAACCAGTGCCGCCATTGGAGTATTTCCTATGAGTCCTATGTGCAGCCTATTTGTGGAGTGCAGAGAACCTCAGTTGTCTTATCATAGGGATATTTTACTTGGTGCTTATGGTTGTTGATTGGCTGCTCAACCTCGTCATCCTACATATGAGCCATTTTTAGTATGTTGCTGAATATATTTTATGCTGCTAGGTCTCTTACTCCTAAGCCTTCTGACTTTTGTTTTCAGGAGTTGTTAAGGACTTTGGACATTGAGTTACCTACATTTTTCTTAGTCAGGGAAGCTTGTTCCCCCCCTAAGTCTTCTACTGCGGCTCCTATTGGTCATCGCCATTTTAGCTCGAGGAGATGCAATTTTATTTATACCGACGGCTGGAAAATGGACACAGGTGTTGGATGTGCCTTTGTTTTTAATGAAGGTATGTTTACTTTTGGACTTGACTCTGCGACATCTATTTTTATGGCAGAATTTTATGCTATTTTTCCAGTGGTTTTGTTTGTATCCAAACAGTGACTGAGTGCCCTTTTGTCTTTTTGCAATCTGTACAGCTCTTATCCTCTTGTACAGAAGATCCAGGATGCAGTGTTTGTGCTGGTTGACGTCAATGTAACACTGCTATGGGTTCCTAGTCATGTGGGAACTCCAGGCAATGAGGCTGCAGATGTTTAGGCCCTGCTGCATTTGAGCAATGTTTTTATTTAGGGGATTTTATGTAATTTTTACTTAGAGGCTTCTCTCACACTGGCACAAAAAATGCAATTTTCTCTATGATAATAAGCTTTGGGAATAAGTCAGCTCCTTTTAATTGGTCAATTAGCCACAGATCAGGCTATTCCCCGGTTGTCTGTCATCCCAGATGCTTTCTGGTTCCTTGGTGGATGAATGCAGATGCATTATGTGCACGCCAAGGTGCTTTGAGACAATCCTTTGTTATTAAAAGTAAGTAGTATGCAGAAAATATGTATTGTATCTGTGGACTGCTAAACCCTATGATGTTGCATAATGTAATTTAAGCTAAATTACTTTTTGTAATACACTTGCATAACTTTTGGTTGCTTTTAATTTTATATTTAATGGTTATTGAGTTTAATAAATATTGCATATACTTACATTGCTGTTTTGTACTGTTAGATCATCCATAAATATATGTCCTAAAAAGTTAAATGGTATAATAAACATATTATCTGTGTGTTCTTTTTTTTGGGGGGGGGGCAGAGTGGTGCATACTGCATGCTTATCTAGATTGATTCAGTTGCATAACTTTCTATGCCTGGTTTTAAAAACCATATGAGAGAGAGAATTATTTGAAATGATGTCTGCGAACAAATTATATTGCCCAACTTCTTTTTCAAAGAGGTTATCAGTAAAGACCTGGGATTGAGATTTTTGTTGTATATTTGACAATCCTACTTAGAAGCATCTTCAAAGAAAGATCCAAAAATATGCATCAGCATGCCATTTATCAGCAGCACAATATTCTGTTTACAGATGAAAAAAATTTCACATTTGAAGAGCATTATAATGAAGAATCTTTGCCCACAATAGTGAAGAATCTTGACAGATGGCTTCCCAGCTTAAACAAGACATTATTTTTGCTTTAGGGCATAAAACCAAAGTCTATATCAATTAAATGTCTTGAACAAAGCTTTTGGTCCCGCATTCAGAGCATTTCAATAAAACAAATTTTCCTCAAATATCCTTACGTCAGACCACAATGCCTAAACTACCTAGAATAACATTTCAGAGCCTACTGCTTAAGGTATCTGGTAATCCTCAAGTTCAAACATCAGTTCTCCAGGGCTAGATTATACCTATGGTGTATTTTAGAGAGCAAAGCCTTCCCTTAAAGATAATTCAGTATATAGAAAATAAGCAGTTGTAAATATCTGCTCCTACAGATAATTTAATATTTAATGGCTTCTGTGAAGACCAAGGGAAGGTATTTTTTTCAGTGATTTTATATTCTATGTGTGAATTACAAATATTCAAATAAATATCTTGTAAAATTTTTCCCTTAAAAATTCAATATTTTTATTTATGACAATTATGCATGCACTAGATACAACTTAGTCATAAATAAAATGGCATCGGTCCTGGTGGTGTAGTGGTAACCATACTTGCCTCCTCCTAAACCCAAGATCATGGGTTCGATCCCTGCCAAGATTGATGGATTTTTTGGGTGTAAAAATCCTAAGTGTGGCTTCCTTCAGAAGGGAAGTAAAGCCTTGGGTACCATGTCGTACCTTTACAGTATGATAAAGAACCTTAAGCCTGAAAGAAGTGGTCTCTGAGCAAAATTTGTCAGTTGTTTCATGCCCTGAATTGAATGAGATGCTGATGACCTGAGATGTTAAAGAGCATCTTTAAATAAACCAATAAAAAAATCATAAATAAAATGGCAGATTGCCACAAGAGCTATAATATTTCCTGCATATGAGCTAAAGGCTGCCTTAGTTAGGGTATCAAAAGAGAAGAACTCCATTATATGATGTGTATACAGCCAGTTCTTTCAAGTTTAACAAAACCTGTGCATGAAATAAATATAACTCGCTAATGTAAGAAACATGCAAATGTATAGTACAAATTTATTTTACATTTAAATATTTCCGATGATATAGATTGTTAATATAGAAAAAGAGAACTAATAAACACTTAATTGTGCTGACATCCTCTGTTCAATATCTGTATTGCATTGACATTTTGAGTGATTGAAAAGTGAAATTCCTCCATTGGTCACATAAATTGTAATATTGGGCATATGGATGTTCAGCATCACATAATGTTATAATAAGTAGGTGTAAATTTGAAAAAACAGAAGATCACTAATTTTTAATACAACAAATTCATAATAAACTGTTCACCTCCCACCTAAGCAACCTGGGCTTATCCCAACTGCCCTCATGTGAAAAACAAAGCAACAACTGGGCAGGTTTTCTTCAGGGTGTTTGGTTTCCCCTGCCACTCATTCTGCCATTGCTCCATCTTCACTATAATCTAGAGCAGGGATTCTGAACCTTTTCCAGTGACATAACATTACATTTAACCTGGGATAATTTGAGTACTAGTAAGAGAATTTTATGATGGAAAAGCATGATTTTCTGGTACAAGGGTCAAAATAAGCATTTTCCTATAACAATATAATTTATAACAATATTAGTGATTTATTTAGTTATTTTTTATATGTAGTATATAGAATTAGATGTTTATGAGAGAAAAAACTGTTCAATTATTCCTATTCAATGGATTGCTCTGTGAAATGTCTTAAAAATTATTTTTGTTAAAGTTAACATATAGTGAATGCATGCATAAACAAACTTTGACTTCTTGATACTGGCATTCCAGTCTTCAGTCTCATAAGCTATTAAATTTTTAAATTTAATTTCTGACTCATGCCTTTGTTTTAGTGCGAAGGATATGCTTGTTTAGCTAAACACAGTTCTTTAATGTTCAATTTCAGCTAACTTAATTTTAGTCTTATATAGGGATCAACATTCAATTTATTTATGTAATATATATATATATATATAAATTAGAGAAGAAAGTGCACATTCACAAAGGTGAGTGTATCACAAACACTACAATAATTTTGCAGCTTTTTTGGAGATCATTGCATATTCGTATTTGATTGCCAGCCAGAAATCTGTTAAATCCATCTTCTTGATCATTTACCTGAGACTTCCATCACATGATAGACCAATCAATTCATCTTTCTCAGAAGGAGTTAAGTTTTCTGGTGAGGTGCCAGCAATAGAAAACTGATCTCTAATCTAAAATTCTGAATCCAGATTTTCAGGGAATTATACATTGAAATCTGAGATGAGACTCCCAATGAGACTATATATAAATCTGAAAATTGAAATAAAATCTTGCATTCAATGGCAATAATGTAACTCCTCTTCTTTCGTAAATGCGTCTCACAGCTAAAAAAATGACAAAATGCATCCCACTGTTGTTTGAGCAATATATTTGAGTAGTTTTTTTGAGTACAAAGACAGAAAAGACAGAATACAAATTGGAGTATCAAAAAAATCATAGATATAGCACAGAAAAATGACTACACAATATATCTTGTCAACAAGAAAATAGAGAAATTCAGAAAGAAAAAACAAATAAAGGACATCACTACATTAAAAGGCTACAAAGGAGATCATATATATAACAAAATTCACATTCCACCTATGGGCACACCAAAAATTCCAGAAGATTTTTAGAGAGGCAAACACCATTTTGGCCCCAGTAAATAAATTTAGTTTAAAAAAACCACTTAAACACCAACACAAAAGACAAAATTCCACCAGGAAAGCAATCAGGCATTTACAAAATCGGTTGCAAAGACTGGGATATGAAATACATAGGCAAAACAAAAAGAAATATCACCATATGTTTTAAGAAACACATGAGAAATGTAAAATATAAACACACAGAAAAATCAGCAGTGGCAAACCATTTTTGGCCAAAAAAAAAAAAAAAAACCAAAAGGAACCAAAACTACTAAAAGCTCTTCAAAAACCCATAGAATTAACAGTATGGGAAAATATATTTATAAACAAAAACAAAGAATGTTTGGTTAACTTTGATCTCCCAAACAACAGCTACCTCATCAATATGTTTGTTAAAGCCACAGAGCAACATCTTAATACCACACTGGGAAGCGGCCAGTGGGACCAAACTGAAGATGGAGGCAAACACCTTTGAAACATGTCCAAGTAAGTGGAACAAAATTAGTGAAATTTGAGTGATTTCGTAATAATAATTTGTCATATTAAATATATTTGAGTTACACTCTTGTCATTTTCGTAGGATTAAAATTGAACTTTCATATTATTTTTATACAGTAATACACAAAAGCTTTTTTTATGATAATATAAAATCTATTTTTTCTGTTTAGTTATGGTAGAACTCACATATTTGTTTGTAAAACAAATGTTAATTTATCTTATTTGCTAACATTTTTACTTACTACCCTCAATAGCTCACATACCATAGGTTGAGAACCCCTGATCTAGAGTAATGTATATGCTGATATTTCAGTGCACACATTCAATGGACTACGCTTTCACATCTGAAGGTGAATGGAAGAACTCCAGTAAGCAACCACCACCACTTCATAACACCTATAGGTTTTATCAACTTACTAGTTCACATCTATTGCAACTTTTAACATGAACTAGGGCAGTAGGTTGTCTCTAATACCTTCTATATTCCAATACATCAATAATCTGATTGCATGTTTGTGTGGCAATGCACCAGAGTGCCTGTTCATAAGACTACAAAGAAAACTTATACCTGGTTTTAACTATATGTATTTTGATACAGAAAAAATTCAAATAATAAATGAAACAACTTAAAATTCTTCCATACTTCTAGTATTTAAATACTGCAGTGAAAAATGAAGGCTAAATTATCTGAACATGCCAGTTTAACTGTATTCCAGCACATGCCTATTTTTTTTTATTTCAGACTCCAGAGCAAGGTGCTATATCAGTAGTTCATGCGTCTGTGTCACCATCACTGGAGGGACATGGCGGAGCGTACATCAGCAACTGTCGAGAAACTCATGTTAGTCCATTGGCAAGCTCTCAAGACATTCAGGACAAACTATGGACAGTGATGCTGTCTCTTCTTAAAATACACAGTTTTGGATCAGTACTAGATTAGTATGATTGTGAGTTCATACTTTTTTTTTTAAATTGTAAGATGTCATGTGTCAGAAATATATTTTTGTTTTTAATTAATTAACAAATATGGTTAAATGTTGTGTATAAATTTATAGTTTTTAGTAAGAATATATAATAATTGTGTATATTAGGAAGATGTGTATCAAAATATAAATTTGTTGCATTACTCTTCTTCAAAATAATCAGCAACAGTAAAAATAAATTATTAAATATCAGGTGTTTTTATTTGTTTATTAATTATTTCAACAGATCATAAGTGTTTTACTAATAAGTGAATATCAGTTTATATAAAAAATTAGAATGTTCTAGTAATAAGTTATGAATTATGTTTATATTGTGCTTCCTACCTGTAGAAGAGCTTTACACCTTGAAATAGTGTTTTTGTTAGTGGTATCTTATTACTAGAACATTCTAGTACTTTACATATGTTAATCACCTGACCAGGTTATCAGTTTTAATTTTCATTTATTATATATATTATATATATAAAAAATATGTTTGTTGATATAAAGTACATATCTGCTAATTGTTTATCAGACAGGATATGTATAAATATTTATCAGAATATTGCCTGTAAACAAGAAATGTATTAGATTTGGTAGATTTGATTGCAGAAATTACAGTAATTTACTTAAATGTAAATTGGAACGTGCACAGTGAAGCTAATCATATTAATTGATATCATTGTAAGATTCAGTTGAACTACACACTCTTAAAGCTTCACTTACTTTTCATAAATGTATGGAACCGGTTTCGAGAACATTTAGTTCCCATCTTCAGCCAGACTAAAGTTCAACTGTCGGATCATTTGTTGAGCTGTGGGAATGTACATTCTGCTCTGGTGGCGGTGTGATAAACTTGCAGTTTATGTTTTCATCCCCAGCAATGTCGAAGTTCATTATGCTGTTTTTGTATTTGTATTTGTAGATGTAGATTTTTTTCCCAGGTTGCTAATTCCGTAGGTCCTTGTACTGATTTTAATAATTTTGCTTTATTTATTATGTCATGATTTTGTGTCCAAAAATGATATGCTACTGCTGATTTCTCTATTTGCTTGTACTTTATGTTCCTGAAATGTTCCTTTAACCGTGGGCCTATGTTTCTCTTTGTTTTTCCAATGTAGATTTTTTCACATTCTGCACAGTTTATTTTGTAAATACCTGATTTTTCTTCTTGTGGAATCCTGTCATTAACATTATCTATCAGTAAATTTTTAACATTAAATCTATTAATCGGTGCCAACCTGATATTAAAATCTTTAAGAATATTCTGAAATTTTTTGTGGCCCATGGATAATGTGTGAATTTTTTAAAAATTAGTTTATCTTTTCTTGCTGAAAGTGTTGTGGTTTCTTTGATATGTTTTTGTCTCTTGAATTTCCGCACCTTTCTATTTTCTAGTTACTTTTTTAAAAACTATTTTTAACTGCTGTTTCTTCTATTTGTTAGTATTCATTAACATATTCTTCTTTGCTAATTTGTAGGTTAACTAGCCGGTGTGTTAAACTGTTAATTACTGCATGTTTGAGCGCTGTGGGGTTAAAACTGTCAGCTTTGATGTGATTATCTGCGTGTGTATTCTTTCTGTATATTCCAAATTTAAGATTTTCTTGGCATTTCATTATTTTAATATCCTGCCATTCTTGGCAGGATATTGTTGACCAAATACTGGATTTGATGGCTACATCCCAAGGTTCTCCTTTCTAGAATCTTCAATGAATGCCTGAGACTTTGCTACTTTTCCCAGGTGTGGAAGGAAGTGATGCATCCCGAAGTATTTAGACTTATCTATGCTGGGCTCTGCCTAATTCGAACAAAGAGAGAATCTGACATTCCCATTCCAGAGAGCTCCTTTGGGGCATCTGAGAGCACTATTGAGATGGACACTGCAGGGGCTCTGACCAGAGAACCTGCAGCTTTAACTTCTTTAATTTTAGGAGTACTCATTGTAGAAGTTGGCAACCTCAAATTATAAAAAATGAATAATCAGTCTGGTGCTGAGAAAAAGAGACAGAGAAGGCAGAGGCTGGCTGAGGCTCAGAGTTGGGCTCCAGAGGTGGGGCCTTCTAGTGGGCAATTATTGACCTCTGCTTCTACCAGTCAAGTGAAGGTCTTCTGTAGGGCTCACCTGGATACTTTCATTTTGATTGAGCTGGGACAAGCCAAACAGATGAGTAAATGTGTGCCTAGGAAGGACTGAAGCTATTCATTCTGTTTTAACTTTTTAACTTTCATTCAGATACAACACAGCATACCTGATCTCTAGGATACTCATTTGAAATATCCTTAAAGTGGAATCTCTTTGGTCCTCATGCAAGAACCATGGGATTTGGTTACTCAGTGTATAGGAGTGCTTTCAGTGAGAAGCCTAGAGCATGTATTCATGATGTTTGGGTGATACCAGGATATGAAGAAATCTGCTCAGTATCTTTTCTTTGCGCTTGACACTTTGCCACTCCAAGCTGAAGAATTTGGTGAATTATTGTAGGAATAAGGGAATCAGCATGTGTGCAGAGTGTGACCCTAATGCCTACCATACATAGCATTTGGGTAAGTAGACTCAAAATGGCAAGTTCAATCCTGGCCAGGGTTGATGAATCTTTTCAGGCATAAAATCCTAAGCATGGGTCCCGAGTGGTAGGTTTACAGCATGTAAAACAACCTTCAGTTGTGGTCGTGATAACCATACTTGCCTCCTAAACTCAAGATTGCGGGTTCATTTCCGGCCAGGCTCGATGGATTATTTCAGGTGTAAAAGTCCTAAGTATGGCTTCCTTCAGAAGGGAAGTAAAGCCTTGGATCCAATGTCATAGATTTTTGGCATGTTAAAGAACCTCAAGCCTGAAAAAAGAGGACTCAGGGCAAAATTTATCGGCTGGTTCATACCCTGAATTGAATGGGATGCCGATAACCTGAGTTGTTAATGAGCGTCATAAATAAACCAAATCAAAAGTAAAAGAAGCTCAAGCCTCAAAGAAGAGGCCTCTGATCAAAATTTGTCGGTCATTTCATGCCCTGATTTGAATGGGACACTGATGACCTGAGATGTTAAAATAATGTCTGTAAATAAAACAAATCAAAATTTGAGGAAGCACCAACATGAATGCTAGGGGAGAGGCTCTTATTGACTATATCAGTTCAACTGATCTTGAGATCATGAATGTAGGGGATACTCTAACTTTCAGCAATTGCAGAAGAGAGGCCTAAAAGGTATCAGAAACTGAAGGGTCTCTTTAGAACTCACACTATCTGATCAGAGGCATATTATGTTTGAGCTAGCGGGCTCCGTTAAAGTCTGCTCATACAGGGACCCTCAAAGGTCTGAGGGAGTTTTTCAGGCAGGATGAACTTATGAGGGGACGTCTGGGCAGCATTGAGAACTTGAAGCTCTGCATGGCTCATCTTACTGACTTGTAATTATCTCTTATGAAGGTAACTGTCTTTTTTGGCAGAGAGGAGGGTCAAAGGCAAATTCAGGTTAAATTCCTTATGGAAGACTGAGGAAAAGGAACCGATTTAGGACCCAAAGAGATCAACAAAGCTGGAAAGACTATAAGTTGACCCAGAAGCTGGCTTGTAGGTCCAGGTTGGGCTCTTTGGTGAAAGCTTGTGCTGTTGCTTGAGACCCATTTTTCAGGCTCAGCCTGGTTGGCAGGAGGTGGCCAGTGTTCCAATACCAAACAAGAAGATTTTCAGTCCATTATTCTTGCCTCCTACCTTTTCAAGACATTGGAAAGCCTGGTGGCTAGTTATCTAAGGAATTATGTAATGGTCTATCAACCTCTGCACAACCATCAACACGCTTACCAGTCTGTCAAGTCTAATGGGGTGGCACTCCACCAGCTCATTGTTTGACTGGAAAGTGTAGCTGGATATGGCTGTTTTCCTACACAGTGAAATGCTCTATAATTGTACAACTATAGACAGTGTTAGAGATGGTCTTAAGATAATAGTTGTGTATGGTATGCTCACAAACTGGATAATTGCCACACTAAAGGGCTGTTAGGCACTGGTCTCACTGAACAATTTTGAGCTAAGAATATGAGGGTAGATCTATAAGTTTTGGACTCACCGATAAGGATTATTGCCTTCAAAAAGCCTTATCTGTTAAGAAAGAATTGCAGCTGTAACTTCCACTGCATTGTATTCAGTTGTTCAGATATAGTTGCATAAAGAAGACTATATGTAGAAGATTGTGACATGGTCACAAAGAGTATCGAGCTGTTATTAAGTTCTTCACAAAAGAAAGAATTACTCCAAATGAAATTAAACAGTAATTGGATGATGTATATGGGGAAGCATTCCCTTCATATACTACTGTAAAAGAATGGGTCAAACTTTTTCGAATGAGTCGAGAAAGTATTGAAGATGAAGAGCATGCAGGTCGGCCCTCGGAGGTGCTCACTCCTGAAAACATTGATCGCTTTTGTGGAAGGAGATATTATGCAAGACTGGTGACTCAAAGTTACAGAAATAGCAGCAAGGTTGGGCCTTTTTAAAACAACAGTCCTTTGAATTATTCTTGAACATTTAAATGTCAATAAGGTTAGTGCAAGATGGGTGCCTAGACTTCTTCCCTCAGTCCAAAAGCAGCAACAAGTCATCTGTTGTTGGACTTTTTGGAGCTCTGCCATGGTAACGAGAGAGAGAAGTTCTACAAACCGTTGTTACAGGAGATGAAACTATGGTCCTAAACTATGATCCCTTGCCCAAAAGAGAACCAGTGGAGTGGCGTAAACCTGCGAAAGCACCGCCTCTAAAGGCCAAGGTCTCTCAGTCAACCAAGAAGATCATGGCCACAATCCTTTGGGACTGAGAAGGAATACTCTTCATTGACTTCAAGGAGAGGAACACCACAGTAAATGGGGAGTACTATGCTGGCCTACTGCACAGACTATATGCTTCAATCAAAGAGAAAAGGTAAGGAAAGCTGAGTGATGGTGTGCGCCTTCTTCTTCACAACAATGCGCCTGTGCACACAGCTCTTGTTGCAGAGGAAGCTGTGAAGAAATGTGGCTTCAAGGAGGCCAACCATTCATCCTACAGCTCAGATCTAGCTCCGAGTGACTATTTCTTCTTCTCAGAACTCAAGAAGGACCTTCGAGGAAGGAAATTTAAATGTGATGAACTGATGGATACTGTTTAAGCCCATTTTGCAGACAAACATGACTATTTGGGGGGGGGGGGGATTGAAATGTTAATTCCAAGATGTGAGAAGTTTATTGCAATAAAGAGTAACTATATTGAAAAGTAAAATATAGTTTTTGTCTTTATCATACCTAGAAAATGGTTAGGCCAGAAACTTATGAACCTACCCTTGTAACTGCGCAGAAGAGGTCCCCTCAAAATGGTATGCTATTGCAAAATATTTAGTGCCTTGTAAAGATCTCAACATGCTCAATGTTGATGGAGTTTACACACAAAGATATGTGAATAACATATGCCTTTATAGCCAGTAGGTAACTTTGCCAGTATAATGTGCAACCTTATTCAAAATGCATTACATATGTGAGAGATGGTGTCGTGAGGCAATTCTGAGAAGACTCATACTCATACTGACAATCTCATACTTTTTATCTGGAAAAAGAAGCTTAATTATAATTGGGAGCCTTATTTCTTTGGAAGAAAAATAAATTGATATTCTTCAGCTAAGTAGCTAGGAGTTATCACAGGCTAAAATGGGGCAAGCATGTTGAATATAGGCTCAAAGGTCTCTTTGGGCCTGAAGGAGGGCTACTGGTACAAGATGGTTCCTTGGTTTGGGGCTGGGCTATGAGACAGAAGCCGTGATCAAGCTTAATAGTGCACATTTGGTCTTTATGGTTATAAGAGATGTGGTGGCTGGGCTCTGAGAAGGGGACTTTAATCAGCAAGTTTAATAGTGCACAGAATTTGGTTTGTATGGATATAAGAGGTGTAGTGGCCACTTTTTCGCTTTATGCTTTGGAGGTGCTTTTGTGCCTTCCACCTTTGAGTTTATGTGCTCAAAAATGCTGAGTGCTGAAATGTATCTCACCTGGATGTTGGATGAATGGTCAGTTCGTTTCGCATCTACATAAGGCCATTCCTCTATACTAACCAGGCTTCAAGAGTCCAGCTCTGTAGCTAGCAAGATTGGAGACCTGAGTCCTTGCTTTCATGTAAGGTGAAGATTTTTAGTAATTTTGCCAACCAGGGAGAATTAGACTCAAGAATGGGGGCCTTGTGGTTTGCAGATTGCTTCCTGATGGAGGCTGGAGTCTAGGAGATCTTCTACAAGATTCCTCTTCTCTCTTAGCAAACTTCTAGTTTTCCAGGCAGAGGTGTGTGCCATTCTGGCCTGTGCATTGTACATTTTAGAACACCTTCCTAGTTTCAGAGCTAAATTTACAGCATGCTGTGATAGCCAGGCTGCACTAAAGGCTTCAAAAGCAATGTATAAGTGTGGTAATGCTGGAGAGGTTGGGTAGCCTTTGTGATTAAGGTTCTGTAACTGTTAATTTCAAGAAAGGCTGCAACAGGTGCTTTTATAGGACTTAAATTCTTTATTGGAAGATCTTTTGAAGATGTCAAGTTACTTCTTCATCAGTGAACCCAAAGCCAACATCTCACAATCTGTATAACTCTGGGATTTGTCTTTTTAGACCTGGAGGATATTAAAACAGCCAATATGAAGGACATAGTATCTTTTTAGGGACTGTGGGCCTTGAATAGGCTAGTATATTGGAGCACATGGGCCCTTTGTGCAGGGCCAACTTTATTACTTAAAAGGCACGTCAGTATTGTTTGAATGTTAATTTTGCTACATGCGACACAATGCACAGTTATGCCAAAATTTAGCCCACTTCTGAATATTTTTTGCTAAATAGAACACCAATGTAATCATCCATGAATATATGTTGTTAGAATGTAATTAGATGTCAGCTGATGTAGCTTGTATATCTGCAGATTTAACAATTTTTTCTAGCCTAGTTGTTAAGACACATTTCAAGTTAACAGCTGCTTGCAGTGCATAGAAACATTACATTTATTTTGAACATTTTCAGGTGATTTAAATTTTTTTCTGTCATTGATGACACTGCAATTCACTGAAAGACAATAGTTTTGGAGGTGAAACAATATCAGTGAATATTGCCTAAAAATAGCATTGAAATGTAGGCAGTTTATTTAGAACTCCTGCCCTAATAACATTTACCCACTATTCATTTAATCTGACTGTACGGCTACATATATTATTATATTCATTTTAAATTATAAACACTAATTTCTAAATCCAAAAAGGAAACAGGAAGAACCAACTTCTCACCTAACTACATGTATATTATACTCACACTTGTGAGTTGCTAATTAATCTAGTTGCCCAGAAAGCTCCAACACTGGTTATTTTGCAACCAGAACTACTTTTATATGTACACTATACTCTGTCCATTTCTATTTTAATTAATTTTCTAAAAGCTTAATTTCCCCTCAACCATTCGCTTTTTACTTTACCTAAATAGGCCCCATTCTCCGTGGTAACTTCACTGATTTCACATTCAACATCTTTTTCCCTACTATTTCTTTTGGTAGATGGGCCCATTTCTCCATCCTTAAATTTTCCTCTCATTATTTTAATTTCTTCGTATTGAGAATAGTATACCATTAATTATTTTTCCTTCCACTCTCTACCCCCTCTTAAAACTTTCAATTTCACTACACCTGTTCTAGCTCATGCAATTCCTTACCTCGCCATTCTGTCCCCTATTTTCTCATACTTTTCCTTACCCCATTCTTTCTTTAATTCCCTATAAATCCTCAATGACTTTTTATTATTAAAACTACTAAATATTTCCTGGGTTTAACAATAGCTTTAATTCTTAGTTTTAATTTTTTTCCAAAAATCTCTTTCTTTTAATTCCCTATCCCTTCCTGTCAATTCCAAGCCAATTTTTTCCATAACTTTAATACTATTGACCCAGTATTACACCATGTTGCATTCTCTTGCCACTTTAAACATTGTTTCAAAATATTTTGTTCATGCAAACTCTTTAACCTACACCAATATTTTAAAACTCTTGCCATTATTTTTCTTTTGCTCCCTACTCTTCCTAATTCTGTCTGAGCAATCCCATTAAATGGAGGTTTTGGCAGTTCCAGAATTTGTTTACAAAAATTCCGTGTATCAACTCCACATTTAACCAACCCTCATCGATACCTCAGCTTTCTACTCCATACAGCATTTTAGCCTCAACTACTGCCGAGTATACTCTCTCCCGTCACTTTATGTGCCTTCCTGAAATTTTATACCTGCAAACATTGATAGCTTTCAAAGTTATATTCCTTTTGTTATTTTCTTTAATTCACTCCAATCAACAATGATTGCTCTGGAATGTGGTACCTAAATAGTCAAATTTATTAACTACATCAATTTCTAACCCTTCCTGACACCATTTTCCTGCAATTTACCTCTTTTACTTCTAGAAATGAAACAAGGTTACTTAAACAAGAAAAAATATGACAAAAATAACTTAAAGATAAAACTTTAGATAAGTAAAAGAACAAGCACAAATCTCTATTCATTTTTTCTTCTTCTGAATATCTTCTATGTATAGCATGTTAGAAAATTGTACAGATATTAAAGAATTTAAATTACCAAGAATTCTGTTATTTTTCTTTTGGTGAAGATGCACCAGCATGGCTTATGATAATCTACCATGATGTAACATATGAGGAACAGATCTTGAGGCCTCAGTGATCAACTGCCAAAGGTGATCAGGATTCTCCAATTCCAGTGTATATATAATTTGCATTAAATGCCCCATAGGGATAAGTCAAGTGGCATAAGATCTGGTGATCTGTCTTATTTTCCTGGATGACTATGGAGTCATGTGGTGGAGTACTATCAAGTTGAAACCACATTCTTAATTCTTTCAAGCAGTTGCACATGGTCCAGCAGCTGAGGAAGACAGTTTTCATAGAAATTAAGGTAATGTGCTTCCATTAGATAATTTTCAAAGAAATGTGGTATCATTAGGTCATCACCATACATTTATTCCCAATGAACTTCAAGTCCTGCCTGTCTGCAACTATTTCCTGAAAATGGGCTGAGATGAAATCACAACACAGTGCATTGGGTTATCAACAGAAAAAAATAGAAATACTACTAATACTTCAGTACAAAAAAGGTGCCAAAGATAACTAACGTTAATAATTACAAGTTAATTAGTTTGAGGTCTGACATTAGTAAATATTTTTAAAGAACATCTCAAGAAGGCTAACAAGGATTACGAATGAAAATCACCTCTTAAACAGACAGGGTTCTGCACAGATGTAAAATAATGAAATCATCTCCAGATAACAGTTCGAATTATAGAAAAAATGCCAGAATTTAAGTTATACCTAGCCTTTGTTGACTACAAGGAAGCATTCCATTTAAGAAAATCATGTCTTCCAATTATTTAAGGATCAAGATATAGAGAGCAAGCTTATATGAATACTGTTAAACATATCTGACAACAAATATAGTATAATAAAAGAGAACATGAAGGACCTAATTTTGAGCAAAAGAGTCAATGATCATTGTGTTTTAGAGAATCAATTCAGGAAACTAAATTGACATAGAGAGGGCATCAACATGAACAGAATAAGACTCTCAAACATCAGAGATGCAGATGACATTATACTCATTGCAAAATCTGGAGGAGTTACAGAAAATGTTGCAAAACTAATCAGCACAAAACTTGGACTATCAATGAACTCCTCAAGAAACAAAGATGATGGCAAACTGCACTGAAGCACAAATAATTATAAATGGAAACCAATTAGAATATGCCAAGGAGACATACACACATTATATACATATATATATATGAGTTACATATATATATATATATTTATTTTATCTAGGCCAGATCATCTCATCCAGCAACAGAACCAAGCATTGGACTGACATGCAATAAATATTAGAGTTTAAATTTATCTTGAAGATACGTTTCAGACTAAGAACAAAGAAGAATGTCATGCAAAGCTTAACATAACATGTAGATGCCAGACCTGGTACCTTACTTCAAAATAAACTAAGATGTTACAAGTCTTCAAAGCAGAATAGAAATAAACTTGAGCAGCACTTTAAAGGACAAGATTAGCAACCAACAAACTAAAATCAACATCATGTCAAGGCACTTGAAATGTAAATGGGCAGGATATGTAGCATAGATAAGCCCAGATAGCAATTGCTTGGAATCCAAATGGAAGAGGAGTGTTAAAAAGCCAAAAAACAAAATGGTTACTGGGGAAAGCAACAGGGAAACTGGACTGAGATGACTAGCAATAGACGCTCCATATCAAATCACAACAAAAAAAATAACTTTATAACCTAGTTGCCTCACATTTTCATGAAATTTGATAGGATGGTAAGGAACATTATATAATTAATTACATTAAAAGTTCAGTTCTCAGTTATACATGATATTCATACAGCAAGGCTGCCAACATGAGAAAAAAATGCAAAAATATTCCAAACGAGGTCAACAAAAAATAATTCATAGCCTTGCTTCTAATTGAAGTATAATCTTAAAGACAGCTTAACATAAAAGCTAAAGAAAGATTTTTTTCATTAAAAATAGGTTTATAATAAAATAAGCATGTTGATCACATGATTCACATTTTCACCTTGAGTATCTAAAAATGCAGGCTATTATTTTGTGGAAAATATATGTTACAGTGCATTCTCATCTGTCCAGTTTTATTTTGAGATGCCTTTGAGAACAGTAAAAAAAAATAATGTATAAATTGTTTGTATGTAGCACTTAAATCAAACCCATTTTGCATCATATGCATGTTCATTCTTGTCTGATCACCCATGGCGAGCTGGCAGGCCACTGTGACTCACAGTTCATATTGAGCCCTGAATATGTGAATGCTTACAGTGCAATGTATTTATGTGGCAGCTTTGTCAGATATAATAAGTTACACGTTTGCTGCAATACCTTTGGGAAATCAGGAAATTATACATAACTGTAGGAAAAATTTAAGAAGGGTTATACAATGGATGTACCATGTATTTCCTAATTTAAAAAAGGAACAAAATGTGTGCGATATGTGCCACTAAGAAATTAAGATACTATATGACGCCCCTGAAAGTGTGATGGAGGATGTTATAGCGAATGACTAGTGATGACTTCTAGTATGTTGATTCAAAGTTAAATGTTGAAAAGGTCTTAAGAGAAAGTTTTTGATATTGATGATAAGAGGCCAAGGCATTCATCAAATTCTGAATTGGAAATTTTTATTAAGCATCATGAAAATTTTAAAAATTTGGTGAAAAGTGAAAAAATGTTCTTGACATTACTGTCTATAGTCAGAGCATAAATAAAATTCCTGCAACTTCTGAGCACATAATTTGGAAAGCCAAAGAACTGATAAAAGAAAGGGGAATTTTGCCTTTGGCAAATTCAAAACAAGGAAAACCCTTATCTATATCTGTTGCCAATAAAGTTACAGAATTCTACTGTTCTGATGAGATCAGTTGAATAATGCCTGGCATGAAAGATTACTTCACAATCAAATAATTAGGAAGGAAAGTTTATGAGCAGAAGAGATTAGTTCTGGGAAATCTTAATGAATGAATAAATAAATAAATAAATAAATGCACATTTAGATATTATAACCCTCATCTGAAAGTATGATTCTCCAAATTTGTAACTCTTAGAACAAGAAATGCTTCTAGCTGGAGCAAATGGAATACTTGCTGTATATGTCTGCGTCACTAATCTAATTCATGCTGGAAGAAAGTTTAAGTGAATTTCTGGAAAATCCTTCTTTGTATCTTACAATTTACCAAAAAAATTTTGGCTAATATGGTATGCAAGCCTTCGCAAATAAATTGTTTCTGCAGAAAATCTAAAGCATGTCCTGAACCATTAAAAATAAGAGAGGGTTTAGAGAAATGTGTTAAATTTCATTGAATCAATGGTTTACAAGTGACCAGTCACAGCTTGACACCATTGTGAAACCCACAGAAGAATTTCACAACTGCCTCTTAGAGGAACATGTTGATTTACTACCTCACTTGCTTATATGATCTGAATAAAGTAAGCTCCTAAGTAATATGAAATGTTCTTTAGAGCCTTGCCCCTTTTTGCTCTATGACTTTGCTGAAAACTTATTCTTTCATAATCCAAGATAAAATTCAGTCATACCACTAGGCCCATGTTCAGGCAACCATTTGTCCCTTTGTAATATATTATAAAAAAGCACTATACAGTACAGTCTCTGTTGAAAATCTGATAATAATTTCAGATTGCCTGAAACATGGCACTACAGCTGTTCACCTTTTTCAAAATATCTGTTAGAGTTTTTTGAAACAAACATCTATAATGCACCAGAAAAAAATGCTTTTCTATGATGGATCCTCTGCACAATATAAAAATAGAAAAAATCTCCTAAATCTTGCGTTACACCAAGATGATTTTGGGTTTCCTGCAGAATGGTATTTATTTTGGCACATTGCATGACAAAAACACATGTAAAAGTGTAGGTGGGAAAGACTTGCTGTTTGTGTTATTTTACAGACACCATCTGATAAATAACTACACTAAGGTAAGAGTACCACTGGACAAAGAATCAACTCCCAAACATTAACACTGTATATGTGAATATTGTACTTACGAAGCTGTTGACAATGGAGTGGTAATATATCCTAAACTTAGATATAGTCACTGTATATGTGACTGAAAAAAACTATGCAGAAGAAGACTATCTGCTTGCAAATTGATTTGTAACACCTATCGCATGCAAATTTTGTATAGTCCTGCCATTTACAAGGGGTATTATACATGACAAGCAGTTTTCAAATGCAACTGAAACATTGCAGCATCCTGTCTGATATTGCCATGAGTGGTTGAGGTTGTTAAAGTATGGTCTTGTGAGCATGAGGTCTGGGGTTTGATCCCCACCAGGACAGTCTTTCCTGACAGGTTTTTCCAGATTTTCCTCAATCCCCATAAATGGCAAATACTGAGGAGGTACCCTAAAACTTAGGCCTGGAATGCTTCCTTCCTTTAAAAAAATCTCCATAATTTATCATTTCATCTGATGTATCATCTGTGTCCACTGCCTGTAATGCCTCAGTAGTTAAAATAGGCGTTAAACACTATTAAAAAATCCTGTCTGGAAAGATGATGGGGAATTTCAACTGAATGAAAGGTAAGAAATTTGCAAGTCAAATAAGTAAACAGATTTTGACCATCACACCAGGTTTTTGAGCACTTTAACAAACATTTATTTTATCAATAACCACATATATACATATCATGCTTTTGGTTTCCAATCCGTTATACAAAGTCTTTTCACTTAGTATAACTGAATAAACAAATATGTTGAAGTCTTGAAAAATAAGAGGCTAACTGGCAATAAAAACAAAGCATTCTGTCTATTTTGTTCAGTTGGAGCTGAGGTTTTGTTAGTAAAGTAAGTTGTTCTGTGTGACAAGAAGAAATAAACAAAACAAAACATTCAAACACAAAATAAAAATTTGCTCAATTTAAAATAATAGGTTAAAATGAGTAAAATCCAGGTTAGTTGTAAAAATTGTCATAATATTTTTTGTATGTATGTGGTGAGTTTATTCATAAATTTCAGAGTTGGTAAATCTCTAAACTTGTTAAGACCGTCTATTCATTTTATTTCAATTGCAGACTCGGGCACCAGGATTGTGTCTTGTGCCCCATGTGTGTTGTAAAAGATGTAATACAAGACTGGCCAAGGGCAAGAAAGAGCACTTACCTTTCAGTGTACCAATGGTATGGTTGAAAGAAGAAGAAGAAAACACAAAGATGACTGTTATTTCTGCTTTATTAGTGTAAATGGATTTCTTAAAAAAAATAAGTGAGCCTTTTGATATCCTAATTGACTCAAGTGCTAATAAAGAATCCTAATTTCTTTTTGTTTACCAATGCCTTATGGAGAAAATTTACCTGTTCCCATTCCACCTTCTACATGGCAAGAAAAATAAGAATTTGACAAAATATCATCTGATGATATGCAGTCATCTTTATCAAGGGATGATTTTCACCTGAAGAGGAAGAAGAAAAGCCACATTTAATAATACAAGTGGAAATCAACAACGTGGTACATGATTTGTACTTACCTAAACTGCTGACCATTCAGGATCCTGTCTGAAGGAATGGTAATTATTGGATAAAGCTACTGACATTTCAACATTTAGAAACAGAAATAAGGATTTATTACCACATTTTACAGTTAAAGATTCTGGAGTTTGTACATCGGTGTTATGTATGGGCTATTGATAAAATCAGGTACTACACATAATGCTGAAGAGTAGTGCTTGTTTATAGATGCTTCTAAAATTAGACTGAAGACCGTTTTGTTACACTTCCCTGTATACCTGTAGCACCTGTGTAGCAATGAAGAAAACTTACAAAAACATGTATCATATTCTTGAAGTCTTTAAATATGAAAACCACTGTTGGCATTATTTGTGAGGATCTTAAAATTATTGATCTTCTATTTGGAATGTAACATAACTTCACTAAATATTGTTTTCTGTGCCTTTGGGGCAGCTGTGATACTCAACAACATTACATCGCCAAGGGATGGTGAAGGAGAGAAGATTCACTCCCAGACAACATAATGTAAAATTTAAATCTTTAGCTGATCCATAAATTATATTTCTTCCTTCTTTACATATTAAATAGAGGCTTATGAAGAACTTTGTGAAAGGTTATGACAAAACAGGTGAGGGTTTCAAATATCTATGAAGAATGCAGGTTTGGGCCATTATGTAAAAAAAAGGTTATTTACATTACAGTAAATACATGTAAATAATGCGTAATTAATGTAAAATATGTAAAAACCTTATAGTGATATAATAGTGATAGATATGTAGTGTTGTGTGTGAACTATAATATATAAAAAGTGTAATGAGAGGCGATCAATGATGCATTCTGCTGTAAACAGTATTTGAGTCACCAAGTCTTGCTATATTGCACTGACTCAGATGTTGATCCAAATATTTCCTCCTTTTCAGAAACAAGAAAGAGAAACCCAAGCTATTTTCGAAACAATCCAAAACCTTGTAAATAAGGGTTTTTACTATTAGCTTGCACAATCAAATGTAAATTTAAAGTGTCAAGGAAGAGAACAATCCAGAACATTCTTTCTGAGAAATGAGAAGTATAAATACAAGCCTCCTTAATTGAATAGACTCAGTGACAGCAGATCCTAACAAATATTAATATAATTATACACAGAACTTAATTTTGTTCATGTGAAAGTTGAAAATCAAAACTGTGCTAAATAATCTCTATGAGTCAGAATATTAGAACACTTTCTGGTTTCAATTAAATGAGATTTTACTCAGAGTAAAATTAAGATTATTAGTGCATGTTTCACTGTGTTCGATTCCAAATTGAATAAATATTGAACTGTGCTAAATGTTTAATCTGTGAAGTGATTCTTTAAAACACGGCAAAAGAAGTGTTAAGCTCATAGAAGCAGCATCCAAGAGGCAATATTTTCAGTACGTTCCTGTTCTACATCAGACATGTCAGTCAAAGATACTGTGGAGGTGGACAAACTGTTGGAACAGATAGATCTAGAAACCAGCCATATGCAGTTCAACGTCCCTTGCTGACTTGGACTCCATTGTTAGCCTTCAGCTCTTCATATGGATGTACAATAAGCAGTTACATTGACAAGATGAGTGCTTTATAAAATAATAAAAAAAAATTACACAATTGGTTGCAACATTCTATTTAGTGTTGTGGAAAGCGAGCATATTAAGGACTTGCTACAGAAATTGTGTCCAACCTACCAAACACATTGCTTGATGATGTTTATGAAGAAGAATCCCAACAACACATATTGATTGGGATCCTGATTCAATTTTACTCATTGATGAATGGCAAAAAAAAAATCCAATAAAGAATTTTGTCATAATAGTGCATAATCTAAATGAAAATGTTGGAAAACCAAGCAGCACATTTTTGGAGGCTTTCAATCTGTCAGGTGAGTCAGAGACAGGAAATAAATTATGTAATGTAGTAAAGGAAACATCTGAAATAGTTAAAACATGGTATAACACAAATATATGCTGTACTATAATTAAGATTATTGTGTGATTGAGTTGAATTGGACACTTTTACTTGTTTATATGTAGAACATGTTTCACGAGCTATTGAAACATGTTCTACACATAAACAAATAAGTAGAGCCAATAACAATGTGTACTTTGACTAAATCATACAATGATTTTAATTATATGATTAGCTTCACATTACTTTAGTTCCAATTAGCATCTCTAGTTTATATACTGTATTGCTTCCAATAATGTGAGCAACATGGCAGAAATCATAAGGCATTCTGCTTATAACTCTCACACTGAAAATTGCAAATGTATTGGCTAAAGACATGCTACCAACAAACATCTCATCAAAAGTAAACCAGATGCTGAAAGCATTCAAAAATGCAAATCAGAGCACCAGCCTTTTATCTAATGGTGGTTCTAGAGTTGATCTTGCTGTGGCACCTGCTGGTGGTCTCAATGAGATGCCTGTGTTTCATTGAAAAATAACATCACACCAAAGCTTAAAGTGGCAGCTAATGATGAACTGAACACAATTTCGGCATATATAAAATTACTCTTATTTGAATAAAAATTTCTTTCACAAATAAATGAATCAACTGCACTCTTAAGATCTTGTGAGCCAGTTCATCCATACTTGTCAGAAGTCAAAAAGTAGTATTGCTGAGCAGAATATGAATGGTGGATGGTCCTACATATACCCAATGGTCATGCTGAGAAGCAGAGAAAACAGTCTCTAAATATATACAATCTGGCAGCAAATGTACTTCATCCACAATACTAGGGACAGAATCTTGAAGAAGAACATGCTCAAATGGAAGGCTTTTATTGGAAACATTAGATGCAGAAGCTATTAGTTAAATAGTTAAATAAGGTGGACTTTTGTAACACTGATATTTAATATAAGTTTTTTGAATGATTGAGTCGAATTTGTAACACTTACATCACTAATAGTTTAATAAAGGAAAACTAAGTTTCTGGAGCTCATTGCTCCTATCTTCAGTACCAGATCGACTGCCGGCCTTGTTCTTCGTGGTGGTTTAGTTTGTCTCTGGTGACGCTTAGATGAACTTTTGTATTAAGATGTCACTTGATGGGATTTCAAAGTCGAATATGTTTTCCCAAACTGTAAGCTTTGTTTTTCCTGTAATACTTTTAAATAGTTTGGGATTCCTGTTAATATTATGTTTTTCATTCCAAAAATGCCAAGCTACTGCTGATTTTTCTTTCTGTCTTTGTTTTATGTTCCTACTTAAAAATATTACAGGAAAAACAGAACTTACAGTCTGGGAAAACATTTAACATATCTGGAAGAACAAAAGTAACATTTTCAACTTTGAAATCCTGCCAAGTGACATCTTAATACAGAAGTTACCGCCACCAGAGACAAACCAAACCACCAGGAAGAACAAGGCTGTCGATCTGTAACTGAAGATGGGAGCAATTAGCTCCAGAAACTTAATTTTCCTTTTTTAAACTATTAGTGATGTAAGTGTTACAAATTCGACTCAATCATTCAAAAAATTTAGCAGAAGATATTGTCAGCTTTCAACAGTATTGAGAAAAAGCAAGAATATTTGGTTTCTGCAAGGATGTTACATCCCAAAAATGTTCTTTCTTTGCTGAGATACCATTCAAAACTAGCAGATTTAGCCAATGAATTACTGAACATTCCATCTTAACCTGCACAACTGGAGAGGGTATTTTCAAGTTTGTCTTTTGTCAATAATGCTAAAAGAAAGCATTCTTCTTTTGAAAAATTGAAGAAGGTGTTTATTAATGAAAAATCAAGGGTGTTGTGATTATTGATTAGATAATGTGAATGTCTAGTGTTCTGTTAATTTTTTTAAATTTAATACCATAGAATGCTGAAGCTCAGGTGACATTTACGTAAAAGAATCAGTTTTGAAATCCAACAGAGACCAAATTCCTATGGGAACATTTTGTGTTAAGATAAATATTCTTTTTCATTAGAAACAAATCAGAATACAACACTAATTTGCTGCAAAGAATATAGTATGTGAATTTATTTCAAAACAAATAAATAATAAAGGTCTTTTTATAGTATAACAGTTTAAAGAAAATATTATTTCTACTGTTCTACATTATTATTAACTCATTTAATGTTCAAAATGTTATGTGGTAAGTGACTATCATCAATGAGTTGGGAAGCACTTTAATATGTCAGAACATTAATAAACTTAAAAGGAATGGGGTAATTGATGTTTAGATTGTCAAAATCAATAAATTGGAATTTTTCTACATTACATACTTTACATGTAAATTATGTGTAAAATTACAGGCAATTTATTTACCTAACCCTGGAAGAATGTTTCCTGGTTTTAGTGATGCAAAATTAAAAGAAGAAATGCTCACTGGACCTCAGATTAAAAAATTGATGTATATTTTTTTTAAAGAAAAATTAACTCCAAACAAACTTGCAGCTTGGGAATCATTTAAAAGTGTTGTGAATTGTGGTTCCTTGACAACAAGATAGAAGAAAATTATAAAGAGCTAATTTACAGTCACCTCTCAAAATTCACTTCCTGCATTCTCATTTAAATTTTTTTCCTGAAAACTTGGATGTAGTGAATGATCAACAAGGGGAACGCTTTCATCTAGACATTTTGCTGATCGAACAGAGCTGAAAAGGGAGATGGGATGAGTGATTACTTCTGGTTCCTACAAAGAGAGGATACTATAGCACGTAAGAGTTAGATCATTTTAAAGCGATTTCTGCCATCTGCTACAGTAGCCATTTACATAATATATTTAATTCATTTAAACAGAAATAGCATAATGACATGTAGTACCAGTATAAAATAAGGGCATGCTTCCTAGTCAAAGTGAGTGTATTGGACAAATTATCATAACTAAAATAACCACATGGACTTGTGCTAATGCTAATTAGAAAATAGCCAACCTAGAGTGGAACCCTTTGGCTATTCCTGAGCTGGAGCTGTTTGTCGAATAAGGGACTTAAAGGCTTATTTTATTCAGTTCTGAAAAGCTCTTGAGTTAAATATGTTTTGCTCATATCACCGTTAGGTATGTAAATTAACTGAGCAAGCAGAAGAAATGAATTGCTAATTTAGTGATATACGAGTACCTAAACCATCTTTTGCTTCTCTGTAAAATCTGTTTCTTGTAGAAGAAAGTTTATCCCAATTGAAAGACAATAGTAGTCGGCAAATTAAAGCTATGGGAGATTCAGGAGAATAGACTGACAAATAAAACAGAGTAGTTGTTTAATCATTTTAATTTTTGATGCAAGTTCCTGATTAATTACAGTCCCAATGTTACTAATGTGGGGCAAGGTTGCTCATGTATGTGATAATCTTTGTCACTTGTGCTCCCTGGCTGTGCTTCCATTTGAGATGAAAGAGTTCTAAAATTATTGGAAGCAAAATTCAGCCATTAGGGACAGACCAGCCAACTGAGTTATATCCATCAATCATACTTTAAACAGCTGACAAAATATATGGACACTAAAAGGGAACAATTACTAACAGTGTGACAAGCAACACAAACATAGTACATTTAAAACTATGTGCTTTGTTTAAATTGAGAATTGTATTTGTAAAATAAATCAATTTTAAGATAAAAGTAGGGTTTATTCTCCTTTGAATCACTATTACATGCAAAAACAGATAGGCATAATGGTTATTAGTTCTCAAAAAATTAATATGAATGTTTTCATAATCTGTCCTCTAGTTTCTGGTTTTCAAAGCCCTGGTACTTGACCATTTCACATGTTATGTTTCAATCTATTTGGAGTAAAATAAAATTTTCACCTTACAATCCCATGTAGAGGAATGTTTGTCAAGTATGAGGCTGGTTTATGAGGGAAAATCCATCTTTACACCAATACTTACAAAACATTAATCCCCAAGTCTAGTGCAACCAGAATATTTAGGAAATATCTACAGCTGCACTTAAGCAAAATGAAAAATTATATGACATTTAAACTGTATTACTTACTACAATTAATAAATATGTTTTCACATATGCCTGAAAGGATATTTATAAGTTTCTGTTTGATTGATTTTAAAAAATTTATAAATATTAATAATTACATTAATATAAAATGTCAGTTATATTAACATTTGATTGCTACATATACATGCATGGAGAAAAAGTATAGAAAGTAGTAAAATAAAAATATTTTATTCCATATGCAAAGTATTTTATTAGCAATATGTTCTGAAACATTTACTTTTAATTTTCTTGGGAAATCTGTCTCCAAAGTGCCACCACAGAAACCTGAACGTAGCTGTATATTTGCAATTTTTGTTGACATATATGGGTATTTACAAACCATTTATGGTGAAAAAATTCAACTTATTAAAAATGTACATGCCTTTATGAGGCATGTATTTTTTCTAGTCAACATTAAAAATGTGAATATACATATATGATAGTATAGTAGCACATGATTAAGGATGAGACTGACCAAATTTACATTTTCATTCCATTTGGAAATAACCTTCATTTTATAGATACTTGTTGGAGAACCACAGAACTTTACATGTTGCATTCTATAGCTGCCCCATGGCTTCATTACTTGATATCACTTTAATAATCTTAAGAAAAAAAAAAGGGAGGGGAACCAGAAAACCAAAAAATTTTAAGCAATAAACATAAAATGACTATTCTGTGGTTACCTAAAAATGGCAATTTTTAAATTTTCCTCTATTGCAGCACATTTTTTATGCATCTAAGATATTTAAAATGCTGAATGTTATATAATCTACCAATGATTTTAATAATATTAAATACCAATGCTAATAAAATATATTTATGCATTTCTGTTTAAACTATGCCACTGCCATAAGAGTAGTACAAGGTAGTAAAAAAGTTTACATGAGATCACTTGCAACAACAGCAAACAACTTCCAAGCTCTGTCTGAAAAGTATCTGGCCTTATTTTTTCTTGCAGAAGGTAATTATGAAGGGCAAAGTACCTTCAGCTGCACATACAAATTTTGCTAGATTTGCTGGATATGTCAGTTGCTGACAGGCTGCTGGGAAGTGAGCTAGGGTTTCTGTAAGACATTGTATTTTCATTTATCTGAAATGAAGGAATGTAAGGAGTAAAGATTCTGCACCCAGAATTATATGACAAGGAAAGGTATTGCAGTTAGGGTTCTTATTCTTTGGACAAAACTCTGTGTAACTTCTGATTATTCTTAAAACTAAAATTTTCAATGAAACACACATGTGCAATGCAACAGTAGAGCTGAGAGCTAAACCATATAGGCATCACAGAGGTGCTTCGAACAACTTTAGGAACTGAACAGCCAAACAAAAGATAGTCTCAAACTTAAAAGACAGTATGGAAGTAAATGGGCTATCTCCGTTTTTCTCTAATGCATACATGTCATTAACTCCATCCTTTTCTAATCTTGTGCTGTTGCCAAGTTGCTAATAATATGGTGTAAATGTTGAGTTAGTATAATTTTCAGTACTGAGTACATTAACCTATGCAAAACATTTTTCTCTATCATATCTATATCCTTATAGATTTCTATGGGACCAAATTTCTAAATAGAATGTATTTTCAATAAAAGTTTGATGTTTGCTGGTTATATGCTTATCATGCAGTACCTAATAAACTAATGATTAGAGAACACCAATATTTTTTCTAAGCTAGAATAAATTTGAGTGTCGATACCTGACTCTTGAATTTTATCTATTTAATAAGATGAATATTATAATTTTTAAATGAAATATTTCTGGTAATTCTATACTTGTGCAGCAGAAAAGTTAAACAGCAAGAAAATTCTTGTTATTGGATATACAATGGCAACCAAGCACCCCCCCCCCCCAAAAAAAAAGTGGAAGGTTGGAGGCAGTTTATAAAAGAAACCAGAATCCTGTAACTTATTGCATTCATTGTTTATTGACAAACAAAGATCATTAAGCTAGCAGACACCAAATGACAGGCAGGCAGTGTGAGCTAGAGGTGTAGCAATGTCAGTTGGTAGGGAGTTAGTGTACGTTTAGAACATGAAGCAATGTGTAGGCTATTTATTTAGCTATTGGAGGGAGAAGCTAGAAATAGGCGATGTGTTGATAAATTAAAAGTAAGAAATATAATCAAATACACTAATGAGTGTATTTGATTATATTTCCAGCAAAATGAGCATTAGTAAGGCAGTGAAAGAAACAGCTATGGCTACTGAGTATTCAGAAACAGTAGTGTATAGAATAAGAAACAAACAAAAGATAGGACCGCTCAGAATGCCATAAAAAAAAGAGAGCAAAATGGGCAGGAGAGGAAAAAAAATGCTAGGTTAACAAAATATGATGAAATAGAGCAAAGTTGGGGTGTAGCATTGTTCTCTCTTTGTTTGAAAATATTCCACCTACATTGAATATAATTTTGGTGAGGATGATACCTTACCAAATTTCTCAAGGGCCACTTTGAATTAATTCCTACAAGATTTGGGATTTGAATATGAAAGAAGGAGCAACAATGCATACTAATAGAAAGGGACGATATCAGATAAATCTAAATGACATCAAAAAGTTTAGGGCCAAGGGGAAATCAGTTGTTCATACAGAAGAATCATGGGTAAATGTTGGTCATACAGTGACCAAAGGGTGGAGAGATACCAAAGTTAAAAGTGCTCATCAAGCAGCAATTGAGGGCCCAAGTGAACTTTTGTCTGTTACTTCTTGGAGGAAAAATGACATCATTGGTTAACTTGCTTGGAAAGAAATCTTGTTTGAATATGATATGGTTAAATGAATATTTTTTGTTTTTCAACAGAGTTATGCAAATGCATTGTTGCTGAAATGGCAATAGGGTGACAAGTTCTTTGCTTGCCAGTCTATCATTGTGAACTAAATCCTATTGAATGGTATGATCACAAGTGAAAAACTGCATTAAAATGAAAAAGGTGTCAGGTGTCAGCTTCCAGAAATGAAGTGATTAATTTCAGAGGCATATTAACATATTAGGATGCAAAATTCAGCGAATTATGTGAACAAAATATAAATGACTGAAAGTGAAATGTGGATAGTTGACAAAATCCAAGACTATATAGTGTTTTTAATGTTTCATCACCATCATCAACAGTCCCTTCAGAATAACCACCTCCTGATTTGCCAGAACCTACTTCATCCAGGCCAATGGAAATGAAATGGAAGGAATCGTACCATTACCAGAGGACAAAGACAAGACTTAAAGGCAGCCAACAAAAATTTAAAGCTTTTAGCATCTTATATCATCATATTTGGTTGATAATATATTTTTCTATACTTATAAAATCTGATTTCAAAGTACTACTTTAAAATATAAAAGAGAGAGATAAAATTCATGTAAATTTATATGTGTTACAACAGCCTTGTTGGTCCTGGTGGTGAAGTGGCAACCATACTTACCTGCTAAACACAAGATTGCGGATTCGATCCCGGCCAGAACTGGTGAATTTTTTCAGGCTTAAAAATTTTAAGTATGGCTTCCTTCAGAGGGGAAGTAAAGCCGTGGGTACCGTGTCATACATTTACGGCACGATAAAGAACCTAAGTATGAAAAAAGAGGCCTCTGAGCAAAATTTGTAGGCCATTTCAAGCCCTGAATTGAATGGAATGCCGATAACCTGAGATGTTAAAGAGCATCTGCAAATAAACCAAATCAACAATAGCCTTAAATAGCAATGCAGATATATCACTGTGTGGTGATGTATTATTCACAAGATGATATTAAATTAGCAGACTGATTGCAGCTGAATGCTTTAGTTGCGAGCATATGTACAGTACATATGACAACAGTGCACTTTATTTAACTTGTATTGTCTAAGGTTGAGATGAGCTATAGTAACTTTTTTTTTCCCAGTGTAAGGTTTGATACTTTTCAGACAGATGTCATATCTTGAAGTACTATATAATAAATGTGTTAAGCACAGCTGCCTTGGTTTACAGAGCAATTCTATATACTTGTCATTAAAAGAATAATTTTCAATTAGTAGTTAAGCAAGCTGTTACATTAGCTCCATTATCACAGAAATAAAACACAAACTTAACCAATATAATAAAAACACATATCATTTTTAGAGTTTTAAACAATGCTGGAATGTGTCTCTCACAGAAGTAAGTACAGTGTTGACAAATTAATGTTGTTTAGTGCAACTAGTAGTGTAGGTCTGTGTTATTATTACTCTGTCTAATGATTGCAAGAAATGGACTAGGTAGAGGTAGCAAGCCCAAGTGAAAATGTATAGATTGTTATCATGGCAGATTAAAAAATAATTTCTTAGGCATTTGATACCTCTATTCAAAATATAATTCTGAAATGATCTGCAGGCTCAGTTGCACTCACTGAACTTGTCTCTTCTGATGCTCATTTTAGTCTTCATTATTTACACTGTTCCATTATATCCACAACACTGTTCATACTGGACGAAGCTAATCAGATTTTCAACAATATTTATAGTACGAATTTTAGATTTCACTGGCAAAACTATATACATATGCTGCATTTGTTATTTAATACATCAATAAAACTGCCAACAATGTGAGTCTCTACAGGCTCTACCAAAAATTAGAAAAACCATTTCTTTCATTGTGCTTAATGACATATACATTATTTGACATTAACTTTCAAAGATAAATTATATAAAAATTAATGTTAGTCATTAGATTTTACAGATTAAAAAGTCAATAAATATTTTATAATAAATAAAACAGCAATTGTTTTCCAAGAAAGCTCACTTAATGTAAAGCTGGCAGCTTTAATGCATTTTATGGAACTTGTTTAAAATGTAAAGTGGTTAGGACATCCTGCTGCAACAACCACTGTCCCCTATGACTGTTGTCCTTCCATTTATAGCTGGAGAACTGCTATCATACCTTGGTAGTTCTTTGCTTCTTGCTTGCTAAAATAAAGTAACATAAATTAAAAACTACTCTTAAATATTATTATGATAATATTACACATTATTCATATGATAAGAAATGCAAGAAACTGGAAACCTATTGCAAGAAAACTTGAACACTTTTGAAGACAAGTGTTATTTCTTCTGTGATTCCCAAAAAATTTAACAAGATTTGTTAAACACTTCTGTAGTTCTTGTGTTTATCAGTGTAAGGTCATGGAAAGATGCATTTCATTTTTGTTTCTCTTAAGTTGAACTCAATAATTATATTACATTTACTTGTGTATCAAACCTTACTCAACATTTTCAGAGTAAAGAAAATAAAAATTAAAAATCTGTATATTAATCCCCCAATTCTGACAAACCTTATAACAGTATTTTATGAGACTGCCACATTAAGACAATGCAAAACAACAATTGCATCTAGGTATATCAGCTAGTGTTTGGCAGCATCACTATCAATGAGAATAACAGGGTGTCTAGCCATCGTTTCAGTAAGCAACTGAAGATGGGGGAGATTCTCCCAAAATGCGTTTTATCGTTATGTAAGTAAATGGAGTTTAGTGTAAAAAATTAATACCTAAGTTTAGGATATATTACCACTCCATTGTCAACAGTTTCATAAGTATAATATCAATTACATTGTTCACTTCTTTCCCAGAAGCTCATGAGGCAATGCAACTCATGAAATGGTCAAGTGCCAGGAGTGGCTCTTTGCTTGCTTTTTGCTGGGTTTTACAAAATTATGAGGAACACTTAGCATTTATTAGCTTTTGTTAGTTTTTATTTCTTATAAGTGGCTATTGTTGTTACATTTGTAATTTAGAATTACTGTTGGAATATTTTAAAATGGTGAGCCTGTAGGTGTTTAAACATGGTTAAAAAGGGGTAAACCTTATTAAACTTGATGAGGGTAAATGCTGTGTCTTTGTTTTAGAACGGACTGCTGCTCGGTTGTAATTCAACATTTATTATTAGAAGTTTTCTACAATTAATGAAGTGATGTTACCAATCTGATTAAAAAGAGGTAACTCTAGCTGCTTCTATTAATTCTGATGTTAGTAAATATTTTGCCACTGTTTAGTACTGATTATTAAACTTTCTGTTTTGCTGCTTTCTTACAATTCAAGATTTATCATTAGAAGCCTTTTTGTAATTTGTGGTATAATATTACTTTGAAGTATTTTTAGCAATCTGGTTTTGATATTAAAATGTTACATTATTCACAGACTCTGGGGGCCCCTTCCTAGTATAGGTTCACACTCAACACTTCCTTTAAGGTATTACACCAAATTAATAAGATTAAATTCTTTAAATGTTGTAATGACATTTTATGGGATTGGATTTGAACATTGCTTTTAAGTTTTGAGAATATCAACCTGAGTGTTTACAAGCTTGAATTTATTGCCTTTATGCTTTTATAGTAGCTTAATGAGAGGGCACTACTGGACAACTAATGATTTGAAAAGTTGCAGTTTCACCCTTAGGACCTGCCTGCATGGTATTCCTCAATGCACCTTGACCTTCCAATGGATGATGGCACTACTACGTACATTGAACTAAATCATAAGTGACATGTACAGCATTCCATTTACATTATAGCATCCCTTTCTGGGTTTCAATCCAACTACTACTACTTGCATACCATTCTCAATTGCCGATAGATCAATAAAAACTCAGACTTCTTCAGTCTGCAGCTGGCATTGCAGATTTTTTTTGATTGATTTTATTTATGGGTGCTCTTTAACAGCTCAGGTCCCATTCAAATCAGGGCGTGAAACAGCTGATAAATTTTGCTCAGAGGCCTCTCTTTCAGGCTTGAGGTTCTTTCTCCTGCCATAAATGTACGACACGGGACCCATGGCTTTACTTCCCTTCTGAAGGAAGCCATACTTAGGATTTTTACGCCCAAAAAGATCCATTGGTCCTGACCGGGTTCGAACCTGCGATCTTGGGGCATTGTAGATGGTTAATTGGAATGCATATACCTACCAACCTGGTTTCAGACCAGGCAATAGCACAAGCAGAGCTTGTGATGATATATGCTTAACATATGTGATGATATATGTGGTGCCTGTGATGAATGAAGACTGACACTACTTGTATTGCTTAACATGACTAAAGCTTTTGATTCCGTGGACACAGACTTACTTCTCACTAAACTAAAGGTGTTAAATACGTCTGACAGTGTTGTCCTGTGGTTTGACTCCTACCTTCGCAAATGGCAATTCATGAAGGCAGGAGTTCCCCGAGGCAGCATTCTAGGTGCCTTATTGTTTTCATTATACATCAATGGCATATCTCATGCTATTAGCCACAGTAAATACCACCTCTATGCATACAACTTACAACTTTACATACACTGTCAAACTAACAACATTCATGACACAATAACTAACATTAACCAAGATCTAGACTCGGTTCACATATGGATACGTATTCTGGACCTTGGTCTTAATCCCTTAAAATGGCAGGCTTTGGTCATGGGACACACAGTTGCTAAGTGGCATAGATATAGGCAATATTCCTCCCATTAATATCAATCAAACTGCAATTCGCTTCACTGATTCAGCAAAAAATCTTGGAGTTATTATAGACAGTAATCTCTGATGGGAAAACCTACTGAAATCTGCAGGAAGGCAAGTTCTCTAATGCACACTTTTAAAAGATTAAACATGCTGCTACCCAGAACCTTAAAAAAGATCTTGGTGCAATCCGTGGCAATGCCTCACTTCAACTACTGCAATTTTATGCTCACAGACTTAAACTCCAACTTAATGCAAAAGCTGTAGCATGTTCATAATACGTGCATACATTACATCTGCGACGTGCATATGTTCAATCATATAACACCCTCCCTTGATATGCTGTCTTGGTTCCGCCTGAAAGACTGAAGAAACATTCATTGTCTTACACTACTTTTCAAAATTATCCTTACATCTTCTCCATCTAATTTATCTTCTTGTTTTCAAAATCTGTCTTCCTCTCATAATCTTAATACATGTTCTGAATCCCAGCACGTACTATTATTACCATTGCACAGTACATCACTTTACTCATTATCATTCACCGTAACCACTGCCTGTCTTTGGAATGCATTTCTACTGCCAAACTTTAGGAGCATTTCAAAACAAATTGTTTAATATTAATAGAAATAATTATTTACCCAAGATTCAAATTCCTTTTGTTACAATGCATGTATTTATTTGTTTTACCTGCTGTAGAATTATTCATTCTATTATTTTCATATGATCATTATTATTAGATTGGTAGAGGAGAAGAGAAGTCCTAATGGCCTTAACTCTGCCAGAATAAATAGATAGATAAATAAACAAATAAATAAATAAATGCTATTTTTTAATCTCTGGTAGATTTAGAAGACCTGCTCTCCCAGCTCCCAACACCAGTTTTCCTGTATGGTGATTTTAATGCATATTACCCTCTTTGTGGCTTTACAAGAAAGTGCCTTTAGAGGCACTCTTGATTGCAGATATCTTGAACCACTTAACTCATTTCTGTTCAACATTAGTGAGCCTTTATTTCTGTCTGATCTCTTCAACATTATCAATACTCATCAATCTCTGAATATCTTCTATTTATATAGATACACTGACATGGAATGTCCACGTCAATGTATCTATACCAGCATTTAAAATAAGTGTGGAAAGGCGGAAACTATATGAGTTTCTAATTTGCTCATATATAAATCTGCCAGAAAAGGGGGCAAAGGATTCCCCATTTGCCAGTCTTGTTTGCTGTTTATAGAATTCACCTCTAAAACTAAAATAAGACTGGTCAATACAAATATTAGTAAGGTGGATGTATTCCTTCCTATGTGTTTCTTTAACTCCTATCTCCTTTAACCACTCATTCAACAACAATAAAAGCTTGTCAGTTCCTATGCTTGAAAATAGAGACACTACACCAAAAGATACTAAAATATCAGATGGTAAAACTTTAAATTCTTTAATTTTTTCTATAAACTGAGGCGAGTTCTTTATGCTCCTACTTCAAAATTTGGTAGAAATGTAAATCTGCCTATAAGCCATTTTGCTAGAAAAAATGTAGGTGTATTTATATTAATGATGGGTCTCATGCCCATCCCAAATTTATGTATTTTTGGCAATATTAGGGTTGTTTTGTTTTAAAATATTTTAACTATGTCTGGTATGATTGTGCAATTCTATATAGCTTCATTCACTGTTTAAACAGATTAAACCTTAATCTGTTTTCCATAATCTCCAGAATGTTTCAATTTATACAATTTCACTTCTGCGAAGTCCTGGTGCCAAGTGGTAAGTAATTGCTCTAATTTTTAACATTGTTCTACAGTCAGCAGTTTTATTCAATGATGCAACCAACAGTTGTTGGAAACTGTGTACAAGTGACGCTTGAGCATTTTAATACCAGGCGTGTTATTGTTGTTTTCTCTGACAACCCTCTTGTGGACACATGTCTAAGTAAAGCGAGAAACTTCCCTTGAGGTAGGATTATGAAATATTTAGCATAAAAATGGTCGATATTTGAATTTACTTAAATATGTCGTATTTATTAGATATTGTAGCAGACTTTTATTATGTTGTTGCTAATCAGTATATATTGTGGGCTGTGACCTAAGAACAAGCAGCAAAAGTGAACTCAGAATTGTTTTCCTCCCTGTAGAGTTTTTTGAATAGTGTTTAACTTTCTTTTTTGAAGTTGACTGAAAATTATTTTAACCAGTTGCTGAAAATTTAGTAATTGATTTCGTGTTTAACTTGTATCACTCAACACTGAAAATAATAATACTTTCACATATAACTTACTTCTTCTTAGCTTCCATTGAACTGCATGTTGCAAGTTATCCCTAAATACTACTACATTTCAAAAGAGCAGAAACTAGTGCTAGCACCCTCTGACAGCCTATCAATATCATACATTGATTGGTCAATGGAGAGTATGAACGCAGAGATTATAACTGTATTAGGTTTAACCGTTTGAACATAGATGACAACCTTGAGAAATGACAACTTCTGATGCTTTACAATGCTTTTGGGGCATTCCTTATAATATGGGACATAACATTTATGCATGAAATGTGAGACTCCTGTATAATATGGTACAGGTGACAACCTTATCACATACTGGCATTCACTTGTATACTGAGTGCTCTAGAAAGTGAGTACATATAGTATTACAATTGGTATTTGAGAAATAAAAGAGTTAGTAGTTCGTAGAAAATGTAGCTAGCTGATAAAATAATGGTATAGGACAGTAATTGAAATATTTCAATTTAGTTCTCTGGGTTGGGTCAGAGCATGGTCCCCTGGAATTCCAGTAGGTTACTGCTGATGAATCGGGGACCAGGATCTGATGCAATCTAGATGGAAATTTTGTATTTTATTTAATTATTTAGAATTTAGATCACGGATTAATATAAAATCACTAATGTATTAAAATTTCTTTAATTGCAAGCAGGTACATCTAAAAAGGCATGGGCCAGATAGGTGGAGACCTCTTGTAGTTTTATTTTTATTAGCACTTTCAATAAAATTTTAAATTTCAATGTAGTAAATAAGTGTTATATTAGGCCAGCGAGGGTTGAACTCTAAAAACCATTTAGTGATACAGGAGTCCTGTTGTAAATCATCTCCTAAGTCTTCTCTGGAACTCAAATCATAGTAATTTTATATAGTGGGGTTCTGTTTCTCTCACACACCAACACCAACTAAAAAGATGAACTTGTAATTATCATGTCAGCAATAAAGGAATGTTATAAGGAATGCAAAATATTAGTATGGTAGCACAAAAAGAAATAGTAACTAAGATACAGGCAACATGCATTGCAGACAAATTTTACTACCCTCCTGTAAACATTGCTTTACGTGATGCAACAGTATCATCAACTTCACATGAATGAACCACTACTTTACTATTCTTACTTCACCATACTTATTACTACTATTGTGTTTGCTTTGAATAAATACTCTTAAGGTGGCTCCCTATTTTTGATTAACATTTAGCATTAAAGCTATTTCCAAATATTGTCTAATGCATTTTTGTGTGTCTATCATGAAGTAGGCAACTTTTTCTTACCTCCATTAATTCTGCTGCTATTTCCATAAATAGACGTTCCACATTTTCGGCTTCTTTTGCAGATGTTTCTAAATAATACATACTATGCCTTTGAGCAAAATCCTCTCCAACAGGTGTTGGAATTTCACGATCTTCACGGTCAATCTTGTTACCTAAAAGAATAAAAATATAATAAAAGAACTATATAATTACAGTGGTGCAAATATTACATTTCACGCCCTACTTACCCACTAACACTCTTAGAACTTTGCTACTAGCATATTCTTCTATTTCTCTTAGCCAGTCAGGGAGGCAGTCAAATGTTGGCTGACAGCTGATGTCATACACCAATATAAGTGCATGGGCTGAACGATAGTAGCTCTGAGTAATGGACCGAAATCTTTCCTGCCCAGCAGTATCCCATATCTGAAGCTGTTGAGAAACAACTACATTTAATCTGAACTAAATATAACAAACATGCATATTATATCTCATGTGTAACAATATAAGTGCATGGGCTGAACTATAGTAACTCTGAGTAATGGACCGAAATCTTTCCTGCCCAGCAGTATCCCCTATCTGAAGCTATTGAGAAACAAGTGCATTTAATCTGAATTAAAAATAACAAACATGCAACAATGACAACAAACTTTCTAGTATTTTTTTTACTGAGCAAAGTGGTTATATAAGTCACAACAACAAATTAATTATTACATTTATATTATATAATTACACCAATATTATTTCCTTTCAAAGAAAAAGAAAGCAAAGTGAGCCTCCAAATGAAAGACTACCCTATAATTATATTGCATCCCTATTTTGTAGATCACATGAGTTTAACATAGTGGCATTATTTTAAAATTTAAGTAAGCATGCCTTCAGGCCATGCATTTAATATATTACTTACTGATAGATATATATTATCGCTTGCTATGTTTCAAACCACTCGTGTTCTTCAAAGGTTCAAAACATAGCGAACAATAATCTGTGAATATTTAAGTGTTTTATTCTTTTTCTGCCTCTTTAGTTGTATATGTATATAATGGTGGCTTTTTTGATAGTTTACTAAAAGTAAAACTTATATTCCTTTCCAAAGACTTCAGTTTCAGCACACTTGTTCTGCATATAGGTATATTTCCATCAACAGATATTTTTATGAAGATAGAGAGCTCTAAATAGGGGTTACATTACTGATTAAACTATAAGTGATTTGATTGATGTCTGGTTTCCATTTTATTTGTTTTATTTATGGACACTCTATTACATCTCAGGTCATCAGCGTTCCATTCAATTCAGGGCATGAAACGGCCGACAAATTTTGCTCAGAGGCCTCTTCTTTCAGGCTTGAGGTTTTTTCGTGCTGTAAATGTACGACATGAGACCCACAGCTTTACTTCCCTTCCGAAGGAAGCCATACTTAGGATTTGTATGCCCAAAAAAATCAATCGATACTGGCCAGGTTTGAACCTGCGACCTTGGGTTTAGAAGACAAATATGGTTACCACTACACCATCAGGACCGACTGGTTTCCATTTTATATGCATTCATAAAACTGTAACTTGAAAACTGTATTCATAAAATTTATAACATTATAAAGTGCTGGCCCTTAACAGGTATGATTCAATTTGTTATTTTCAATGTCACTGTCTTCATTTAAACAGATAGTTTGCTCTAATTATCAGTATGGTAAATTTACATTTTTGGGATTTATCATTGTGTTTTCTGCCAATAATAAAACAAGAGACTTAAGACATAGAATAGAATCCTATAGTTGCAATATAAAATAATAACAATGCATGCTGGAAATCACTTTCATGGATTATTTGTACAATATATTTTATTCTGCCCTCTAAAATTCAACCTCACATCCTCATCATAGGGTTAAGACAATGAGACATAGAGTATATCTCTTTGGAGTGTATTTTTTTTAATTGTTTAATGCCTGTTTTAACTACAGCGGCATCACAGGTGGTGGACAATGATGATACATGAGATGAAATGATAAACTGGGAAAGGATTTTTTTTAAAAGAAGAAAGCATTCCAGCCAAAGTTTACAGTACCACACTGACATTTGCCATTTATGAGAAATGAGAAACATCGAAAATTTCATGACCAGATGAAATTGCTTTTAAAATTATTTAAAATCAGTTATTAATTCATCTTTAACTCCAGTCATTTCAGAAGCTATTCGACAATTTTCAAAAAACCTTTGAGTAGTGTTACTATCATTCATGGTTTCCAGCCTTCTGAATGTGAACTGCAAGACCTAATCTGGTTCTAAATTAGTCTTGCAATATTTTGTTCTTCCTTTCCAATAAATCTCAACTTTCATCTTTCACACTCACTTTCCACATTTTAAAATCTATATGGCATGAAAAATGGAGACTTTCAAAAAATAGTATGTGGGCATGAAGAACTGAAAATCCAAACTCAAGCTGTTTACTTACTGGTTTCAAAACACCCCTAATATGTTGTATCAATATTAACAAGTCTTTCAGTATATGATATCGATGGGCTGTTGTATCATTTCTTGTGTATTGTTCATTTCTGAAATTTTTGCTCCACAAATATAACATTTCATGCTTCAAAACTGTGCTAAGCATTGCATATTTTTTTCATCTATCATTGACAGTAACTTTGCACAACTGAGGATTAGTTGACTACTAAGATTTTTGAGATAAATGGAATTAATGAAATCATGGAACAAATGAGTTAAGCTCATGATGCTTATGGATATTTGGTTTCTATCTTTTCAGGATTAAGAAAATTCCAGAAAGAAAGCTTATCCATGTTCCTACTGAGGACTGCATCTATAGCAGACAAAATGTTAGCATCTGAGCTAAGGAAGAGAATAGTTCTTAACTACTTTACCAAGTAAACTACTTAATATTGCTAAAGTACAACTTTCTGGGCTGTTATGCAAACCAAAACATAACAATTCAGAAAGTTGTGGTTTTAGCAATATTAATACTGGCTATTAAAGCCTTAAAAGCACAAAACTATTTAAATCTGCAACCTGGGGTTAATTGTAATGGGGTACAAAGGAATGTAACTCCGAAAATCAGGGAAGCAGGGAATTAAAAAGTTTATTAATAGTGGTAAGTTTATGTGAACTGAGAACGTGGGAAGGAAAATTGATTACTTTGATTTTAATATGTTTACTTGTTTGTTTGTGTATAAGGTCCAAAGAAATAAGCAACCCTCAAGGATAGATATTTAGCTGAATGTAAATTCTATCTAATCTGTCGTCTAACATACTCTTATGCTTCACTTACTTTTAAATACATTGGGACCGATTTCGAAGAGACATCCTCTCCATCTTCAATCAACTTGACGACTAGTAGGAGAAACTAACATCTATGAGGACCTGTGGCTCTGCCCTGATGGTGTTTTTTTATAAACTGGAAATTGCAGAATGTGATACAAATACAAATTTCCTGTTTATAAAAAAACACCACCAGGGCGAAGCCACATGTCCTCATACATGTTAGTTTCTCCTACCGGTCGTCAAGTTGGTTGAAGATGGAGAGGATGTCTCTTCGAAATGTATTTACAAGTAAGTAAAGCATAAGAGCGTGTTAGATGACAGATTACATGGAATTTACATTTAACAAGCTTCACTATGCGAGTTCCAACAGAATTTTTTAAAAATTTCTTTTTTTCCAAAGTTCTTAAATGAATTAGTTGGATGTATTTAACTGAAAAACAAGGAAAGTTCATAATTGCATGAAATGTAATTTAATACTGTATTGAATGTACAAATTATTTATAGTACTGTGTTCTTTGTTTGAATCGGAGCCAGGTCCCCTGGATAGTAGGTAGCTGCTAACGAACCAGGTACTGGGGGGCTGAGCCAATCAAATTGGAATAAATTGGAGTTAATGCCTTCTGGAATTGCCAACGGCACTGATCGTATTAGTTATATTTAAAATTAATGGTTTTTTCCCCCCTTTATTTGTATTCATTTTGTTAAAAAGTTTTGTATGTTGATGTATGAAAAATAAAATTCAAATTCATCCATTCAAAGAAAAATTTATCCAAAATTAAATAAATATACATGACAAGAATACTAGACAAAAAGCAAATCTACATAAACCAGTTTCAACTTTTTCCTGCCATCAAAATGGAGTTTATTAGGAATGCATTTTAAAACAAAATGCCCTTCTTCCTAGCCTAAAAGTCTAAATAAACATGATATATCCTTCAAATCTGCTCTTTAAAAATACCTATTTTTCTGTAAAGGAATATATGACTGACAATACATCAAAACGATTCAAAAACTTTGTAATAATTTTATTTCAATGTTTATGTAAATATATATGTAGTAAAACTTATATGAATATTTGAAACCAGCTTCTCTGGTTTTTGTTATTTTGGCAGAATTCTAGAACTTACTTTATTTTTACTTTTTATCATAAACATTTATATATTTATGCTGTATTTTATATAAATGTCGAAGCATGTGTACTATTGTAACCTTGTAAATGACAGATTATATGTTCATAAGTCTTTATGACTGTTTCACGAGCTCACAGAATGCTCTAGGTACTGAACTGAATTTGTGAATTAACTATGTTGCAAATATGTGTGCAGAAATAAAACAATGAAGAGTTGTATTTAAAGCTCCCTTACATAACAAATTTACTTTGCTATGTTCCATAGATAACTTAAAGCACAACCTCCAGATGAAATGTTTCTTTGTATATTGTGTTCTCTGTATAAATATGTTCTAGCATAAGTTTTATTTGGCATCGCCCATTGTGTCGTGAGTGACCTACATCAGAACTGTAGCTTTAAATAATAGAATATTTTGTTTTGTTTATTGTTGGTTAAACTGATGTAAAAATAGTCAGACATTAAGATTTTACATGACACCAAAATAGGATGACCTTCCTTCACCACTTAACTGCAGGTATGTGCAAGGTACAGAAACTTAGTTGCCAATTCTTGAAGCCATTGTCCTAGGCAGGCATTCTTCAAACTGTATCACGTGAAGCCCATATATATGCTATAAGTCTGGTAATGCTGGGACATATTATATTTCTGCTAAGCAATTTAACAGTTGGAGAATGGATAGGTTTACCAGCTCCAAGAAAAGAGGTTATCATGTTTTGGAGTCAATGTATATCTCTGTAGAGAGAAACAAAACTTTTTCTAAATTATCAATAAAATATCTTATTGAGGATCTATATAGTTAATGTAATAAAAACATTGTTGTTCACCTTGAACTGAGCATTCAAACTCTATTTATATACAGCATGAGCTGACACTTATAATATTACATTTGTAAGCCATTTTTGAAAAAACACACCTCAACAATGCATAATACACCTACAGAAACTAAAAAACACAAAAACTTACTGAAACTTATTCACAGATTTTAGTTCTGTTTCCGTCATATGATGTTAACATATCATTCTAACATTACACTGATCAGATATACATATTTCTACTTTATTTTTATATTCTTAGACTTTTTATATTCTGATGAAACCACCCAAATGCAAAATTGTATTCTGAACAGGTGAGAAATTTGTAGTTGTTTCTTTACTCTTTTTCTTAAATGAGCTTTTAAATGCAGAATACTCATTCTCACTTCCTCCTAAAAATATTCCTAACACAAGGACAGAAACAGGCCTACCGTGTTAGGACACAAAGTCTTCAGCAATAACACTTGCAAGAATTCTTGTGTCTCTTGAATACAGTCCATGCCTTATGATCTCAACTTGAGCTTAAAACAGGTAAAACATTTGTGCTATTAAATGAAATATTGGTAATTACTTATAAGAGCTACTTCACTTACATTCAAATTCCTTTTAATTAGTGATGGCTGTAGTATGTTTACTAATACCTGGTTTTCTACACTTGTTTACACGTCAGCCATAACTGATTCAGGATATTGTCATTGGAGCTGGAATTAACACTAATACCTACCCATTCGTTATTTCCTGAACAGTGATTGGTAATAGTAATTTTTATTCCTAGTGTTCTAGCTGTTTTCTTTGTTTGTCATTTAGCAGCAAATTCCTTTGGAGCAAAGGTATATGCATTTTGTTTAGGTGTGAGCCGTGGTACCTTATAAACATAAACTTGACTATGAAGATATTTGAATTTATTTCTTGTAATTTCCAATTTACATGCACATATACATACAAATATTATTCTTTTACAAATTCTCATACCTTCTTTGAAACAATATCAAAACCTAATATTTTATATCAAATTTCTCCTGCTAATACAACTTTAAAATTCATTTAATTTTAATTATTTTATCTAAATAACTATTGGGCCCTCATCTTCTGTTTATCAGCGTTTTCCCACTGGAATATGCAGAGGACTTAGACTTAACAAAGCAAAATAACTTAGATCTACAATCAATTTCTTACCCCCTTCTGATCTCTGCAATTTTCCTATACCTCATCTTGGTTCATCCATATCTTAAGGTTACATGTATGAACTGTGAAGATACATTACAGTATTTTTATTTGTAATGATGTATGGATTATCCAATCTGCAGTGAATAAGGAAACTCTAGCCTTTATTATGATGTGTATTATTCAAAACATAAAAAAAAAAACTTTGGTATAAGGAATCTGTTTTGTTGTTTCATTTTTAGCCTTGTTGCCACCTCAACTACAGGAAGAATTGCAGATTTTTTCCCCAACTGCTATAGACTGGTATTCCATTTTGATCGTTTATTCAACATGCATGCAGCATGACAAAAGTGCAGATGGATGTAAATAGTCAATATTGTTGAAGTAACATTTTGTTGACGAAAATTGGAAGGTCATACAATTTATGGGCAGTAAAATTTCAGAAAGGTTGATAATGGAAATCATCAAACAGCTTTTAGTTAGTTAGTTCTCGGAGCATTCAGTGAGTTCGTGGAGCAGCCACAGAGACCTACAACCACTGAACTTGTCATATAAAATTACCACAGTAGTTTTCAATCTGTATTTACAAAAATTTGTTTGCATCTACATAAATAATTACAATAAAAATAAAAAGAATGCTTAGAACAACTCAATCAACACCAAAAACAGACAAATCAATCATACAATTTTTATTAATACATATTTACATATACATTGATATGTTGTGCAGTATAATATTGTCGCTCATATATAAACAGACAAATCAATCATACAATTTTTATTAATACATATTTACATATACACTGATATGTTGTGCAGTATAATATTGTCGCTCATATATTCCTTTACAGAATAATGGGCCTTTTTACATAGGTATTTTCTAAGAGCAGATTTAAAGGAATTGTCATTGTTTATTAAGGCTTTTAGACTAGAGGGAAGAGCATTGTACACTAAAATGCACTCATAATAAATGCCTTTTTGATGGCATGAAAGTGCTGAAGTTGGGTGATGTAGATTTGCTTTTTGTCTAGTATTCTTGTCATGTATATTTTGATTTTGAACAAATTTTTGTTTATTTCTTATATAAAAGTTCATGAGGGATAAAATATATTCCAAAGGAAGAGTTAAAATTTCAAATTTCCTAAAGAGGTTTCTGTATGAATGTCTGCTATGTGTACCAGTAATTATTCGCATGACTTTTTTCTGTAATAGGAAGACACGTTCACTCTTAACTGAATTTCCCCAAAATATTAGGCCGTACTTCATTATTGAGTTGAAATAAGCATAATAAACTAGTTTTAAAGTCTTAATTGATTCCAACATTACTAATGTACGTATTGCATAGCATGCACTGCTTAGTTTAGGTGTAATAAGATCAATGTGATCTTTCCAATTCAGATGGTTATCAATTATTAAACCAAGGAATTTAATATTTTGGTTTGTGAAAGTACCTGCTATAATATCCTATCTGTGATTGTGGATCTGGAGATCTGTGAGTAATGAATTTCATAACATCTGTTTTATCTAGATTTAGAGACAATTTGTTTGCTTTGAACCATACACACAATGAACTAAGAACCAAATTTAATTTAATGGCACAATCATTAAGGCTCTTTCCATTTATCAATATGCTTGTGTCATCTGCAAATAGAACAGCATTTCCTACATCTTGGATAGATAAGGTGAGGTCATTTATATATATTAGAAAAACAAGAGGACCCAGAACAGATCCTTGAGGCACTCCATGATTAATCATTCCCCACTCCGATGCATTGTTTTTATTATTGAAGGGATAATTGATCACTACTTTTTGTTTCCTTTTGTCAAGGTAGGATATAAACCATTTTAAATATTGGTTTTTTATTCCATAGAAAGCTAATTTATCTATCAGAATTTCATGATTGACACAGTCAAAAGCCTTAGCTAAGTCACAAAATATTCCTCCTACATGATCTCATCATAGGCAGAAGAGTTTTTTGATTTTAGTTTCCTAATGATATTACTAATTTCTAGTGGGGTAGTGATACCTGGTTTGAATTCATTATTATGATGGGGAGTTGATGCTTGTAATATTTTTAAAGCATCTCTTTTATCATTTTGTTACATTAAGAAAGTAATCATTAAACTCATTTGCTGTATGTGGAGGGTGTTGTATCTCTTGATTGTTAATATTTAAGATTATTGCATCGTCTTGTTGCAGATTTTTGCCTGTTTCTTGTTTTATTATATTCCAAGTAGTTTTTATTTTGTTTTTTGACTGATTGATAAGCGTTTGGTAATGGAGGCTTTTCACTGCTTTTATGACTTTCCTAAGAATCTTACAATACTTTCTAAAATGTATTTTTAATTTAGGGTCTTTACTGAACTTTTGCTCATTATATAATTGTCTTTTATGTTGACAAGATTTTTTAATTCCTTGGGTTAACCATTCCCTGCTCATATTATAGCTTCTTTTTTTAATTTTTAGTGGGAAATATGCTTCAAAATGCAATTTAAAAATATGTAAAAAATTGTTGAATTTACTATTAACATCATTTGCATTGTAAACATTATTCCACGATTCTTGTCGAAGTGTCTTCGAAATTTAATTGAGGTTAGCATCATTAATATCTCTATATTTTATATATATCTATAACATTCTTTGAGTTTTATTGTAGAATTTTTTTTTTCATTATTACTTGAGCATCATGGTCAGAGAGACCATTGATCAATGAAGACACAGAATATAATGACAGTTTGTCTAAATTTACAAATATATTATCTATTGCTGTGCTAGAGTTTTTATCAATCCCGGTGGGAAAGTTAATTGTATGAACCATATTATATGCAGTTAGAAGGGAATTCAGTCGATTCATTCTTACACTTGGCATTAAGTATTCAATATTTATGTCTCCACATATAATTATTTCATGTTTATGCTTAAATAAAATGTTTAAGGTATGTTCAAGCTTCATCAAGAAAGTTTCAAAGTTTCCTAACGGCGAGCGATAAATAGCAATTATAATTATTTTTGTATTGTTGCTATCCAACTGGATTGTGCATAATTAAATGTTCTGTTCTGAATTAAATTTTGATACATTTAGTTCAGATATCTTGCAGAAACATTAACATTTTTAAAAAAAACCAGGTCGACCAGGAACTGATGATAGGAGCGATGGCTCCCGAAACTAGTCTTCCATTTTATTGAATTTTAGTGGTGTGTATGTTACAATTTCGACTCCATTTTTTAAAAATGTTAATATTTGACACCACTGTTACAAAAGTTCACTATATTTTATACAATTGCAGAAACATGTTTCAGGAGGTTTTGCTAGAAAAATAAACAGTAATGATAAGCATATATTTTGATTGTTGGAAGAGGTATAGAATCTTGAACTTATTCTGAACATTTACCTGTTAATAACTGGATTTTGTTGAGTGGCAATGAGAGGAGATAGAGTAAAAATATTCCAGAATATGGAAAGAGGAAAATTTACCTAGTGGAGTATTACTTCAAGTGCAATCTGTAAAGTGGAAGAAAATGTACATCTTATCCAAAGCTGTAGCATTGCTCGATCCTCTGGAATAATGAATTAAGTTATGGAATTTCTTGTATTTTGTGATGCCTTAAAGACGGGTTTGTGGTTATGTTAGGCTAGGTCTCGGTTTTTCTTTATATAATTAGTGTACAAAATATTGTGATTTTAATTCTATCTCATAAATATATTTAAGTGTTGATTTAAAACTTTTTTTTAAAGCAAATTCCCTGTTGTAAATGTACTGCAGATTTTCCCCAATCATCACTTTACATTTTTCACTCAGACAAAAAGCAAATATACATCGCCCAATTTCAGCACTTTCATGCCATCAAAAAGGCATTTATTATGAGTACATTTTAGTATACAATGCTCTTCCCTCTAGCCTAAAAGTCTTAATAAACAATCACAATTCCTTTAAATCTGCTCTTAGAAAATATCTATGTAAAAAGGTCTATTATTCTGTAAAGGAATATATGAGTGACAGTATTATACTGCACAACATATCACTGTATATGTAAATATGTATATAATAAAATTTGTACAATTAAGTAACTTGCCTGTTTTTGTTGTTTGATTGAGTTGTTCTAGGTGTTCTTTTTTATTTTTATTGTAATTATTTATGTAAATGCACACAAATTTTTGAAAATACAGATTGAAAACTACTGTGGTAATTGTATATAACAAGTTCAATTTTCATAGGTCTCTGTGGCTGCTCCACGAACTCACTGAAAGCTCTGAGAACTAACAGGCTTATTACCTCTTTTCTCAATGAACACTGGGGCCTTTCTTAATAGAATATTTAATCAGACCTCTGAAACCTGCAGTAACACATTAAGGTCTAGCACTTAGTTTACAAATATACACATGAAAATTATTCTCTAATGCATCTCCTATTATTTCTAATTAGTTTTTGTTGTATCAGCAACAACTTGTTCCTTGTTCATCTTTGTAGATCTTGCATTTATATATGTAAAAAGCAAAAATGTACAATCAACATAAGACAAATACAATCCTGTGCAATCAACATAGCTTTACAATTATTAAAAACGGTTAGAGTGAGTGAGTGTTGTGAGGTGAGTGTGGGTGAGTGAGCATATGTTTAGTTTTACCACAGTAATTTCAATGCATATTTCAGCTTAACAACTTTTACAAAAATGTTCAGTAGAGAGAGTTTTAATTACACAGACAGAAAGAGAAAAGCAACAGCAAACAAAAGTTTATTATATATATTTTGGCAAGCATTTACTCCAATTACTAATGTCTTTCGAAACGAAATGATGCAAACAGGTCTGGAGTCAGAAATGTCTTAAGTTAATGAAATTCACTTTTTCAACTTAAAAGGAAAACCCCGAAAAAAAACAAACCCTTATCTAGAGAGCCTGCCTGCTAACAGTGAGTCACTGTCGTGGACCTAAAAGATAACCGTTCCCTATTTTAACACTAAAGTATGTTGGCACCACTTTATTTCATTATCATTTCACACTTACGCTGATTTTTTTTAAGCAACGAATATTATCACGAAATGGTCCCCATACACGACACAGCTGTTCTTAAGGTTCTGTTATATAAGGTAGGTTTATTAATGTACTGCACTAGCAGTCATTTTAATTACCAATGGTACTACGTCTGCTTGTTTATGTTTCACTTACCTTTATTTTTTCATTGTCAATTTCCACAGTTTTTATCATGAAGTCTACTCCAATTGTTGCTCCTTGCCCAGGAGGAAAAAGACCCTAAAGTAAAAACAGTTCAAACATTATTTTAAGTCACTGCATTTTCATACAGTTTTACATTACTGCATTAACACTGTTATGACAGACGTACCTGCGTGAATCGTCTAACTAAACATGTTTTACCGACGCCAGCATTCCCCACCAAAACAACTTTAAATAAAAACTTATAATCTTCCATTTGCGATGTATGAGGTCAACGTTCAATATTAAATGGCAACAGTTTTATATAAGTAAGAATAGTAACACACAAAACATATTACTACCTGAAGCGAGAACTATCATTCCGTTTAATTTGATATTTTACCTTGACAATTGAGCCTTATGTGAAATTACGTTTGAATTGGAAATAGGTTTGTGGTAAAAATACACGATAAATTCACGAATTAATGTTTTGTACGAAATTTTCTTTTAAAACAGAAGCTTAATTCATTTTGTGTACATTTCCCTTCCCAGCAGACAACTTTCTTGCATTTAACTGACGTCTATCGGAACAAAACATAATCCACTCGATTGCGCACACAGATTGCGCATGTAAAACATCATACAACATTTATTTCCATTGGATGTGCATCTATTCCGGTGCCCTCTTCTGACCAATTGCATTATGTATTATATCGCACACTGGACGAAGGACAAGGTAGGAAGCCATTTTGAGGAATTCGCTGAAATGGAAAGTGGAACATAGGAACGTAGTATGCACAGTTGAAATGCCAAAATTTGAACCTTTGTTGTGAATTGTAGTTAACAATCTAAAGTTCGTATAATTTTAAAAGAATCAAGGTAAAGTACTAATAACACTGGTAATATTATGAGAAAGAAATAACCCAGTTTACGATTGTACATGGTGTTTTGCATTAAACCCAGTTAGATTTGGGTATTCATAGCGGTAATTGTGCAATATGGTTTACTCTGTTCACAGTGAAGACGTGATGATCTAAGCGGTAACAATAACTTCTAAGACAAAAGTGCTAGGAATGTCGAAGATGTCGAAGGAAGTGGCGGAAGATTATGCATCGTCGTTATCAGATCTCACCGTGAACAGCAAACCCCTCATCAACATGCTAACTATGCTGGCTGAGGAAAATATTGAGCATGCACCAGAAATCGTGAAAGCAGTGGAAAAGCATCTTCAAAAGGTCAATCTCAAAAGTTTTGTATAATTTTGTCACATACGGAGGTGTGAAACATCTCTAATTACGCAATATGAGTCGTAAATTTCAAGAATTACAACTTTATCGCAAAGATGATGACAGTTGAAACTAATTTTGCAGTCACCAGCTATTTTTTTTATTGTTATTTTGATGAGGGGTCTTTTTTTTTTTTTTTTAAATATAGGGTGGTGCATACTATATGTTGATTGCAAACTTTAGTTTGAGCTTTCTGTAGTAAAGATTCTAATAATGTACATTCCATATTGTATTTTGTAGTCATATTTGTTAAATAATGAAATGAAGTTCATTAAAAATATGTCAAGGACTACTTGTTCTCTATGAAGTAGGCTATAATGATCCTTCCATACATATTAGTTTTCATAACTCATATGATTACATTGATGTTTTAAGCAGTATTCATTGGTTATTTAACCTGTGATGGCAACTATTTCAAGTGCTGAAAATTACTCATTTTTTGTTTCAAGATGATTAATTTAAAGTTACTAAGAGCTGATAAATTATATTCTTGGTTTGCTTTTTAACATATTTCACTTTATCTTGAATATATACAAGTTGTCATTTTTACTTAACATAACACTGGTTGACATGGTATCTTGTTGTACAGTAGTATAGCATAGATATGCAGTGTATTAGTGTTATGTTGTGTTTCATAGTCTAAATTTTTTTACTTAACATAACACTGGTTGACATAGTATCTTGTTGTACAATAGTATAGCATAGATATGCAGTGTATTAGTGTTATGTTGTGTTTCATAGTCTAAATTTTTGTAAAACAGCCTTAGGTAGCAACAAGCAAACATAAGGTTTGCATTATTCAAGTGTAATAAAACTACTTTGAATCACTTTACTGCAGATCAAATAAAGAAATCTAAGCAAAATTTGACAATAAATAAGCAATTTTCAATATCTTAGTAGGCTAATTATTGCTCCAGTTTTTCCTTCAGTTTGGGAAAAGGATCTCTATGTTGTTAACTTTGACTTTCACATGCAATTTATTGTTTTTAAAATATAGTTGCAGTGGGTTAGTTTCTTTCTTTCTTTTTTTTTTGAAAGGGTGGCACCAGAGCCAATTTTTGGTACAATTAGTAACATGCATTAGAACATATCCTTAATGAAAATGTAATGATATAGTTACATTATTAACAGAAGTTCTGTGCTTGAATATAAGCTTTAGCTCTCTTTGCACTATGTATTAAAGTCCAATAATTAATGGTGTATGATTAGAAGAGGACTGAGCCTATCATTTAACCTAGAATAACACATTTCTTCACAGTTTCTACTAACTGGTTTTCATACCACATGATCAAAAAATATTTTCCGATTTTTTGGATATTCAGTCAATGCTGTGTTATTTAGTTGTTAATTTACATATGCAAAGCAATAATGAGCAATAAAGATATTGTCTCTTGCCATGCTAAACAAGAGACTTACCATTTCTCCTGCCAGATGGTACTATAGTAATAGTTTTGACATAAGTTATCAGGTACATTATCGAGTAACATCAAGGCAGATAAAAGTATCGTGAAGTTTGCTAATGCTACACATTAAAATTATATGTAACAAAGTATCACAAGATGCAGATTTGGCTAGGTTAAGGGATCGTTTATTTGGTTTAAGAAATTTGTCCTGAATATGAATATTTGGAAAGGTTTGTGCCAAAACAAGCCTTTTTTGCATCACTTAATTTATATTACCTATGCAGTTAAAGCCTAAATTTTCATGTTGCTCGCCATTTTATTCTGATTGGTAAGGGGAGCATGGGACTAAGGAGAATAGGGGCTGGGGAAGGTTAATAGCTAGCATTTAACTTGTAGCGTTTTTTAATCCCCTAATCTGGTGTGTCAGTGCAGAAAATTTGCAGAATACTACTGTGGTAATTTTAATGCCTTTTTTTTTTTTTTAATATATTAATTTATTTGAATACTGTCCTGTATCATATACTTTATAAATAAATTGCAGAATTTGCTCTTTGGAGCATCTGATTACTGCTTTCATATAGGGCTTCCCTGTAGCTGCCTTCATAGACATATTGATTTCCACCAGTGCTAGCAATTTGGGACTTTAGGGAGATTCCAATTCTCCATCTTTGATATTCCTAATTGGATTAAATTATGGTTATATTAAAAATGCATAAATGAAAGTTCAGTGAAATAATCGTGAATATCGTTTCCCATGTCCACTATATGTGCTGGAATGCAAATACTGAAAGATGAAAACAAAAGAAAATATTTTTGTCTAATAGAACAGTGTATTTGAATGGTAATGTAATTCGTAAACAATTTACTCTTGCATGCTGAAATACAGTATTGCTGCTTGTATCTCGTCCACCATAATGCAAATTGCTGAAATAAAACATGGTCTTCTGCCCTTGTGTAACTTATGTATTTATTACTTCCCTATCCAAATTTATATGCTTGATGGCTCACCAGTGTGCTTGGAAAATCACCTAATGCCATGTAGCATAGAACAACTTTCCCTTTATCTAGAAATGCCACTTTTGAATGCTGAATATCTACAGGGAATCGAAACCCACTTTCAAGGTGCACGTTTATAAATGTAATTTATTTCATATAAAAATTTTGTGTTGTACAAATGATCAAAATAAAACTGGCTGGTACAAATGGAAAAAAGGCAACATCAGAGGCAGAAAGAGAAAGTAGGGACAGAGAATTAATTTATAAGTTTTCTTGTCTGATTCTCCCACACTTTACCATCACAGTACCCTAAATCTCCCACCTCCACCCAAGCAATTGCAACTTGTTTTCCTCTGCTGCATTAAAATTTTATTGCATAATTGCTTCCATTAATTTAAAATGTGCAGAAAATAGACTGTTCTAGTGGACAGAATGCACATTTCAGCAGTTTAATAATGCATCAGACTATTGGAATTATGAAGTTTTTCAGCTTATAACTCCAAAATTTGAGGGCTATATTTCTTTTATTTCGTTTATTTATGGATGCTTTTTAACATCTCAGGTCATCAACATTCTGTTTAATTCAAGGCATGAAATGGTGATGAATTTTCCTTAGAAGCCTCTTCTTTCAGGTATAAGGTTCTTTTATGTGCTGTAAATCTACAAAATGGGACCCATGGCTTCTGAAGGAAGCCCTTACAAGATTTTTATGACTGAAAAAATCCATCGACCCTGGCTGATATTGAACCCATTATGTTGGGTGTATGAGTAGCAAGTAAGGTTACCACTACACCATCAAGACCTATTCTATTCAATATAGGCTGGTAGTGATATATGTTATCAAAGTTTACAAATTAAAATTTCCAGCCCCTTTAAAATACTTCCCATACAATGCAATGCACTTGTACTCTCTTTGTTGCTACTCCTGGAAGTCTTGTAGAGAATCATTCTCAACATTTGCTTCAGAACAGCTTCTAAACTCTGACCATGGCAAGTTCCCCTTTTTGGCCATCTTGTTGAAGAAAAAGTTGTGTGTGCAGGGAACGGGAGGCAGATCAGGGCTATAAAGCAGTGGAATGATGCAACTTCCACCATCCAATAACTCTTCCTTGTTGGTATTTTGCCAATTGGGTAGAAAATGGAACCAAATAAACAATTTACATTTTGTTTTATTCTAAATTATCGTAAAAATAAAGTATCATGTAACAACATTTTCATCTTTTATTTTTGGAAGAAATGTGTCAAAGTTGGAGTCATAGGCAAGAGAGAAACAAATTTCTTTTTTGGCAACTTGAAACATTTATAAAATTAAAGCTAAATATTCATGAAGGCTTAGATATGAGCTGATTTATGTTGGAACATACTAGTGGTAGTCAAAAGCTTGCTTGTATTCTGAACATATAAGTGCATTAATTGTCTTCAAAGATATATTTCTCTTTAATTTGAGTGCAGAGCACATCTATAATTACTTTACATAGGCAATAATATAACCTGAAATTTGCAGTGTACTCTTGAATTTTGAGGGATTAGAGGTTTTATTTTGTTAAGAAATTGAAAGGGAAATATAACTTGTCAGACTTCAAAGGCTGCGTACAGAAGTTCTGCTTGTAACAGCTAATATTGTAACAAACTTATTGTTCAATACAGAGACCTTATATTCATTGTTACTCTCACTACTTCTGGGTACTGCTTATTGTATGTTACCGCCACGGGTGGCCTAGGTCGTTAAGGCAAGGACTCGTGAGCGGGAGGTCTGGGTTCGAATACCGCCAGGATCGTCCCTGACTGAGGTTTTTTCCAGCTTTTCCTCAGTCATAAATGGCAAATACTGGGGAGGTACCCTAAACTTAGGCCTGGAACGATTCCTTCCTTAAAAAAAATAAATCCTTTCCCAATATTTCATGTATCATCAGTGTCCATCGCCTGTGGTGCCTCTGTATCAAAAATGGGCGTTAAACACTAGTCATTCATTATTGTATGTTAGAACAACCCAGTCACCATTGTTGTAGCTTCCATAATTTTTCTCTGTGCTGGCTTGCACTTCAGGAGATATACAGTTCTCATATATTAAAAACCCTTTCCTGGAATGGTATTATTTTAAGCCAGGAGTAGGCAAAATTTCTTCCCAGTTTCTCTTGCTTCATATATCTTTTTCATTTATTAGCTTCTGTTTTAGGCAGTACTCTTTTGGCTATATTGGAAAATTCTTAAAGTATTCTGAACATTTGGTGCAGATCTTCAAACTTCACCATGAATAAGGAATTTAACTAGTCCTATTCCTTGGAACTATAACCTTTCTGTGCGATGTTGCAAAATATTTCCATATAAAGATTGTTAAATTTATAACTCACATTTTCAACAATTCAGCCATATCTCTACTCTTAAATTCATAAGTTGGTGCATGAAATCGCATAACTTTGTCAAAAAACTTTTCTTTCTATTTTGTATCATATAATATAGACTTTACATTCACAATAAAATGCAGAAGCAACTGTGAATGTCACGCTTTTCCCTGCTTCATTGTGCACTCTTTGATGTTCACAGTAATAGTTCTTAGCAAATATATCTACAACATCTGTGTGTGAAAATATTTTGTCCATATTGAACTGATGCATCTGAATTCTTATGGTGTAGATATGCTGCACCATATATTTAAGACTTCCATTCAGTTTTTCCAACAGCTCACCAACCTTCTCTTTTACAGCACTAGAGTGTATTATCAGTTTTTTCCATTCTTTCCAGTAATAGATCGATCTCCCAAGTTAAAAATCTGTACTTTAAACCTAGTTCATTATATTTCCTGTTTCAGCACTGAGAGCTTATCATTTTTGCAAAGACAGTTTTTCTGAAAGATGTTGGATTCATACTTCAAAAGCATCTAATTTCATGATATTTTTACAAATTGTGGATTCAATCCTGGTCAAGGTCGATTTTTGGGATGTAAAAATTCTAAAATTGCTTCATTGGAAAGGAAGTAAAGCTGATGCATTCTCCAGCACAGTATGAACATAAAAAGAATTTTATTAATGTATGTAATCGTGAGGCAGATTGGGAGTGTGTCTATGAAACATCCAATGGAAAAGTACACGTGATTGTGTAGTAGGAGCTGTAATGTTACTAGCAGCACATGCTGGCCTGCAGCAACCATTTTATGGCACCTCTTCAGCTTTGTAACAGTATATAGAAAGTATAAAAAGTTATACTTTTGAATATCTCACAGCATCAACAAAAAGCACTTATTGTGCATTAGCACTGGCAGGAACCTGAGAGATTTGTACTGTCATTCTGGTCTGCTTCATCAATAAATTCAAGGACTCGATCATTTATTTATTTTTGAATTTATTTCCAACCAACAGAACAACATTACAATGAAATTACATATTTCCATTTTTTATAGTAATCCAATACAATTATTAATTATTAATGTTAACATTCTGGTTCCACTGCTCAGAACTGTAGAATATTAGTGCATTGGTGACCATCATTCTCTTAAGTCATTCCTATCCATTTCTCTGTAACTCTACGTAAATAATTCCCTATCATTTTTATTTCCTTCCCTTCTTATACATTTAAAAATCTTCCTAATTAAAATTTCCCCATCTAAATTTTTCCATTTTTTATTGCATACCTTTTCTCTCCATAACTTTGATTACAATATACCAAACAATGAAAATCTCTACTGTTTTCTCCACACATTAAATAATTTAATCTGTTCCTTTATCATATCCTAATCCTATTAAATTCATGACTCCAGTTCTAGCCCAAGCAAACGCTTCTCTGCCTGCCTTATCACATTGTTCTATATATTTTCCTACCTTATACTGTTTTTATTCCCCCATAAAATCTCAATGAACTCTTTTCACTCAAACTACTGAATATTTCTTGTTCAATATCTTCCAATCTTAGATTTATTTCTTTCCAAAACCTCTGTTTTGGTATTCCATATTCATTCGTATTTTTCCTAACCCTATCTGTTGTAAAATTTCCAGCGCTTTGAAATACCTTGAGTCTTTCTACTTACATTTATTCTGTATACCGAAACATTCTTTAATAATTTTATTCTTTCTAATGTAATTCTGAATAAATATTTCAAAATCCTTATGATTATTTTTTTCTTAATGAGTATCTACCTAATTCTAACTATGCTATACCATTTGGAGATGCTGATGGTAAATCTAATGTCAACATCTTTCTGTGCATCCTTTACACCCCAAATTTCTGACCTATACAACATTTTAGCTTCTACTATGGTTGTGTATATTCTTTCCAGCCATTCACTCTTAGGTCAGGAATTTTTCTAAAACATTCTTATAATACTTAAAGCTGCTTATTCTATTGTTATTTTTTTCTGCTCATGCCAACTTTCATTAGGGCTTAATCTTGTCCCTAGTTAATTCAGTTTGGTCACCACCTCTATTTCTTTCCCATTTAACTGCCATTTTTCATTCATTTTTCAACTTACAAACTCTTAAAACTAAGATCTTTGATTTCTTTTCATCAATTTTCAATAATCATTGTTTACAAAAAGTATTCGCTTTTCAATTGCTCTTCTCAATCCTCCATTAGATATGTGATTGCTAATGATAAAAGCAACCTTGTATTTCCTTATTTTTTTATTACAGGTAGATGTAACTTATCTCTCTTAGTTTCTTCCAAAATTTCATTAATATAGAGATTGAATAGTATTAAATTTACACAACCTTGTTTTACTCTGCATAAAATCTTTTTACCTTATCACCTTAAGATTTGACACAAAACAGGTTCTCACTATATTTTTTATAATAATTTTATAAACATCTTACTTATTCCTTTCCTTTTTAGTTTTAACCACATTGCTTCTCTATTTATACAATCAAATGCTTTCTCAAAGTCTATAAATATCATATCAACTCTTCCTCTTTTCTTGCTTAAATATTTATCTACAATTGTCTTTATTAAGAAAGCATTATCCTCAGTTCTTCTCCCTGCTCTAAAACCTGTTTGAAACTCTGATTTCTTCTCTTTCACATCCCATTTCCTTAATCTGTTGACTAGAATTATTGAATAAACCTTACATAAAATGGAATAAGGGAAAGAAATATAACATACCCCTATAATTAGCTGGATTATTTTCATCACCCTTCCCATTATATGTGGGTACTCTCATGCTCCTTCACATCTTTGCATATTTACCTTGTTTCCTTTATTTTAACCACTATTTTTCTTTTATTATCTGCCTTACTTTGAGTTAAGGAAAATAATAGGAAAACAAATTTTCTTACCCCAAATCCTCCAGAATTCTCCTTGAATACCACCAATATCCACTTGCTTTCTTAAACTGTAATGTCTTAATTTGATCATAAAATTCTTACTCTGAAATCTCCCTCTCTAAATAATCAATAACTTCCTGATTTCCTAAGAAATCTATTTCTGTTCTAATTAAATTCTCTTGCCTTAATAACATATTAAAATGAGCACACCAACTTTCTGAAATTATATTTCTCTCAATTATCCTATTTTTTCCTACATTCATTAACATATTGCATATTCTTTTTCCCCATTTTTTACCGGCACGGGTGGCCAAGGCCTTTAAGGTGCAGACTCATGAATGGCAGGTCTGGGGTTCAAATCCCGCCTCGACCGTCCTCTCTGACTTGGGTTTTTTCCAAGTTTTCCTCAGTCCTCATAAATGGCAAATGCCGGGGAGGTATAGAGGCTGGAATATTTCCTTTCTTTAAAAAATCCGTTCCCAATATTCAATTCATCTCCTGTATCAGTGTCCATCGCCTGTGGTGCCTTTGTAGCAAAAACGGCCGTTAAACATTGTTCATTCCCCATTTCCTTTTGTCCTCAATGAGGCACCTCTTCCACATCTAAGTGTTAAGAAATTTTCTCTTTGCCCTTTCTTCCCTGACTGTCTCCAATTCTTTAGCTCTTGAATTATTTTTTTCTTTGCCATTTCACAATCTTAATAAAACCATTTTCTTTTGTTATCATAAACCACTGCTTTCACATCATTTCACACTATATTCCAATTTCTCTACTACTGTCCTACTTTATTTGCATTTATTTGGTTTTCTATTTTCTTTTGTAAAAATTTAACTCTTTACAAAATGAGTCATATTTCTCTTCCTTCCACAGCTTAATTTTCTAAACGTATTTGTATTATAGTACTCTGAAGTGCTAGGCAGGCTATAAACAATACAAACACCTAAATAGTCACTTTTTGGGTAAATATTACAAAAGGACAACCATAGCACTGAATTACTCCCCAACTCATTTTCTTTCCTTACTATAAAACCTTTTTCTTTCCTTACAAAGCAACCTAATCCACCAAATACCCTGCCTTTATTTTGAATTTTTACACTAAAAAAAGTCACACCTTGGAAATTCAAGTAAAGAAACATCACACTGCTGTATGAAGATAAGGTTGGAAGATACTTCAGGATTTGTTGCTTGATATAAGTGTTAGATTGTATTTGAGCATAGATGAGGAAAGTAATGAGGTGAAGGTAATATTCCTTTATCCTAATGAGCCAGTTTAATCTTAATCCCACTAAACCACACATTTATCAAGTTTTTAGTAAGTGTGTTATTAACAGGAAATTACCTCATCCTTATTTAGTTGTATTTAATTTTCTTTAGTTTATCTAAGAATGCTCTTTGACATCTCTGGACATTAGCGCTCCATTCAATGCTGAATGTGAAGTGACTGATACATTTTACTCAAAGGCCTCTTCTTGCAGACTGGAGTTTTCTTCTCCTCCTGCTGCTGCTGCTCCTGTTCCTCCTTTTCCTTCTCATTCTTCTCCTTCATTTAATGGGATCATTGGTTTTACTTTCCTTCTGAAGAAGGCTGTACTTTAAACCTGTGACTTGGGTCATCATGCAAGTGTCGTTACCAAATTTATGTAATGCATTTTCTTGTTTGATGGTACAAACAAATTTTCTAAACCTATAACCCAAAAAATGGAAATGTTTCCGTGCTCAATGGTAAAAAATATCTTTTACCAACTGGCATGCTGGATACTTTGTCATATCCTGGGTTTGTAGCTGGTATGTTTCCACTGCAGCTGAATCCGGTTTGCAAAGAATGAAGTTTCCAGCATGGCGTTAACATCTTGTTTCCTAGGTTAAGAGGGGGATGTAGCTGGTCCAGCTGCATGTTAGAATATTTTAACTTCATTTGAGAGAATACATCCCAACCAACATTTGTCATTGATTCAAGCCACAAAACTAATCTCATTATCAAAATGTATGTAGTAAATACTGGAAGTGATTTTAATATGATGTAAACATGAAAATGCTTTGATTGCTAAAACTTCAGTTGATACTGGGAGATAGGCATGAATCTTACAAGTTCCAGTAACAGCAATTGCTTCATTAAATCAAACTTGTAAATTTCTCTCTTCTTCCAGGTATTCTTACTTTGTAATATACAAAATCTTGTATCCTGCATTAAAATGTTCTAACTGTTCACACTAACTGCTTTACTTACACAACACTCAGCATGTTTCTGAAGCTATTTGCTTCCAGCATCAGCTGTTGATTGGGCATTTCTAACTGGCGGTTGGATTCCAAGATGCTCTTGTGGTGGTCTCTGTTGGTTCTAGAAACTTGAGTTTGTCCGTGAATGGGAAATCAAAATTCATAAAGTTTTTCTTATTTCTTAAGATAAAAAATCTTTTCCCAAATGGATAAATCTATGGGGTTTGTGAAGTTTTTTTTAGCAACCTAGTCTCTGGTTTAATTTTATAATTGGTTCAAAAGTTAGCTGCTACTGATTTATCAATCTATTTTAAACGAATATTCCAAAAGTGTTCTTTCCTCCGAATTTCCAAATTTCTCTTAGTTTTTCCAATATATCTCTAATCACAATCTGCACATTTGATTTCATAAATTTCCGATTTCTGTTCTGATAGTATGGGTCTTTTAATGTGCAACCTAATACATTTTTTATATTATACTTGTTCTTTGGGGTTAACATATGGCTTGTTTTTTGAATATCCTCTTAAATTTGGTGTATAAAGTTGGAACCTTTTGAATTTGTATTTGAATACTTTAATCTACAATATATTACCACTCCATTGTATGCAGTTTCATAAGTACAATTATTCTTTTAATTATGCAAAATCTTACTGTAGGAATGTTTGTTTTCCCCCAATGGAACAGCTGTCAGGGTGTAATAATCTCATTTAAGTCTGCCTGGTGATTTAGTAGCAATCATACTCGCCTTGTAGATGCAAGATCGAGTGTTCAATCCTTACCAGAGTTGATGGGATTTTTTGGGTATTAAAATCCTAAGTATGGCTTCCTTCAGAAGAGAAGGAAAGCTGTGGTTCCATGTTATGAATTTACTGCACATAAAAGAACTTCAAGTCTGAAAGAAACGGCATCCTTAAATAAACCAAATCAACAGTCTCATTCAAGAGATGGTTGTGAAGGCATTTGCTGTAAGCTTCTTAACTGTGCCTCCTCCACCATCATGAACTGCTTTGTCATTTCCTGTTGTATAAAATGTCATTCTGCTTCAATGCCTTGGAAATTGTTCTGGTAGTTGCATAAATTTGTGATTTTTTGGGGGAAGGGGACTGCCAAGTTGATTGAAATAAATTATTCTGTTCTCAAAAGAGCAAGAAGCTTTCTTTGGAAGGCTCATGCCTTAAATAAAAATGATGAGAAAATGATCTTAAAACATTTCTTTGTCACTGCAAAGAAGAAATTTAAATTTTGTTTGCTGCCATTGAGATACAATCTTTAAATTTAAATGGAATAGCTAGATGATAATGCCCTCTATGCATAATTTGTTTACAAAAGTGAAATATTCCATTTCTATGAAAACTCAAAATTAAAATTGAATTTTGAAAAATGTCCTCTACAATGATATCATATTGTATATAAAAGGAAAGCTGCATTTATAAATTTTAAAATGACAGCAGTACCAGGTTTCCAACTATTTTTATCTTTTAATAACCGACATTTAATTATGTAAAGGTTAGCAATTTACATTTTTTTTTTTTTAAATCGAATCATAAAAATGGTTAATTTGAATTGAAAAGAAAAAAAAATGTGCTCATTGTATGCTCAAATACATATATACAAAAAATTAGCAAAATCTATGACATGTTCTAAAATTATTTGTTCATTGCTTGGTTTGACAAGGACTAATTTCTATTATTCCGAAAATGTAATTCATTTTACCATTATGTGTTTGGAAACTGGAAACTTCACATAAGTCACCATTTATGTCGTAATTACTTGCCTGTTCAGAAAGTGGAAAAAAGATGTTGAAAGAAAGATCCTCAATATCAAGACAGTCTTTTCCCAAATCAGCTTAAGTTAATGTTCCCATAAAGCAAATGCCCCATTTGGGCACACAAGTTTCTTAGTGAAAATAGGAAGTTTATTCAAAATCTCTTAATTGAAATTAATAACACAAATCATTAACCTTATAGTTCCATTGACCTATAAATTAGAACATAATATTTTCTGTGGGAATAGATCTGTTTTATTTCAGAGAACAATTAATGCCTGCTGAGTAATAAATAAGCATTTATATTTGCACAGCAAAGACATATTAAATAAATCACTCACTTGCGCACATTGTTGAAAAACAAAAATTCATAGCACTTCTAAACCTAAGCTGTAGGTCATTAACCCATTCATGTCATGTTTAAATACCCTTGTTATGCCACTGAAATATTTTAAATAGCTTTGTAGGGTTGTGGAAATCGTGCTTATACCAAATAATGAAGATTTTTTATACAAAATCTTTGCAAGCAAAGTAAGAACTCATCAATTATGTACACTTAATATGGTTTATTATGGTGTACCTCGAAACAAAATGGCAAATTCAAAGCCACCCAACATTTTTTGCACTTCCACGCATTTTTATATTTTTCTCCTGCTGTAGCCTATCACACATCTTACTGTTGCATTCTTTTAATCAGTGAGAGGAATATGTTGGAAAAATGAACCCAACATTTGCCTTGAAGATGCAAAGTAATAGAACTGGCAGAAGGTCCATCTCAAATAGTTGACTCAGGGCATTTCTGCCTATTAAAGTAACTGTTACACAAAATTTACTTTGAAGTCAGAATACATTTTCCTTTCTGTGACTTTAAGAAAAATGTAAACATTGAACATGCAGATATCTAACAGATAAATTTGTTTCTGTACCACTTGTTAATCTGGTGCATGATAATAAAGGAGCCATGACTGGATCTTGTAAGTTTACTTCAACCATACCTTTCTGACAAGAGGACTCTCATCTCTTCCCAGTGTCTTTGTCCTTTCTTCTTTTGAAAGTTTTCTGTGCCTTAATTCAGCTATTTTGTGTTTGGAAGAAAGAAAGTTAATGTCTTTACTTTACCCCATTTCACACAATAGGTTGTTTGCTGACCATATTTATTACTTTCCATGATAAAATTATTTGGCTAAATATAACTCTAAAAGAAATCATTGTTTCACGCTTATGGCTTGACAAAAATTGATAAAGAGATAGGGATTCCAAACATAGTGTGTTTGTTATTTTCAGTGTTGTACAAGCAACATCTCTGTTGTAACAATAGTATATGTGTCTGTAAAGAGCAGAGCGGCAAGCTCAGCCAAAAGGTCTGAAAATACCTTGCAGCTATAGTTCATCATATGGCCCAAGTGAGTTAAATTATGGCTTTCTTATTTTGATTTAAAGTAAAACACTAAAAATCATGTCGTCACATTAAAACTCTCTTCAAGTTTCACAAACACACTTATAAAAGTAATTTTGGTAAATTAAACAAAAAAAGAAGAAAGAAGAAAATTCAGGTATATATAAAATTAATTGCAAGGATTGTGACAAAATATACATAGGAAAAACAAAGAGAAATCTGGGGATAAGATTAAAGGAACACTGGAGAAATATTAGACACAAACGAGTAGAAAAATCAGCAGTGGCTGCACATTTTTGGACTGAGAATCATGAAATAGAGAAGGACACAACATTACTAAAAACAATTCAACATCCGAAAGAACTTAATATATGGGAAAAAATTTACATAAAAAATATGAATACAAACTTATGAATTTTGATATACTGGAAGCAGACAACATATTGTTTAAATTCATTAACAGACCACCAGAGCAAGCATAGTAACAAACATACTTTGCTGAAATTGACTCCTCAGTCGTCGTTTTGGTTGACAATGTGAGGAATGTACCTCACGAAACATGTACCAAAATTACTTTTATAAGTGTGTTTGTGAAACTTAAAGAGAGTTTTAATGTGACGACATGATTTTTAGTGTTTTACTTTAAATCAAAATAAGATTAACAAAAATTTCACTGTGTGGATTCCGACATTCTGTAAACATAAATTATGGCTGTTTTATTTCTGAGCACAATTTTCAACATGTGTAGATCTAGACATAAAGGGAACAACAAGCTTTGGTTGGTACGCTGGTTGCTGGGATGTCACTGCAACTGAATTTTGGAAGGCTGTGCTAGCAGAGTATTCAAGAGAAACCACATTGATGGTTAACTGAGAATGGTTCCTGCAATTGAAATTGCTAAAACAGCTATTATATATTGAGGTTAGTTGCTGTTGAAACCATATAAATGTATAGAAAAAGGTTTTGGGGACCTTAGAAACAAAAGATAGTTATGTTCAATTCAGATTCAGATTTATTCACCATGAGAATTTGTACAAATTTTTGGCTTCGTCATTATAGGGCTATATATAAAATAAGGTGTGAAAATATAATAAAAATATGATATCCTGGTACATTCTGATTAGTGAGAGTGGCAGGTGTGTTCTTGGCAGCACAATATCTCCCCTCTGTAGTATATACATTAATAATATATTATCAGGGCAATTGGCACTTACATTTTCTGAGGTCATCTAGTTAAATGTAATAGGTTTTAGTAATCATTTTGAGATAAAGAATACATTAAAACTTTTAGGACATTAGTTTAAATAGAGAAAGATAAAAGCTTTTGCCAAAATACTGTATATTATATTACATCTTAGTGATTCTGAATGGTCATTCTAAATTAACCATGTTGCTGTGATATACCTTTTGTGTTCATGGTTATGTTGTGAGTGATTAGGATTCAATTGAGATTATGCCTTGGCATTTATTATGTATGTTTGCCTGTCATAAGAAATTTGTTTATGGAGTGCAGGGGAAATAACTTAACATGAGATACTGTTCCTCCTCTTGGTTGAGATTATTTAATGAATGTATCTACTAACTACGTTAAAAACATAAGTGATATCAGCATTAAGGCGACTCTAATCTGAAGCAGTCTATTTTGTTAGCAGTGTCTAGTGGTAAGAAAAGAACTGTATTAATGAAGCCTGATGGTAATAGCAAGTATTAAGATCTATAGTGATATTCTTGACAAAAGCAAATGGCAGAGCTTCTTGCTCAAACAAAAGAGCAGGCAGTATTTATTTTTTATGCAGAATATACCTACTGTGGTCAGGTAGCACCAAAATTGTGACATATGATTTATAATTTTTTTTTTTTTAGAAATACTCAGTCTAGCTTAAGTTTAAGCTTTTGACATATACTGTACCAGATGTTTGCATGATCAGATAACATCCTTGCTGCAAAATTCTATCTTATACATTGTTGACTTCAACTGCAGCTAAGTGAACATGCTAGTTAAACAATTAGTCATCGATTGGGGAGACTGCGAAAATCATGTTGGTGTGATAGCCCTCCACAGGGTTGGAAAATTGGCATCCGAGATTTTTCAGACTCTTAAGCTCAAAATCAGCAGGATGTTTGTGTACCACAACATGCAAGTGGATGACTTGTGAGGACCAGGAATGAGGTGAAAGCAGTGGGGCTTGCATTAGAGAAAACTGATGTAAAAGCAAAAAAATTGAAGTCTTGTGAGTTAAACATCTCTGAGAGATCAATGTCCAGATTGCTCAGACAAGATTTTAGACTGAAGGCTTATTGCTGGGGTACTGTACATTTCTGAACTCCACAAATTAAATGGCAGAGAGCTAAAATGTAAATGCCTCTTTGAGCGTTGCGCCAACAGGCACAGAAAAATCCTTTTTATAGATGAAAAAATGTTGAAAATTAGAGCTACAATTGCTAGAATGACAGTGTATGCCAGGACTTCTGAAGAAACGCATGAGAGGTTAAGTGGCAGATTTCCCCATACTGCTGCTATTGATGCATGGCCAGATAGACTTAGGTCCTGTACCGGGGCAAAGGAAGATCATTTTGAAAAATATGTGCATTAACATAATACATGTGGGTATGTGCCATAGTCAAATTAAAAATAAAAGTTAAGTATATTGTTGCTGTTTTAAAAAAACGTAACAGAACTTACAGCTAGACGAGGTAATAAATTGAAATTAATTTGTTGCCAGCTTAATTCAACAATTAAGGATGTAAAACTTTAGTCTGTAGTGTCCACGATTATGCTTCTGCTGAGCAGGACTATATGAATGATTTTGAAGAGAATAATGAGATGGTTGAGCAAAAACATGGTAGTAAAATAGAATGTATATTTCTTCAGTCATTTTGGGATTTAGGCAAGGATTGAGAGTGGGTGTGTATTAGGGTACTGTACTGTTTAATGCCTTTTCTGGTTTCGGATCAGATTATTCCTTTCTCTTTACGGAGAGAATTTCTGCTTGGTGAACTGTAATTAGATATAACAGATTCATATTTCCTTTTTTTGTTTTGTCTGGTATTAGTTAATATAGTAAATGTTTGCGTGCTTATATATGGACTTTTTTTCAACTTATTCAATACATCATGTGGATGATTGAGGTTGTTGAGCCACAGGCCTACGAATACAATTTGATTCTTGTCATCTGCCAAATGCCGGAGAAGTACATTAAACATATACCTGGAATGCTTCCTTTCTCAAATCATTTCATCTCATACATCAATGTCCAATGCCTGTGATGCACAATAGTAAAATGAATAAAAACTAAGGGAAAGTGTTTTAACATTGTCAGAAGTTCCACTAGTTTCCCATACCTTAGACTGAAACATTTCATTTGCTCTTTTGAGCTATTCTTCTTTCTTACTGGTAGCTTATTGATGGTGATTGAAGCATTGGGCTTCCTCTTTCTCAGGAGTAGAAATATTATATAGGTAGGAAATATATCAATACATAGAGACTACAGAAAATTTGTTAAAACTAGTTATTTAAACCTACAAATTATCATTCCAATTCTTCTTGTATAGTTTTAAGCTCTGGGCAGATTGCAATAAAACAAGCTCATGTTTGTCTTTGATGTTGGTCCATATAATTTTTTTTGTATTTAACTCTTCACTAAATTAAATTTAAAGTATAGCTCTAAATTGAAATATAACCCAAATATTTAATTTTGCATCAACATATCACAAAGAAGAGACAAGATGACCAATTCAAGGAAAGATCACGTTATCACTTTTTATCTAAATTCTAACTACTGACGGATTAGGTAATATATTTTGATGCATAAAATTTCCTGAATTGCCTGAGTGTTATATGTCATAACAAGGCTGCTGTGTGAAAACTACATCATAGCTCTTACAGCCTAGTAGAGCATTAGGTAAAAATATAATTTCATAAGCAAAAGCCAACATTTTTAATCTTTATAACTTTCATTTATTTAAATAGAAAATAAGTACGTTGTACGAATAATTATTTAAATAGCAAAGTTCACAAATATTACTATGACCTGGTTCAAGCCTGGTGTTAAATCATTGCAAACCAATTGTTCTAATAATTAACCTACAAATTTTCATCATTTCATGAACTATATTTTAACAATATTAGCTGAGCCACAGTCCTTGGTTTATCAGTAGCTTCATACTGGGATATCTGTAGGACTTTCACAGCCCCTTCTATGTTTTACACCTATATTCCTCCTATTTGTATTGATTCTTTGTACTACATTTAAATACATCAGTTATGGTTTGGAAATCACACTAGCTCTTTTCCACAATGTTAATAACACAAACATTTTATATAATACAATAATCACCTAAATTAACAACAAATTTATTCTGATTTACAGAACTGCTGCCCTTAACTAGCTTACATCCATACACATTTAAATCTCTAATCTACTACACATACAATCAAAATATCATACTGACCAATTATACAAGGCAAACGCAGTCAAACTGTATTTTCTATATCTCTCTTCTTTGACCATAACCATTTATTTTTCACTCTGCAAATATTCTCCAATATCCCTAATTTGCATTTGGGCACCAAAAGTTTTCTTTGGTGCAATTTACTTATTTAATTTCAACCATATACCATGTACTGTATGTTGTCTCCATTCACTTGTTCGTGAACATTCAAACAAAATATGCTCTCACTTTTCCAAATTTGCATGTATAGGACAAACTTCATGCTTTTTTTTTTTTTTTGATTGATTTATTTATGGACGCTCTTTAACATCTCAGGTCATCAGCGTCCCATTCAACTTAGGGCGTGAAATGGCCGACAAATTTTGCTCAGAGGCCTCTCTTTCAGGCTTGAGGTTCTTTTTCGTGCAGTAAATGTACGACACGGGACCCACGGCTTTACTTCCCTTCCTAAGGAAGTCATACTTAGGAACTTCATGCTCACAATTACTTCTAAAACTCCCCAAGCTCCAGATTCCTAATCTAAACCATGTCATCTCTTTTTCCTGCTTATTACACTTACTAATGTATCTTATCTCTTTTAATATCCTCTTTTTTTCTCCTAATAGAGCACTAGTAATCTCTTCTGCCTCATTATAGAATGTATTATCTGTCCATCGATATCCTCAAACCTTACTTTAATCTGTTTCCAAAAACTTCCCTCCAATTCACCTATTCTTAAAGGCACACCCATTCCATTCCTTGTTAACTTTTCCCCAATTTTATTTGCACAATAAAAATCCCGTACCCCAGATTCCTGGAATTTTAAACATTCATTTAATAAAGAAACCTCTGTTGTATCCTAAATCAATACTTTGAAACTTTCACCATTGTCCACCCTCTCGCACCAACCCTCCCCATTTCCAATAATTTCCCTACATTTGCAGCAATGTGTGGAATTTCTGACATAATCTTTTAAAATTTTTTAATATCCTGTTCATCAATTTCTAACTTTCCTCTATTCCCCACGTTTCAAGCCATATACCCATCTTGACTCCACCATTGTCCTATATATTCTTTCCACCAATTCACCTTCCTTTTCTGGTGCAATAAGCATATTTCTTAACTTACTTCAAAGCTAATAGGCCCTTAATTAGTTATAATTACTTATGTTTCTCCCATTGACTCTCAGAACCAATCCTAAATATGAAAATTCCTTCACAGTCTGTATCCCTCCCCAACATAAACCACTTCTCATCCCTCCTCAGCTTGTTTCCCTTTTTAAATACCAATATTTTGATCTTCTTCTGATTCACTTTTAAGATCCCATTCTTTACAATATCTCATAATTTCTAATAATGCGTGTCTTATTCCTATCATTGAAATAGATACTGCCATTCAATCATCAGCATAAAGTAAACACAAGATTTTCAATTTGTTAACTATTTACTTGTATATGTTAACTTGCTGTAAACCTACCATTAAATCATCTATAATCAAATTGAGAAGAAAAGTACTCAACTTGCATCCTTGCCTAAGCCCCCAATCTTGGATTATTTCCTCAGTTGCAAAACTTTTTGCATATTTAGCACAAAACATATTGTCATTGTAAAGCTCCTTCAACAAAAAACAATCATCTCCTTACTCAACCTCTTTTCCATAATTTGTATCACAAGGTCCCTACATTAATTTTCTCATATGCCTTCTCTAAATCAACAAACACTGCATATAACTTATCATGTTAATTTGCCAAATACTTTATCATTGTTTTAATAACAAATACATTATCAGCATAAACTTAGGTGTTCATATTTTACACTAAACTCCACTTACTTGCGTAAAAGTAAGATGTATTTCCAGAGAATCTCTCCCATCTTAAGTTGCTAACTGAACCGCCATTACTCGAAATGATGGCTAGACAACCGGATGTTCCTGTGGTGGCCTTTGATGATTTTGCGAATACAGAATTATATCTTAGGAGAAGAGAAGTGTTTACTTGGATTCTGTATGGCCTAAAATTAGCATTTATAGAAAGAACAATCCTTTCAATGTTATTTTAGTAAAGAGAGACCAGTTTAAAGATGTAGGAGTTCTACAATGTCACATATTGAAACTGCAAGTTTAGGCCACCAAGCTTTCAGAAAGAACAGTTTTTCTTTTCTCCAGTAACTATAAAATAGGATTTGGTATTAAATCTGCATACAACGGAAAACCTTGTGAAGTAAATTTGCAAAAAGGACGTGGAAAGAATTATGATTATCATTTCAACTTTTCGCCATTTAATTGAATAAATAAGAACGCTAAGCCTGTAGTTATTTTGCCAGAAAAACTTGTAGATTTTCACTTACTTGTTCCTTACATTCTCACAATTCATCATGCATACTTCAGAAATGTATTTATTGATCAGAAAATATGAATCATATACCAGAGGGAGAAGAAGAGGCATCAGTGAATAAACTTTTAAATTACTGAAATACTCCTAAACATCAGAGGTTTCACACAGCACAGCTCAATCTAGACCAGAGCTTACATTATGGTTCAGTGACCTAAACTTTTTACTTTTTATTTATCTATTCATAATAATTTTATTATTATTTATTAATATTAGGTTATATATTTATGAATCTTTGCATGAATCTATCAATTCTCAATGAGGTTCAGAATAAACTTGAGATTGCTCCTTTAAGGTATGCAGGAAAATTAAGTGGCAAGTTGCTTTCAAATTTTACCCAATAATATCTGTAGACATGGAAAGATTCTTCTCAGCATTCAAAACTTGTGTTAACTGATAAACATTAATTTACACCTGAGAATTTGAAGAAAATGATCATTGTGTACTGCAAATCAAATTACCACCAAAATGCTAAGTAGGAATTTACACTCTAACTACCAAAAAAAATAAGCTTAAAGTTAACAATTTTTAAATAATGCTTAATATTTTCAAAATTATAGAGCATATTTTAAAGATTTTTATATCATAAATGCAAGTATATTTTAGTTATTTTTAGTGCATGCAAATCTGATGTCAAGTTATATTGAATAGCTGCAGTTCTCAACTTGGTTGCATTTATTGTTGGGCTATTATTGCATAGAGCATTTGAATAATAAGGTAGTCATGGAATTGAAGGCAAACAGAGAACATCATATGATACTACTTTCAAGCTTAAAGTAATTCTTTATGCTGGAAAAAAAAATGGTAACAGAAAGTGGTTCAGTGTAGCCGAGAGCAACTTTTGCTTGTGGTGGCATCAGAAATTGGTATTTATAGCTACTAAAGTTAGTAGGAATAAACTCACCCTCGCAAAGGAAGACATCCTGACACATAATTAAAAGTTGTGGAATGCTTTAAAGGAGGACTAATGCACAACCTGAACCATAAGAAATAACTTCCTCTTTGATCTATGCCAACTGTCCTGGCACGAGTAATGGATATTGTGTTCCAAGATGCAACAATAATCCATTGATAATTTCTATGTTCTAATCATTTTATGAAGTGGAGAGGTTTATCTCTAAGATGCTGTACAACAATATTATAAAAATCTTATTTTATGATTTAAAATTTCAAATTTGGGGTATGCATTAGATGTGCATAAATATAGCATGTAAACATATACAATATAATATATTTTTACAATGCACACATCTGTAGGTGTAACCGCATACTGTGCTTGTTTTTTATTAGTAAAATTAAGGCTATAAACATAAAAATTTAAAAATGAGCTGCTTAAAAGGCACTTAAAAGTTCATTAAAACTCTCATTAAAGCTCTAATGGTTAAAGTAGGCATTAAGTACAAGAAAACAATAGTCTGAGATTAACTTTAATTAATATTGATACTTTATGGAAAAACATTTCATCCATTTCTGAGCCTATCTACAAATTTAGGTAACATAAACAATTAACATGTTCTATGTTCTGAAGATGCATCTTTGTCACTGAAAATATTTTCCATGCTCAGTGCCAGAGGAGGGTGTTGGATATTTGAGTGAAGTTGTAGTCAAATAAGGGACTGTTTCGTATTATTCCCGGGCATTAAGAAGAAATGCTTAGCAAAGTGTGCAAATCTGGGATGCATTGCAGTGATTTTTCAAATGTTTATGTCCCTCCTTCCTTGATTCTTGTTGAACCTCATAATTTCTGTAGAATCAATAAGTGGCAATACTGTCTAATAACAGACTCGTTAGCCAGAGATCTGGGGTTTTATTCCCTCCAGGACTGTCCTCCCTGATTGAGATTTTTTCCAGGTTTTTCTCACTTCTCATGGAATGCTTCCTTCCTTTAAAAAAAATCCTTTCACAGTGTTTTATTTAATCTCATGTATCATCAGTGTCCACTGCCTGTGATGCCTTAGTAACAAAAATGGAAGTTAAAACACTATTAAAAAAGGTTGGAATCCATGAATGTCACCATAGTTGGCTTAATACAGGATAAGATTGGCTTGAAGCCCTACTCAACAATAGAAATCTCTTTTACATGTCATTAAACATTTTAGAAGTACATTGTTTTAAGTTAAAAAATGTAAATTTTAAATTGTTCATATTGTGATGTTAATGTTTAATGAATAAATTGAATAGTGATCCTGGTTTACCTATCTCTGAAATTCTGTTAATATTCTCATAATATGCCACTGCTTCCAATGAAATACTCCAATGATTCAAAATTTGCCACAGAGCAAGAAATGTGTTCAGCAATGTCACTCTGAAAACTCTCTCTATTGATGATGCTTTGATATTTGATAGCAAAATGTTCACTTTCCAAACGTGCACAGATGTTCTCAGCAATCTGATGAACTGCATGTGCAATACACTTACATGGATAATTCATGAGAACAATAATTTTAAGAGTTTATCTTTTCTTTAGCATATAGAATGTCCCATCTGTTATAAATGGAGGAAAACTTCTCATCTCTGGCTCAGATGATTGCAATATTCGTTTAACTTGATACATCATTGAAACAGCCATAATATCTTTAAAATCTGTCATACTTATTGCAGTATTACTATGAGCATATTTTAAACATTTTTAACTTAAATATGTATCATGTTTTCCAGGAACATCCCTCCTTTCATTTAATAGGGACATTTTTTTTTACCCTTATTTAAAAAAAGTATAGTTTCATTGCAATGTCAAAGTGCAAAATTTGAATGATAAGCGGATCAGCATATGTACATTCATACTTATCAAAGTATCTCAAAAGTTGAATGCTACTATTGAGTTATTTGCTGTCTGGATAGGTCTCATTACAATGAAATGTGGTGTCCCTGGTCCCAAACATAACGGTTTGCCAATCACCATATTAGTATTATTATGACTCAAAATGTCTGTGGTTTCATCCGCAAATACCCATGCATCCTTTTCTGAGTTCCACAATCACCCAAATATTAACACTTTTGAAAATATATTAACATAGTATACACAATTTTAAATTAACAATAATGTCATTCAAGTGACTCCCTAATCATTGATCCTTTTCCAATAGCAGAAGCTGAAAATTTTTATTAGCAGTTTCGCTTTCAGTGCTTTTGATAGGTTTTATCAGAAATTACAGTACTGAGTTGTAATTGAGTTGCAACTCTATTCCAAAGCACAAAATTATTACATTTTTTCAGTTTTTCTCATTTATGGATATGTATTTTGACTTTTGTTATTCCTAAATGTTCATTATATAGAATTTGTATTTTGCTTTCCAGGAAATCCTTAAATTCAGTTAGGGTTCTGTAGTTGTTGAATAGTATGTTTGCAACTGCCAAATCTGTACACACACAGATTGCATCTCTATTTGGGGCATGCTTTTGGGAATAAAGACTGCTTGACAGATAAATCAGTAGTATTATCCTTTCTTTGATATTATTATTTATTTTTTGCTCATTTTTTTGTGTGCTGATCAAGATAGCACATTTTTCTGACATTTGATCTGAAAAATTAAATTTATCCATGTGAAAGATATCGTGTTGGTTAATCAGCCATGTGTTTCAAAGAGCTGCTGAATAAAATAAATTGCCTTAGCTGTTTGTTGACTTCTTTAGAGTAGACCTGATAGAAAATGACTTACATCTGTTTTAAGTTGCCATATCCTTCTAACCAGTATTTAGAAAGAATACTTCTTTACTTTTTGTCATTGGCATCTTAGCAAACATGTCTTAAAGAGACACAAGACCAGGCGTGTGAACACTGGAGAGAATCAAGAGTTAAACTATGCTGGCATAGCACAACAGTGAAGAAACCCAGTGCATTATCGATTTATCATGTTATTTTATGACGACTCTGGATTGCTGAGACCACTTATAAACGAAGTAATGCGATTGGAAATCTCTAGTTCCATTTGACTTTTGGCTACCCCTATACTAGACGGTATGATCTAGCATCTGTTGGAAACTGATTTTTTTTTATTCTAAACTCAGAAAAAATGCATAATAGGATCTTATTAACAAAATAAACACAAATTCTCCAAATAAAAATATATATTATTCCATTGCCAAGTTACACTGAACAAATATCATACACTTTGTCACAGTAGGCATATACAAGTGCTATAAAATTGAAATATATACCGAGGGTGCCAAAAAATGTATACACAGTTTCACAGTAGATATCTATTTAATATGTTCCAAAGTTTAACCGAAATACAACAGTATTGTATAGTATGATGTTCTGTAAACAGATGTGACTTGCATACATGATAATAGCATTGCTACATGACTGGTAAATCAACACTGAACAAATGAAACCAGGATTATTGTAAATCAATAATGAACAAATGAAGCCAAGATTATCATATAATGTTCTGTAAACAGATATGACTCACATTACATTATGCGAGTGTTGCTACAAGAAAATGGATCCAAGATTATCATTAGAATAGCTGAAAGCAATTTTGAGGTGGTATTGAAAAACCGAGAATGTTGTTGAAGTTCAAAGGCAATGGAGACAGGTGTACAGAACAGAACTGCCAATATGAGTAACAATTGCATTCGAGACAAATTTGATGATCATGGTACCATATGTGTTGTTCGCACTGGCAGCTTTTCGGGAAGAAATTGAAGCGGCATGTGCTGCAGTCGTTGAGGAAACTTTCACAAATGTTGCTCAATCAGTAGTTCAACATACTCAGAAGTGTATCGATGCCAATGGTGGGCATTTTGAGCAACTAATGTTAACTGTAAAAGTCTAAGATGAATAGTGCTCATCACTTTCTGTTAGTGTGAGATCAGTTTTGTTATGCCAATACAGTTATTTTCTTTTATTGAAGTGTGAATACATATTTTGGCACCCTCTGTATATCCTTTAAACATGAAGCATATTTATCTCTATAAAGCCTGTAAGGGAAAATGGACAAAATGCCCAAAATCCTAAATCTGATTTATGAAATATAACACATATTACTATAATAGATGAAGATTACTGTCTGACACATTAAACTTTGTCAGGCAGCCTGAATTCCACATCTAAGAATCAGAGGTTTTAATTATTTACAAAGACTATATAGCATTCCATTTTCTAAAATATTTTGTTTTAATCTTTTTTTTTTGTATTCAATTTTAAGAATTTTACTGTAGACGAGCTATGTTCTGCTAGCATAACCGTTGTACTTTACCATAGATAATTTTTTTCAAATATGCCTATGAAATAATAGATTCACTAATTTCCTGTATTTTGTTTAGAGGAAAAGAGTGTGTTGTACATCATGCTTTGGAAATACATTTCATTTACTGCTTCTGTATGAACAGTTTTGTTATTACTAAAGATTTGACACTATTGCTGACTCTCGTAAAGTTAGCAGTTGGGAATGTAGTTAGTGTATTCAAATGTGTAAGGGGAAGACACAAAGCGCTGTCTGAAGAAATAGTGATGTGAAAGATAAGGAAGTATCCTTTTTTATTTATGATTAGTTGTAATTAATATCACTTGCTTTACAATTGTGCACTGCTTAAAATTGACTAGGCAGTAACTGGTCTGTAGCAAATTTAAACATACACAGTCAAATTGCATGTTAAGTGCTAATTTTTGGTTTTTAAACCACAGATATAAGCTGAAAGTTTATAAATTGTATTACTGAGTATGAATCGTATCAAATGTAATACTTAAATGTCATCTCATCGTAACACTGGATTATCTTCACTAAAAACTGAGCATGAAACACTAAACATTAGACTGAAAGTGTTTTTTTTTTTTTTTTTTTTTTTTTTTAAATGCAAATATGTGTTATAGATTGAAAGCTATTGGTACTTTACTTCCAATAGTGTGTTTCTACATTCTTCTTTCAAATATTTGTGGGCATCCCCTTTTCCTGGTGCCTAAGTTTGAATGAGAGAAATATTGTACTTACGAAGCTGTTGACAATGGAGTGGCAATATAACCTAAACTTAGGTATTCTCTCTCTCTCTTTTTTTTTTCCCTTCCACTAAACTCCATTCACTTACATAAAAGTAAGACACGTTTCGGGAGAATCTCTCCCATCTTCAGTTGCTCACTGAACCGCCCTTACTCGAAACTATGGCTGGACAAGTGAATGTTCCTGTGGTGGCCATTTGGTTGAAGTAAGAAGTTACTGAGCTCATCCATAGGAGGAAACTCGAAATTCATTAGGTTTTCTCTATTTTTTAATATGAAAATTTTTTCCCCCGAGTGAATAACTCCAATGGTTCTGTTGGTATGGAGTCTTTTACTGTGCAACCCAATAAATTCTTGATATTGTATCTGTTCTTTGGGGCTAACATTATCCCATGTTCTTTGAAAATTTTCTAGAACTTGTGGTAAATTGGATGGTAGGTGAAACTTTTGAATTTGTATTCTTCTTTTGTGTTTTTCAGTGTGGAAACTTCCCTTATCCCTTTATGTCTTTCAGATTTATTGATAATTTTATCACTGTGTCTGTATTGAAACCATTGGTTATAGCTGTCTTTATTATTTATTTGTATTGTATTTTTTACCCTGCTTCTGTGAGTAGAATATTCATCAATCTGTGTGCCAAACTGTGAAAAACTGCATATTTATGTGGAATGGGGTTATAACTCTCATTTTTTATGTAGTTTTTTGTGTGTGTTTGTTTTCTGTAAATTCCAAAATTAAAACAATCTCCATTTCTTATAATTTTTAAATCTTGAAATGGTGGCCACCCAATTCTTTCTTCTTCTATAGTAAATTGTATGGATTCATGTTGCAATTTAAGAATACCTAAGTTTAGGTTGAATGAAAGAATTTATTTTCAACAAAAACAAACAACATTACAATTAAAAATATATATTTTCATTATTTCACAAATAACTGTTATTAGTTTTGAGCTCTATTCCCAGTTTCTTCAGTAATAGCCTACTGGAATATCCGAAGGACTGGGCTACAGTGCTAACCAACATCATACAGAGCTTTCATGTAAAAACTATACCTCACATGCAGTGTTTGATCTTGGTGGCTGGGCTTGTTGCACCCCTTGTCTTGTTGCTTGCTGCCACTGGGATTTAAAACACTAAACATGTATAGTTTTTACTTTAAGCCCTGTAATATATTCTTAGTAAAAAAATAACTAAATACAATCAGCTAATTCTAAATTACCCATAACCCCTAAACAAACAAAAAATCTAACTTTACCAAAACTAATATTAACGGAATTACTTACTTTACCTAATCGATCAATTTTCAAATCACTATACTAGCTTGCGAATTTCCTATGGAGACCCGAATTACCTCTTACATGGTAGTAGTTATGGTGCTTAAGTGCAAGGTTTAGCTTATTTACATAAAATCTTTGTTTCCAGAAGTTCTGGAACAAATGCATTTGTGTAGTTTTTTTTATGCAAGTTGACTTATGCATATTGTGGTCTCATAAAATTGTGTCCAAGGCTTCTGTCCATATTTTAGTCAGCTTACTGTCTGTGATTTGGACCAATTTATGTAGGCTTTTGTGGAAAATGCTCCAGAACAGTTGGCACAGCTACAATCTGCTTTATGAATTAGTTGAAAGTGTTTTTTTTTTTTTTTTTTTTTTTTCATTATTATTGTTGAAGTGGTGGACTGTTGATACTCAAGATGAAATGATAAATTCATGATTTTTTTTTTTAAGTGAGGCAGCATTACAGGCCTAAATTTAGGGTACCTCATTGGCATTTGCCATTAATGAGAACTAAGGAAAACCTGCAAAAATCCTCAAGGGGAATTCCTGCCATGAATCAAACCCTGAACCTCCCATTCACGAGTCCATATCTTAATAACTTGGCATCTATATTGGTAAAGTGTTGTATGGGCCAATGTTGATTACCTAGTCTTACCATAAATACTGTTGCAAAATCTTTAATGCAATGCACAAAATTCATTACATTTTAATATACTTTTTACAGCAGTTGTTTACATGCATTTCTATACAAAGCACCAGTCATTTTTCAATTGGTCACTAATCAGTTTCTCAACACACAGTGTCGATCCTGGTGGTGTAGTGGTTACCATACTTGCCTCCTAGACCCAAAACGCAGGTTCGAACCCGGCCAGGGCCGATGGATTTTTTCGGGCGTAAAAATCCTAAGTATGGCTTCCTTCGGAAGGGAAGTAAAGCCGTGGGTCCCATGTCGCACATTTGCGGCACGAAAAAGAACCTCAAGCCTGAAAGAGAGGCCTCTGATCAAAATTTGTCGGTCGTTTCACGCCCTGAGTTGAATGGAACGCTGATGACCTGAGATGTTAAAGAGCGTCCATAAATAAATAAATCAATCAACAATCAACACACAGTCCCCAATGAAAAATCCACAGCTCCTTGCACCAGGAAGAGCTGTAAACTTGCATTATTAGGCTCTCTCCTCTTGTAGCTATTCCTCTCTCTATTCTCTTTACCTTGTGGGTTAATATTGAAACCTGCTGAAAGCTTCAATGTTAATTATTGAACAGGGTGTTGGCTGAAATTCTTAACATTGGACTTCAATATGGTGTCGTGGCACTATAGTACACTGCTCAGCACATTATCCATTATGACTTTCACTGTTTACTAATCAAGACATTCCAGAGCTGTCAATAGGAAACCCGTATCTCTCATAGTTTCAAAATTATAAAGTGACCCTCATTTATGAAGCCTATTAATACATTAAATACTATCATAAATGTCACATTCATTTTTGAATTGACAGAATCTGTGCTTAGTCAGAAGTCATTTTATTGTGTACCTGGACATAGATGGCAGAGAGCATCCATTTTAGCTTTTTCAAAAATAAGACATTTGTACATGATTGTCCACAAAGACATAAAATTGTATTGTCTTAAGTTTAGGCTTTACCATTTTCCAGACTGGAGAAGATTCAGCTAATAGGGCTGTAGATTCTAGGAAGTCTTACATGTTGGAAATAGTTACTATATTTTTCATAGTAACTATTCCAGGGTAGTCAGGAATCTTTACACTGGAATTATCATCAAATATATATTTTGCTTTTTTTTTTTAAGAATTATGACAATAAAGGTTTGCTTTATTTTTATCACTCATGTGAATTATTCTATAATACAACCATTAGACACATCAGAACATCTATTGTCAATGGCACTTTGAACAAATGTATGAACTCTTAATGTATATGGCAGCAGCTAACGTCCATTGCTCTCTGTTTTTGTGAGTCTGCCATGTTTACAGCAATTATAAGGAGAGAACATTCATAAATAATCTAACATCAATAACTTTCTTTTATTGTTGTCCCACCAATGAACATCATGTATTACCCTATAGTTTCCCTCTTATTAGCTTATAACAATGCTATTAATCCTATTTTGGATTCCATAGCATGAAATTTAGTAGTAAAGTGCACTACTGGTGCAAATTTGCATCCTGCTTGTGTAAGCAGAATTGTATCACTTTCACATATTGAATGTTTTGTAATAAAGTTACTCAGTACTGCATTTAGCATTTATCATAATTGCAATAAAACATAATTAAAAGTAGCTTACCCCAGAAATTATTTATTTTTTTTTTTTTTTTCCTCTGTTAACACTCATCATGCTGTATAGAAAGATTAACAGGTGATGGGGAAAAAAAGATGAGTTGGTAGATTGCATTTGAGCTCTTTCTCTGATGAAGAAAACAAGATAATTCTTTGTAATGCACAATTCTAAATTGGAACAGAGATGTAATAACAATGAATTTGACCTAGAAAGTCATATTAAATGATATACATGGTATGGTACCATTTTGTGCAGTAAATCCTGTACCAAAAAAGTTTGAAAACAATGAAAAAAATAAAAACTGTTCCTGGTTTAAAGGGAAATATGAAGGAAGAAAATCAGTCTTTCAATTTGATTGACAATATAATTGATTAATAATTATATCTTGACTTCATGGTACAAAATCTGTTAAAACTTCAATATTCTATGAACATAGGTGCCATGAGAGAGATGAAGAAATTTGGGGAATGATTATGGAAAAAGTTTTGAAATATTGTTTGCAGATTCAACAACTCCTGGAAGGACATATACTAAATGATTGTGGAAAATATCAGGAGAATGAGAGGAAAGATAACAGTTGAGTAAAATAGTTTAGACAACCACAGACAAATGGTATGGGAAATATAATATACAAAGAGGATTTTGGCAGAGGGTATAAAGGATATGGATAGGCAAACTATGTATGCATCAGTGAATGATAAAAACTCTCTTAATTTTATAAAACTATTAAGATTAAATCGAAAAGAGAATGGTGTATTAATAATTGTAATATTAGAGTGATAGAAGGGATTCCATGGGTGTAATTAGTCGTATGGAGATCCTAAGGTTTCAGAAAGAAGGTAGGTCAGGGCTTGTTGGAAGAAGGGGATGCGAAGCATATTTTGACTGTTGTGGAACAGAACAATAGAAGTTGAATTTACTGAAACAAAAATAGTTTAAAGTGAATAAAGAAATAGCATGTAGAAAAATCTTTAAAAATGTATCACAAATTTAGTCATTACAAATATGTATATGAAGTTAAAAATAGCTAGTTGTGGTCAATAGATAGCGCTCATAGATTATAAGAATTATATATTGAGGATATTTTTTTTTATTAAAATCATGACTTGGTGTAATTATAATGCATTGTTTCTATTAGAAATTGTAATGGGCAACACCTAGTAGGTGGTCAGGGCTAGAAACAAGTGGTTGCCTTTTTGTCTTGTTGCTTAGTGTATGAAACAAATCAAATCAAATAATTACATATGCTAACTCATACATAAAAAATAAAACCATTATTAAATATTTTCCATTAATAGGAACTATAGAGAAGTTGCTTTGTCATGTATAATTTTGCAGCTTCATTTTAATACTTTGTAGGAACTTGTAACATTAAACTGCTAGCAAAATTGCCAATAGCATGATAATTGGCATTTCTTTGATCGACAAGTTTTAGGAATAATGGAAAAAAATAAGAGTAATTTTCCAGTATTATTTTAATTTGTTACAAAGGTAGAGAAAAATTATTTTTTTCTCTCTCAAATTTATTATCTTATTATTCAAATATGTAGGTTTATATTTTTGTCAGTCAGTGTGATTGACTTAAGTGTTAGGGTCTCATACCCCCTTTGGACACCCCACTGAAAGAAAACATTCACCCGTTAACCCATAATTGATTTCCCTTATCCCATAAAACTTTACAGGTCTTTAAAGGCAATTATGAACTCCATTGAAAATTATTGAATAGGGTTGTGATCAAATTAACTTTTAAAAGTTTTTATATCTTCCTAAAATGGACAATTTTTTATTTAACAAATTAAGATTTTTAGGGTATAAAATTACCACCTCCTTGGTCTAGTGGTTATCGTTGCTGACTGCTTCCTGGGAGGCCCAGGTTCTATTCCTGGAACCCTCCTAGGAATTTTTTTTTTATGATCAGAAGGTCTGTAACGGGTCCACCCAGCCTCGTGAGGACAATTTGGAAGCTGCCTGATGAAGAGGTGGCAATCTCCGATCTAGTAAACTGCGATATAGCGATCAGTGGGATGTGTATACTGATCACATACCCCCCCTGCAATACTGCACTCTACCAATGAAATCATGTGATGGAGGTAGAAGATGGAATGATCATTGCGGTAAAGCTCTGACCCACATGGAGCTGTAAAAAGGCCTCACAGGGACAGAGAGGGGTTAAAATAAAAGGAAGGTCACAATTTATTTTTCACTTCTGCATAGTTGTGATTTTGTTTTTCTTAAATCTGAAATCTTTTCAACTTATATTCAATGCATATATTCCCTTCCTGTAGTTGACATTCATTGCATTTAACTTTTAAAAGATATCACATAAAAAATTAAATAAAGATATTTATCTCGGTAAATGTCAATGCTAAGCATTACCATCTGCTAGTCAACATTCTGATCAGTGAGTGTCTGCATGGAAAATGCTTTCAAAAATGCCTGTTCCTAACATCACTTCAATTGCAGAATCGAGCATATGGATCTCTGAATGATTGTTTGATTGAGAAAATAAAAACTAAAGAAATTGGGTTAGCATGGAAGAAGCTTTACCCTATATTAAGGATACAAACTTGATTAGTAATGTGTAGTTTATAGAAGGTAATGTCTTTTAGAGAACAAATTCTGGCAAATTTATGAAGTGGACAAAATGCATTGGTGTTTACACTGATATGGATATTCTATGGTTGGACATTATAGAGGATTGCAAAGCTCCAGATTTATGCATTTATTGGACCCATTGCATCATTCTTGTGAAAGGCACTCACATCAAAATATATGAATCCTCCATTGATTCTAGAATTTAACAAACTTTATAAAGATCACTAAAAGCAAGATTTTCCATAAAATTGTGTGGGAATGTGGTGGCCGAATAGATTTCTTGGTTGTACTAATGTCCCATGCAATACCTCATTCATTATTTTATGTCTCTTAAGTATTTTTTTTTTCCCCACTGCACCAATGGCTGGCAAGAAAATACTCTTTTGTATACAGCTCAATAAATGTTTCCTATGCACTTAGTGGCTGAATTATTTGTTTTAAAAGGCCATGGGTTCTATGTTCATTACTGAGGTTTGGTTTGGATTATCCAAAATGTCAGATTAGTGGGGTTCTAGTGTCTCATTGTAGCAGTAAATAATTTAATTTAATGCTCCACTAAACCATAACATTGTTTGATAATTGTTCTTAGATTTAAATTTCATATTTATAAAATTAAGAAGAGAATATACAGTGTTGGAATTGCTGACTTTTATCTATACCATGTTCTCCTTGCTTCAGGTTGCAGTATATGAGGATAGGTCATAAATTTCCAGCCTAACCATTTTAGGGGTATGATAAAGATAAAAATTATATTTCACTTTTCATTATAGTTATCCTGTATTGCAATACACTTCCCACATCTTTGAATTGACATTTAATCCCTCTTGCAAAAATAGTAGTCTTGCCTGCAAAATGGGCATAAACAGCATCCATCACTCTTTATCACTCTTAAATTTCCTTCCTAGAAGGTTCCTCTTGAGTTTTCAGGAGAGGAACTGGGAGTTTGGTCTGGGCTGTAGGGTGGATGGTCCATTTCAACATTTCTTCACAGCTTCCTTTGCAACAAGAGCTGTGTGCAGAGGAGCATTGTCGTGAAGAAGGTACACACCGCCATTCAACTTTCCCCGCCTTTTCTCTAAGATGGAAGCATGTAGTCTGTGCAGTAGGCCAGCATAGTACTCCCCATTTACTGTGGTGTTCCTCTCCTTGAAGTCAATGAAGGGTATTTCTTCACAGTCCCAAAAGATTGTGGCCATGATCTTCTTGGTTGACTGAGTGACCTTGCCTATAGAAGCAGTGCTTAGCTGGGTTTACGCCACATTATTGATTCTCTTTTTGACAAGGAATCATAGTAGAGAACCATAATTTCATCTCCTGTAACAATGGTTTGCAGAACTTCTCTCTCATTGCCACAACAGAGCCAAAAAATGTCTGACAACAGATGGCTCGTTGCTGCTTTTGGACTGAGGAAAGAAGTCTAGGCACCCTTCTTTCACTAACCTTATTCATGGTTAAGTGTTCATGAATAATTCGAAGGATGTTGTTTTAGAAAGGTTCAACCTTGCTGCTATTTCTGTAACTTTGAGCTGCCGGTCTTCCATAATTTCTCCTTCCACAAGAGCGATGTTTTCAGGAGTGCGCACCTCCAAGGGCCAATCTGCATACTCTTTATCTTCAATGTTTTCTCGACTCATTCGAAAAAGTTTGGCCCATTCTTTTATGGTAAAATATGAGGGAGGTGCCTCCCCAAAACACCTTCCAATCGCTGTTTAATTTCATTTGAAGTCCTTCTTTCGTGAAGAACTTAATAACAGGTCAGCACTGCATTTTGAACATGTCACTTAGCCTTCTTTATGCAACTATATCTGAACAACTTAACACGGTGGAGCAGAAGTTACAACTGCAATTATCTACTTAACAGATAAGGTATGACGCAAGATAAGGGTGTTGTGAAAGCGATAACCTTTATCCGTAAGGCCAGAAACTTATGGACCTAACCTCGTAAATAGAAGAATGGTATAAGCAGTAGACTTCCATTGGTTGGTTGAGCCATATAACATCTATATCCAAAGCATAGATGAGATATGGGGTAATGTAAATACTCATTCCATTAGGGATATGTCAGGGTCATAATCTTCTAGCTCTGTGAGTCCTCCCTGCCTTGGAAAAAACCTTGGTCCTGGTCCTGATGCTCATCATCCAATTCATATATTTTATAAATCTATGAATATTTTGTCCATGAACATTTTTCATAACTTGGAATAACTCTTATGATACATACTTACTCACTTACAGCATAAATGCCATAGATGCGCTTCATTGTATTGCTTGAAGGCCACTAATGGTTTTACAACTTCACTTGTCATTTCAAAAACAGGCCAACACAATAGAATGGTGATTATAGAGTCAGCTAGGAGGGTATGAGGGCTCAAGATTTTCAAGGAGTGTTAAGACAGTAGAAAATATGTAAACTTACACCTCACAGATAGCAGTTGTTTACAACATGGCCACTTGTGTGAAGTATATTGTAGAACAATTGAGAAAAAATGGCAAAAAACAAATTGTGTTGAATGTCATAACAAATTATCATTGAGGAAATCACTCCAATTTCATTAATTTAGTTTCACTTACTTGGAAGTTCCAAGTAAGTGAAACTAAATTAATGAAATTGGAGTGATTTCCTCAATAATAATTTGTTGTGTTATACTATATTTCACTGTGAAAATTCCTGCAATTCAAAACTGTGTTGAATGTGTTTGTAAAATATGTGAAAAGTATCCAAAAATAAGCATTTAGGGTATAGTGCATATGACAGCCAACTTTGCTGAAATCATGTCATGTATGTTGTGACATTTGATAGAATCCATTGCATGGCAGGTAAACTAATGCTGCGAATCACAGTAGGAAAACACAGAGGAAAATGTTATGTATTGTTTACATTGCAACCTGAACTAAGCATGAACCACATATATATAGTAAGAGGACTTGTATCCATTCATGTCAAATAGTTACAAACTTTTGAGGCAAATTTGACAAACTGTAAATAGAAGATCATTTACCATTTTTGCAACAAATCAGTGGGGCTGACATTGCAAGTTGAGTACAGAAACATATGTGTTTTGCAGAGCTGTTTTAATGGAGTTAATGGTATTACAGTTTAGGCTTCATAAATTGAGAAATTCAGCGTCTGAAATTTGCACAACCCTCAAGAAGCTGAAAATCAATAATATGTTTATCTACCAGACAATTGAGACCAGATAATTGGTGACTGCCCAAGACAGGTTTGCCCATGCACTGTAAGAACTAAGAAGCTGTGGTGGCCTGTATTGAGTGAAATTCTATCAGAAAATACTCAGTGATGGCTCATGAGTTTGGGATTTCAAACATTACAATATGCAATGGGGTGCAGATCACTTTCCTTACTCCAAAGCTTAAGCTGCAAAGGTAATGCCTGTTTCATTATTATGCAGGCAATGGGCACAGGTGGATTCTTTTCACTGATGAAAAAACTGCCATTCTCCACCAAAGTGTGTTGAGCCCGTTAAGCCTTGCAGAAATTACATGTGCAATAATGAACACTGAAGCTTTAAGTAGGATTCAGCTCTACCTCACATGGCTAGCTCAAGCCCTTCCAGCAGTCCCGATTTAAACTTGTTGAATTATTAACTATGGGGAATACTGAAAGAAATGGCCTGCAAGACCAGACACTCCAATATTGCAAGTTTACAGCACTCCTAGTGAAGTGGTAGATTTCCCATTAGTGACCTTGCATTGTACAGTTGATGAGTGGCCACAGGGACTTAAGCATTGTGTGAATGCCAAAGTTCATAATTTTGAAAAGAGAGTAATACTTCATGAGGGACAATGTCATATGGTATTTAAATTTGGGGCACAGATAAAAGGTGGGAAATTTTTAAGCTGATGTATAGGTACTTTTATAGAAAATTTTGGGTTTGTCACATGGTTCTCCCAATGGTTTGGACCAGAATTGCTATGAAATGTTAAGATTACTTTAAGAGAATGTTCTTAAATTTGCCTGAGACATGGGCTTCTCAAATTTAGGAAAGTTAAAATAGCAAGATATTGTCTTTGAAGTATCAAGTTGAAAGAGCATAAGATAAGGATATCTGGAAGAAAGTAATATTAAGGATATGGTAAGGCAAGTGACTAACAAAAGTTCATCAGCTTATATATTGAATTGAAAATTGCATAATCATGCTATATTTTAGTGTCCCATTCAGTTCAGGGCTTGAAATGACTGATAAATTTTGCTCAAAAGCTTCTTTCAGATGCCATAAATCTACAATGCGGAAACAATGGCTTTACTCTCCTTCTGAAGGGAGCCATACTTAGAATTTTTTGTCTCTACCCTAGCTGGGTTTGAACCTCCAACTTTGGGTCTATGAGTCAGGTATGATTATTACTAGACCACCAGTACTGATTCAAAGTTGAATGTGGTAGAGAAAAAATATATTGAAATATGCAATAATAGGAGAGAAGGATTTGTTTGGTCTGGAACAAAAAGGAAGTTGAAAGGTTTTAGAATAAAAACTAGATAGAAAGAGATTTGCTCTTTGTGCGAAGAGGTGGAGAATGATGCACATTGCATGTTAGAATGTGAGATGCTAAATCTTTGGAACCAAAAAATTTGGTTAAACTATTTATAGGGATGAATAATTATGAAAAAATTCTAGACATCAAAGGTGATCAAAGCTTATTTAGTTAAAGGAAAAATACATGGGAAATGTTACACTATGAAGAGGAATATACTTCAGTACATGATGGGTAGGAGATAAAATGCATCAGTAGATAGTATAACATGAGAGGAGTAAATGTAGAAGTTCCAAAGTATTTTAGTAACTATTGATTTGAGGGATACTGGGATGGAAAAATATGTCCAGAAATGAGATGCTGCTGGACGGAAAACCACGACAGTGAATAAAGCAAAATTATTAAAGTCTGTACAAGGGCCTACAGAATTAACAACATGGGAGAAAATTTACATTTACAAATACAGAGTCACTTTAATGAGCTTCAACACTTCTGGGGATGAAAACATAAACTTGAAGTTCATCACACCTCAACCAGAGCAGAATACACATTCCCACAGCATAATGTATTATTCATCAGTTGATGGTTAGCTGAGGATGCGAACAAAGGTTTGTGTAACTATACTACTTATTATAAACAAGTAAGTGGAGCAGTAACAGTGTGTAGTGGGATTCAATAATACAATGATCTTAATTATATGATAGCTTCACTGTACAAGTTCCAATTAACATTTTTAGTTAATAAACAACATTATTTACTAGAGTTGTGAACTTCGGTAAATCACTAAAATGCTATGTGAAAATCCATCCTGAGAGAAAGCGCTGAATGACAGAATCACTAACAACATTGTCAGTATTGATGTAAACAGTATATACACTAGCACACAGAACATGTAAGGTTCATCTACATCAGAGTAATGAGAAAGTAATTTGTGATTCAGTTACATCTGTTTAGGTAGCTGTATCATGAGAACAAGTAACATTTGTTAGTGGGCTTTATAGAAGAAAATAGTAACTTAATGGCAATTATGCATTGATAAAGCACAATGAGGGTGACTATACATCATAATTTATAGTTTTATCCATGTTTGAGAGACATACATTGTGACTTTTTGTAAAAAATATGCTTTTTGTTGCAATTTTTGTTTTTTAACTATGCAGTTGTAGTAATTGAAATAAGACACACTATCTTGTTCTGCTTTAATTTGAACATTAGATAACTGTGGATATACAGTATGTAATTTATATTGATGAGTTTATGCATTGGCAATCTCTTGATTTGTAGCATATTTGATGCAACAGAAAAAGAATTGGGAATGGGGCAAATAAGTTCATTTTGTTGCATAAAGTTAGAAAGAGTGCACATGTGTTCTGCATTTATTCTAGGAAATTATTAATACTAAGATTACCTTCACCTAAATGTTTTTCTTTTGTGCTTCCTTCTGCTCCTTCCCTCCCCCCTCCTCATTACTGCATTTTTCCTCTTCCCAGAAGAAAAGTAAATTTCACACAAACCTCAGAAGAAACGTGTGTTTCAAGGCTGAAAGTAATGATTTCATTGCAGAATATAACATATCTTTTAAAGCTCATTTATGCTTAAAATATCCTATCCAGTGTGATAAATATAAATATCTGCACTTGGTATTAAATATATTCTGCTACTCACATTATTTAAATTTAAAGAGTTTTACTTGTATTGACTTTTATTTCTCTCTGTTATAGAAGTTTTGTGTATATATATATATTGAATGCTGTACAAAATTAGATGTAGTATAACTGGTTTCAGGAATGCTAAGCAGTGTAAATTTCCATCAAACACAAAAAAGTATTTGTGAAACTTAATATAAATTGTCTTCTTAAATTTTTAGAAACTGTATACTGAAATATTTTAATGTCTGTAACACAAGTAGGATGTAACTAATATAAAAGAAAAATTAAATTCAATAAAATCAATCTTTGTATTTGTATTTATAAAAGTGTCCTGTTTTGTCAGCAACATTTATAAAAATATTCACTTTTGTCTGCAAAAGTAGGCACAGTTCCATAACAGATGTCAGTAGTAACAGCATGTATTTCAAGCACTACTATGGGAAACATTGTGAATAACTGAGAGTAACCATTCGTAAACTGTTAAGCAACCAGTATCTTCAATTTGTTCAACTTGTATCACAAGCACGCACCACACATAATCTCATTTTGTGTTTGAAAGTTGGATTCACTATGAGATTTAAAGACTTCATAATATGTCCATCACTTTTTTTGCATTTGCAATGGCATTTTCTACATACATCCAATCATTACCAGGACTTTTGCAGATGAAAAGTTGTGAATTGGAGGAATATTATTTATAATTAAAAGAAAAATTTCAACCAGTTGGATTAATGAAATTATACAAGAATATTTGGACAAGAAAAAATACTCAGTCCTGTGCAAATACAGAGGGTGCCAAAAAATGTATACACACTTCAAGCAAAGAAAAAACTGTATCAACATAACAAAACAATTCACACAAACAGAAAACGATTATCTTAAACTTTTACAGTTACAACAGTTGCTCAAAACTGTTTCAGGGTCATCTTCATTTAATGCATGCCAAAGTCTTGGAATGAAACCTTTCAACTTTTCAACTTTGCTGTTTTAATAATATGATGTACGTTGGTTCTGCTGATCCCAGTCTCACATGTACATTCCCTTGTAGATTTCTATGGTTAGTGCTCAAAACATTCCAAAACCATAGCAGAGGATGCTGGGCTTGTTGCTGTGTGAAGGTCTCCCAGATCTGCCCTTGTGAACGTCGGATACAGTACCATGAGTCTCAAGTTTGTCTCAAATGAGTGCAATTGTTACTCGCGTTGGCAGTTCTATTTTGTACACACTCTCCATTGCCTTTGAACTTCAACAAAATTCTCGGTTTTCCAATACCACTTCAAAAATGCTTTCTGCAGTTCATACAATAATTTTGGCTCCATTTTGTTGTAGCAACGCTATCATAACGTAATGTGAGTCACATCTGTTTACAGAACATCATAAGATAATCTTGGGTTCATTTGCTCATTATTGATTTACAATAATCTTGGCTTCATTTATTCATTATTGATTTACCTGTCATGTAGCAATGCTATCATAACGTTGTGAGTCAGATGTTTACAGAACATCTTACTACATATTACTGTTGTTATTCGGTCCAACTTTGAAATATTTTAATAGATATCTACTGTGAAAGTGTGTACACATTTTTTGGCACCCTTGTAATAGTTTTCTAGTAGGAAATGCTTATGAGAGCAGAATTTTGTCAGAATAAAGCACACAAAATAAGAACTGCAGTCCAGAATTGCTGATGTACGTCTTGAAAATTGCTTATGCTTTGCAACATATTCAGAGGAAATAAACTAATGCATTTGTTAATGCCAAGCAATAAGAATTACACATTAACCTTTTATTTTGTCCATCTGTGTATAATTTATAATAAAGTAATGCCAAATTGCATTTTTTCTAACTTTTTATATATTAAACATAAAATATAAAAAAAATAGAGAAATTTAAAAATAAATTGGTTTAGAATATGTAGATATGCAACCTAGTAGTTACCTTTATTTTTTAAATTTGTTCTGTTGTCCAAAAATGTTGGTCACTTATGATTTAGATTATAAGGAAAATGGATATACAAATTATAAAATGCTGATTATCTTTTAATTACACATATGAGGTTTCGGAACAAACAAAGTTATCCTTTCTTATCAGCCTTCGATTATCAATTTTTTTCAAATGGAAAACAATTTAAATGCACCCTGTTTCAATTGAATGTGGACAAAAGGGTAGAAAAAGAGTTAGGGGGTGAGGAAAAATAGCATGATAAGTTATGCAAGTTGTTTATTTTGCATCCTTTTACATATTCCTTTCCATTTATTCCTGAATGAGTATTTTAGCCCAATTTTGGTCAGCACATATCATTTTACTTAAACATAATCCATTTGGATAATTACAGAAATAGTGGAATTTTTCTTGGAAACAGACATAGGGAATCTATCAGCCAGAGCTTCGGTTCTAACGCACTAAAGTTAAAGTATGATAAAAAATATCTATTTTTTGTAGTTTAAAAACATTGATAACATTAGTTCTACTCTATACCACTTGGCTGTCCTGCACTGTATTTTAAATGAAGGTAGATTTATTTGCAGTATAAGATTCTGCCAGGCATACAAAGAAAGAAAAATTTATTTTAAGGTAGAACATGAGCTTTTAATTCATTTACATCAATGTGCTGTAGATAAAGTGCAGCATAAGAGGGCCATTTGGTCTACAGTTGAATCCTGATATTTTGATCCATGAATTGAAATCATATCAAGTTGATGGAAAATTTGAGATAATAGAACATACAAAAAAATGACCTCTGCTATCCTAATTACATAAATTCATAAGTTACAATCAGCACTTAAACTAACTAAAGATATTTATATTAAAAATATCAGAAGTTATTTATTTAAACAAACATTAATTTCTTTTGTCTCACATCTTGGAGCATTGTATTTTCTACAAAGATTTGGAACAGGTTTACAGCTCAAGCACTCTCACCTGATGTCACCTTTTAAAAAATTGTGTGGCCTGATTTAAATTTGTCTAACCATCTGGTGATTGCCTGATTAGATTTTTTTTTTATTTGTTTATTTATGGATGCTCTTTAACATCTCAGGTCATCAGCGTCCCATTCTATTCAAGGCGTGAAACTGCCGACAAATTTTATTCAGAGGCCTCTTTTTTCAGGCTCGAGGTTCTTTTTTGCACTATAAATGTGCGACATGGGACCCAAGCTTTACTTCCCTTCCGAAAAAAGCCATACTTAGGATTTTTACATCTGAAAAAATCGTTGATCCTTGCCAGGTTCGAACCCGCAATCTTGGGTTTAGGAGGCAAGGTGGTTACCACTACACCAGGACCGACTGATTAGATTCAATTCCAAACTCTATAGCAAACCTTTATCTGTTTATGAAATATAGAATCGTGCAGTTGGATGCTTTTGTTTCTCATACATTTCACCCACGAAAACATTCCTTCCTTCATGGAAGGGTAACATGGTGTTTTGAAATGTTTTCTTCCTGACATGAAATGGAACTCTTGCCAGGGTTATTAAAAAGTTTGCTTTTTAAAATGATTGATAGCATATGTATTATTCTGAATACCAAATTACCTATATCTTTCTTTTTTCTCACACATTTTTCTGCTTCATTAATCAATGTTAAATTTTCACTTAAAGTCTTTAGTACTGTCTCCATGGTTCACTTGACATAGCACATGCTAGACTGAATAAATATGAATTAAATAGTTTCTTTTATCATTATCATCTTGCCAAAACTTTGACTGACACTGTCTAAATAAGGTTGTAAACATTTTACTTTAAGCAATAAGGAAACCATTCCAGCTTAAAGTGTATTCTATTTTTGGACAAAAGAGAATTAACATTTTCCACAAATCACTTTGCTTTTTAGGATTTTAACATTTTGGTAGCTTATGATTAGTTTTAAAAGATTAGGGTTCGAGGTTATTATACGCCTTTCCTCATCCCATTGCATAAATGCTCATTGCACTTGTGGTACAGCTACCAACCTGTTCTGGTTGAAAGGGGATGTATTAGCATTAATGTAAAGAATACTTGTTAAGATAGGAAAATCCTAATTACAGTGCTTGTTAAAGTCTCAGTATTTTATTCATTCATTTTCACAGACACACATGCACATTCATTCTAACCATTACTTTGAGCTAAAGAATATTTTTATACTTGAAAAAAAAATTCTCTAGATACTGAAAATTTCAGTAATGGTGCTTCAAGTTATAGAAAATATTTTTTATATATATCATATATGATCCTGATAGGAGATTAAAATTATTAGAAATATTGAACATTTAAATTATAGGTTAGACCTAGGAAATTTGATTTTGCATCTTCACACATGCTAATTGTTGTGGTTACTATACTTGCCTTGTAAACCCAAAATCATGCGTTCATTCATGGCCAGGGTTGATAGATTTTTTTGCCTGTAAAAATCCTAAGTATGGCTTCCTTTGGAAGGGAAGTGTCATAGATTTATAACACGTAAGAGTCTTAAGTCTGTAAGAAGAGGTCTCTGAGCAAAATTTATCAGCTGTTTCACTCCCTGAATTGTATGAGATGCTGATGACCTGAGATGTTAAAGAGCATCCTTAAATAAAACTTTGCCAATCTTCATGCATGCAGGATTCATTCATGTCCTCCACTTTGCAACTGCTAATTGACCTAATAGACTGTCTAGAGCAGTATCATTTGGATTTGTAATCTTCATTAGTTGCTTATGAGCAATTTTTAAGTTTCATACTGGTCTGTGTATAATGTGAGTAAAACTTTTTCTGAATCAGAGGAAAGCTTTCTTAAGAGCATTAACTAAAGTTGAATTATAAATCAATTCATTTATTATTTCAGCTTTGCCAAAATACTGAAAGAGAGGTATACATGCATACCTAATACAAGATATAATCTGACTTGAAAGTATAGCAGATCTATGAAAATAATTGTATTATATCAGTTAGCACATTCATTTTTAAGTTTAAATTGCTCATTCATGTTTTGTGTGAACAGATGAAGCTTGAAGTAATATTGTGATGAAGAGCATAAGCTTCACTTTAACTAACTACTTGGGCCATGTTTTATCTCACTGCAGAGTTCTTAAATGCTGTAGTTTCCCTTTGAAGTTTGTTTATATTACTTATATATTGTTAACATAAAGAGGTTGTATGTATATTTCCATCAGTTGCGTGCAGCAATAACTTAAAATATATACCATAATTATGCATAGCATAACCACAAGAAAATTTACTTCCGACTCCCTCTCCAGAATGAGTTTTCAATAATGCCTTGAATTAAACTTTTCATTGTGGAAAAAGTAAACCAAATTACCTAATGAAAACAATTGTTATGTTATTAATATTCACCAGATGGAATTTGACAATGAATAAAAATAGAGAAATGAAAATTTTATTTTTAAACCAGATTATTACAGCCATTGTCAAAATTAGAAGACTGCATTGGTTGGTACCTGTGCTGAGAAAAGATGTTCCTAGCCAAACAGCTACCAGAAAACTTGAAAATCAAAAGATACCAAATATTTATATACCTGGATAATAGAAAATGAAGGTATAACATAAAATAGAAAAGAATAGAAAAAAAGTTGGTGAATGAGGCCAAATGCCTTATTTAATTTAATATTACTTTTAATTTGAAACACAACACTTAAATATAAGTATTTTTAGTAACTAAAATCTTAATATTTTATATTAAACATTTTAAAATTTACATAAAAATATACTATTATATAAAGTGTCTTTATAGTCTACACTGATGATTTAAAATCCAAATGCTGCATTTTAAGGCAGCCTCTGCTAATACTAATACATGTAAATCCAGCTAACATCCTGTTATGTTCCTCCTTTCCTAAATACCAGAATGTTAACCTGCAACTGCAGGAGGACAAGAAAGCATTTGATTTATTATGTCAAAGTATCACAATTTCTGCGGTTGGAGCCAATGCAGTTGAATGCACAAAACTGGCCTCAAGGACCCATTGAATTAAACACGTAAAATGCAATAATAGAATTTTTTAATATTTTCCTAAAAACAAAAATTATATTTGAATTTAGATCTATACCTAGCAAATGGATTTCATATGCAATATTGTAATAGAATATTAATACATTTTTAATATTTTCTAAATTCAACATTTGCTTGATGATGAAAACAAAAAATTTAATGTTGGGGTACCTTTAGAGTAAATGACTCACAAGAAAATATAATTGCTCTATTAAAGTCAAAGAAGTATAAAGCAGTGTAGGTATGCATCATACAAGCTGTGAAGGGATACTTGAATAACTATATGGTTGTGACTACATTCACATCACTGGAATAAAGATAGGAACAAAGTGAGAAACTGTAGAATTCGTTTTATTGATGTTTTACTTTATTATTTTTATAACAATTTATTGCAAGTCCATCGTTTATTATTCCATAATAACAAAATTATTACAAAAAAATATAAAACCAGGGTTTTAGCAATCTGCAGTAAACACAAAATGTATGTACTGACTTGACACCTTGTTACTTTGGTGCATTACCTAAATCCCTGTTCCTTCCATGTTCTAAATCTTTGCAAAATGGGAATAAAAGGGTGATCAGACAATATTACAAGTCAGTAAAGAAAACATGTCAAGCAGGATGGTTGGAGCATCATCATAGGACAACCCCCCAAGTCTGTTTGTGCTGTTCGTGTAGGTCCGGCCGGAGATCAAGTTACCTGTGTTGTACCTCATCGACTCTATTGTGAAGAATGTTGGACACGCATATACTGCACTCTTCACACAGAATATTGTCTCAACATTCTGCAGTGTCTTTGAAAAGGTAAATATTAGCCTTAGTATTACATTACAATATTTGTCAGTTGAATTTTGTGTAAATTTATTTATTAAAATTTTAATAATATACAAATTATGTAAAAATTAAACTATATGAAATGTAGGACACTTAATTTCATTTTAATTATACCTTTATACTACTTATTCTGTTCCATAAAACTTGCTTATTGTGTTCTTTCTCCAGGTGTGCTGTACGAATGCTAGAGTAAAAATAATAGTTATAAAGTTTAATTACGTTATGTAAAGTATGAAGTAGTACATTTCAGTTCCATTGCACTTGGCTTTTTGTAATTTATTTTTCTGTATTAGATTAACTTTCCATATTATGATGAACTGTTTCATTCCACACCATTTATGTTGCTTACACAAAAACTGGTGATGCAAGCTTAAATCCAGGATTTTAATTTCATGTTCATTTTAAGTAAGTAATTTTATCACCTAACTATGTGAAACTATTGCAACATTGTAGTTAAAACTATTCAATATCTGGGATGCAGAATAAGTTCAGATTTTTGAGAAGAGAATGAGAAATTCAGTAAGCACACATTGGTTTGCCCATTTTATAATTATTCTTATTGACAAAACTAACCTCTGCTGAGAGCAACTGAAGTAATTTGCCTAGATATTGAGATATTCAGTTAGCCAAAATTCTTATGTCACAATGCATATGGAGGGTTTCCATAAGGTATAATTTATATACATTTTTTCACAGTAAGATTCTCTGATTGTGTCCATGGGCCTGAACTATCATCCTATATCTAATTTTCACTGCAGGAGAATGCATTGCAAAACAGGAAGGGGGCTGTTACCCCAAACCTCCTGGCAGACTTTCCAAAGATCGTTGACTATTTGGCATGTCTAGAAGCGATACCTTGTTTCAGCAGAGCATGTTTGCAAAAATCCATGGGTGATGCATCTGGTGACTTAACTTCACTGGAATTCTTTTAAAAGGTATCATGACACCCATTCTGGCAGTAGTAGCCAAGGGATGATCTGGCAGTGTTACTGGATGCCTTATCCATGTTCATCCAAACATTTGGGTTGTCACCAAACAACCTGGGAATCTCTTCTTCAAAAATGGTCCATGACATTCTCTTGGAAGTAGGCTGCATTTACCTGTATATTATTGACAACTGTGAATCTTCCATGAGCACAGTAACCTGCAACCACTATTAACCCCTTGGAGAACTGTTCTTTGTTTTCCCAGATGAAATTGGCCCACTGGATAGTAAATTGCACTGGGTTTGTTTTATCATATAGATAAATCCATGCTTCATCAATGAAACCACCCATTGCTACTTTTGACCTGTTAGGTGTGGTGTTTATACAACTTTTTAGATTTAGTGAAGTGCTGTCGTGCTGCTCTCTCAAGACATGTCCAAATGCTTTATGCCACTGTTGTAGACCCAAATTTCCATGGATTGTGGGACAAACTATATCTTTAGATGTTCCAGTGCAATTGATAATGCTTCTTTGTGCTGGTGTATTTTCTTGTGTCATTCCAACCATCAACTTGGCCACCATTTATTTTTGTGTTGATCACAATATTTTTTCTCGTTAATTGTGCCTAAATTCGGAATCCATATTTATGTAGCTGTCATATGGTCCACACACAACTTGCTTATGGTAAGATCCTTCCATTTAAATAGTTTTACAATAATTGAAAGGCTGTAAGCAGCATCAGAAAGTCCAACAATGTATCCCTGTAACAAATTCACATTTTTGAAGCCATTGTTGACTAACTATTGCACCCAACTCTACCAGCAGTAGCAATAAAAATGATAAGTGGGGGAGCATTTCAAGATTGTGTGAGCAACCCTTTATATTTTCTTGTTCCCTACAAAATTATAGATCTTACAATGGTTATGTTAATAAAAGAGATTACTGTGACTGGGTGAAACACAGTTATCAATGAAACAATAACTTGGCTCTCTAATACATAAAATAATCAAAATGTTAAAAACACTTGTGATTTCACTCGCAAGAAATAAAGGCAGTAATTTAAAATATTTAAATACTCTTGACATCTCTTTCTTATAATTTCTTAAAATTTAAGACATGTTTCATGAGGCTTTTGCGTTATCTATGTTTTATCTACTAGAGTTAATCTTGTTTCACTGTCTTGATTCCTGAATATTTTGAAATTGACTTGGCTGCTTATGTTAATTGCTCCTTCAATTCAAAAGTCTTTTACAATATTATTTTGATGAGAGTAACTTTCTATAGTGTGCATTTTTAAAGTTTGTTGCTTATTTAATGATACTTTCTGTCCTGGTGAATTCAGGTCGATGAACGAACACGTGCCCAGATGTTTAAACTGCGTCAGACTTGGAATGAAGTGTTCCCAGCCAAGAAGTTATATGCTGTGGATGTCCGTGTAAATTCTATTGATCCAGCATGGCCTATAACAGCTGCAGCTCCCACAATTATTCACGTAAATCCCAAATTTTTTCGGGTAAGTAACTGATTGTGTGTTTAAATATGTGATAATCAGAAAGAACAAATGATTTCAAGATAATTTTTTAAGCCTGCTTTTTATGCCTTTGTGAATACAAACGACTTCCATAGTGAATTTCTGAAGACTATACAATAATGTATTTAATGCAACTAATGCACATGCTTTGATTTTTTATATATTTCATTGACTTATTTAATATTAAGTAATCTGCAAGTTCTATGCCTTGTTTCAACCATTGCTCTACTAAGTAATACAAAATTTAATGAGTCAAACTATAACAAAAGTACTAAAGATAAATAATAAAGTATTAAAAATGAATGAAAATTAAATATACCTAATCTAGCTATAAATATTGTCACACACTATTTTTTGAATAAATTTAATATAGTGGCATACCATTCCATTGTCTACAGCTTCGTAAGTACAATTTATTCACTTAAATTTAATATAATTTTTAGATCTTATAATTTCCATTTAGTATATTACATTTACATATGTTGTATGTATCTCAGATCTCTCACCAATCTCAGATTTCAAAATGTTTACCTTTTGGGTTCACAGAGGCTCGAAATCTCTTTAGCCAGTCATCTATTGCAACATGGATGGTCTTGGGAAAATCTGCCACCACTGCCATAAAGGAACATTTTAATTGTTTAATTGTTGACTGCCCTTCTTGCAGATAATCCCCTACACTGACTACAGTTTGTGGATATCAGAACTGACAGTGAAGGTGAAATAGCATACATTGGCCTCCAGCCATTGTTGCATTATTGTGGCCATATGAGCTGGGGCAGAATATGCTGGGAGCTCCAGAGTTCATTGTTAAGCAAGTTAATTCAACATCTCCAGGAGGTTCAGGACACTTAACACAAACTTTGGCATTGGTTTTTAAGCCATTTTCATAAAATTGAACCCTGGTGGAACTCTCTTAGCTCACCCTCCAATAAAACGGGACTGAAGAGGGATGGTGGCCTCTTTGAATTTTGGGAACTCTCTCACAGATTCAAAGCATGTACTCTTGGTACTCTTGTTTTGGTGGTTAAACCTCTCTTCAATGGTGAACTCTTTCTTTTCAGTGAAGAAATTCTTACAATATTGTACTTATGAAGCTGTTGACAATGGAGTGGTAATATATCCTAAACTTAGGTATTCATTTTTTTTTCCCCTAAACTCCAGTTACTTACATAAAAGTAAGACTGGTTTTGGGAGAATCTCTCCCATCTTCAGTTGCTCACCGAACTGCCATTACTCAAAATGATGGCTGGACACTCGGATGTTTTTGTGGTGATCTCTGTTGGTTGAAGTAGGAAATTGCTGAGTTCATCCTCCATAGAAGGAAACTGGAAATTCATTAGGTTTTTTTTATTTTTTAATATAAAAATGTTTTCCCAAGTGGATAACTGCAATGGGTTGTGAAGATATTTCAGCAGTTTAATTTCTGGTTTTATTTCATGGTTTTTTGGTTCAAAAGTGAGCTGCTACTGCTGATTTATCTACCTGCTTAAACTGAATATTCCTACAATGGTCTTTAGAAATGAAGGAAATTAAACTGCTGAAACATCTTCACAACACATTGGAGTTATCCACTTGGGAAAACATTTTTATATGAAAAAATAGTAAAAAACCTAATGAATTTCCAGTTTCCTTTTATGGATGAACTCAGCAATTTACTACTTTAACCAACAGAGGCCACCACAGAAACATCCGGGTGTCCAGCCATCATTTTGAGTAACGGCAGTTCGGTGAGCAAATGAAGATGAGAGAGATTCTCCCGAAACGTGTCTTACCTTTATTTAAGTAAATGGAGTTTAGTGTAAAAAAAATAAATACCTAAGTTTAGGATAAATTCTTACAATGTTTATTGTTGTCATACTGCCTCAGGAACTGTCTCAATTTCAATTCCCTCTGCTTCCTCAGTTGTGGCATCAAAAATGTCTAGTAATCTGTAGGTAAAATCTAAGTCAAAGATCTTTGTTAAGTACTCTGGATATTGATCAATGTGAAAAATAATTTCCCATGGTGTAATTGGTTAGAATTTCAGTAGATGTAAGCTGTCACTGCTTTAACAGTTGTTACTGTTCGCACGATTTGAGGTTGACCAACTCTTGGATAATCTTTCACACTGCCAGTTCTCAGTGAATGTCTGGATTGTGCAGTAATAAAGTTGATCTTCAGGACTTTATGGGACTGGAAAACCTCATTTGGTGACTTTCCAGCCCTATGCAGAACAATTGCAGCTGCTCTGTTATCATATTTACCTTAATCCATGCTAACAAGAAGATATACACCAGTTAAACAAATAGCAATGAGCTTCAACACAAGCATGTTTTATGACCTTGACAGCTGGTTGTACAGTACAAGTAATTTTTTAGCAAACTCTGCAAAGTCTCTCTCTAGTTCAAGCTGTTTTGTGCCATAAGATATTCAGTAGGCACCGAATTTCATAAATTCCTCATTCTACAATGCACATTAAGGTGGAGGGAAACACAATAATAAATTTTTTTCCCATTTTTTTTTTATTAAGGCCTATACTTGTTGAAAAGTTCTGCAAATTTTCATCCCTCTTATTGTTATCATCAAATGGCGCATCATTTGAGAAAAGTTGTTTTCTCTGGAGATTAAGAAGTCACATCTTGATTTCAGACTACTTCTAATAAAGCCACCTCTTGCATTTTCACCACAGACAGTTATAGAAATTTCTTTTACCAAATTCATACTAACTGCGAGTGACAAGGAAACTCGGGGATGGACATCGTAACTTTAGTTTTAATTGCATCCTCTAGTTTACACTAATAAATATGTATGATATAAGGTGGTTTATGCACATCACTTTCTGTACACTCTGTACACTTAATTAAACATATTGCTCAGCATTAAAATTAATCTTTGCAGCATCAGCAACCTCCAAAGTTTATGATACCAGTTTGCAAATATGAATCCTTTAACACGGCAAACAAGATGTTTTCAAAATGTACAAATCACAATTCCTCTGAATTACTTCAACCATTTTTCATACTTCTTCAGAAAAGCAAGATAACATGTATTATCCCTAACAAGTGTTTTCAGCCAAATTTCAAAAAAAGGATTTGCCTTAATTTGAATCATTTTGGAGTATACACTTTTATCATATATTTTATCAATATTAAAAGATTTTTGACAAATTTTACATTATTACATATGGGATTACTGTTGTATTTAAATTTGAATTTATTTCTCTTTACCTCAACACACAATTTTAAGTATTACAATAAGATTTATGTCTTCATCAATTCCATAATACTAACGAACAATATAAAATTAATATATGTCATTATGACTCTATCATAATATTTTAATTCTAAACACTTCATCCAATTATTATCCTATGCTTGTAAGTTACTTATTTCCTTAGGACTATATAGACGCTAGCACCCAGGTTAACTGTTATAAGCAATGTAAAATGTGCCATTTTCCCCTGTTCTATTTGTAAGAACTGGTGATTATTTACCCTCTGAAACAAAGTACTCTGCTCAAAATAATTAGGGGATCAGGCAAAAATAATTGTCTGTCCTGCTTCCATTCTTCCTATTTCTCTTACTAAGCCATAATCAGTGCAACTTTAATTTTCATGAGCTTTTCATTGCTATTGCTAACTTAAGAAGACAGGGATATGACAACGGCATACATTCCTTTCGTTCAGGGTGACCATACATGACATGAACTCCAGTAAATCATTTTGTGGCATTGTTGGTCCTGGTGGTGTAGTGGTTACCATACATGGCTCCTAAACCCAAGATCGCAGGTTCGAACCCGGCCAGGACCGATGGATTTTTTTGAGCGTAAAAATCCTAAGTATGGCTTCCTTCGGAAGGGAAGTAAAGCCGTGGGTCCCATGTTGTACATTTAAGGCACGAAAAAGAACCTCAAGCCTGAGAGAGAGGCCTCTGAGCAAAATTTGTCGGCCGTTTCACGCCCTGAATTGAATGGGACACTGATGACCTGAGATGTTAAAGAGCATCCATAAATAAATCAATTAAAAAAAAATTTTATGGCATTCAATTGGGAAAGTGCAATGGTTACGTCATGTCAAAGGGAATGGAACTAGTTGTAGTGTTTGTGTCTGTTTTTTGTACTGATCTACTAATTAACACATTGCCTTATTCCACCTCATTAAATAATGAGCATATCCTTCTGTATTTTACAGAAAATTGTATTGTAATTAATTTCTGAATGAAGTAAAGGATCTGGTATAGTATGCCTACATGAGTTTTGTTATCTCATCTGATCCTCTAATTATTTTTGCCTGATCTCTTTTATTATTTTGATGACAACTAGTTCATTTCAGAAAGTACAATAGGAATTGTATTAAAATTGGTCAAATTTAATTGTTCTCGCAATTAAGATTTGTACCAATAATCCTAGAAGTAGAACTATCCGGTTTTGGAAAAATGGAAGCAGTCAAAGCAATGCATAGGTTAACCTATATGATGCTTCAATTGTAAATTTGCTTGGTTTTTTACTGCTTTATTGACAACAGTCCATTCAAAGTCAATAGCAATAAGTTCGGAGATGCTTATTTTATTAGTTGTAATCAATTCTTATAAGAGTCTCTTTAATTACATATTTTCATAAAAACAAATGCCTTTTTGTGATCTTCTTGAGAGATGACCTCAAAATCCGCAAAAGCACAGCATAAGCAATGATAAATCTGTCTGACATTTCTATCACAAGCAATAGCTAGATTTGGTACCTACAGCTAAATATTTTTAAAAATTTTTTTTTACAATGTAGGAGACTTCTCTGTAGAACAGGAATGAATATTAGCACCATAATCAGAATCACCATCTTGGTCTTCTGTCTTCTCCACTATTACAGATGTTTAGAAGATGGTTCCCCCCCTCCCCCGTGCTAATCTTTTCTTTCAAATCTAAGTTTCGACTTCATATTTTCTTGTCTATCTAGTGATTCTACCACCATTTTTCATTCAATGAAATCATTTTAATTTCAAACAAATATTGACCATCTACTGAAAATAATATCAGTTTGCTATAATAGCAAGTTGTGAACTTTACAAGAATTGAACGTATGTGCCATTCTATTTTTTGTCTATTTCTTTCATTAACAGATAATTCATAAAAATCAGTAAATTGGTTTCAATATGTTTAAACATTAATTTTATGACCAATATTGTTCAATAAATGTTAATTTAGGTATTTTACCTGGCTCCCATATTCTTTTCAATTGTGAAGCACAGCTCAAGTTGAATAATGAAATGGCTGTAATGTATTGATTTGTATATATTATGTAAGCTGTATTCTGAAAATGCATAATTCTCTTAAATTTGCAGCATTTTTTTCACCAATATGGTTAAAATCTTTTTAAGATTCTTAATTATCTGCTTAGTAATTACTTAAATACAAATTTGTAGCTCTTCAACAGTGGAAAACATAATTATAATTAAATGTTTTGGCTTGTGAGTTGATTGCATGTTGTTATTTCTGCACTTACTAATATTCCACCAATAAATATTAATAGTTAGTGGAGAAATAAAATGACCTACCTACTAAAAGAGCAGACTAGCAGCTGAAGATCCATAAAGCATGTCCTACCAATAATTGTTGATAAATGAGGAAGTAAGTGTTTGTACAGCTAAAACATGTAATATATAAACAAAGAAATATCCCATTAATCGGCTAATGCAGGGTGGTGAGGGAATAACAGTATGTGTGTGTAATCAACTCAATTTACCAGCTGAAACTTGTAATTTACAAACAAAGCAATATCCCATTTAAAACTTGTAATTTACAAACAAAGCTTGTGATGAAGGGATAGCTAAGAATTTTTTTTGTGTAATTATGTATAACTTATATGATACTTATCATTTGTCATGTTGAAGAACATGAGGTAAGGGAGGGATTCTCTGCTACTGCATAATTAAACACAAAATTATGATATTGAAAGTACTGTATATTTTGTGTCTTGGTCACATTTAGCATTACTCTACGTACATTTGATGCTCATTTTAAAGGAGATTGCATATAAAATAGGAATAATAAGGAAAAGGAAGCAAAATTAGATTAAAATAAATTAAAAATAAAATATAATTGCCTTTTTTCAGCATTTGACATTAGTCAGTCAGCTCAGTTATTTATTTTGAGTTTTTATAGAAAAATACAGACTTTAGAGATTCCAGGGAAAATAGACTCGAATAGGGAAGATTTGCAATTGTGGTTGGGCGGGGCAGATGGGAGAGCAATGTCATGGGAAGCTTAACATCTGAGATTCGAGTCCTGGCTGTGCCCGTAAATTTTTTCTGACTGTGACTCCAAAGCTATTAATTGTTTCTTAAGTTTAAATAGAGTGTTAAAATTTGTTTATATACCCAGTAGCTCTATATTTGTTTGCTACTGTTGTCCTCCATTAGTCTTCTTCAATCTTCTTCAAATGAAGTGCATCAAATAAACTCAGCTTAGGCACTGTATGTGTAGCAGATATTTAGAAAATGAAATAAGAGGTAATAAGTTTATGGAATTACCAATAAAAATAGCAGTTGGTTTAAATTAGGGATGAATTTTTTTGTATCTACATATGATTTATTTGTTATCTAATGGCATGGTTAAATTTCTTTTTAGCCCCAGAACACAGCAACAGCAAGTACTGTGGTAGGTACTATGCCATCATCAACATTGTCAGCACCAGCCATTGCAGAGGATCCACATACAATCAGCGAAGCAAAAATGAGGGAACAGCTGTTGAAAAAACAAAAGGAACTTCTTGAACTTCAGCAGAAGAAACTAGAATTGGAGTTGCTGCAAACAAAAGCGAGATTAGAGGAGCAGCAGAAACAACTAGAAAGGCAAACTGGACATATGCAACCAGAATCTGTTCAGGTGTGTAAATGTCCTTATATGTCATCATAGATTTTGCCAACTAGTAGGATTTTTGTTAAGTCTGTGTACTCAAATCTGTTTTTAATACTGAGTAGTTCATGTGTAAAATTAATTTATCATTATCTTTAGAGAATTATTACTTCTAGAATTTTGCTAAAACAGAAAGACCCCCCCCCCCTTCCTGTTTCCTCTCTCTCTCTTTTTAATTTACCAAAAGTCAAATGTTTTTTTCTCAACAAATATTCAGCATACAGAGGCACTATTTCCTCATTTTATTAATGTTGCTGCTTTGGTAAAATAGAAAAATTTAGTGCAGTTACAGACAGAGCATAAGAAATTCCTGGATTCATTGATTTCATGAATCCTTCAGAGAGCATTTAGATTGTAAGGTAGATGTTAATGGTCCCCAACTATATCACAATTTGACTAGTCATTACAAAGAGCACAAGCTTACAAACTGATATCACAAGGAAAAATCTCAAATAATAAAGATAATACACCAAGTAAACATTGTTATTTATGATATAAGAATTTAAAAGAAAATTCTTTAATTAATAAATATAAAGCAAGAATTCAAAGAGAAATACACACAAACAAAATTTAAGGTATTCCATAATGAAATTAGCTGGAAAATACAGGATATGGCATTAAAATCTGGACAAATTTAAATGTGAATTTCCCATCTTATAATACTTCTGAGGTTGTGACTGTTTACTTCTAGTAAACAGTCATAACCTCAAAATGGCTGAGTTATTGCAAACAAGTGCAGAGTACAACCAATATCTGTGATTATTGAAAGTCTTTGTGCTAGGTGTTCGGTAAATGAAATAATTTGGTTCTTAGGGTACCAAAGATCAACTGTGTGCAACATTGTTATTAAACATAATGCTTCCAAGAAGTCCGTGGAAAGTTCTGCTAAGTATAAGAATTTAAAGGCAAATTCTATGTAAATAATAAATTTATCTAAGTAAAACCTGAATTTAAAAAATTATTCAAAATTCCAAACAAATTTTAGATTGCAGAGGAGATAAGTTATAAGTTTTATACAATAAAGGTACAATTGATGCTCTCCGAGGCTGCTAGAACTAAGCGAATTGCTCACTGCAACCTGCTATTGTATATCAGATTCTTTTCTGACTAAAAATGTTTGTTGTTGATGCCAAGATCAACCAGATGAATGACTGCTGGCTGGCCCACAACCTGGAGCATATCCTGATTGTTGCTATAATAAAATTTCCTGCCAGTGTTCACATGCTAGGTGTTGTCTCAATGAATGAGATGTCATGCCATCACATCTCTTTCAGGAAGTGGAAAACTGTCATTTTAAAAGTTTAAGTAGGTGTTCTAATGGATGTGGTGAAACCATGGATGTAAACTGGCCTCAGAGAGGTGATATTCATTTTATTAGGATGGTGTACAGGCACATACGATCCATTTAGTGCAAAACTGATTGTTGTATAACATGGCTATGTTCTGGTCTAAAGAATCTGCCTTTAAATAGGCCCAATTAGAAACCCCTCTACTATTATGTTTCTAGTGTAGTCAAAACGGTTACTAACAGGTTCAGATGCCCTAATATGGCATTTTTATGCAGAGTTATCAAATGAGCATTTGCAAATATGGATAGCACATTTTTATAGAGAGAGTGAGCATTTCAAGTCAAGGATTGAGGCGGTATCTATGGCTAAGGGATTTTACAATATATAATTTTACTCTAGACAGATTACACAACTGACATGCAAAAGGATTTTTTTGTAATTTAATTTTTTGTTTCATAAAAGTTTACTTGATTTTTTTTTTTAATTTGTTCAGATTTAAGTGCTGAATTTTGTAGATATCTAAGAAATTCTCTTAAATTGTGTGCTAAGATCAAAATCCAGTAAAGTTAGAGAGTCGGACTCTATAAACATTTTTAAATTAATTTCTATTACATCACATATTGAAAGTAATTGCTTAGTACTAAGAAAACTGATGCTTGTCTGCCATGAGCAACCAGCAAGATTATACAGAGCTAAGCTTGCTGAAAGTATAAAAAGTAAGTGTATGTTACAATATGCTGAGCATGACTCACTGCTCCGTTAGAGGAGACAAGTCAAGAAATCTCACATGTCCAAAGTGAGCAGATCCTTAATTCTAGTACATGCATAGAGAAGTTTCAAGAACTAATGCTGGAATTGCTGGAATTGCTTAGTACTTAGTACTAAGAAAACTGATGCTTGTCTGCCATGAGCAACCAGGAAGATTATACAGAGCTAAGCTTGCTGAAAGTAGAAAAAAGTAAGTGTATGTTATAATATGCTGAGCATGACTCACTGCTCCGTTAGAGGAGACAAGTCAAGAAATCTCACATGTCCAAAGTGAGCAGATCCTTAATTCTAGTACATGCATAGAGAAGTTTCAAGAACTAATGCTGGAAACAAGTATGTTGAAAAGAGAATAAGAGGGTATTCAAAATGGGGCAAAATATTTGCACAGTTGGACAAAATAGCAAATATCAGCGCAAATTAATTATATGTATACACTTACTCCCTTCATACAACCAAGTTTCAAGAAGAAGAACTTTGTGAATATGCAGATTATTGAAATTGGAATTTATTAAAAGTGCTAAGAAAAATACAAACTACAAGGGGTCTCCATCTATCAGGCTCAGGCCATTTTAGGTGTACCTCCTTGTGATTACAGAAATTTTAATATATGATGATTTTATACTAATCCTTTCTCTTAAGTTCTAAATGATTAAATAAAATACAAAATTTCCACCTAGATTGCATCAGACCCCGGTCCCCGGTTCATCAGCAGTTACCTGCTGGAATTCCTGGGGACTAGGCTCCGACCCAACCCAGGGGACTAAATTGAAATATTTCAATTAATATACCTATACCATTATTTTATCAGCTAGCTACAGTCTCTGCAAACTACAAATTCTTTTAGTTCACAAATACGAACTGTAATGGGGGATATGTATTCACTTTCTAGAGCAATATCCCAAGCTCAATATTAATAAATTTAATATAATTTGACTTTCAACCATTGCCAGACAATGACATTTTTATAATCATACAGGTATTCTTTTATCATCTAAAATTTATCTAACTTACATATCTATCAATTGACCATTTCCATTTCATTTTTACCTTCCATGAGAAGTCCCCTAATTTGTGTATCTGCTCATGGTCTTCAAAGATATTTTTCAATACAATCCCTTTATTCCTCATTAACCATTTCTTACTAATTAAACTTTCCCTCTAAACATTTGTGGCATGCAGATTATATGTCATCAAGAAAGGAAAGAACATCAGCAAAAAACATATTTTTTGGCAAAATGGTTAATAAGTTATGCTGGAACACTAGAACAGTTTCAGAAAAAAAAAAAATAAATAAAAATTAAAGCAGTATGTTATTGTACTCTCTATGCATTATTAATAGCAGGATTATCAATTTACTGTTTTGAACATTAACACAAATAATAATATTAGTTATTATAATAACAAAAAATGCGTAATTTGTGCAATTAAGCTGCACAAATTCTCTGGTAAAAATCATGCTACTTAGGGTCCATATGATTCAGCATGTTCAATAAATAATTTTTTTCCCCCCTCTTAATAATGGAAATGGTTTTACTGTCATTTTAACTGTTATTTTCTTGAATTCTGTAAGTCATTCACTCTTGAAAACTTTGCTTACTTTTCTATTTCACTGAAATTTCATTTTGTTTTAATTTGCAACAAATTCTGCATAGGAAACCTTGATCCAGGATTTGATGCCTATTTAAAATGAAATTGTGTTTAAAACTTTATTAGATACATGGGCAAATCCACAAAATTATATTTTTATTGTGATAACTTGAAATTGATTTTGTAGCCATGCAATTTTCACAATATTCTGAATATCTATAAGTACCATAGCCTGCAGATGCATTTTATTTTCTCAATTACTCCGAAATCCAACAAAGCATGCAGGAATGTCCAGAGACCAACAATCTTTAAATAGAATTATGTACCCTTTCAGCACAAGAAACATTAGACCAACCACAGGTGTGGCAAGTATCCTTCTGAAGTCTTCTGCGATGCAGATTTTTTTTTTAAATTCCTACAGTAAAACCAGCCATCAGTGTCCAAATCTGGATATTTTTTTCCTCAAAGCCTGCTAAAGCCTACAAATATTTAAATCTGGACTTATATATTGCCTGACAAATTTTTGTGTGTAGTAGTGACTGTTTAGCATTGGAAATTATTGCACATGATCTTTAGTAAGATGTCTATCATTGTCATGTTTTCCTTTGTGAAATGCAGCAACTTTGCCTTAAGCATTCTGGAATAATTTCCCTTTCTTAGGACACTTCAAGAAGAAGTGATTTTCTATTTTTTGGTATTCAAAATATATCTAGGAATTTTTACTATAGTTCTGCGTAGTGTAAGTTGCTGTTCTGCTGTCATTGGGGTCCTATTTGATAAATTCCTTTTTATGTTTGATACAGCTCATTAAGTTATCTACCTTTGGTTTCTGTTGATAAGCTCGAAATGTCATCATAGAGTTTCTGAATGTCCCTTTTTGATAAAGAATGGCATTTGGCATTTACATTCTACTGGAAAAAACAAAAGAGAGCAACATGGCATTGACATCAACAATAATATAAATAATTGTATTAATGTAAATAACCATTTGAAAACTTAATAAAATAATTGCCATATCTTAAATTGATGTAGACAACAGCTTGCAAAACGTGTACTATGCATAAAGTTCATTTGGAATTTGCACAGTGAAGTAAATCATATAATTTTTTAATAATTGAGTTGTACCTAAATACATTTTTGTTGTTTATGCATAGTACATGTTTTGCAAACTGTTGTCTGCATCCTCACCCACCTTTTGATGTGCATACTATCTGCAAAACATTTACTAATATAAACAACAATTGAAGCCAAGAGAGTGTCAAGGTTCAGTCATACAGAAGTTATCATATGATTCCATATGAATGAATTTTATTTCAGCAAACTGCATTACAATTAAATTTACATAAACAAACAAAATATCTAAGAATTTTAAGGTACTTCTATATCTTATATATGTATGGTAAAGAATACCTACAATAAATCACTATTTTCATAATTTTGTGTGCCCTCAAGCTCCTTCCTTATACTTCTCTTCCACTTATTCCTTACTTTTCCTAATAATTTCCCAATCTTGTTTATTTTCTCTACCCTCATGTCTGACAACATTTAATTTGTTACTATATCTTGTTTAGTTTATCCCATTTTTCATCCCAGATACTATACCTCCACCACCATTTTACATTCTATTAACACACTAACCACTTTCCTACATGTAATACATCCTTCTTTAAAATGTTTGCTTAATCCTTTTAGAAATAATATCCCTGTAGGCATCCATGCAAGACCTATTCTTCAGAAATGATCACAATTATATATTTTCCTATTTCCAATTTCTTTGAACTATTCTATATAAGTCTAAAGAACTTTTATCCTGTAAGCTAGCCCATATCTCTTGTTTCTCTGTATTTTATACTCTCTGCCTCACTTCTTTCCACAATCCATTGATGGCTTTACCTAGTCTCCACACATCCCCCATCCCATATATATATATATATATATATATATATATATATATATATATATATATATATATATATATATATAAGCTGTATTTGCTTTAGCTATATTCTTTGAATCTTCAACAGTAAAATTAATATCAAAATGAGACAAAATTATCAGAGATTGCAATGAGATTAGAAACAAACATATTGGCTTATTAACTGAAATGCTAATTGGAACATGTACAGTAATGCCAGTTATTTAATTAAATCATCATATGATTTAAATTATATTGGCATATGACTGCTCTTCAATGTCAACAACAATGGAATTGCATCCAGCACTATCTTGTCAATTAACTATAAAGTACAACTGGGACTTATTTCCATATGCCTCTCTTGCCAAATAATTGACATTGCAATAGAGGTCGTTTTGTATGAAAAATAATCATTTTTGAAAATTTTGTAATTTACATTCTTTTTGATTTCTCAATCTATGTTGTGTCATGCTGTCGACTTATAATATTTTAATTAAAAATATATCAATTATTTGCTTTGTGTGGTTAGACTATTTCTACCATCTCTCAGCACATTTGTAACCACTTGACCATGAAGCACTTCATGATGATGTCTATAACATTTTTCATTGGCAGAAACATGAATAAAAAACAATGAGTAGCACCTATTAGGTACTTGAAGTAGGTCTTAAAGAATGCAAAGGTGGCAACATAGCTGTTGTTATGAAGTCTTTGTTTTATCAATACAAGCAGATTCACAAGAATTTACCTACTGGTTTAGTTTAGGGACTTGGCACTATATAAAGATGTTCTGTAGTAAAGTCCTGAACGTGGTAGCAAAGGTTTTGGTGGAAAGGTATTTTGCCACAATTTCCCTTAACAATTGCTAGCAGACATGTGATGTGTTTATGTATTAATTTATATAAATGCAAATAAAATTTGCAACATACCTGGCACAGGCCATTGTTAAGTTAACTATTATAATTAATATAAATTTGTTTGATATATTACAAATTTTTCATAATCATTTGTTAGAACAAAACAAAATATAACAATAGAACACCATATGCTAACCTCTTGTTTTCAGTTCATCAGTAGTCATCTAGTGGCATATCCAGAAGACATAACTTCAACCACAATTTCAAGTTATTCTGCCATTATACCATAAGGTTCTCTCTCAATATCCTTTACTTATTTATCTTCCCCCTCCCTTGTATGTAATTTCTGTTTCAGCTCCATATCTGTTTAACAAAATTTAATTTTTCTGGAATTCATTAACTATGTATGTCTATATTATTTAATCATGCCCATTTTTTCTTTATTTTGTGTAAATATTCTCCTAGGGCCTTCATTGTAACTTATCTTCAAAATGTTATATCTTGATGCATTTTAAGCTATATCTATACCAGTAAACTCATTCATTTATGTAATTTGATAGGAAATCACTGAAATTTCAATAATTTTTACCACACTCACTTGGACATGTTTCCTTCACCAAAACCTTGCTACTATCATTCTTTCCATCACTTTTATACTATTTGGGGGTTCATTTTTCTTCAGAATTGGGGTGATGGTGGCTTTTTTCCAGTCAGAAGGAATTGTTGCATTCTCTCTTTTGGACTTTTCAGTGTCTGTTTTACACCAGTGAATAGTCGCTCTATGATAGTTGTTAGATACGTGCAAAGCCAGCGTTAAAAGTTGCCACTGCAGTTGGATCATGCTGCCTGACTTGGAGTTTTTCTCAACTTACAGTGCAGATCTCCAGTTCTTTTTATTTTTGCATTTAACAAAAATATAATTTATCCTTCAAGTTCACCAGAATTTCATTTAATTATTTACCATTTGGTTTATTTATAGATTCTTTTTAACATCTCTGGTCATCAGCATATGCTAATGGTAATATCATTAAGAAAAATGCTAAAACTAATATGTATGATATTAGTGGAGTTTGTCTTTAAAAGACAAGGAAAGATCTGGAAAAAAAGACATTTTAGGAACTTAAATTAAATTGGAACTTGCATAGTGAAGCTAATCATATTAATTGATATTATTGATATAACATTTATGAAAACTAAATGAAACTTTAAGAGTGTATAGTTTAACTGAATCATACAATGATATCAATTAATATTTTAGGAAGTTTGTCCCAGTGTCAAAGCAAGTTCAATAATGCCTAATGAAACTTAATAGTGGCAAAGGTAGACAGAAGATCTGTGGTTCGAATCCTGCCAAGAGCTTTTTTCATGGCCAAGGGGTTTTCTAGGTTTGCCTTAGCTCTTATCAATGGCAAATGATATAGTTGCACACTAAATTTAGCCTGAAACATTTTCTTCCGAAAATTCTTTTCCCAGTTTATCATTTCACCTCATGTATCATCAATATATATTACCTATGATGCCTCAGTAGTATGCTGGAATGGTGGTCATCAAAGAAGCCTCAAGGATTCTTGCTACAAATAAACATGATCAAGGTACATAAGGAAAGGGTAAAGCTTATTTATTAGTCACCATAATATGGTTTATTTGCTATATATAATGTAAACATGATAACGAAGGAAAAGGGTTGGTGGTTCCTGTTGTCCCCAATTTTGCATTGTGTTTTTACGGTCAGTGTACCATGAATGCTAGTAGATGCATGAGGACGTTCAGACCATGGAAAGAGGTTTAAGTGCAAGTTCAGGTATCGAATTGGAAGTTGAGCCTGGATCGAGTGATAGCTGTATTGAACTAGAACATGAACTGGAAATGGAGCTTGAACAAAGTGTTAATACTAAAATGATAGATGCTTTATATGAACAACCAAATATTAATGTGTAACACCAATGACAGCTCAAGTTGGCTGAAAATGGAGAGGATGTCTCTTCAAAACTGGTCCCACTGTATTTAAAAGTAAGTGAAGCATAAGAGTGTGTTAGATGACAGATTAGATATAATTTACATTTAACAAGCTTCACTGTGTGAGTTCCAACAGAATTTTTTAAAAATGTCTTATTTTTTGAAAGTTCTTAAATGAACCCATGACTATGTTTTGAAAAACAAATAAGGTAAAGAAGCAATTACAGAGATGGCAAAAATTTTGAAACTTAATTTGCATGTTGTTCGAAAGATAGTGCAAAAGGGACCCAAAATGTGGTGAAATGAGGAAATAAGAAAAGTACAATAAAGTTGATAATTCTGATCTGATTTGCAATGAAATATATAGTTTTTAAGACAACGGTCATGCACATCCCTTCAGGAATTGCTAATTTGTCTCAAAAATGTTTGCAATTTTCATTATGTGAAAACAATTAAGGACTTTTGAAGCATTTAGGATTTTGTTACCATATACTTGACAAAGGAGGGCGATAATGAAATCATTTCTTGGAGGTATGAATGCCTAGAACGTCTTGAATAAAGGATGTTCAATAATCTTCTTGGATGAAACTTGATCAATATGTATATTATAAGAAAGGGCTAGGCTGTACCCATATGCAGAGGAAAGCATTTCATTGTATTCCATGCTGTGGAAGTGAAGATTCGGTCCCCAAAATTTATATTGTCTGCCAAAAACATTGACGATGCTAGAACTGATGATATAATTCTTATGTTTTTGAAAATTGTTTGTTAATTGCTTGCTCTTGAACCTTCCTGGCGATAGGAAATGTGTTATTGTATTATACAATGCATCTTAATACTCTAGACAATTCTATCTGCATACTCCTGTGAAAGATTATGTAACCTTTATACATTATGGCAATATTCTTGTGGCTAAGCCATACCACCCAAAGCAGTAATTTTGAACCAGTTTAAGGCAGCAAACCTAACAAAACAGTTGGCATTTGATGAACTTGCCAAATCTAAAGGTAAAAAAGTGCTTAGACTCCCACCATATCACTTATGTTCAACTCTGTTGAACTAGTTTGGGCTCAATTTAGAGCTTACGTGTGGAAAAATAATGTGACTGTGACACTTAGTGCAAGTGTGTGAGGTGTGACTAAAATAGGTATGCTGAGTTGTGATCATCTTGTATCCTTACACAGTGAAAAAAGAGCACGAATATTAAAACATAACACCACACCAAATAGAGACTGGTTCGTCATCAGTGTTGGGCAGAATGAGGATGAGGATAATGAAGATGAGAATTGTTTGTTAATGATTACAACTTATTAAAAATGCTTAAAAGCAGGTAGGCAGATTTGTTTGATGCTCCTTTTATTTTGCCACTTTAGCTTCTGCATAAATATTAAGTGTGACAACACAGAGCTCGTGCACATGAAGGCATGGGGTTCAGAGAGCAAGAGCTTTTATGTTAATTTCTCTGTAAACTGACTGTACTACAGAACATAGCTAACTGTCTACCAAGCAGGCTTTAAAAACAGATAAATATTATTCAAAAAGTACCCAATAAAAATCAATAGAGCATACTACCATTCTCTCTCTATCTTATAGTTCTTGAATTTGACTGTTTCTTTGGATGCCTATAGAATGTTCATCTCTTACAAGTTAGTGTTTCCATTGTTGCACACATTTTCTGCATTATTAGCCTTCTGTCTAGCAACTATGGTAAGACTTCCTGTAACTCTTTAGAATTTAGTTTGTGTGCATTAAATTTTTTTCTGGGCTGTACACCATCATATAAAATCTTAAGAGACTTGCTGGCAAAGTGAAATAAAATTAGTTCTAAATTATTGAACTATTTTTCCAGATGTTTTTTCCTGCACTTCAACAAGAAAACACAAAGCTAGTCTTAAATACCAAAAGTGATTTGTCAAGTGCTGTGAAGCCTGAAGTTATTTCAAACAGAATAATCCCTAATCAGGTAAGCCTTTAAAGCGCACTCTAAATGTATCATAAAATTGCTGAGCTGTTTTAAAAAATCTTGACCCTTATTCATTAAATTTACTAATCTAAATTTTTTCAAAATAAGAAGAGAGAAATCTTTTTCTCTTCCTTCACAACCTCTTTTGATGGTCTGCAGACACCTAAGCTGCTAAGTAGCATCTTTAGTTCTGATTTAATTATTTGATTATTTTCTTGAATATATTTTGCAAGATTTGGATTTGCTGTATTTTGCAATTTAACCACTGTTCAATATCTGTGATCTCTTGAGTGCTTTTTGTATTTGCTTATAGTTAGCTGCAATGTGGTATCCTTCTAATTCATATATGTATATGAAAAATGCAGAAGTGTTCTTTCAGTCTAATTCACATATATATGAAAAATGCAGAAGTGTTATTTCAGTGAAAAAAAGTTCCATAGCTGCCAATTATCAGATTGGCACAAAATATTACATATTTCTTCTCACTATTACATGATTGTGGTCAAAGGGATTATGGAAAAACAGATAGGAATAGGAGGTTTGGAGTTGATTCCCTACAAGACCTTCCTCTCAAGTTTTTTTTACAAATTTTTCTCGGTCTGCATCATTTGAAATGTTGGGGAAGTGCCCTATATCTAAACCTGGAAACCTCTTTAAAGTCTTTCCCAATTTAACATGTAATTCATGTACCATCAGTTTTGTCACTTGTGATGTCTCAGTAGTGAAAGAGGCATTTATATGATCAAAGGGTTCATGGCCCTGGTCCTACATATTTAAACAAGTGGAGCAAAAGAGTTAGTTCAACTCACACTTTTTTCTTTCTTTTTTTTTTTCTTTTTCTTTTTCTTTTTTTCTTTTCTTTTCTTTTTTTTTTTTTTTTTTTTTTCTTTTTTTTTTTTTTTTTTTAAGGACGCTCTTTAACATCTCAGGTCATCAGTGTCCCATTCAATTCCGGGCGTGAAACGGCCGACAAATTTTGCCCAGAGGCCTCTTTTCAGGCTTGAGGTTCTTTTTCGTGCCGTAAATGTATGACACGGGACCCACAGCTTTAATTCCCTTCAGAAGGAAGCCATACTTCGGATTTTTACACTCAAAAAAATCCATCGATCCTAGCCTGGTTTGAACCCGCGACCTTGGGTTTAGAAGGCAAGTATGGTTACCACTACACCACCAGGACCGACACAAAATGATCTTAACACATGATTAGCTTCACTGTGCAATGTTCCAATTAACAATTTTAGTTAAGTTCCATGTAGTTGAAATGAAGCTTAAACTCTTACATTTTCCAAATTCACTGAAATGAATTGCATTTACAATTTGTCTGCACAGATAGAACAACTTCAGAATATAAATAAATGTGTTCAAGGAAAATGGATTGTATCAGCTGAAAACTATACATCCATGTTAACCCTTACTACCAGTCATTGGACATACTTGGCAACAAAGAGAAAGGATAACTCCCACATGTTGAACAAAAATGGAAAAGTAACACAAGAATTTCTATCTCTAAAATAAACATTTGTATTTCCTTGAAGTATTGCAAATTGTTCTTGAGAAATATCATGAATTTCACAACAATGTACTACATTATATGAAACAAGATATAGAAAGTACTGAGAATTGCTTGACAAACAATATATAACTGAGATATTACAGTAAAATATGTGATGTAAAGTATTGCATTTAAAAACAATGTATTAAAAATTCCAGGTTAATTTCTCTTACAATTTGAATATTTAAATTTTTGTTTTAAAATATTAGCATTTAAAATATATCTCTATCGATTACTCGGAAGAGAATTATGTTCTTTTTATCATGTTCATTGTCCTCAGCTATTTTTCTATTTTTTATTACATTTATTTATAACTAATACAGGCCGTAACTATTCCAGGGTGATTTTGGGCCTGATTAAAATTTTTCTAGTTTACCATGCAAAACATTAAGGTATAGACATATGTTCTGAAATAAAATATTTATTTTCCTGAAAATTCTAAGAAATAGAGAAAATGATATATTACCAGCTTTAAAATAAACTCTCGCCTCCCCCCACACGCACACACACATACATACACCCGCGCGCGTTCTCTCTCTCCAAAATAGCAGAGAATGCATCATGTGTATGTCAGGAGGGTATTCAAATAGTGGAACACATTATGTGGGACTGCAAAATTTTGAGCGAGAGCGAGAAATATTTCGGAAAGATGTAGCAAAAGTAACTAGGCGATGGCTAATAGACCATAGTGAACTTGTTCTAAAATATAATAAACAGTTTAAAACTTTTGTAAACAGTATAAATTTTGACAGTTTTCAAATTAACAAAAATTGACTAATAGGATAGGAAATGTGGTGACTGAGAATGATAATGTAAAGGCATTCAAATATAACCAATTTAGGCAATCTTCAAATATGATTAGGTTAGAATAAGAATGAAACGGTGTTCAAAAATAGTATTAAGGATAACATGTAACAATGAAATGATAGCAATGCATGTAGTGTTACTAAATATTATAGTAATGGAGCATGCAGTAAATAAAGAAGATTTAAAAAAAAAAAACACACACACACAAGGGGTGGGGAAGTCAGTCTAAGGGATTAGATCGATCAATTTCATTGTCATTATTTGCTAAGAGTAAAAATCTCAGTATAAGAAGATATTTGTCACATTTCATGGTATTGCAATAAAAATGATGAAAAACAGTTCAGTTTTGAACTGAATAATAGCTAAAAGTGTATAATAGCTAAAAGTGAGTTACATCAGGTAGAGTTCTTGTCTGTCAAGATATTGTGCATAGTAATGACTTGTCCCAGTTAGAAGCAAATCCTGAAGTACCATGTGAGGGAAAAGTATTGTCTTGTGTCTCAGTCAGGTGTATGCTTATTAAGGGGTCATTGAATTCATGGACATTTCTAATTTTGTGGCAAGTTGGCAGTTTCCAATTTGATTTCTATTCCTGTTCCTAACCCCCCTTCTTCATCAAACTCACAAAATAATATATATATAAAAACATAATAAAATATACGAAACGTACAGCATACAGTTAAATTTAGGGGGGAAAAAAATTTAAATTTCTAAATTAAATAATTTCAGTCAATATTGGTGTTTAACATAAACTTTGATCCTCTGTAAGAAATGTATATGAAGCCAATCTTTTGATAGTCAAAAAGTATGTGGGTATTTTCACTACAAAGATTTTATTTACACTCAGTTCATGTTGAATGTCCTGACCTGCTTGGTCATAGAAATATCTTTGTTTGGTTTGATGTGGTATCTTATGTATAACTCAATCTGAGCTACATTTTGTTTGAATGGATATGGGGATGTATAATCACCAAGAATGAAAGCCAAAATTTTTTGACTCAACTGAGCTCATAAATTTTCAGATTCCTCTTAGGCTGAAAATACCTTTTAAGGCAAATAGAGATGGGATTGAAGTCCAGTAACTAATTAACATTTTATCATGTTTCTCTCCATAATACAAAATAAATTACAATAAAACCCTTCTATGCACAAAACAAATATTTTACGAGGGACGCTAATTGGAACTTGTACAATGAAACTATACATATAATTAAGATCATTGTATGATTATTTTACATGCTTGGCATTAATAGTTTTTCAAGATATTGCAACTTTTGTAAATATGTGCCCCTTGGTGAACATTGAATGCCTAGTGGGGAAATTTATAATCCAGCTCATAACATTAACAGACAATTAAATATCCTGGCAAAAAGAAGGTATTGTGATTCTTGTAGGTAGAAATGGAATTAAAACAGCCAATATACAATTGGCAGATTTGCATCTGAAAACTGCACAAAATTTTCTGAACGCTGATATTGCAAAATAATTCTTAGAATTGACTGTATCCTTGAAACAAGTATATATTCATAGTATTTGAATAAATTTGAATCTACAAATTATTTTGCAGATAAGCACTTTGTAACTGTTAAGAATTTTCTAACAATTACATCTAAACTATTAAAATACAGTAGCAAAAGCAATAAAGTGAAATGACTTTGGATATTTCTCCAGTTAAACTTCACAATATTCCTGAACAGAGCAAGACATATAGTGAGAAAAGAAACTTGAAAAATGTGCATCTGATATGTAAACAGGAGACAGCTCATTTTAGCTACTTCTAGCACCTGGAAAGATTGAAGTGAACTGAACTAGTTTTAGAAGCAGAACAGCACTAGACATATTAATGGAACAATCATGATCCAAAACTGGAATTTCAACTGGCAGAGAAAGAATACAGGACTCTTAATTCCTAAAAGCCTGTCAAATAAACTTTTCAGTTTTGATTGTATCTTGGTTGCCTGAGTTGCTCACTCTTGCTGCTACAAGGAGGGCATGGCATGAAGTAGGGAGTAAGAAGGGATCACCAACGGTAGCTTACAAGAGCACAATTGCTTGAAAATGATCCATTCCCATAAACAGCAGTGTGGGAATGAATAATAATGTCTAAAGTCAGGTAATTTTTTTCAACAAAAAGTGTGGCCAGCAATAACATTGGGATAAACAAGTTGAACAAAAATTGTATAATGGCGGTAAGAGAAAAAGAAAGTCTAATAATGAATTAATTTTATTTTAGCAAACAACATTACAGTTACATAAATAATTATATGTATGATATAGAACCTGTACAATATATCACCATTTTCACAGCTGTGTGCCCTCAAGCACCTTCCTTATACTCCTCCTCCACTTATTCCTTACTTTTCATAAGAATTCCCTAATCTTGTTTATTTTCTCTACCCTTATATCTGACATTTTAAATGCCCCTTTATTCTGCGTGTAGGTTTTCTATTTTTAATTTCACATACTATCCCTGCACATTCTATTAGACAATGGAATGCACATCCCCTTTTCCACTCATAATACATCCTTTGTTAAAATGTTTGTAATCCTTTTAGAAATAATATCCCTGTATGCATCCATGCAAGACCTATTCTTTCAAATTGATCACAACTATCTATGTTTTTCCCATTCCCAATTTCTTTTAACTATTCTATATAAATCTAAAGAATTTTTGTCCTCTTAAGCTAGCCCAGATCTCTTGCCTCTTCATGTCTTCTACTCTCTGTCTCACTTCTTTCCAAAATTCACTGATGTTACTTTCACCCAATTGCCACCCCCATTCCAGTTTCTTCTAATAGTCCCCCCCCCAAACCAACTCTCTCTTCCAAGTTCACCTCTTTGGTACTTAAGACATTCTTTTAGTATATTATTATCCAATTTTAGACATCTGTGCAAATAATTCAAGATTCTCTTTGCTATTATACCTTTCTTTCCTACTGTTCCTACTTCTGCTAAACTAACTCCCTCTGCTAAATTTTAGGTAACCCCAGAACTTCTCTACAAAATGAGCAATCTGAAGCTTTCACGGCCGGAGTCAGGTCAGGACTTATAACTAGAAGTTCTGTACAAAACATTCTATGTCCCACATCAACCATTAGGTACCCCTTTGACACTCCCAAAATTTCTGCTGCATACATCATCTTTTACTTAATCACAGCCTCATGTAGTTTTTCTAGTCATTTCATTTGTATTGTGTGAACTTTATACAAACTTATTCTGACAGCTTTCATAGTAACTTACCTTCGGCTTGTGCACATTTAGACTGTATCTCCCATCTTCCATTATTCATAAATCTCACTCCCAAATCAAATTCTTACACTACCTCTATTGGGTATCTATTTATAAACCATCTATCTTTCCTTAATTTTGATCCTTTTTAAATAAGTATACTATTTATCTTTGATTTTTTTAATATTTATCCTTAGACTCTTGCCTATGGTGCCTCTGTAGCAAAGATGGGTGTTAAACACTTCATTCATTCATTCCTTAGACTCCATTCTACAACAAATCCAGTAATTCCATCACTGGCATGTTGTAATCCAGTCACAGTTACTGCTCCTGTTGTGAGATAATCAGCGAAAAGCAATCCTGGTACTACTTCCTTCTTTCCGATAATTGGACAGTGCCTATTGTTTTTCATGATCCTATCTAAGATATCATCTGTAAACAAATTAAATAAACAGTTGAATTTTAGTCTGACTGAAGATGAGAACAAAATGTTCTTGAAACCGGTTCCAGACATTATGACAAGTAAGTGAAGCATTAAGAGAACGTGTAGTTCAACTGAATCATACAATGATATAAATTAAATTAAATAATATTGGGTTCAATTTACATCCTTGTCTCAAACCCAAATTTTGACTCGTAAAATCTGTGGTTGTATTTCTTTCTCATCTGACACAAAACCTGATACCTTCATATAATTTTTGAAATCCTAGAATAAATTCAGTACTGACTTCATTTGCAATTCAGTTTGTATGCCACTGCATTCCTGTTTATTGTATTGAATGTTTCTCAAAATTTGCAAAGAAAATATACCCTACCCAATTTGTTTCTTAAATATTTATACACTATAGTATGAATCATCATATTATCTATTGTTCTTTTTCCTTTTCTAAAATATGCTTAAAATTCTTATAACTACCTTCCTTTTCTGCCCACTCATGCAACCTTCCAGCTAAAATGCCAGTGTATATTTTATCTAAAATTCCTCTGTGGTTGCTTGGGTTATTTATATCACCTTTCTTGTATAATTATATGATCATGCTCACTTTCCAGCTCTCAATGTTATCTTCCCCTCCTTAATTCTATTTGTAACCTGGCACATCCTTCCATTTCCCCAAATGCTTTCCAAAATTCTTCTGGAATTCCATCTATTCCTGAAACCTTTTTTCTCTTAAAAATTTTGATCTGATACCCTACCTCATTCATAGTAAATTCTTTATCTAAATATCTAAATTTAATTCTTAACTCTGAATCTTCCCACTATCAGATTTCTAAAGTGTATTTCAATTCCATTGGCAATATCTTATTTTCTACCCTTTTCTCTCTTGAGATATCGTTAACAACTGAGCATATATATTTACTATCTGTAGCAGTCACAAATTCCTTAATTTTTTTCACCCATTCTATGCTGCCACTCTTTCTTTTTATCCTGCCTTCCCCCCCCCCTTTTTTTAACAAAAATATTTGCCTATCATCTTCTTCTGACTTTCATTTTCTTATTTCCGCTATTTTGGATATCAAATTATCCCAGAAATACTCTGCATACACCTCTTTCCATTTAAAACATATATTTCAATTCTGTTGTTCCCTCTTCCCTATGACATTCCCATTTGCTCATCCTTAATTTTAGTGGGAAGTGCTCAATACTTATCACGTCCAGGACTTCAAAATCTACCAGCACCTATTAACTCCTTCACTGCATAGCATATAATCATCACAATCTTCCCAGTTGCATTCATAAATGTGAATTCTGCCTATTGGTCCTTTCCTCGTAAACCATTTCACATAATTAGATTATTCAGCTAACAGAACTTGATCAGTTTTTGCCTTCCTTATTGAGTACCTTCCTCTACTTTTCCTTACCCACTCATCATTTTCCACCCCTATAAATTTTATAAAATCATAAATCTTGTCATATTCACCTACTCTGGCATTGAAATTACCAACTACAATGAACTCCATACTAGTGTACTGTCATTTTCTCTTTACTTTCATTTAGTTTTCATTTTAAAACTCCAATGACTCAGGTTAGTTATATATCTAATACTAGGCATACTTCAACTCCCTTTATCTTAAATATCTTTAACCATATTACTTGCCCTTCTTCTATAATTAACTCACTCACTACCCTTATTTATCAATGCCCATAAATCACCAGAAACCTTACCTGTATAACTCTTCATTATACCATGTTCACCTATGTAATCATAACCTTCCACTTCTATACTTTACCGCCACGGGTGGCCGAGGTCGTTAAGTCTCGGACTCGTGAGCGGGAGGTCTGGGTTCGAATACCGCCAGGACCGTCCTTCCTGACTGAGGTTTTTTCCAGGTTTTCCTCAGTCCTCATAAATGGCAAATGCCGGGGAGGTACCCTAAACTTAGGCCTGGAACGATTCCTTCCTTAAAAATAAATCCTTTCCCAATATATAATTTCATCTCATCTATCATCAGTGTCCATCGCCTGGGTGCCTCTGTAGCAAAAACGGGCGTTAAACACTATTCATTCATACTTCTATACTTTAATTTTTGTCAAACCAAGTCTCAAGCATTTATTTTTGACATTAAACCCCTTACATTCTGTAACACTACCTTCCAGTCCAGTTCTTGTCTTTAACTACTCCATCCTGTGAATTTCTCCAACTTCGCTGTATACCTCGTTCTTCTTTCGCCCTGCACTCTCATTACCAGCTATTTCCATTACGCTGCCCTCGGGAGTTGAGAACATTTAGTTCTCATCTTCAGCCAGACTGAAGTTCAACTATTGATCATTTGTTGAGCTGTGGGAATATGTATTCTGCTCTGGTGGCAGTGTGATAAACTTGTAGTTTATGTTTTCATCAAAATTGATGCAAATTTTTTCTATTTTTAAAGATGCAAATCTTTTCCCAAGTGGATAGTTCCATTAGGTTAAGAAGTTTCTTCAGCAATTTAGCCTCTGATTTAATCTCATGATTTTTGATCCAAAAGTGAGCTGACACTGCTGATTTATTAACATGCTTAAAAAAAATATTCCTAAAGATTCTTTTCCCTGCATTTACAAAATTCTTTTCATTTTTTGGGGATAACTCTGATCACAATCTGCACATTTGATTTCATAATTCCTATTTCTGTTCTGCTGGTATGGTGTCTCTTACTGTACAACCTAATAAATTTTTGATATTATATTTGTTCTTTAGGGCTAACATTATGCCATGTCTTTGAATATCCTCTTCATTTTGTTATGGTAAAATGGATAGTATATGCAACTTTTGAATTTGTATCTTTCCTTGATTTTCTTCAGTGTGGAAACCCATCGTATAGATTGTTGTCTTTTAAATTTATTGATAATTTTATCGCGTTGTCTTTGTTGAAATCATTTATTCTTGCTGTATTAATTATCTATTGGTATTCCATTTTGTACTCTTTTTATGTGGGTGGATGTTAATTATTGTGTGTGCCAAGCTGTAAACCCTGCATATTTATGTTGAATGGGGTTATACGAGGGTAGATCCATAAGTTTTCGGCCTTGCCAATCAGGATTATTGCCCTCATAAAATCCTTATCTAGCATCATGTACCTTATCTATTAAGTAAATAATCGCAGCTGAAACTTCCCACTATGTGTTGTTCAGATATAATTGCATAAAGAAGGCTATATGTAAAAGATTGTGACATCATATAACAAATTATTTTTTAAGGAGTCACTCAAATTTCACTAGTTTTATTCTACTTACTTGGACATGTTCAAAATGGAGTATTGAGTTGTTATTAAGTTGTTCACAAAAGGAGGACTTACTCCAAATAAAATTAATCAGTGATTGGACGGTGTATATGGGGCAGCAACCCCCTCATATTCTTCATGCAAAAGAATGGGTCAAGAAAGCATTGAAGATGAAGATAGTGCATGTTGGACCTTGGAGGTGTTCACTCCTGAAATCATTGCTCTTATGGAAAGAGAAATTATGGAGGACCAGTGGGTTAAAGTTACAGAAATAGCAGCAGTGTTGGGCCTTTCTAAAACAACAGTCCTTCGAATTATTCATGAACATTTAAATGTGAATACAGTAAGTGCAAGATCGGTGCATAGACATCTTTTCTCAGTCCAAAAGCAGCAATGAGTCATCTGTTGTCAGGCATTTTTTGACCTCTGTGCCGTGTCAACAAGAGAGAGAGAGAAGTTCTGCAAATCATTGTTACGGGAGATGAAACTATGGTCCTCTACTATGATCCCTTGTACAAAAGAGAATCAGTGGAGTGATCTAGCAAAGCAATGTCTCTTAAGGCCAAGGTCACTCAGTCAACCAAGAAGATCATGGCCACAATCTTTTGGGACTGTAAAGGAATACTCTTCATTGACTTCAAGGAGAGGAACACCGCAGTAAATGGAGATTACTATGCTGGCCTACTGCACTAACTACATGCTTCCATCAAAGAGAAAAGGCGAGGAAAACTTAGTGGTGGTGTTCTTCATGACAATGCGTCTATGCACACAGGTCTTGTTGCAAAGGAAGCTGTGAGCAAATGTAGCTTAAAGGAGATTGATCATCCACCCTACAGCCCAGATCTAACTCTCAGTGATTATTTCCTCTTCTCAAAACTTAAGAGGAATCTTTGAGGAAGGAAATTTAAATGTGATGAGGAAGTGATGCATGCTGTTTATGCCCATTTTGCAGACAAGACTTCTGACTTTTTTAGGGGGGGTTGGTATGTTAATTCAGAGATGTGAGAAGTTTATTGCAATAGGGGGTAACTATATTGAAAAGACAAATATAGTTTTGTCTTTGTCATACCTAGAAAATTGTTAGGCAGGAAATATACCTACCCTTGTAACTATTATTAATATCAAGTGTGTATCTTTTCTATGGATTCCAAAGTTCAATGTATCTCAATTTCTTATAATTTAATATAGGAATGGAAGACACCCATTTTTCTCCTCTTCTATGGTAAACTGAAAAGATTTCTGTTATAAATTATGAAGTTTCAGAGCATCTATAGAATGTTTTTTCTGAATTATTGCATAAATTTCACCCACATACATGTACCATATCTTACTGCCACTCATGGCCAAGGTAATTAAGTAGCGGACTTGTGAGCGGGAGGTCTGTGGGGTGCAAATCCCACCAGGACTGTCCTCCCTGACTGAGGAATTTTCCAGGTTTTCCTAAGTCCTCCTAAATGGCAAATGCTGGGGAAGGTACCCTAAAATTAGGCTTGGAACATTTCCTTGCTTAAAAAATCCTTTCCCAAATATATCATTTTATCTCATGTATCATCAGTGTCCACTGCCTGTAGTGCCTCAGTAGTAAAAATGGGCATTAAACACTATTCAAAATATATATACACACATACATATACATACCATGTCTTGAAAATTAAATGTAAGGCTTTAGTGATATGTATTTCAAATGAGCTCATGAATAAATCTGCTAGAAACAGAGATGAGGGAGTTTCCCATTGCTAAGTCCAAAAATTGTTAATATTTTTGGTTAAAACTGAACAAATTTTGTGAATGCATATGTTGTAAATGTTAGTAAGTCTTCTATTTCATCTTTTTGCAAATGTAAGGAGTTTAACAGTTTCTTTAACATGTGCATGAGATTCCTGTATTGGTATATTTGAGAATAGGGCTTTCAATCAAATGACCATTGCCTGTTACAATTCTGCTATTGTGAAGTTTTTCAAATAAATCAAATGAGTTTTTGATGCTCAAGCTTGGAAATCATTTAAAAGTGTTGAAATTGTCAATCAACTTATTTGATACTTGGTATGTGGGTGAATTGATACTGTTAATTATTGCTCACATGCTATTATCATTTTTATGGATTTTAGGAAGTGCATAAAGTCTAGGTAGTATTGGATTGCTGTGTGTGATTCTCTGTTTTTCAGCAGTGAATAATATTGAAACTTCTTTCAGTGTTTTGGTTAAATTTTTAATGCTGGTATTGAGAGAATTCTTATGAATTAGTTTGTAATCTTCCCCTTTTGAAATATTTTCTACTCTGTTTATGTAATCATTTTTATCCAAAATTGCTATTTTATTCCCTTTATCTGCCTTTGTGTATGCCACCAGTTTATCTTTTAACTACTTTAGTGTACTTTTGTAATTATTTTAGGTTAACTAAAATTTTGCTGCATTTCATTTTAATTAACTATATTTCTCCTTAACTTAGGTGGTGGATAGCTATATTAATGTCTGTTCTATACTCTTATGATTTTTGAAAAGTCCACGTAGGTTTTCAGGCCTTTATTTAGAAAAGAAATTATTTGTCGGAAAAGGTTAGGGTGAAGAGGTTAATTATATTATCTTCTGTTTGTGCATGTGGACCATAAAGTTTTGCTTTGGTGCTTACATAAATTACAAAGTTTCTTTTTCAGTTTACGAATTTTGTTTTCATATGATGCTTTAAATTTGGATGCAAATTGTGGTGTAAGGTTTCCTAAATGTGGAATCCTAATGTTTTATTTGAAAGTTTTAGATGTAAATCATTAATTCTTAAATCAAATATCATTTATCTGCTTATATTGCATACATGTTTCTATTTCAGATACTTTTTTCTCTGCTGCTTTTTGGTTTATGCTATTGTTTATCTTAACAGTTTTCTTAATGAATTTATGGGTGACTTATTTTTGATACACAGTGTCAAGAAATTTATTTTAGCCACAATGATTCTTTTTCCAATTTGTAATTTCAAAAAGTTTGTTATATCAGGGTTTGAGTTACTTAGTCCATATTATATGGTTTAGTGAAATTATTTTCATATGGATGTATTATTTTTATGCTTATAAACACGTGGTGGATTTTGCTTCTCTAGACTTGTAGATCTCGTATAATTAAATAAATTGTACTTGAAGCTGTAGACAATAGAGTATTCATATATTCAAAATGTTTACATTAACTCCACTTCATTACACAACAATAGCTAATATTATATTTGTTTTTTGTGACTAACACTATGCCATTTTCTTTCAATTTCTTGAATTTCTTGTGTTAAGTTGGATGGTATATGAATTTATATCTTTTCTTGATTTTCTTCAGTGTGGAAACTGTCTTATAGATTTTTGTCTTTTAAATTTATTGATGATTTTTATCATTGTCTGTATTTAAACCATTTATTCTTGTTGTATTAATTATGTAGAATATTAATTGGAACAACATATTTGTTATATTCAGTTAAAAATGAATGTAGAAATCCACACAGGGAAACTATCATAAATCTTAATTAGATTAAAAGTAAAACTACTAAAATCATGTCAATACATTAAAACTCTCTTGACGTTTCACTTTTAATCCAATTAATATTTATTAGATATTTAGGTAGTAAATTTTTCTAAAATTAAATCTTGTGAAATTATAAAGTGCTGTTTGAGAAGTTATAATGTGATTAAACCATATGTTTGTGAATCCAAAAACAAACCATTCGAAAGAAAAGATAATAAAAATTCTATAACTGGCTGTTTTAAAGCAATGTAAAATCTTCATACATTTTGTCAATGGTTGATTATTAGCTCTCTTAGACTCATAAATATGGCATGGTTTGACAAAGAGATTAATATTTGGTGAATGCAGGAGAAATTATCAGCTTGCACCTGAGTTATTCAGTGAGCAATATGGGCTTCAAATGTCAAATATGAAATTCAAATGGCAATAAACATGACTAGTAAGCATGGGACTAAAATTTATGGGGAAGAGAAGTGTATATTGATAAATTAAACAAAAAACAAAGAAAGGGTATCGCTTGGTTACGAGCAGGATTATGGAGACTGAAAGGGATAAGAAATGGTTATCCGCCGAATCAATGCCCAATATGCGGTTACAAGGAAAATATGGAGCACATTGTGTTTGATTGTATAGGGACACAGTTATGGAGAAAGGAGTGTATCAAGTGGGAATGGTTAAAATGATAAAGGAAAAATGTCATAATTAATACCCTTAATAAGCAAAATAAGAGGGTAGGAGAGTTTTTGGCCAAGGTTAGAAGGAAACGGGCGTGGTCAGTTAAAAGAGTAGGAAAGGAAGATTGATTTAGGCGGTGTTATATATAAATTAAAGGTTTAGAAATAATAATATAATAGTAACAAAGAATATGGAAATCTTATATTTAATTTCGGCTCCCTGGTTTGCAGCAGGGCATGGTCCCTTGGAATTCCAGTGGATTGCTGTTGACGAACCAGGGACTGGGACCTGATACAGCCAGGGTGGGAATTTTATAAGTGTTTGTTTAAACATAATTATTAGTAAGTAGTGAAGTGTAATTAGTAAATTTATCAACGATAAAGGCAGAAATCACTATTAGGCAGGAACAATTTTGAAACAATTGGGGGTTTACATCTAAAATGGCCTGGGAAGACCCCTTGGCGGATGAAATTTTGTTTGGTGTGTTATTGTAGCAGTGGTTTAATTCAAAAGGAAATTTGTATGAAAATTTTAAAGGATTTAATTAAGATTGTAATATTTTTAATATGGTGTCTTCTGAAGCACTGAAGCTACCAATATAATTGTTATATTTTGGTTTTGGTGTTAAATTTTATGGATCATTGTATAATTACTTAGTACATCAAAAAATAAATAAGTATGGGATTGTGATTAACAATAATCAAATGAAGAAGAGGACAAAAGTGGTGATAATATTGTTAATCTTCTTGCTGTGGTAACTGTAAATCCACAGATAAGTACATGAATTGGGCAAGCAGTGGAATCAGCTCTCTCTTTCTGAAGGCACAATCACAAGTGAAACTTACTGTTGTTTTAATAGGAATGAATTACTTACACTCTTGGAAAATGTTCCTGTAGGTGTATGGGAGGGAAAAAGGTACTTCAAGATGGAGCTCTCTATTAAATAACAATAACAAAAAAATGACAAATAACATGATAAATGAATCGGACATGCTGAATCTGTTATATGGTCATCCCATTCCCTAACCTTACACTGTAGTTTATATTTTATGGGACTATGTTTAACATAAAATTTTGTTTACAGCACCCTTAATTAAAAACAATATCAAATACAGGAAGCTGTGCCACAATTCCTCTATGTAGGCCAGGAAATGTTAGAGAAATTGTTTAAATCTGATTCAGATTCAAAGAATTTTTTTTAATTGTACTCAGTTTGGAAGGCAATTCTGAAAATTTTACATTAATTCCATATGCTTGTCTATTTAATGGCATCACTACCAATGGTTATAGAATCTGTATCAGTTTAATACAAACCACTTGCTTAAATCTTATACTAGGAAAGTCATACCAGATTGTTTGGTTAAACATAATCTCAGTAATGTGCATCATATGTATACATTGAAACAGTTTGAAATGCTAATTGAACTTGTACAGTGAAGCTAATTATATAATTAAGATTATTGTATGATTCAGTTAGACCTCACACTCTTATTGACTGCACTTAGTTATTTAAATTTAATACATATTTCACAGATCATCGGTATCATCAGCTAACTGACAGTCAACCAAGAAGCATAGGAAAAAAAAATGCTGGTGACTTTTGGAAATGGTCTCAAAGAAATGATAAGTCTAATTGTCATTGTAAGTGTTCTTAAGGCCATATCTTTCCAATATCCAGGACAATCTACACATCCATCTAGTACTTGAAACAGTGCCTCTTCACCACAAACTGTTAGGAATGATACGTTGTGTTATTTATGAAACATTCAAGGCATTTATCATGCTTTTTCTTCTAGCATTGGTTCATTAACAGGTAGCTTTCTTTACATGCACACTTAAACCATACATTAATGAAAACTCTTATTGTTGTTAGTACTTCAACTTCCTCTTCCATTTATTCCATGATGTTTGCTTTCTTCTCACCGTATTAACTTCTTTATTTTTAAGAATTGTATTCACTAGCACTTGTAAATATCAGCAAGAAAAAAATTCCCTTTATCATCTCCTCCAAATGACATATTGCTCATTGCATCACATAAATTCAATCATTGTGCGAAACTTATGAGGGTGGATTGATAAGTCTGTTAAAAACATAGTAAATAAGATTTTTTGGCAAAAGCAAAAATTTTTTTCTCAACATAATATCCTTTGAGCTCAATACATTTTGTCCAGTGCTATTTCCTCAGAAAAAATATTCTTTAGAACTGTGCATAATATTCGTTTACAGTACAAATAATCTCTTCATTTGACAAAACATTCTTTTCCCCAAGGCAAATTTTTACGTTAGGAAAGAGAAAAATTCACATGGGGCCAAATCTGGGGAACTATTTCATAGCCCAGTTTATACTTTTGCCATTGCAATTGGCTGATGTGTGAGCAGGTGTATTGCCCTGGTGAGGAGCACTTTTTTGTACACCAATCTCAGTTGCTTCTTCTTCAACTCACTAAACAAAGGATCCAGCAACATTGCATAATAACAGTCAGTCACTTTTTTACCCTTTCCCAAATAGTCAATTATGATACCCTGCAGGTCCTACAAAAATGTTAACATCACTTTTCCCACCTACAAAATGGTTTTAGCTTTTTTCAATACAATTTCACCTTTGCCAATCCACTGTTTTGACTGCCCTTTTGTCTCCAGGGTGGAGTGGTGAGTTTCTGTTTCGTCTGCAGTCAAAAAATGACCCCAGAAGGCATTTTTGGTCTCAACAAGTGTGATACCCATTGCACACTCAGCTTCTTCATGTGCAAAACTTTATGTATTCATTTATATGGGATGCCTACCATTTCAGCAATCTCACGAATCTTAATGCGACTGTCTTCTATCATGATGAATTTATCGAACATTTCTTCCGAAGAAACCTGAATGGAGCATCCAGAATGTGCAGCATCTGAGTGCTCTTATGGCCACATTTAATTTATCCAATAATAACAGGTTTTGAGTGCTGGTACAGAGTCCCCATGAGCTTTCTTCAACTCAGTTTGTATTTGGGCCACAGTGCACTTTTTAAAATAAAAACACATCACTGCAAGATATTCATCTTTATCCATTTCTATGAAATGTGTTAACCAATACTTAAAGCTAGTGCACATTGCATCTTTTTGAAAATTTGAACAAAACCATTACAAGAATCATGCTTACCAACAGTCATGCTGCTTAACAAAATTTCCAGCCATTTCATGGAAATTTACCAGACTTACCGATCCACTCTCATATACTGGCAATATACAAACTTAACAATTATAACATTTTATGCTAAAGGAAAGAAATCATTGTTGGTTTGTTGAAATCTTCTGTACCATTCATTGTCACAAGTAGATTATGACTTCATTTATTGCATACAAGAGGCTACAAGGGAAAAAAAAAAAAAAAGGATGATTTATAGTTATTAGAGCTTCAGAAAAGAGAAACTATGAAACTATATATATATGCACATTATGACTGTTTCAGGAATAACAAAATACACTTAGAGTAGTTCAGATAGGTTTTTAATACCGGTTAATTTGTGTAACTTAACTGCCTGCAGGCAGTGATGGAAGGTGACTGCATAAATGAGAATATTTGCACAAACATTGGCAAGATTCATTGTTTCCAGAAGAAAATGGTTGTTGATTGAGGTGGCCACTAAATGGAAGAGATTATTTAGGCAGGTTTCACTGTATGTAATACTAGAAGTTCTTAAGAGATTCTTATAAGCAAATTAAGTAGCAGTTGTATGGCTGGGTAAATGAACTAAATTTGTAAAAAAATTTGTCTTTTAATTTTTTTCAGGCTCTGGTCAGTTCTTCTTCTTTTTATTTTTCTTTGATAGTTTTTAAACCTGTCATAAATGTGAACAACAAATACTTGATGGAAAAATTGGCAACAAATTTGATTATTAATAAACAGTAAATATTTCTATTTATTTATGCTTATGCACTTTTTAAAGCTGAATGGTCACTCCAGAATTTTGATTATATTTATTAAAACAAAAATATTACTCTTTATTTTTAAAAAACTATTTCTTCAGTCTCTATGGAAGAATTATAAAGTTTGTACATAGTTAATTGACAGAATAAAATAATAAGTTGGTCTTGTGCAAACTGATTGGTCTAAAATTAAAGAATAGATGAGTGTATTAAAGTTATATCGTTATCAGCATTATAGATAATATAAGAAGTAATCTTAAGTTTTAAGAAAACTTTATTATGAGGCAACATTTTTTTTAAAAAAAAATTGATTGGTTTAATCTGAAATGACCCATTTAACTTTCAATTTCCAGACTGCAGCAGTGGCTGAACCTCCTGTGACAGCAAGAATAGCTCTTGGGAGCAATAAAATGAAAGCAGAGACCCTTACTACGAAGCCAGTAATACCTCAGAAAACCTCAGCAATATCAGCTGCAGTAAACTCGAATGCTCGTCCAAATCCCTCATCAGCAGTGACCACTGCAGCAACTATTCGATCACGGGATCCTCGTCTAGCATCCCGGCAAGTGCGAACTTCTGTTGAGCCTGCAAGTATTGCATCTCATCCTCCTCAAGTAGAGGAAGTTCAGGAACCTGAATCTGTCTTTGAGCCAGTTAAACTAGAGACTGCAAAACCCAAACCTCAGATCACAATCAATCTTGGTTGTGCTAATAAAGGTACTGTGAATAAAGAAACCAGAGGAATAAGTAAGAAAGATCCTCGTTTGCTAAGTAATAAAGTTCATGGTATGAGTAATAGTAATGTGAAAGTGCAGACATCGTCTGCTGTGGGTAGTGAGACTAGTGGAAAGGGGGAAAGTAAAACATGTGGGAGAGGTTCTTCACCCAAACCTAAATCCTCATTCCTTTCCAGTAGTGGTGGTGGCAAGCCTACTACTTTCCTATCCTCTAATTCATCTTCCTTTCATAAATCAAAGAGCAATAAGAAGGAGAATGGAAACTCTAGCAATAGTAGTAGTAGTTCCAAATCTGCACGAAACAAAACATCTCCCAAGATAATAAAAATTGACCTTACTGATAGTCCCCCTTTTAAGACAGGTGATAAGAAGGAAGAAAATACTGGTATGAAAGAGAAAAATATTAGCTTTGAAACTACCAGTAAAACCTCCTCTCCTGTTAAGTTTGAAAATCATAAAGCAAAATCATCTCCCGTGCGATCGGGAAGCTCATCTTCATCTGAGAGGAAAAAAGGGACTGTTAAAGGTGCTATGGAAGTTGTGGGTGGGAGTAACAAAGAGAAAGGAAAAGGCTCCTCTGGAGGGGATAAAAAGCGAAGTAGAGATAGAGATGAGCGAGACCATTCTCTTTCATCCAGTAAATATGATATGTATGTTGATTCTGAATCAAATTCAGGTCATTCTCCTACTCCACCCCCTCAGCCTCTCATTGGTAATGAGTGTAAAAAGAGAGATGAACCGATTCCTTCCTCTCCTAGTAAAACTAGTGTATTTAAAGATGTAAAAGCATCGATGAAGGGTCGTAACTACATGCGAAGAAATCAGCGTCCTGAGTCTCGCAGCCCAGAAATTCCTCCTGTGGTTTCAACAGGAGATGTAGATCTGCGCTTAGGTGCACCACCTGAGAAACATCCTCGCCTTGGTGTATTCCAGCCAGATCTGAAGCAGTCCAGCTCTTCCACAGAAGAGGAAATCAAAAGTAAGCGCATAAAATTTCAGTCTTTTCAGCTGGTTGTGGGGTTCATTCATTTTAGGAATTATTTTCTGAATAGAATATTTGCTATACTCTATAGTAATGGTTTGGTTAAGTTTTTCTTAATTTTTTCCCTCAGAATATAGTGTAAAGACAGTTTAAATGATGAGTGATATGTGAACTTGCAATACTTCTTCCATTCACTTGAACCTACATTTGCTTAATAAATAGTTAAGAAAATACCAGTTTGTTTCTTAAAGTAATTATAATGCATGAGATAAGGGTATAGCAGATTTGAAATGTGCTGTCTGATATTGAATATCAAGGAATGGTTGTAGATAATTACAACTTACACTGCTCCTTTTAAATATTGCCATTTATTATCATAAAGCTAAATTTTTCACAAATTTATTATAAGTTCTCACCACCTGTTATATTCAGTAACTGATATCAGGGATTTTTTTTAACTATCGCTACAAAAATATTTCCTAGGTTTTGTAAATATTGTGGATTCTAAAAATCAGCAATCTGCAATTTTTTATATTGCATGATGTCTGGACATTCTGTATAAGGCCCAAGATAAATTATACACAGCCTCATTGTTTTCTTCAAAACTACTATTTTTTCTAGAATGTGCCATATTTGTACAGAATTGTCAATTTGCCTTATAGAACCCATAAATAATGATTTATTAATATAATTGTAAAGTTAGGATAAAGGTGTTACAAACCATATATTCACATAAAAAACATTCTGCAATTATCTTCAGTCTGAAAAATGTAAATGAATTAGATACAATAAATATTACTATAATGATCATTGAAAAATACTGCAAGATATTAAAATGTTTAATAAAGAAAGTTAATGTTGTAGAAAACCTGTTAGAGATAATTGATATTTTTACATAAATTGAAAGTGTTTACTTGTAAATTTACAATTAATACATAAATCATAATGGGGAAAATTACTGGTTATAAAAATTATAAATGCAATAGCTATTAGATATATGATAGGAGGGTTGTGCAGAAAATTGTTGGCCTGAGAAATAAAGTATAAGATTGTTTTAACATATATTATTATTATTGTTATTATTATTTTAGTAACACACATATATATAAAATAATAATTAGTTACATTGTTGATAGTGTTACTTCATTTTTAATTTTTATGTATAGTTGCCTTTTAACTCAGTTACTTAGACCAATAATAACCTAACTTCTTTCTACCTTCAGTATAATGCAATTTTGCTAACTCTGCAAAATAAGTATGTGTCTGAGCTCTGACCTGCATATTTAAGGTAAATCAATGCCCAACAAGCCATTTCAAATAAGAAAAGGTCACTGGGGCCAAATCTGATGCATATAATGCATATGGCAACAATTTTAAATATAATTTGCGTTACTTTGTAACTATAATTGAAGTGTGAGAAAGTGCTTTGTCATGGCAGAAGTTCACTTTCCTCTTTACAAACATTTAACTAAAATAGTGTTGTTAATTTGATCCAGCAGTGCTCAATAATACTCTCTGTTAATGGTTTTGCCTTTTGGTAGATAATCTATGAGCATAACTTTTTGAGCACCCCAGAAAACTGTGATTATCACCTTTCTTACTGATGGCACAAATTTTACATTCTTCAGAATTTCACCTTCTTACACACATTATTTGGACTGCTGCTTTGGCTCATGTATATCCTTGTTTAAAATTAACTGATGTAACATTACAGAAACTTAATTGAACTGCATTTATTGCCAAGTACTCTTGAGAAATGTTGATTTGAATGCGTTCCTTGTTGACTATTAACAAATCAGCACCCATTGCATTAAGAGTTTTTTAATGTGCTCCTGATTAAAGCTATTTCCAGATTTTCTGAATCCTCACCAATGGGAAATGCTGGGAAGGTATCCTAAACTTAAACCTCAAATACTGTATCTTTTAATTTCATACGTCATAAGTATCCACAGCTTGAAATGTCACTGTAATAAAATTGAGCATTAAAACTATTTAGCAAGAGAAAGTTATTGAAGACTACAAAACCTTGATTTCAGCTTTTGGAACTTGACCCAACTTTGTGTGCAGTTCTTGCACATTTCAGAATAAGCCAGGATATGCCTGTTCTAGTAACTTCATAATTGGCTTCTTCCCTTGGTCATACTACTGGACTGGCAGCTGTCTCCTTGTGATCAGTCAAGAGGCATTTAGACTTTGAGTAGGGGCATATTTTCCTTAGCCTGTGAGAGTATTCTATTAGCTTCAAAGTTTAGTGGGCAAGTTAAATTACAGCCTTTAGGTATTTCTGCATGATGTTCCGACCATGATCTGTTGAAGTCTTTGTAATATCAACAAGTTTACATACCTTCAATTGTTATCATTTAATATGGAGTTATGTTTTTTGTGATGTTTTTCTTGAATGTTTCATTTATTGAATGTCCTGAATGTATATCAAAAACAGAATATTCAGTAGATAATTGCTTCACTGTAAAACAATGGTGAAGAGTCTTTTAAAATGGAATCCAAAATACTTGTATATTTGTTAGTATTAAAGCTTTTTAAATGTATTTCACCACTTTGCAAAATAGTGAATTCCAAGTTAACATTAGATGCTAAGAACTCCAAACTCATTTGTGTGATTATTTCATGTATCCCATTTGTTGTCTCAGAATACCTTGACATTAAATGCTTACAAAAAATCTGATTGCTGGTACAAAATTACTGGCAATCATTATTTATATTAGATTTGCATTAAATAAGTGGTATTATTTAAATACATTTTGCCATCTGAAAAGTGTGAACATGCTGTTGATCTTGAGCTTACTTCAGCTCTATTTTGAAATCTGAGATTTAGACAGTTTTGTCTGTGCTCACTTATTGCTAAAAACTTTCTTAATATTTTAGTAGTTTTCATGAATGATCATCTTTAATGACACCACAAAACCATAAATGAGTATATGCTCAAGGATAGCCCATGACCTTGGATGGACAGTTCATCTACCTTATAGCCTGGATCATGCACCTCAAGAATCTCACAAGTCCTTTAAAAAATATAATCTATGGGGGGGCAGATTTGTAATAATGATGATGAAAACAAGCTGTAGCATGAAGATTGCTGACAAATGTGCAGAGTAGTACCAGAATGGCATATGAGCTCTGATATCTTGGTGGCACAAAGTCATAAATTTGCAAGGAGGTTGTATTGTCAAATAGCATTACATAGCCAAAGAATAGGACAATCCAATTTATTTAAAACTGAAATAAAGCAAATCCTGAAAGAGAAACAAAGAGTCTTGGATTATCTATTGAATATCTTCATATTTTCACAAAATATTTAATCAAATAATGGAAAGTATTCCATAAGAAATAAAAATACTTAATATATGCTCAATACTGACCAACAGCATGCATTTAATGCTTGTGGAAAAGTGCAAAGCTTTGCATATCAATACTGATGATGAAGAAACAGTTCAAGTTTGTAAAAATTAGAAAATTTGGGTGATTCAAAATTGTTTAATTATTGCTACATTTCACTATGGGAATTTTCATAATTCAGAATCGTCATGCATGTTTATTTTTGTTTCCATACACACTAAAAATAAGGCTACCAACAGTTGCAGAATAATTTTCCAGATGTGTCTAAAGCAAGTCATGGCATGGGGTGCAGGGACTTAGCTGTTAAGCATATTAAGCTTCCCAGAGTTATTTATTGTTAAATGAAATAACCTAAGCTTAGCTCTAAATTTTTTACTGAAATTTATATTTCTGCTGTGATGTGCTTAATTTAACATTTTTCTAAGAACGTGAAACTGTGGTTGGTTAACTGTAACACACAATTCAGTCATGATGGTACCAGGCCTTAGCAGTTTCTTTCATCCATCCATAGATTTTTCATTAATGAGAAGATTCTTACTACACGACTATTATAATGATGGAAAGAATAAATAACTGCAAAATTGGTGCTTCTGTTTTTGAAAAACATTACTTCCGTGTTCATCAATTTGTTCCCTTTAAGTTTATTTAAAATGCCCTAACAGTATTCATTGAAGAGTTTGTCCCCACCTCTTTTCTTCAGGAGTAAGAATGCCCAGAATTTTGCACACTTGCAATTATTTTTCCCTCTGTGTATGGTTTATGTTTTTGCAATATAATTAAATTTTAGAACATTTAGAGTTAAATATTATATGTGCTTATTTGGGGTTTTAATGTACATTTGCATATTTTGTCACTTTTAACAAAAAATGCATTTGATCCATCTATTATACTAATAATGCAGCAATAGATATTACTAGAGTTATCATCCAGGCTGTTATGCCATGGTCTGCTGGAGCTAGAGTTCAGATGTTTCATCCACAGTTGCGGTGGACATCTTAGTGGCATGGATGAAGTCCTTACAAAAGAACTTGCCACCCTTCTAAGTCTCAACCTGTGAGTCAAAAACTAGACCAACTCAGAAACAAGAGCACAGTTTTTCTCCCATATTTCAGAAGTGACGCCAAACAAATTGAGCACATATTGCAGCACCACAATATCAAGACAGTTTTCAAACCTACCAGACAATTAAGCAGTTTACTACATTCAGCCAAAGATCCTTGGGAACCTCTGTCGCTGGCCAGTGTTTACTGTATAACTTGTCTTGTGGTTCGGTTTACATTGGAACTACACAGACTAGTGGTAACATAAGACTAATGGAGCACAAAAGAAGCTGCTGTCTGGGCCAAACAGAAAAGTCCACAATCACTGAACATGCCATTGAATCCGTAACATACTACCATGCCGGCTACAATGGGAATCTGTTGAAATTTACAAACATTTCATTAATTTCAATAAGAAGGAAGAGGCTTTAAAACTAAATAGCAACTGGCATCTGGTACTCCAAAACAAATTAAGGCATATAACAAAAGAAAACATAGCAAACCAATCGGAAGAGAATAACAAGAGAGGCCAGGCCCCTCCCACCAGCAGCTGTACCTCTGCCAACCCCGAACCAATCATTGGAGGGTGCTCACAGTACAAATATAGCAATATTGACAGTCAACACATCAGATGCAGTGATACTTTCTCCAAGGGACTTCGTCCATTCCATTGAAGATGTCTGCCGCAGTTGTGGATGAAACATCTGGAACTCCTAGCTCCAGCAGACTACAGCATAACAGGCCAGAAGATCCTCTAGTGATATCTGTGACTCCAGTCATGAAAGTCAATGTTCTGTCAATACAGCAATAAATTTGTTTATTAGAAAATTTGGACATGCCTTAGGAAAGTTGTAAGTTAATCCATGGAGAACGCATTCATGATATCAACTATGCTATCTTTGTCAGGGTTCCTCGAGTTCCTTGAGTTATCATGTCTGTTTATTTCAAGATCAAATCACATAGTGTGGATGAATAGTATTTTCCTTGTCATTAATTCAGAGAGAGCAGTTGTCTTTGAGATAGACCATTATGTGAAATATAAACTGTTGATACTATTTTGAAGGGTACAGTGTATTCTAGTGGTCTGTGTTACTTTATTTCATTAGTGGATATGTTAAATCATGCCAAAAGTAAAACCTACAGTTTTTAGTACACTTAATATATTTTAATCTGAAGTGACATAGTTGTGAAAGTTTGAGTATTATTCTGTACAAATATACAAAACAAAGTAGGCCTGATTAAAGTACATTTAAAACCTATATCAGGATTTGTATTATCAGGTTATTAGAAAATGAGTTTTTCTGTGTTTTGGTAGATGAAACAAATGATTGTGAGCATCATTAATTTGAAAACATAATAATGGATGCTTTACATAAAAAGGAACCAGTTGCCCCATATCTTTTGAATATACTTTGTTAGAAGTCAATATATGTTGAAAAATAATAATCTGTAATTGATTGCTTGAGATTGTGGCCTATTGGAATAAAATATGATAGGGTGCTTCTGTTTGTCACCAATGCAACCAGCTAGATGAATAAATCAAGACTCACAGGGGGGTATGTCGGTCCTGGTGGTGTAATGGCTACCATACTTGCCTCCTACACCCAAGAACGCGAGTTCGAACCCGGCCAGGACCGATGGATTTTTTCGGGTGTAAAAATCGTAAGTATGGCTTCCTTCGGAAGGGAAGTAAAGCCGTGGGTCCCGTGTCATACATTTACGGCATGAAAAAGAACCTCAAGCCTGAAAGAGAGGCCTCTGGGCAAAATTTGTCGGCTGTTTCACGCCCTGAGTTGAATGGGACGCTGATGACCTCAGATGTTAAAGAGCGTCCACAAATAAATCAATCAAAAAAAAAAACAGGGGGGTAGTATAATAAATTGGTGATTTTTTTTTTACTCCATATATGGTTTGTTTGTCTTTATTTATAAAGATAATACCTCTAAGAGGCATTTTCCCATACAAGATGGATACAACATGCCTAAGCATATGCTCTTCATTGCATTTCTGAACATGTATATATGCCAAGATTTTCCTTTATGATATCAATTAGTAGCTGCTGTAAGTGTAAAATCCCCTTGTTAACCAAGCTCGGTTTAGTGGGAAACACAAAATGACCCTAGCAACATCTGCTCATAAGGACAGCTCCCTCCCAAGGTACAATGTGACGAACCAGCATCTCTCAATGATAAGAAACATGTTCTGAACCACTATATTCTTACAGAAATAAAATTAGATGACATACTGGAATTTCCTGTGCAGATGCAGCAATGTATTGCTGTTGAGGGGTTACAAGACAGTTTAATGCTTATTATTATCAGGTTTAAATACAGTAGCATTTTATACCTTCAGTAACAAATCCTTATGCAGTGTCTTTATCTCTCTTTTCCCCCAATTGTAGCAGCTGCACTTCCCCAATAAGCAGCTAGGCAGCTTGTTAACTCCAAAAAACTCGATGTATTAGGTTATCAGGAAGATGGATAATTTTTTGTTGAAGAATACGTATATATGCAGCAGAACATTCTTTTTTCTCATTATGACAGATATTATTGCTGTTAGCATAGTACTGTCAATGTACCATCTGACCAGAAGAAAACATCTTTAAAATATTTATTTGAATATAACACCTGTAAAACTAAAAAGTAGAGTTACTGATGGCACCAGAAATATTAATCAGCATTAACAGATTTTGAAATGGTAAAGCGAGCAGAATTAGTTGTAATATGAAATGTAGCAGTTAAAATCAGAAAGTTTCACAATGGTCTCTCAAAAAGTTCTGTTCCTATTTTCATAATTGGTCAAAATTTGAAAATGGGCTGTCCACACTTCATCCTTGTCAATGGGCCTGAGAGAACTATTGTATTACTCTCTTAGATTGCTAGGAATGTTTCGTACTTGATTCTTTCCCTACTCATGCATTTGTCCATGATTAAATTTTATTCTGAACTAGCTTTTCTGTGACCCAAGTATGTGCATGCATGTTTGTCACTGTCTTTTGGCCTAATACAGAATTTAAACATACTTTGCTACATTTTGTTTGGTTCATATGCTGATACTGTTGTAGTCTTCCATCTTCATCTAAGAGCAGTGTGCAATGGATCCAAATGAATTGTGAAATAATTAAATTTGATGGTTAAGCAGTCTTCATGAGTTATCACTTGTGTCATGTTTATAAAACTTAAGCGTTTGGCCTTCATCAGAACTGGAGCAAACAGCGTCTGTTTATATTGTGAGAAAGAGGGCTGAGTTTACTGGCCCTGGCAAATGAAAGGCTGAAATGATTAGATTAGGCAGAAAGTTTGCAGATTTTAGAATGGCCAAATGGTTGTGAATCTTGCCATGGTCTGTTTTTAGTCAATTTTTTAAACCTGACATGACTGAAGGCCTTGAAACTCTGCTTAATAATCAACACTGAAAGATTCATTTCAGGAAAGAAGTATATTTAAGTAGCAGTACCATTCTTCATATATTTGAGATTCTTAGCATATTTGCAGTAGAAATGCTGTAATAAAGTAATAAGAAAATATTCTAATGGTAGTGCTGCGATCCTACAAACACACGCCATCTAGCAAAAACAGTGCTCCAGATAGTGACAGAGTTACATTACATTAACTCCAAGTTTTGTAGAGGCAATATACTTTCTAAGATCCTGCAGTTTTTCATTTCTTTAGTTCCTGACCATCAAGCCAAATGAATTTAAAGTATTAAAGGGATTGTAGAGAATTTTGCACTATTTTAATGAAATTACGCAGTAATTCTATTAAAAATTGTATCGTATAACATATTTTTTTAAGTTCAATAAAAGCAAATGCTGAATCTTAAATAGGGACTTTTAATTGCAGATTGTTTAACTTAAATTTCTGTTCATTCAAAACATGGCTAGCTATAAATGGCTTGCAATAAATTCTCCTATTGACAGTTGGTATGTCCATAAGTTTCCAGCCTAACCATTTTCTAGGTATAATAAAAACAAAAACTATATTTCATTTTGCAATATAGTTACCTTTTATTGCAATATACTTCTCAGTATACATTTTGAATTAACATTTAAATTTTCCCCCCTTACCCCCAAATAGTCAGAAGTCTTGTCTGCAAAATGGGCATAAATAGCATCCATCACTTCCTCATCACACTTAAATTTCCTTCATTGAGGGTCCTTCTTGAGTTTCAAGAAGAGGAAAATAGTCACTGGGAGCTAGTTCTGGGCTGTAGCATGGATGGTCAATCTTCTTGAAGCCACATTTCTTCACAGTTTCCTTTGCAACAAGAACTGTGTGCACAGGTGTGTTGTCCTGAAGAAGGTTCACATCACCACTCAGCTTTCCTCGCCTCTTCTCTTTGATGGAAGCACGTAGTCTGTGCAGTAGGCCAGCATAGTATTTCCCTTTTGCTGTGGTGTTCCTCTGCTTGAATTCAATGAAGAGTATTCCTTCACAGTCCAAAAAGATTCTGGCCATGATCTTAATCAACTGAGTGACCTTGGCCTTTACAGTTGGTACTTCACCAGGTTTATGCCAATCCATGGATTCGATCTCTTTTGGGCAAGGGATCATAGTAGAGGACCATAATTTCATCTCCTGTAACAATGGTTTGCACAACTTCCTCTCTGTCATTGCCACGGTAGAGCTTCCAAAAATGCCGACAACAGATGACTCGTTGCTGCTTTTGGACTGAGGAAAGAAATCTAGGCACCCATCTTGCATTAACCTTATTCATGTTTAAATGTTCATGAATAATTCAAAGGACTATTGTTTTAGAAAGGCCCAACCTTGCTGTTATTTTTGTAACTTTGAGCCGCCTGTCTTCCATAATTTCTCCTTCCACAAGAGCAATGTTTTCAGGAGCAAGCACCTCCAAGGCCCGGCCTGCACGCTGTTTGTTTTCAATGCTCCCTCTACCCATTCAAAAAGGTTTGGCCCGTTCTTTACTGTAGAATATGAGGGGGCTGCTTCCCCATATACACTGTCCAATAGCTGTTTAATTTCATTTGGAGTAAGTGCTTCTTTTGTGAAGAACTTAATAACAGCTCGAAACTCCATTTTGAACATGTCACAATCTTCTACACATAGCCTTCTTTATGCAACTATATCTGAACTGGATACAGCAGAGGAGAAGTTACAGCTGCAATTTTTTACTTAACAGTTAAGGTATGACACTGATAAGGCTTTTGTGAAGAACGATGATCCTTATCGGTGAGGCTGGAAACTTAGGGACCTATCCTTGTAACTCATTTCTTACATTTGCAAACAGTATATCCTAAAAGGGTGTTTTTGGAACCTTTAAATGCAATCTGAATATTTAAGGAACATTTAAATTACACAAGGAGCTTTTAAAGGCATTTCTTATTAACCTTTTGAAACAGTTACATTGCTTTAGTTGCTAAATGCTTCAAATAAACATGGAAACGCCTTAAAAATGCTGCATGATCAAGTTTTCTAATGAATCCCTCCACTAGAAATGCTACATGAATGGATGATGCTCAAATGGCAAAAAATAGACAAGCTGTTTTACTGTTAAAATATGCATAATGGTTATTTCATCATTTTGTGGCAATTCAGTGTTCTGGAAAGAATATAATCCCATTACCATGTCCATTATAGGGGTAATTAAATGTATGATATTAAAGATTAATGGGCTGAGCTCATACGTTCATAGAAACTGGAATCTGCTCATTGCATTTATAAATGCTTATGGCTTACTTAAGAAAATAATTATTTAAGTACAAACTGTATTCAAAGGGAACACATTTGCATTTTTCAGATTTCTGTGATAGAAATTCACTTAAATAGCAATAATTAGACTAAAATGATGGTTTGTATTTACTAGGAATAAAAAACGTTACTCTTGAGCATCACTCATGTATTTAAGGTTTGCTCTTCCCTGAAAGTACTTAATATTCCATCTGCTTAACTGGATTTTAGCGACAGAATACCTAGCCTATACCAACATTCAAGATTCTGTTAAATGCTTTTCCCTGGTTTGTGGTCATTACTGTTCTAATAATGATTTATATAGTATATAAATCATAATAGCTAATATGATCATAAGCTCATTACAGAAGAAATACATAAATTATTATTATTATTTTTTTTAAATGCTTCATTATATAGTGAAAGCATGCCCACATGAAGCAGTGATTAGTTACTATTTATTTACCTTTCTATAAATTCATACATTTGTCACATATACATAAGAATGTAAGGTAAATATGTTTATACACATTAAGAGGTCAGTATTAGTGACACTACTTGACTAACTGAACTAGTTATTGAAGTAATGTCACTTAATATTGACCTCTTAATGTGTATAATTAATCAACTTCATTGTTTAACTTCTATTAAGTTTAAAAAATTTTGTTAACTATATGCACAGGGGTTTTTGGGACCCCAATTATATTTTTGATTTTTAAACTGTGTATCTGTTAATTGGAAATATTCATTGTGCTATTATACATTGGTACTCTCTTCTGTACAAGTATATAATAAAACTGTACTTTTTCTATCAGAGTTTCCAGTTTGAATCAGTGGTGGAGCAGTGTAATACTAGCTGTAAAGCATGTAGATATATAGAAAATATTTACATGTAAGATATTTTGTATTGTTCAATAAATACCTTGAAACATATACAAAAGAAAATTTAAAGTGATGTTAGATACTTACCTATTCTGTATATTTAAAGCTTAATGATTTTCCCTATGATCCTATTTAAATGTTCTATCTATATTCATTAGATAAAACTATAGTTTCCTATGCAAAGACTCTTCTCTTCTTGTTGAAAGTTCAATATACAGTATTTCATGAATTGCAACTCTTAGACTTGTTTGCAGTGTTGGCATTATAACTGTTTCAACATGACTCAATCAAACAGGATGAGAATTCTTTCAAAAAACTTTGATAATTTATTTTGGCATTGTTTTGGTTCAGATTATACATTAATGTGGCTAACATAGCTAACACATTTGGCCAGTGCTCTAGCGTCATTAATATTTGTTTTGCAATGAAACTCCCTATATACCATTTAAATAAAGCAATAAAAAAACAATAGTTCCTGAAAATGAGTGAAATCAGACTATTAGGAAGGGGGTTGTCTGTAACCAAAAGTTTAAAAATTGCTAGGAGCATTAATATGTATTTTATGAAACTCCATATATGATATTTAAATAGAATAAGACAAATAGTTTCTGAAACTCGGGAAAATTAGGCTCTTAAAAATTGCTCTATAGGCACCAATATTTGTTTTTTCACACAATTTGGTATATATCATTTAAGTAAATAAGAAAAATAGTTTCTGAAAATTAGGGAAATTGAAGTATATGGAGTAAAGGTATATACTTGAAAACTAAAATTTAAAAAAGTGCCCTGCATTTAACTTTCTCTGCTTTGTTTCAAAATAAAATGGAAAGTTAATTCAGCATATACACTATATTTATAACATTGCATATGCATTATATTTAACAAAAGTATCATATACTTTTTTGAAGATAGCGAATGTGAAATATTGATCTAATATGTGTTTGAGAATTATATTTGTATGTAAGAGCATTCGGTAATGACCTTCAGAAAATGTTTGCATTAAATGATTTTAATACATTAACATTTAAATTAAATTTTTCAAAGCCAATGAAAATCGATGTAACTTTAGAGTGTTCTTTGCTGATTCTGTATATTTGCTTAGTACATCAAAATTGTTTTTGAATAGGAACATGTTTTTGTTTTATTGAAACATATATCGTCTTCTTAAATACACAATGTGATTCAAAACTTTGCTATTTTTCTCTATTTAAGTGAATGTGAAGATATCAATGGGCAAGTTCATAAGCATGTTTACATTTAAAAATGTTTAAAAATTACCCAGACAGTATAGTTTTATCTATCAGTGGTCATACATTTCATTTAATAATATTATGTTATGTTTATTAAGTGCTAAGAGAATTATAGATGCAAAATACATCAGGACTGTACAATTATTACAATTATTATTACCATAATACATTTAATTCTATCACATTCTTCTCTAAATAATTTAACCAATTACAAAATATCCGTTAATAATATACCATAAATTTTTGTGGTTTAATCTCAATAATAATAATAATAATAATAATAATTCTAAGAAAATGTTTCTTTTTTATGATACTTCAGGTTGCAAGAATTCTAATTTTGTAATACTAGTCTGCATCCATGTTTTTCTGGTAATGTTCTACATATTAATTTTTGCCATGTTTCTGTTTTGCTTAACTTTCTTTCACTATTGTCATGAAACTTAACAATACTGCATTGCCTGATTCTTTATAAAAATATAATTTTTCTTCCAGATTGTGTTAGAAAAGTTGGCGCATATAATTAATAATAAAGGAAAAATGGTAATACTAAGGCCAAATGGTTAGATCTCTCCACATGTTCAATCCCAGCAGTTGTATGTAGTACTTGTAAGGGACAAAGCAGCATTCTCTGGATAATTTGGTTTCCCCAGCCATTCATTCCACCATTGCTAATCACATCATAGAGGAAATCAGCAGGAAGCTACCACATTATCTGTCCACAGGAAAGCTGAAATCAGAGCACGATGATTCTTAGTGTTCAGTAAGGATTTTCCCTTAGAACACTAAATGAATGAATGGAAGAAGAAATAACAATAAATGCTAGGCATAATAGTAAATCTAATAATAATAATAATAAAAAAATAAACTCGTCTGATTATAAATATACATTATGTGCATTCTACCGAAAAATAATAGGCAAAATGAAAGTTATTGGTATTTGGTATCCCAATGGTGTGACATAAACGAAAGACCATTCTAGAGACCGCTATTTTTGTTGCTGCAATATTGCAGAAATATCAAGAAAGGAAATAGCTATGAAATATGCAAGTTATTTGGACTAGCAATTTGATCAGTTCTTAACAGTGGTAAAATGCCTGTTCCTTATCAACTTGAAAATCTTGATGATAGCAGTTTAAGCTGTAATATGGATTACTTCTGGCATCAAGGTTAAGGAATAAACATCTGTTAGCATTGAAACTAGTGCTGTGTTACGCAGGCAGGGGAAAAAAAGTTCTTGCCCTTCTTGTATATTAACAAATATATCTTTTGCAACAACATACCTGATTGCTTAATGCTATGAATGCCCTATTTGAACCACATAAGTAAAAACTTTTCATAGACAGTTCAAATGAAAGTTTAAATCAAATATATCTGCAAAGTGTAAGCAGTCACTATCCTTGATTAGTGCACTTAGAAACTGTCTCATAAGGTCCAGTTTAATATGAGGTGGTGGGAGAAACTAAGCATTCATGCTTAAAATTGTTTTTTCATAGGAACTAAATTGCTCCTTATGGCCAATATTTTCTGCTACAATGCCCTGTTGCAACCCTAATATCTCATTCACGGGGAAAAAAAAAAACATAATCTCCTCTGAGTCGAACAATTTAGAGCACTCTTCACTTACTGGAGATTTATCCAAGACATGTTTCGTGGATCTCGTCCACATCCTCAGCTGTTAAACGACTCTCGGATCATTCTTATAAGCTGGGTTGGTAAGTATTTGGGTTTACTCTAATGGTCTTGTGATAAACTTGAATAAAGAGCTGTCTGCTTCTGGGATATTGAAATTCATTAAGTTTTGCTAATGTTTTTTTTATGTAAGTCCTTTCCCTTATGGTTAATGCTTTTTGTTGTTGTACCATTTTTAATAACTTGATGTTACCCTCCCCTCTCCATGGTTTTCATTCCAAAAATGCACTGCCACTGCTGATTTATTGATTTGTTTGTAATGGATATTTCCCCAATATTCCTTCAACCTAATGCCTGTATTTGTCTTTGTTTTTCCTATGTAGATTTTTTCCTTAATCCTGAAAATCTGGTAATTCTAGATTTTTTCTATTTGGGCCTAAATCTGTTTTGTTTAATTTCGATAAATTTTTTACGCTGTTATCAGTTTTGAGATGTTAAGAGGATATTGTACTACTTGAAAGGTTTTTGAAATTTCTTATAGACTGAGGGATAGTAAGTGATTTTTAAATGTTTTTTTCCTTTGCTAAACAACTCAAAGTTGTAATTTGTTTAATTCTTTTTTGTTTCTGGAACTTTTAAAATGTTTTTGCTGAACCCATTTGATTTAGCGGCTTCTTCTGGTATGTGTAGATATTTATTCTGGTATTCTTCTTTGTTCAGTGGTATATTTATTAGTCTGTATGTCATGGTGTTAAATGTTGCTTCTTTTATGTGATCTAGGATTGAAACCATAGATTTTGATATAATTGTCTGTATGCATGTCCTTTCTGCAGATGCTAAATTCAAGTTTAATTAATTTTATATCTTCAGATCTAAACATATCTGTTTTTGTTTTCGACAGTGAACTTAATTGTAGGCTCTTGAGGTTTAAATGTTTTAACACATCTTCAACATGGTTTTTTGTTTATTATGGTGAATACATCATCTAAATATTTGTGCCAAACTTTAAATTTATGATGGAAAGCCGTAGTGATTTGCAACTCAAAATAGTTCATGAATAGATTGGCTAGGAAAGGTGATAATAGACTGTCCATTACTAGCCCTGCTTTCTGTTTAAAGATTTTGTCTTCAAATATAAAAAATGCTTGATAAAAGGGCAACTTAGTGAATTTGATGTTTTCTTCGATGTGTTCTTCTGTTTAGTGCTTATTTATAACCATTCTTAAAAAAAACAATTTATTTTGTAGTATGTTGGGAAACAAGGCCTTGACATCAAAATTTAAAAACAGGGATATTTTGTGTTCCTCTGCTACCCTAGAATAACTAGCAATTTTAAATCACCACAAACAGTAGTGCCCTGTTGCAACTCTACTATCCCATTCACAAAGAAAACAGGAATATTTTGTGTATCTTTCTGCCCTAGTAGAACTAAGCATTTTTACATCACCACAAACACTCCCTGATACCCAAATGAACAACGGGAATAGAAGAGAGTAAATTGCCAGCAGAAAAACAGCCTGGACCCCAAATTTATGAACTCACAAGGGATGAAACTTTTCCGAATTCGAGAAGTCAGCATGGTTTTCATATAAAAAGGTGACTGAGAAATTTTGGGGCAATATCATATCAGAATAATGAAATAAAAATTATGGAGGAAGTGATACTTAGCTTTAAAAGACTAGGGTGCAGAATGAGTGCATTTCTTTAACAGCCATATTGATTACTGTCCTGCAAATCTTGACGCAATAAGTGATGAATAAGGTGAATGATTTCATAAAGTAATAATAATTAAAACCTGTTATCAAGTACACTGGAATGTTTCAATAATGGCAAATTATTGCTGGTATTTGAAAAGAGAAAGTTATAATCGATACACAGAGCTTTAAATAAAGTTAGGTTTTCTTGCCATTAAAAAGGAACAAAGCCTGTGATTTGAGGAAAATTGCCATATTACTACATTTTTGTTTTTGTTTTATGGGTCGGTAAAAGTGAAGTTTTGCCTAAGATTTATGTTTTTAATAGTTCTTATATTTAATGTAATGTTACTAAAATTTAAGTATACTGTTGTTTTGTGTTGATGTTGCTGAAAAAAATTATCACTACAGAGTAAAACTTAAATCAGATTTGAACTTATTCCATTCATAGTGTGTATATATATCCAGATAGAATAATAAAGAGAACATGAAAAATGTAACCTATTGTAACATAAGCAACAGGTGGGAAGGGGATGCACAATCTGACAACAGTTAAAATACATGTGCCTTATTATTCACATTTGAAAAACACTAGCCCAGAATTAATCCTACTTTTCTTAACATTTAAGAGAAATTGAGTCGTGATAGTAACATACACACCACTAAAATTGAATTAAATGGAAGACTAGTTTCGGGAGCCATCGCTCCTATCATCAGTTCCTGGTCGACTGCCGGCCTCGCTGTTTGTGATAGATTGATTCATCTCTGGTGGAGGTTTGATGATCACTTGGCGGGATTTCGAAATTAAAAACTTTATCCTTATTCTTCCAAATATAGATATTTTCCCAGACTGTAAGTTCAGTTTTTCCTTTAATATTTTTAAGTAATTTGGGGTTTTTATTAATGTTATGTTGTTCTTTCCAAAAGTGCAAAGCTACCGCCGATTTTTCTTCTTGTTTTTGATTATATTCCTAATGTGTTCTTTAGCTCTTGTTTTTATGTTTCTTTTGGTCTTTCCAATATAAACTTTATCACAATCATTGCAGTTCATCTGATGTATTCCTGATTTATCTTCATCTTGTAGGCTATCTTCTTTTTGTTTTGAATTAAGGATATTTTTAATGGAATAATTATTTTTTGGAGCCAGAACAATGTTGTATCTTTTAAAAATCTTTTGAAATGTATGAAAGGTTGATGGATGGTATGTGAATTTTTTGTATGTCCTGTTTTTTTCTTTGATAGGAGTAAGTTTAGTGTTGTCTCTAATTTTCTTTTTCTTCTTCGGTCTGTCTATTTTCTTGTGTACAACTTCTTGTTTGAAGCCATTCTCTGTAGCTATATCTATTATATTATTCATTTCCAGTTTATATTCCTCCTTGTTCATTGGAATATTAACCAGTCTGTATGCAAGACTATTTAAAACTGCCTGTTTATGGGGAACTGGATTAAAACTGTTACATTTAATGTAATTATCTGTGTGTGTAGGTTTTCTGTATATGCCAAAATTTAGGTGATTTTCTTTTCTAATTATCTTAATGTCCAAGAAAAGTAACTGTTCATTGCATTCTCTCTCCATAGTGAATTTAACTGTTTTTTCCTGTAAGTTAAGCAACTTTAGTGCATCATCCAAGTGTCTTTCAGGTACTATTGCAAAAATATCATCAACATAATGGTACCAAGTCTTAAATATCCAAGGGAAACTATTTACTATTCTAATTTCCAATGCACTCATGAAAATGTCTGCCAATATTGGTGAAAGTGGGCTACCCATTGTCAGACCAAAATTTTGTTTGTAATATTTGTTATTGAATGTAAAGTAATTTTGTTCTAGACATAAGTTGATTAATATAATGTATTCTTGGATATCCTTTGTGGTTATTCCTACCTTTTGTAACCACTTTTTTATCAGAGAGTATAAATATAAATTTAGTGTAGGAATACTTGGAAACAGTGCTGTAACATCAAACGAAACCAATGTATCCGTTTTTTCTATTTTTATGTCTTTAATTTTTTGAATAAGATCTAATGAGTTTTTTATACTAAGAGATTCAAATCTTGGAAAAGTAGAAAGTTTGTAAGTCAACCATTTTGCTAGTTTATAGGTTGGAGCATCTATGTTATTTATGATAGGTCTCATAGTTTTCCCTGGCTTGTGTACTTTTGGGAGACCATAGATTGTAGGTATTGCAGGGTTATGTACTTTAATTTTATAATGTATGTATGTTACTATCACAACTCAATTTCTCTTAAATGTTAATAATTGCACCACTGTTACAAAAGTTCACTATATTTTATACCTACTTTTCTTGTTAAAGAAACTATCCATTGCTGTACTGGAGTTTTATCTATTCAAGTAGCAAAATTTAAATTTTTGTAAGAATTCTAAATTTATGTTACCGCTTATTATAAATTCCCTAGAGACTTTGTTCAAAAACTTAAGAACCTTTTCCAGTTGTGTAATAACATTTCTAAAATTACCTAGTACCTATATGGCGTAATAATGACATTTACTTGGAGTTGTGTTGGGTAATTGCACATGCATTTGTTCATTATGCTCAACAAAGAACTGGTAGAATATTAATGTATCAAATGGTAAGTATTGGCTAACATAAATGAAAATACTCTCTTTTTGTAAAACTGTTCTATTAGATATCTGCACCCAGGTAATATCCATGTAATGACAATAACATTATTTCTTGTTGTCTCAAATTCATAATAGGCAGACTATATAATTTGGGTCATTGCTGTCAATCAGTTTTTCAGTTTTATGTTTGAATTCTCTAATGTTCTGATAAAAGATAATAAAATAATTTTAATTTCCTTGCCTATAATTTTCTATAATATTTTTTATTGAAGTAATATCGTGTAAGTTGTTATGGTTTGAACCCTACAGTTATATTTTAGCCTAATAAAGAAGTTTGCCTATAGTATTAATGACTTTAGTTTTACCCTTGAACTGGGATAAAATTTAATATGGAAATCAGCATAGCTTTTATTTAACAAGTATAGAGTATGGTGATAAATCATTACTGCATTTATTACATCTACTTTCTTTTCATATGTAGTTGTTTTGCATACTACTTCATTTAATGTTGTTAAATATCACTTAGATTTTGCTTTCTTTATTACAATATAATATTTGGAAATGGCTGATAGATATCAAAGAGAAAAAAAAATAAGAAAGGGGCCCAAACATATAATTTGATACTTTGACCACTAAAACAAAATGTGTATGCATTCTCAGCTTTTAATTACAAAAATATGTAGGTTTTCAAAGAGAACATAACACTGTTTCCTACAAATATGTACTTTCCTCCCCTCAGAGCCTTTTATTGGCTATTTTGGGTTTTAGAGTAATGGATAGTTGTCTGTTTTTATAAAAAGAAAATATATACTTTATTTTTAATCATTCTTATTTATATCAGGCAGCACATTTTTATGTAGATTAAGTTCAATCAAGTTTATTTCCATCTATGCAGAAAATCGTGGACAGATAAATTTTTCCATAACCTTACCTTGTTGATTTCTAATGACAAATCACATTCCTTCAAGGTTTAATCCTGCTACAATGCAGTTTCTTTTTCTTAATGACCTTAAAAAGCATTAATATTTGTGACTATAAAAATTACATTTATTTGTGACTGTAAACTAGACATTCTTTGCTTATGCAGTACAGAATATATGCTCTTCAATCAAAAAACATAATTTATTAAAATAATTTTAATTTTTTTATAAGTAGTCATAGGAAGCTATAATGCATTCTAACGTTATTTATAAGTACTAATGGTGTTTAATATTTAGTAAAAAAAATTGTGAAAAATGAGCTTTGAAAGCATCTAAATGAAATAGTACAACTTACTATCAAGACATTTTTGTTTCAACAAGTATTTAACGACTACACAAGAGGAACAAAGATTATTAAAATTACTCCTGCTATCTGTTATTAGGCATCTATAGTGACAGACTTCATGAAGGAAAGAAAGTTTAAAAAGAGCCCTTTAATGCATTGCATAAAGCTCTTAGGCTGCAGAAGATTTTGATGTATTACCTAAGTAATATAAGCAGTGTTCTGCATCCATATTATTACTTTGTATTTTCATTTTAAAACTGTGGTGCATAGTTTGTTATTTAAACAGAACATATATATGCACACACACAGGGTTAGGCATTTATTGTGTCATGACCATTTTACTCAGAAATGAAGGGGAAAACTGAAAAATATTTCAGACAAAATTTGAAGCGTTCATAAGGGGACATAAGATAGTGACCTTAACTTGTCCTCAAAATGTATTTCCTAATGTCATTTCAAGGTCAACTTGTTTTTTCAAATGGAATGGTGAATTTTTTCCAGGAATGGAAAGAGCATTTAATTTTCAATATTAAAGTTATAATACATCTACCAGATAGGAGTGATATAATGATGTGATATTTGACAAAAAAAATGTTTTTCACGTAATTTCATTTCTCTCTCATTTTGTTGTTGCTATGAAGGAAACTCATTTGTTTATATGCAAATGCTCATTTAAATATAACATTTAATTTTGTGTCGGAACCAATCAGTGAAGCGACTATTATGTTCTTAATTATCTTGTGAGTCGATTTGATAATCTTATGCTCCACTTACTAGAGGAGAAGAAGCCAGGAATATACAAAATCAACTGTTCAGAATGTAACAAAGTATATATTTGAAAAACAAAAAGAAGCATTGGAATCAGGCTGAAGGAACACTGGAGAAACATAAGGTACAATCAGATAGAGAAATCAGCAGTTGCACGTCACTTTTGGAGAGATAAACATGATATAGAAATGGGAGTGAAATTATTGAAATTCGTAGATTGACCCACTGAGCTGGGAATATGGGAAAAAATTTATATAAAAAAATATGAGGATAAGATTGATGTGAGATCCCAAAAGAAGACAAATTAATCCAGAAGTTCATAAATTGTCCACGAAAGCTACACCAAGGCCTCCAGTCAACCAACAACGAAGCCTACAGTCAATCAACCAACAACGAAGCCGACAGTCAACTTGCAACTGAGGATGCAGGCAAAAAGCGAAACTAGTTTTGCATAATTCAACAGTAAATGGAGCATAAGATTATTAAATCGACTCACTAGATAATAAAGAACATAAATGCTCATAAATGTACACAAACAAGTGCTCATCATTGCCAGTTCAAACCTCAAGGGACATTTTAATTAAAAATGAATGTAAGAATCCACACAGTGAAACTATCATAAATCTTGTTGAATTAAAAGTAAAACTTCTAAAATCATGTCAACATATTAAAACTCTTTTGACGTTTCACATTAAAACTTTTTCATAAAACATATTAAAACTCTTTTGACGTTTCACATGAAAACTTTTTCATAAAAAAGGTTTTAATGTAAAACGTCAAGAGAGGTTTAATATGTTGGCATGATTTTAGTAGTTTTACTTTTAATTCAGCAAGACTGAAGGCACATTATTCTCAGTCACTTCCACTTCATTTTCAATCATGGATGTTCAATACATAATCATTGAGAGGATCGATATGGTTTACATTTATGACAAAACTTGTAAGAACACTAGAGCAGCTTGCAACTTATACAGGGATCGATATCCTAAAAGGATGCAGCCATCTGTTAGAAATGTTCAACAACTTGCAAACTTATTCTCCTAAATGGGAGGTGTTGCACCAAGAAAACACCATCATACGAGAAGTGCTAGGGGGAAAATTTGGAAGAGCCTGTATTATTTGCAGTTGCTACTAATCCTCGGGGATCTCTCAAAGGAGTGTTCTTCGAATACTTAAGCATCACCAATAGCATCCATATAATATTAGGCTACCTCAAGCCCTTTATGGGGTTGATTTTCAGAAGCATGTTCAATTTTGCCAATAGGCTCTACTGCAAATTCAAAACAGTAACTTTTGCATTATTTTATTTTCTAATGAGGTGACATTTACCAATCATGTTCAAGTAAACTGGCATAACAATACTGCAATAACTGCAATATTGGGCACTGGAAAATCGAATATGGTGACGGGAGGTAGAGCATCAGCAGCAGTGGAGTGTGAATTTTTCGTGTGGCATTGTGGAATTCCATATAATTGGGCCATACTTCATTGAAGGTAAATTTAATGGCCAGAAATACAGAAATTTTTTGAACTGAGAACATACACTTTTGCTTGAAGATTGCCTATTCAATATATCAAGCATTACTGAATTGAAATTATTTGTAATGTAAACATGGTATTATTTGAATTATGGTTATAAATGTATTGTATGTAAATTGATGCCAGTAAAGTGAAAGTGAGTGAAAACATTTATTTGCTGTCTTATTTGTCCAATATCACATCACCTATAATCCTTAGTTGATAAATGTACTGTTAACTTTTATACTGAAAATGAAATGTTCTTCCCATTCCTGGGGGGGGGGAATATATATATACCATTCCATTTGAAAAACAAATTGCCCTTGAAATTACATTGGGAAATGCATTTCAAAGACCAGTTAAGGTTATTATTTTATGTCCCTTTATGAACGTTTCAAATTTTGTCAGAAGTATTTTTCGATTTTCCCATTCATTTTGGAGTATAATGGCTGAAACACTATAAATACTTTTTCATATATATACAATTTTTTTCAACTGTGGTGTTCTGATAAATATGGTCAATAATTATTTGCAAATTATATCTTTAAGGCTTAATAAGATGATATCACTGCTGGGTGCTAGAGAGATGGCTAGTCATAGTGATGTGCTTATAATGAAAATAGTGTCAAGAAGAGGCATTATTCATGGATAAGAAACATATAATAAACATATTTTAACAGTGACTGAATTATGAAATGTTTAAAAAAATATTACCATTTAAATTAATGTGCCTAATATTCTTATTTTAATGACAGATTAGTAAAATATACTTTTTTCTGTGTCTGCTTATTCACCATCAGGTAATTTCATTTTCTCTGCTGGAGTAGTTATTCATTTTGCTCATTTCTCCTTGCAGAGAAATAATGAGACTGCTTTCTTCCAGCAATCCATTCCTTTCCCAAAATGGTTTTGCTAATCTTATCACATGATTGCAATAACTAAAATAGTCTTCAGGAGTGAAGAAAGAAAATGCATGAAAGTGTGTACTCCAATAATGCATGTTCATTTCCAAGGTAACATTTTTCTCTGCAACAGAATTTTTACCTTGGACCATGAGTTCAGTTCACACATATATGGGGACAATCTTAATGCATTGTAGCTACGTAATTTGTCAATGGAAAACACTTTTTCTGTCCATTTGTGAATATTGATCTGTAAAATAAATGTGTTGAATAAGGAATGTTATTTTGCAGTCATAATATATCTTTTTAATGGCGTGTTTGTATTTTGTGTAGGGAACTAGAATGTCAGTCCTTGTGGTCTAGTGATAGCTATACTTCCTCATAGATCCAAGGTTGCATGTTCAAACCTAGCCAATGATGGGTTTTTTAGAGTGCAAAATTTCAAAGCATGGCTTCCTTTGGAAAGAAATAGTTTTACATTCCCTGACCACATTATTAGATGCATCTTGAATTTTAAATATAATATGAGTTTGTGAGGGCAAAAATAGCACTTATTTTATTTTTACTAGCCTATAATGGAGAATTACACTTTTTTCAAAATTTATAGAGAATTTAAAATACAATATATTATGGAGATAATAGGGATGTATTGATTTTTGTCCAGTATACAATCTGCCTTTGGCAGCTATTAAGACTTTGATTTCCCTTGGCATACTGTTAATACAGAGTGTATTCTGTCTTGCACCTGTGAATAATGATACCAGACTTCAAGTATGTTCTCAATAAGCTGAATTTTCTTGGTAATCACTTCCTTCTTCATTAGCTGCCAAACATTCTCATGGGATTCATATTGGGGAGTTTCAGAATAGGGCAACAAAGGGACATACATAAAAATAAACCTCTTCATTTGGGAACTGTTCTCCTAGTTGAGGCAGAAGCCTGCTTCTCAACACCTCCTTGTACTAGTCATGGCACATTGTCTCTTGAACAACATAGACGCCCAGGGCCTTTGCCACTGATGACTGACCAAATCATGACTTTAGTGGGATGTTTTACAGTCTGCACAACATGATCTGACTTATGCTTTTCACCAGGATTCCTTTATCTAAATTCTAAATAATTAAACAAAGTACAAAATATCCACTGTGATCGCATCAGACCCCAGGCTCGGATCATCAGCAGTAGCCTACTGGTAATCTGACTTATACTTTTCACCAGGAAACTGTCACACAAACTGAGCTTTGTTTGCCAGAATTTCAAAAGTGATCTCATCATAAAATACACCTGAAGCGATGGAAAAGTTGAATAATTTGGTTTAAATTTTAGCTGATAACAGAACATTTTAAAATTAAAATTTACATATTTACCAATTACAAGAAGTTCCAAGCTTTGTCCTTATGATCCTTTGCCTGCGATGTTATGCAGTCATAGCAGTGGTTAATTTGGGCTTGCAGGCAGATCTGCATGCGCTTCAATTCATTTCTAGGTCTGCATCTCCAGTATTTCAGATGCTGGAGTCGGTGAAATCTGTTCCTTCATAAATCTTTTTGAATCAACGTTCTGCCCTTAGGTGAAAATTGGTTTTTAGCTACATTTATTCCTCTGAGGGCCTAATTCTACACCCCCAATTAAATTTTCCTTGATGCTTCACATAGCTCCAATCTTCAAGAAAACTCTCGCTTTGAAAAAGCATTAGTGTTAACCAGTACTTTTACCTCTACAATCTATTGAGGAGTCAGATCTCATGATTTGCACATTATTCTTGCAGCAATTAACAGTTTTCATATAGAGTGACTGTTAGTGAACACAAAATACTAAATTTCACTTATCAAATCATAAATGAACTTACAAATTAAACTTCAATAGCACAGGCCTTAAATCGATCTGTTCTAGTGGTTAGTAATACAGTTACTGATAATTAAAATGTAAATTGAAACTTGCACAGTGAAGCTAATCATATTAATTGATATCATTGTATGATTCAGTTGAACTACACACTCTTAAAGCTTCACTTACTTTTCATAAATGAATGGAACCAGTTTCGAGAACATTTAGTTCCCATCTTCAGCCAGGCTGAAGTTCAACTGTCTGGTCATTCGTTGAGCTGTGGGAATGTATATTCTGCTCTGGTGGCAGGATGATAAACTTGTAGTTTATGTTTTCATCTCCTGCAATGTCGAAGTTCATTAGGCTGTCTTTGTATTTATAGACGTAGATTTTCTCCCAGGTTGGTAGTTCTGTAGATCCTTGTACTGATTTTAATAATTTTGCTTTATTTATTATGTTGTGAATTTGTGTCCAAAAATGATATGCTACTGCTGATTTCTCTATTTGCTTGACATTATGTTCCTGAAATGTTCCTTTAACCATGCCTATGTTTCTCTTTGTTTTTCCAATGTAGATTTTTTTCACATTCTGTACAATTTATTTTGTAAATACCTGCTTTTTGCTCTTGTGGAATACTGTCATTAACATTATCTATCAGTAAGTTTTAACGTTAAATCTATTAATTGATGTCAACCTGATATTAAAATCTTTAAGAATATTCTGAAATTTTTTTGTAGCCCATGGATGACATGTGAACTTTTTAAAAATTAGGTTATCTTTTCCTGCTGAAAGTGTTGTGGTTTCTTTGTTATGTTTTTGTCCCTTGAATTCCTGCACCTTTTTGTGAGTGCTGTAGTTCTTTTTTAAAACCATTTTTAACTGTTGTTTCTTCTATTTGTTGTATTCATTAAAATATTCTTCTTCTTATATACCTACAAATTAGCAAAGAAGGATATTTTAATGAATACAAACTAATGTTAAACTATTTCAATTGGTGAGAGTTAGTTTTAATGTGTTAATAAAATGAGCATAATCTGTGTGAAATTTAATGACTCAAGTCCATAATTTTTTATAATGTCACAAGACAGAGACAGGATGCAGCAGTCATGTGCAAACCTTGGCTCTCTGGGGCTGTTGAACTGGGGTTAGTGTTTTTTTAACCTATTGTAGAAGCTAAAATTATTTTAAACCACATTTGTAATTAAATTATTGTATGAATGAGAAGAACTAAACACTCTTGTGGCTTGATTACTTGTTTATACTATTAGATCAGTTTTGTTTCCCTCCCAGTGTGTTTTGCATATAGGCCAGCCACTCATTAGCCGGCCAGCTGGGTCTCAATTAGAAAAGGGAAAACAATAAAACAAACCAAATACAACGATACACAATCAATTTAAGAGGCTCATTACTTACCGCATTATCAAATGAGGTGTTGAAACTGCCTGCCTTCATTCTCCACATATTTTTGGCATCTTTTTAAGAAATTGTTCATCGTGCTGTAGTTCATTTTGAGAAATTGGATAATTTTTGGGTGAATATTATCTTTGAATTCTTGTATGGTGTGTGGGTTTGCCTTGTACATGGTCCTCAAAGATAATCACAGGCTGTTACATTGGAGGACCGAGGGAGCCATAAATTCCTGCAAATAACTCTGTCTTGTGGAAACACTTTGTGATTGCTTCCATAAAATTATTTGCAGGTAAACAGTGTCAGAATCCTGTTGAAAAATTGCATGATTACGCTTCCTGTTGGTTAATTCTCTGAAAAACGGAGTTAGTAGATATTCACATAAATAACAGAATGAGTGATATGCTCAAAAAAAGTCTAATTGCCTTTTTCTTAAGTGTAAAATCATTGTCCAACCATTATATACAATATATAAACCTATACAAAAGAATTACCCATTTTCCTATATTGTTTTCAGATTCTTGCAGCATCATTTCATTATGTTTAGCTTTTCAGTATTTTCCTTTAATTTTGGAACTTTTTCCACTTGTAGCATATTTCATTGTTGTGATTCATTCATTATTTGTATGTGTGTTGGTAGTTCAGTATCTATGTAAAGCTGAACTAACAAAACCATGCAATGCAAAATGTCCTATTGTCCACCGTCGTTGCACTTGTTAACACAATGAAACAGAACTATGTAGTTGAATATGCAATACACATGCATGCAAAAGTATGCATAATATTTTCCATTACAGATAACGTCCTCTACCCACATATGTCTAACCAACTCTCCAGTTCCCAGCAACATTTCATATTTGCATTTTAATTTCTGTGGATTCCTGCAAGTTTATTAGCAAGAATGGACCATCTATTGATACTACCATGGAATAAATTCTCTGAGCTTGTGATTTGAAAAGGTATTAGACATTGAAGCATTTTTGAAGCAGTGCTTCAAAAACTTTAAAATCTCAATGTACAGAAAACGATAATTGTCCTTTTGGTGCAATACTGTTAAATGTGTAAAAATGTTATGAGGCATTTTCAAAATTGAATATTAGCTTTTAGGTATTTCAACAACCATTTGTATGAAAGTAATAAAGTAAAATTATGAAATATAGTATTTTACAAAATGTTTACATTTGAAAAATGTAATGCACTATATAAAAAGTACAACTGAGTTGAAATCTTATAAAAAGAATCATTGCTAGTTTCCTATTTGCACTTTTCAACATGAAATGAAGTTACATTTTGCTCTTGCTTATATACTTGACATTTTTTATGTAATGTAGATAAGTCTTTTGAGATTCATCTCTTTACTAGATTGAAACTGTTGATAAATGCAAATATTAAATATATATTTTTGAAGAGAATCCAGTAAACCTGAAAAACTTGCTTTCAGAAGTTTACTTCCAGGTGAACAAGTTATTTTATTTTTATAAAACATTATTAATTCATTATTACTGGAAAACAGAATTTGAAAGCTTTAGAATGAACTCTATGTAGTAGACATTGTTTGGTGGTGGTTCCGCACAGCAAAACCATTTAGCAAGAAAACTATTCATACGTAATTTATTCTAAAGCATTTTAATTCTGCTTGCTTGTACTTATAAAGTACTGTGTGCATGAACTGCACATAAGAATGAGTGTAAGTGTGCATATTATTGTAAAATATAGTACATTACATACTATATGAAATAAAATTAAAACTAATCACGAACACGTCTTTGATTTTGTAGTATTTGATTTAAAAAGTATTAAGAAATATTAAAGTAGAGTGTGGGAAATGAATCAAGGAATATTTTTCAAATTAAGGATTATTTAAGCTGGCTACGTATAATAATGCATTTTCAAATATACATGAAATTACAGAATGGACAACAAATTGATGAACACTGTAACTTAAATGCTTCTCACATAGTTAAAGTAAATCAAAACTTGGTTTAATTACTACTACTCCATGACCCTCCTTACAACCCAAACTTTCATGAGCTTATGTACAAGTTTAAACTCTTAAAATAATATTTTAAGTAATTTCTAATAGATGCAGGGAAAGCTACGTTTCTATGCTTTTTTTGAATCGTACCTCCCTGTGTTCTCATATCTTTTTGTTTTAATCTTTTTGTAATGCATGGCCTATTTAACAATAACCATAATTAACAAATTCAACAAATAATGAAACTGAAGTATGCTAGGACCTTGCTAACCGGAATCCTGTGAGTTTAAATTCTACATAATTCAAATCGACCCTTGGTAAATGACAAACATACAACTTGTGATCTTATTAAGTGAATAAATCAGCCATTAAGAGCATGTGTGATACTTAATGAGTTGTATTCAAAAGGTATTACGTTTTCTCTTATTGGTCATTTGTGAAATGCTTAACAGACACGAAATAATAAAACTGGTATGTGCACAATGTTTCACTTTTAACAGAGCTCTCATGACTTGCAGCTCTTCCTCCACTTCTAATGCAGCAAAAATTGAATTGATTACATGCAACCGTAAAGTAATGTACAGACATATTATTGTTGTAATCTTAATTATAAAATAATTTCAGATAATCCAAACAGGCGCTAGTCCCAATTAATTCGGATTAGTGAGGTTCTAGTGTTAAATATGTATTTTTGTTGAAAATGCTGTATCGTTACTTAATACATTTGTTTAGTACCTAGTAAATGGTTTCATATTATAATTTTTTTATAATTAAACCACTCAAGTATCGAAGTTTCATTTGCAGAAATGCACTGTTATCTTTTTGGTGAATACCTTCATATTCTTAACTCAGTGTAGGATGCAGCTTGTCAGTTCATAATACAGTGACTTGTTTGTTTAAGAATATTTCATAAATATGCCTTATTACTTAATGTTAAAGTAAAATTAATTATTCCTATTTGATTCTGCTGAAGTGAAGTAGGATAATTAATTTTCCATATTGTTACATTTTTGTAAATTTATCAAGGAATGTTAAAAGATATGTAATTAACTGAAGATTAAAATGCCAATTTTCTCATCTAATGCCCTATTGCTGGAAGAGACTGTTTAATCAACTTAGATAGCGTTAGGGTATGCATTCTCCAGCATTTATTGAAGTTTTAATTAAATTTTAAATCATAGTTAAATAAAGGTGAATTTAAAAAAAAGTACATATAATTCATCTTGCAAACAATGGTAATGCTAATTTTAGTGCAAAGGAGATTTTCTAAATAGTTTTAGAAGCAGTTGTTATGGTGATTATTAGATTCATGCTATTTATATTTTGTAATGCATTGGGAAATGATATATTTATCTGGATTGGCCTGGAGATAGGAATGATCAATTGCACTGAATGCACAATACCACAATTATGGTGAGAGGCAGGTTTCATAGAATCTTTCCTCATACCACTATAATGCACACCTGAAGAATTGAAATTAACAGAAAAGAAAGTGGTAGAGTTTATCATATAGAAATAATTCTATTGCTCCATACTTGTTAGTAGTGTTTTTATGAACATCTGTTATAAGCCAACTTACGAGTGAATGCGATAATGTTCTATTAATCATGAGTCACAATCTCTCTAAATAGGCTGTGCATTAGTGAAAAAATTCTTCAGTATGTGTTGCAATGTATAGGTATACCTGAAATTAGGCTAATGGTTTTCTTTTAAATGTTGAACATGATATAGAATTGTTGGCTATGAACTAGTTATACCCCATAATTAAAGATTTCAATGTTTTAAAATGTTGGTTGTAAATAACAAAGTTTTATTTTAATTAAGAATTATAATTGCTATTCTTCATAAATAATAAATTAATTACTTTGAAAATGGTTATAAGCAATATAAATTGTTATTAAAAAAAAAACAAATCTAAAGTATTTGAAAGTTTTTTCAGAGGTTACAAAACCTTCAACATTTCTTTCATGTATACATTTAACAGTGTTAAGGGCAACTGTGTAAAAAGTGTTTGTGCTTGTATATTTATTAAAGTTAGAAACATAGAGGTAAAATTATACCTACTAAATAACAAACATTGCAACAGAAGTAAAAATATATGTTAACTGTAAATGTTTTTGCAAAACTGAAGTGGTTACCATGTAATCTGATTATTGTAAATATTTTTATTTAAACAGAAGGTAAGGAAAAGTGTTGTTCTAATGAGTTATATGTACTTAGTGTTTGCCATAGAAGTTGTTCATGTAACTAAGGAAGCTTAGTTGGGATTTGTGAATTAAGTGATTTATTTTTCAAAGTTGCATGTTGTAAAATTTGAAAATGGCTCATAACATTTGTAAATAGTAATTGTTTATTCTATTAGTATAATACAAGGGACTGGCATTATTATTGAAACAATTTTTTCTTTATGGTCTAAATTACTCTGGTTAATAAACTTATAACAAACGTGCATCTAGTTGTTAAGTAGGCACAAGCCATTATTTTACTAGTAGTACCTACAAGAGAAGAATTTAATGCTAATCTAAGTATTCCTGGTAGACATGCTTTCCAACACATGTGAGGAAGATGAGCAGCAGTGAGTGTTTGTGAATCATACCTAAAGCAAGGTTAAACTTTAAAGCATCAAGTGTATTGTAGATAGATATCATTCTAAGTGTTGGTGATTACATGTAAAGGATTACATTGCAAACCCTTCAGGTTTCAAAGTTTGAAATTTTTTTAATAAACAGCTGAAAGCTCTCATCCACATTGCTTTGGAAGTTGCTTAGAAATTATTTGCTAATTCCTCATTGTACAGTACAGGTAAGGAGATGCATTTAATAGACTAATCTGTTATCCAGAAAGAGAAGTACATATTGCAAATGTTATGCCCAATAGGAAGACTTGCTCGGCTCTGCTTTCTGGGAAAAATTAAGAAGAATGTACATCGTTATTTTGCATGCCGTTGCCATTAAAGGGTGGTCTCCCCTGGATTTGAGGTAACTGAGATGCTACATATATGGGGGGGAACTCTGATTCTGTCTCTTGCTTTCTCCTGTACTGTTAATGACAATTCACAGCTTTATAATGTTGGATTGCCATCTTATTTGCACTTTCAAAATAATAAAATATGACAGACAGCTACAGTAGGTGCCTCTGTTTAAAAATTACTTTCCATTTTATATTGTAAGTTTGATGTGCATATATAGCTCTGTGTAACATAGCATTGTGATTTAAAATTGCCTGCATATTTTAACTGGTTAATTGTTATATTGTGAATATCCTGAGATCATAATGCAAATAATCATAAAACTATTGAAACAACAATAACATTGACTAGAATGTCTTGAAACACTGTAAGAGATCTTCAGTGTGACAAAGAAAATTTAAGTAAGACTAGACCAATATCTTTGGCTATAAAAATTGTGACATTTTCAATAATTCTTGCCATTTGCCTAGACTATATGCAACAAGATAGTCAATGGTTTGTAGTGAAAAGAGTAAATTCCTTAAGAGCTGAAATTATGTGATCATGATGCATTCATTTTTCAAATTATTATTATTATTATTATTATTTTTTTTTTTTTAAAGTAAAGGCAAATTATCTACAAATATCTACTCTGCAGTCTCAGTGTTTTCATGGCCTGTATCCCCCCTCCCCTCAAATATTTTACATTTGTATAACTACTGCATTATGAATAAAATCATTTGATTTTCTCCTGCTGTACAGTGAGTAAACTAATAAAAGGAAATTAATTTGGAAAAAAAAACATTCTGCCTTGCTGCACATTTCATTTTAATGAGAATCAAAAATTTTCTCTACAATTTCAGTATATTTTGTATATGCACATAGGCTTTCAATCCCCCCTTCCCCCTCAGAATTTTTAAGCATCTAGCAACAGTATGCAGATTTTCCCACCTCCCAAATCATAAAGATTAGAATTGTGTGTGCATTCATTTCATGCTTTTCAACCCACAAATATCTCAAAGCTGCTAATTTCTATAAGCTTCTTCATTTTTTATGAATGCTATTTTATAGAGTTATTCTTGTTACAGGTGATTTGATGCTATGCCAAATATTTTGGTTGGTGGAATTTGATCCTCCTTTAGTATTGAATGTTAGTAAGCTTTTAGCCCAGTACGTTTTTCCTTCAGGAATTATATTATTTCTTTAAAAAAAATTACTATAAGTATGCTACATATTCTCTTTCCTGGCATTGGTTAACGTGAGTTATGTAATCATTCAATAAATATTGACTGTACATTTCATTTCTAACCGTTCTGCTAAATGTCTGTGAATGAAATGATGCAGCATCGTGGGTATTTAAATTTTGCAGCATAAATTGATAGGAAATGCTCTTAAATTGTTTGAATTGAAGGCAAAAGACTAAATATGGTGATAAATAAATATACAAGGGATGATTTAAGTCATGGCAATTATTTTATTTCTTCTAAATATGTAACAACACATAGTATATCCATTTGATAGCCTGTTCAATGTACTTCTATACCATCCAGATGAGATCTGGTTTAGGAAGCCCATAGGAATAAAAAGTAATAAGTGAAAGTATTGGTCATTCATGAAATACATATAATTTCCAAAGTAATAAAATAGTCCCTCAGGTTTTCTACAGTTCTTGGCAGCATTCCGAAAGGCAGTGAATACTTTTAATCAGTGTTACCTCTTGCCAAAATTCCTTTAATGTGTATTGTTTGTTTGCAAATGATTACTGCATCAACTTCTTTATTTTTGAGATGATATCAAAGTGGCCTAAACTTATATTCACTGAATAGGGAGTATGTATCAGGGCCTGCATGTGGTCATAAGAGATTATTGACAGGAACTGATATATGAGGCCTATCATCATACAAAATGCATTGTCCATCATATCTTGTGTTTCTCCCAAACTGCACGATAATGGTGGCTTTGCAGTAATCTCTTGTAATATGGCGCATTCATAGTGCAGTCTTTAGAAACAGGGCCTTAACTGTCACACATTAGAATAGCATTACATTTATAGGGAAATAATTTCTGTCTAACCTAATGCACCATTCATTTGGCTGTAGCTTGAGTTCCAATTCATATGCTCTTGCTTAAATTTTATCCACTACTTTCCTATTTAATTACTCAAGATAGATATAATATGTTATATAATGAATTCATTTCTGTTCCTTATACAATTAATGTGGATCCATTTGGCAGTAATTTTGTACTTGTGTAAGTTCTATTATAAATATGGACAGGAATACTAGTATACTATGAATAACTCTTCAAAAATCTTAACATCTGTCTTGCATTAAGCACTGGTCAATTACTATTGCTGACATATCTTGTGTTTTTTTTATTTGTTTTATTTATGGACACTCTTTAACATCTCAAGTCATCAGTGTCCCATTCAATTCAGGGCGTGAAACAGCCGACAAATTTTGCTCAGAGGCCTCTTCTTTCAGTCTTGAGGTTCTTTATCGTGCCGTAAATGCACGACATTGGACCCATGGCTTTACTTCCCTTTCAAAGGAAGCCATACTTAGGACTTTTACACCCGAAAAAATCCAGCGATCTTAGGTTTAGAAGGCAAGTATGGTTACCGCTACACCACCAGGACCGACAACATATCTTATGTGGATGGATGCACTGTCTAGAGGCAGGGTTGTATTTGTTATCTGTCCATGTTAGAGGGCTTCAATCCACTTACTGTATGAGGGTAACTCTAAAAGTTTTGAGAATGGAAGCCATAGCATTTTAAATTTAGATCTGATCATTACATCTTTTCAAAGTATTCTTCATTGCATTCAATAATGTTTCATCTGTTCAAGTCATTTTGCTTCTTTGGATATTCATTCTTTATATGCAGCTACTGAGACTTCAGGTGTTTCAAATCGTTGGCCATGATTTTTTTTCTTTTATTTTGGGGAATAGAAAATAGTCACTTGGGGCAGATTGGTACTGTAGGGAGGGTGGGACAAATATTTAGTATCTGGCATGGCAACATCTGCATGCACTTAACACAGGTGTGCTGACACCACACATTTGGAGCATGCTCGAACTTGCATATGTTATCTAAACTTTAATCTAAAGCTAAGAAAATATATACTGGCTTGTCACAACTCCATTCTCAAAACTTCGATCCTTGTATGACATGGCAGAGTACAATTATCCAGTGCTTGGCATAGCTCTGCATGACTTTCCCTTGCATTTTTTTTTATACAGAAATGCTATTTAAATCAAACTGCTGGTCTTCTTAATTCACTTCCATTTTTAAATTATTTCAGCAACATTTTAATGTTTGTGAGGTTAAAAGACTAATATATATTCTTCTATCTGGTTGTAGCATTCAGAAGTATGCAGTTTAGCCTTCAAAATTTATGTGCTCTATTTCTGTGTTAAAGCATTTTGGGAAGAAATAAAGTGGTTGTTATGACTTTTAGAATGGCTCTCATATTATCTTGGCAATGTCAGTTGGCTTAGTAATTTTTTTATTTGTTGAGTAAAAGTTAGTTGTTTTTCCTTAAATCCCGATATGTACATTTCCCGATATGTTGATGTACATTTCAAAATGTTCTTTTTGTATATTATAAAATATAGACAGTTGTAAATGGAGGATTGAACCTTCAAATATACAGAAGATTTACAGAAGAAAATTTAAGCATCAAATAAAACTTAACAAGTTAATATTATAATTTTTTATTCTTTATAATGAATCGTATTTAACTGGGGGAAAAAAAAACAAAAAACATAAAAGTGTAAAGTACTTCATGTTGCTTGTCAAAGCATTAAAAGTTGAACATTTCACAAACTGCTGTCCTTAAATGAATTAGTAAAAATTGTACTTGCGCCAAAGGACCTAGGTATTGGAGCCTAAAAAAGCAAATACGGTAAATGGATTAAGATCTGTCCTAAAGCCAGAATGCAAACAGCTGGATATTTTTGATCTTTGTAAACATTACCAATTAGGAAAATATTTGTCATTGGATTTTGTCCAATTAAAAGAATTTTTTAAAAAGTGCTAATATCTATATATTCCAATACAAGGTGGTTTAGAATGTTAGGTCGCACATTGTGAAAATGGAGACAATAAGAAAATAATTCTTGCACTTCAGAAAGTTGCCTCGGGAATACTTTAAGACAATGTTTTATTACCTTAAAAATAGGAACTCATTAAAAGGACAGAGGGTGCCAAAAAATGTATACATACTTCAAGCAAAGGAAAAACTGTGTTGACATAACAAAATTGAATTTACACAAATGATTAGCACTAATCATCTTAGACTTTTACAGTTACAACAATTGCTAAAATTTCCACCATCGCTATCGATACACTTCTGAGTACATTGAACTACTGATTGAGCAACATTTGTGAAAGTGTCCTCAGCGATTGCAGCACATGCCGTTTCCATTTCTTTCTGAAGTGCTGCCAGTGTGGCTGGCTTTTTGTGGTATACAGCATCTTTAAGAATTCCGCATAGGTAGAAGTCCAATGGAATTAGATCTGGAGAATGTTGTAGAAACTAAATTGGACCTCTTTTTCCTATCCATTGCCTTGGATAGTGCCTTTGATCCAGTACATGGGTTTGTTGCTGTGCGAGGTCTCCCATATCTGCCCTTTTGAACGTTGCTTACAGTACCAGGAGTTTCAAATTTGTCTCGAATGCATGCAGTTTTTTACTGGAATTGGTGATTTTGTTCTGTACACACATCTCCATTGCCTTTGAACTTCAACAACATTCTCGGTTTTCCAATACCACTTCAAAATTGCTTTCAGCTATTCAAACAATAATCTTGGCTTCATTTTGTTGTAGCAACACTAGCATAATGCAATGTGAGTCGCATCTGTTGACAGAACATCATACGATAATCTTGGTTTCATTTGTTCATTATTGATTTACATGTCACATAGCAACACTATCATAATGTATGTGAGTCGCATCTGTTTACAGAACATCATACTACACATTACTGCTGTTTTTCCTTACAACTTTGAACTATATTAAATAAATATCTATTGTAAAAGTGTGTATACATTTTTTTGGCACCCTCGGTATTGAGAGAAAATAGGAAATAATTATTCAAAACTAATGTTTTACACTTGATGTGCTGTCAAATTTTAAATGTTTAAAAAAATTAGGCAGGTATGTTAGTCAAAAGAGCATATTGTGCTTACTTTATGTGCACAAGTAAACAGTTATGGGTATAATTGAAGATATATCAAATATATATATTTAAAAGGATGAAATGGGTTAAAGTATATTATACCCTGTGTAAATTTCTTTTTGATTTTCCCATCAATGTAAAACTGTTGGTTTACTGGCAACTTGCATGCTGTTGCATTGAAAATATTGATTTTTGTATTTGTCTGTTTTTGGGGTGTTTTTTATGCCAATTCTACAAAAGTCTCTTTGACTGCAAAATAGAAAGCACCTATTTCTCCTTTAGGTAACAGTTAACAGCTTTCTTATGGAACTGATAGTTCAAAGAATTTGTCAGCACATATGTATCATTATTATTGTCAATGGTTTGTTACAAAAAACAAAGTTTTATAGAAGATTTTTTAAAGCGATTGTATCTGTAAACTTAAATTAATTGTCAAATTTATGTGTATACCTATGTCAAGAAGAAGAAAGTGGAATGAAATGACCTTTGTGATTTAGAATTTCAGATTGACCATTTTTGGTGCGAAAAAAAATCACTTGCTTTTAAAAATAGAAATTAAGTTATGTTGAATTCTGATAGATATTATGTAACAGTGTATATTAATATTGGCATTCTGGTTCATGAAACACATACACTGAATTCATGCAACATTAAGGTTACCTTTCTATTGTTTAGTTAGGTAACCTGATGCGGTCAATAGTTGCATATATTGTGAGATGCTCTTGTATGTTTTGTGTTGTAGGGCTTTTAACTTGTAATTTGTTCACTAAATCACTTAAAATAACACATTCATAAATATGCCAGGAATTGAAAGTATAGGAGACTCTCCCATCAGATCAAAAAAGGAAAAAAAGTGTTATAAATGCTGATGAGACCTATAGAGTGAAAGTCTATGTATCTCAATTCAGGAAAAAAAGTAGATGCTGTTAAAACAAGCATAAACTGTAAAATTCAAAATGCTTTGCATTTTATTAAACAAGCTATATTTTGTTGTTTTCTTTCACTACATAATGAGGATCAACAGAATTTATTTTTAGAATGTTTCTAGGCAGAGAGCAACAAATAATGTAAAAAGTCTTTAGTATCATATCACAAAAGGAAAGATAATAAGGCTGAATACTAAAATGTATCATGTTTGACTACCAAGTTAGATATGAGGGGGAAACAATAGCTTCCTGTACAGGAAATTTTTCTTACTTTTTCATAACAGAAAACAAAAAAGAGTTGAAGGAATTTATATTTATGTAATTTCTGCAGCTTTTATGATTGCATTCATATCAAAATTTAAATTATTTGAAGCAAATTGAAGACCATGGCTTTATAATTTGGAAGATTTAAATGTTGGTGATTTGTAAATTGTTTGCACAAAAAAAATCTCCATAGAGTATGCAGGAATTAAAAAAAAACAATAATATGAAACCAGACATTTGAGAACATGCAATTGCTGATCATATCAATAGGAACAACATAAAAAAATAACACACTAGGGTGGAAAAGAAAAAGTATATCTAGATGCAAACTTAAATGTTAAAATAATGCATTGTGTTATAAAATGATCCTCAGAGAACATTTACTAATAAATACTCCCTCCATTCCAAAATATGGTAAAGAAATCAATCATTTATATTGTTCCAAAATATGGAGTAGAAATGTAACATATTCCATAGTTTAGTATAAAAAAGTAACTTAATGGGTTCATATTTCTCCAATATGAAATAAAGTTGTCCCAATACCACACAGTAGCACTCAAGTTTTAGCAAAAGGATCTTTTTTATTTTGCTCAGTTCAACAGTGTCGTCTTTGTGCTTGTGGGTGCAGTTTGCTTTTTTTTTTTAATGTGAAATATCACTGCATTTCTCTTGATATTACTGCATTTTTACACAATGACAAGCTCAAGAAATAATTAAAAGTTTTAGTTTAACTCAACTGTGGCAGGTTTAGTACTCCCCTCCTATATTTCCTATGGCAGCTGTAATTACAGAATGGCATTGTAACGCTCAGCTATCAGATGTTACATTTTTTACTTTCTATTTCAATTCCTACTCGTCTGTTGTTTCTTTTGCTAGAACACCACTGGAGGTGGCCACTTGATTTCTGTTCATAATGAGCTCTGCTAAAGGCTGTGGTTTGATGCCGCATTTGATACCCGTGTCATTACCTTATAAGTATGTATTACTAAAGATCAACACTTCATCCCCACCCCATCTTTCTATATCATATTTTAGAATGGAGAAGTAAGAGAATCTCAGGGATTCTATGAAGTTAACTGTGATATGTGTAATATGTACAGTGGATTTTTTTTTTTTTTAATAATAACGGTGTGTAATATCCTCTTTTACTACTTAGGCACCACAGGTGATGGACAATAATGATAAATGAAATAAAATTATACATTGGGAAAGGATTTTTTAAAGGAAGGAAACATTCCAGGCCTAAGTTTAGGGTACCTTCCCGGCATTTGCCAATTATGAGGATCGGAGAAAACCTGGAAAAAACCTTAGTCAGATAGAATGGTCCTGCCAGGATTCAAACTCCAGACCTCCCACTCACGAGTCTGTGCCATAACAACCTCAGCCACCCTTGGCAGTCATGTGCACTGGATTGAAAGTGCTTGTAATTAATTTAGTAACTCAAATAGACTCTGTGTAACATTAGTAAGTTTCATTGTTCACACCTTAATAGTACAACGGGTGTCAAAATGGAATTAAAGTTCAGTCCACTCTGACAACTATGGAGTAACACATGTTATTGTTTAACTTACAGTAGCCAATTCTTTTACTGTAAACATGACCCTACAGAAATGTAATGGAATAAGATCAGCAATCAGCGCTTCTTGTGAGCCATAGGATAGATCCATTTCTGCCATTCCACAGGTCTGGAAACCGATGATTCAACTTGACTCATAATTTGGAGTGGTGCTCCATTTTGAAAGATCATCTGCAACTCAGCATAATCTATTTCTATTTGTTCAATTTGAGGAAGAAAAAGAAAGTTCTGTAGCATGCCCATGTATGCAATGGAGTTAATGTAGGTTTCAAGGAAAAAGAATGACCCAAAGGTCCAAATATTCCTGTTTAAATGATAAACATAAAGCTGTTGAGATGGTAATATGCAAAATAAGAGTGGAATGTTTTATTCAACATTATAAAGATTACCATATTAAATTTGGACTATATTCCTTCCAAACTAGTACAAAAACTATTCTATTAAATGCAACTAAGGCTTTTATATGCATGTTAATAAAAAACTGTATCTGTATTAAGGAAGGCAAGGAAAAATTAACACCAGATGAGGTATGTTCCTTTTTATTAGCTCAGCCAAGCCAAACTCAAGGTGTACTTCCTGCATCACTTCATTTTTAGTGGCAGAGAGGAACCAGAGTCATCCTAACACCATCAATTGATAATACATTGGAATCCTTTGCTGCTGTGCTTTGTGGGCATAGTATAACTTAGCATGCCACCCTATATTAGATTATTTCAACATCTAAATCCTCAAACAGCTAAAAATCTTACTTTATTCAATAATAATTATACTAGCCAAAATAAAACTCATGAACTAACTACTGTGCACAAAAGGAAGGAATAAATCTTTGTTCCCTAATGGCATTGTCATTAAACAACTATTTTCCAGCTCTGTGCTTGCATTTGTAGCATACTGCTAACAAGCTAACACCAGGCACTAGTAGCAGTTAGATCTTGTTATGTTAGAATTGTGCTGGTAACTTCGCCACAGCAGAAAATATTATACATAAGCCAACAAATTAATTTCATATCATATAGGTTTATTTTCATATGAGCATTAAAATGAACTTATTTTACTGCCATAAGAAATGTTGCAAGGTTCTCAGGAAAGATAGTACTGAGAAATTCTGTTTCCCTCCAACCTTGCTGAGCTGGGTCTATTCTTTTCAGAGGAGCAGTATAAAGAATGCATAATCAAAGCAAGCAAGAAAGGTAACTGGAATGTAAAAGAGGTGAAAGCTAAAGACATTCTTTTTATTTAAAAGATTGGTGACCCAAGAAGTGCAGGAAAATGTACAAAAGCAAAGTAATTTCAAACCTGGCTCATTTAAATCTGTAAGGGTACCATTCGATATAAGAGAATATAGAGGATATAGAGACTTTGAAATCAAAAGTCTTTCAAGAAAATTTACTCCAGAAGAGTTTATGAATGAATCAGTCTCTTATAACTTTAATTTGGTAGCTAACAACAGTAAAATTCTACCTTTGCTGACCACAAAAGCTTGCACATCAGTGGAAAGAAGCAGGTCTTATGTGTGAATTATGATTTTTACTCCATGTTGCAATAATGGCCAAGATGTGGAAGAAGCCCAGGCTCGAAACAAAGAAATTGCTGACTAAATGATGAAGAAGAATGGAATAAACTTTTAATGTTATTAGTAAATTTCTTTTTACAACTTCAGTATTACGTGCAAAAAGAGGCTATAAAATTAGAAATCAAACTTAATAATTTCAAGTAATTTTTTAAAATGAATGCTCTAAAATTTAAATGTCATATATGAATATGGTAATATTCATATATGGTAATATGGTCTGCCAAGATAACCTTCTAAAGTCTTGGCTGAATTCAAGAGCAAACAAAAATTAATGTCTAAGAGGTATTATATTGGCTCATTCAATTATCTAATATCTGTTGTGGGGAATGGGAATATCTTTATGATTTGCAAACATATGATATTTTTCCAAAAGTAAATAAACTTAGATTTACAGAACAGTGCTGCAGTGATCTTTAAGATGTCTGACAAAGTCGAGTCTATGATCATCAGGTTGGATTTTTGGGGATCTTGTATAAATAGAACAGTAAGAACTTTTTGAGATGCTTCACAATTTCTTATCTGAGAATGACCTGAAATTATCAAAAGAAGTAAAAGGTAATTTAATAGCTCACTTGAAAGAACTTAAAGTATCATTTAGACAGTATTTTGTGAAATAGTAGTGAAGATAACCAGATCTCAAATTCCTTCTGGATTGCTCTTTCAACAAGCCAAAAAATATCAAAGTCTGAAAAAGAATTTAAAAAAAAAAAATGTTGCCTCTGGGCCAAAAAAAGAAAACTCAAGCGATAAAGCAATAAATATTATTACCTTTTAATGACAGCTTGTCAATAAAGTATCCTAAATTATGCATATATTAGGAATAAATATCCAGTAAGCTTGATGCAACTCAACTCCTGACTTGAGATTATATCCTTCATTTGAACCTTATTTTCAAAACTCAGCTGCATGAAACAAACTTAGGGATTGCTTTGAAATTATTAAGAGCTACATTTGAAGACTCGTATATCAAGATAAATAGTTATGAAACTTTATCATAAGTGAATGTGGTTAAAAATTATTTTAATGCTATTTTTGTTTTGATATTAGGCTGCTATTATAAAGAATTAAAATAAATTGTAAAATATAAAATCACCATATTAATGTTATTAATTTGAATTGTTTGATTATTTAGCTAACCTAAGAACCTAACCTACTTAACAAATACAAACTCTTTGCACAGAGAATTGGTGGGGAGGTTTTTGAGAGAAGGGGGCACTCCTAAAAGAAAAGTTAATTCAAGCAGTATAGGAGAGAAAAAGGTTTGGGAATTGCTGGTCTAATAAATTCTAATGTATTTAAAAAGTTATGTACTGATATCCTGTAAGGAGATGCTAGAACTGCCTGCTTTATTTCTGGCATCTGTATGTAATTACCTTTCTTAATTCTTTATGAGCTCTTTTATCACCTGTAAATTTCACTTCAAATAATTTCCAGACAGCATGAGTGGAGTCTACAAGAGACATGTGAATCATAAATACTCATTGTGAAATGATGTAATTAGACCTAGTACGAGATTTCCCATTTTGTATTCTTAACAGACCTTATTCTAGAATTAGATATGGTTTTTTTTTCATTCAATATTCATACTGTACTGACCAAGTGGGAAAACTCAAGGTTATCATAGCAGTTTAGTAAATCCTGCCTATGCATCCTGTCTCATATAGCTGGATTATCTTATGCAATGACTTTTTGGCCAATGGAGTCCCTGGCTTCATCAGATAATTAGATAACATAATATAAAGATGATTAAAGAGATGTTCATTCATTGCAGCAATTTTGTGTACTGTCAATACCTACATTTCATTTTGTTTTATTAATGTTGTTTTACTGTCTTACATTGCTTTTATAATCTTATGCTTTGAATTAAATTTGCATAATTTTTGTACTTTTCTATTTTAAAATTTTGCAACTACATGTAAATGAAACTGCTGATCAAAGAGAATATAATTATGAAATTGATCTAGAGTATAGTTTACTAAACATTTTTTTTATAAAATCCTCTTCACATGTTCTAATTTAGTTTTGTCTCAAATACCAACAATACCTAAAATTTCAAAGGCTGTATAGTGCTTTAAAATGCATATTATTCATGTAGAAATACATAAATACTTGTCTTTTGCATTTAAAGAAGAACACAAACAATTTAAAATATTATGCTGTTTGTGTTATAGTTTCAATATTTTATTAATTTCTGTTTCTCTGGTTATTTTATAGACACACGCTCACACGCGCTCGCTTATGCAAATACGTAAACTGTATTCCATATTTTTAGAATGTCAGTATTGACAGATATATAATAATAATAATAATAATAATAATAATAATAATAATAATAATAATAATATAAAATAAATGATTTTATTTTTTTTGCTATATGATTTCATGCTTGATGACTCATATTGGATCATTAAGCGATTTTATTAAATGCTGGAGTAATGGAAGTTATTTTAATTGTTAACCGTCCACTCTGCAAACTGAATGTGCACAATTTTATTTTTTAGTGAACAATGGATAAAATTGGTCTTTATGATTGGTGCTTTTGAATACCTTCCCTTTAATCCTTGATGTTTCAAACGATAAAACAGAACACAATTAGAAGCAACTATATTAACTTCATGAAAACATTAATTATTCAGTGTGCAGACTGTGTGTTATTAAAATGTTTTATATGGTTTTATTATGCTGATACCGATGCTTCTAAACAGGTCGTATGTCTAAAATTAACTATGTAGCTTAAAAGTTAATCACACTTCATTTGTTATTATACAGCTAAGTACATTATTTTTGTGTGTGTTTTTTTCTTAAGCATTATCTTTCTTCCCCCCCTTTTTATGTTGCTTGAAAATGCGATTTGTAATTTGTTTCGTAAGATATCATTAAACTAAGATTATACAAAAATCAAAAGATAGTGTGAAAACTCTGGCAATAATGTTGAAGAAATAATAAACATAATTGGCTATGATTTCCTGATTAAACAGTTAGATAATGAAGATAACTTTGAACAGTACGATAAATATGTACAGAAAGATGGCATTATATGGAGTTATCAACCTCTTAAGACAGAACAGAAGGATGGATAAGCGCAGCATAGTGTTGTGAAATGTTAACTTGGGCTTATATAAGATGTGGGAAATACTCTTAGTCCTGCAATTGCTTTTTTTGGTACTAGAAGAAATAGTGCAGTGCACAAATATCTATATGGCATTTATTTGTGCTAACTATTCTAGACCTAGAGAGGCGCCAGATATCAATATCAGTGAGCTAAAAGCATTGCTTGCTCCTCTCTCAAAGCTTCACACATGAACTTGCAAGATTTGTGGCACATGATGGCATAAGAGTAGAGTAAAATTGTTTCAGTACCTCCTGAAGTGTATGTCATTCATAGAACATGACAGCAGATTCAGTAATACCCCTTCCAAACCAGCTAAGGATGGGTGGTGTTGCAAAAATGTTCTACACCAGCCATGTTGAACTGTACTGTGGGAAATGGTCAGATGGATCTATAAATAGAAAATACTCGCATGCTATTGTCAACGGACTGATTCAGCATATATAAAAGTGGTCTCAATATTACCTGTGGTTTGTGTAAATTCCACTTGCCCAGGATTTGTTAGAAATTCACACTAGTTGGGACTGTCCATAAGAACAAACATGAAGTTCCATCTTTCATGACACCAATAACAAACAGACCAGTTGAATCAAGCATTTTCTCCAAAAGCAATTTGGAGAAAATGTTACCCTGAGGCAAAGAGAGAGAAAGTTATTTGTCTTTATCTATTATGCATGATGATGATGATGATGATGATGATGATGATCATGATGATGATGATGATGATGATGATGATCAGTCAGAAAAAAGTAAACCTGTTACAATCACCTCATACAGTGGTATTAAATCTAGTATAGACTAGGTAGACAAAATGAAATACACATACTCAGGTTCCAGACTCACACAGGAAGATAGGCTTGATCCTGTTTTTCTCTTTTGCAAATACTCTGGAATGTTCAAAAGTGGCCCTGCAAGGAGAGACTTTTTGAAGATGCTTGCTAAGGACCTATTGAATTACTATTTGAAAATAAAAGTGCAACAGAACAAATTCTAGTGTTGTTAATTTTTTTATTTATGGATGCTCTTTAATATCTTAGATCATCGTCCCATTTAATTCAGGGAGATAAACAGCTGATCAATTTGCTCAGAGGCCTCTTTCAGGCTTGAGGTTCTTTTTCATGCCTTAAATCTAAGACATGGGAACCATGGCTTTACTTCCCTTTTGAAAGATGATATACTTGGGATTTTTATGCTTGAAAAAAATCCATTGACCCTGACAGGATTGAACCTGCAATCTTGGGTCTACTAGGAAAGTATGGTTACCACTAGAAAACCAGGATCGACTAGTAATTAAGATGTGGCTACAAGAAATTTTGTGGTTGCCAAAAGTTCAAGTTCCAGCCAGGCCAGAGACTGAAATCAGCCCATGGACTTGGGGTTTCTCTGACCTAAAAGAACAGACCAACAAAATATACATGGGTCTGGAACATGTAAATTCATATCTGTGCAGTGAATGTAGTGGAGGTATAGGGTCCCTGAGAAATCTTTCCATAGCCATTGTGTAGCTGAAATTTCATAGGAAAGTGAATTCAGGTGGCAGCACTGACTACATGCTGAGCCTATAGTTATTGTGCCTACTTAACTGCCAAGGCAAGCACAAACTTTAAAGTTCAAACCTTAGCAATGATGAGTAGATTACCTACTAAAAAGCAGTTTCAAAAGAAAGAATGTCAGAAACATAGCAGTTCCAACTTTTTCCTGTGTGGTGCACATCACCTGAGTGTGGGGGAACTTGTCGATCAGGCATTATTTGTTGATCTTAGTTTTACTACAGATGGCAAAATGATCTTTCATCAAATTTGTAAAAGATGAAAAAATAAAAGTATCAGCAATATTAAAATTCTGATAGTGGCACAGACATTGACATGGTTGCAAGAAGGTAGCAAGTGCAAATTCAATGAATGGTTTCCTTTTTTTCCAATTGCAAAAATTGGCAGTTCCTATATGCAATTTATGCAGGACATTTGTCATTTCTAAAGTATCTTGAAAATGCAGCTTTCTTGAAGAGGCAATTGTACCATTTATGAGATGTGCAGGAGTTATTTGCAACTTCTGTATAGAAAATGTGTATATATGTATAAAACCATACATAAGAGAGGTATTTATGACTCTCTCTAAGAGACTATGGATCACTTTCATTTTTTACATCATTACTCAGAAGCTAGAGTTTGCAAGCCTAAGTAATCCATGTTAAATTCCGTGCAAATAACTAATAAAACTATTGACTACAGCTTTGGAGATACTATATATGCCATGTGGCCTGCATAAACTCAAACTGAAAAACTCCTTTTAACAATATATGGTATCATTATGTGGTTGTAGACCCAAGATTATGGGTTCAGTTCCAAACAGGTTGAAGGAATTTTTCTGGTGGAAAAATCCAAAATATGTTTTTCCTTTGAAAGGGAAGTAAAGCCATGAGTCCTGTGTCATAGATTTACGATACATAAAAGAACCTCAAACCTGAAAGAAGAGGCCTCCGAGCAAAATTTATTGGCCATTTCATGCCTTGAATTGAATGGAATTGGATGACCTAAGATGATAAAAACATATGTAAATAAACCAAATGAACAACATAGTGAGCTAGCTTGTGGCCAACTTTATTTAGGATGAATTTACTGTTGTATAGAACATAAATATAAACTTTTAATTTTTTTGAAATCAAATAACTATTATGTTATTGGTACCATAGATCCTTGGCCTAAAAAAAAAAGTAGATAGCTACTTAAATGTTTATTAAATTGAACTATATCTATCTCTAATGCTGAAGAACAAATGTTCAAATTTGGTTTGATCATTTTCTGAAGACATGAAAGAATAGTTTTCAAAGAATTTAAGAAATCAGAGCATATAAATGTATGTAACTTAATCAAATAAGAAACGAATTAAAATAATTCAGTCAGTTTAAATTTTATTTAAAATAATACACAGTAATCTGTTATGTCTGTTACTATAGCAATAATGAAATTATTCTTGTGACATTGACTTGTTATGAAAAAGTAATTCTTCTAAGGTCTACCCTTATAATTATTTGTGTAAAGGTTAAGGATTATTGCTTTTCATTCATGAAAGTAACAGAGGTAACTGACATAACAGAAGTAAATGAATATTTAATATAAATTTTTTAAACCTTTGCATCAAAACTTAATTCACGCCAACTTTATAAGGAAAACTGTTAAAAAAAAAACAATAATATACACTATAAAGCAGTTGAGAAGAAAGTAATTCTTGTGGAAAAGAACTTATTTAAAAAATTAAATCAAAGAGGATTAACAATTTATAGCTTACATTTAAAACACTCTATGCATTAGAATCCATAGTTTGGCAAAATTCTCATTTCCATCTATGTGAAAATTTAAATCATAAAAGAAATGCAAAGAACATGAGACTAAGAAAGAAACTAGATGGTTTATGTCAAAAATTAAAATAAAATATTGATGCAATGCCCATAACCACCAGGAAAATATGTAGTAGCCAATCTATTTAATGCCACTTTTAACACAAAATGAAATCAAATTCCTAAACAAAGGCCTAAAAACATGCATAGATTTAATTAAAATGTAAAATGCAACTTGTACAGTGAATTCTACAAATATAGATTATTTCATTGTTCATTTAGAAATAGGTTCTCAAAACCTCAATGAAGGCGAGAGATCCAGGAATATAAAGAAATGTAAAATTTTAGATAATCTTAAAAACCAAAAAGTTAAAAAAATGTTATACACACATCATTAGAAAATTAAAAGATAAACCAGCTATATATACAATTCAGGCAAGTGTAATAAAATAATCATTTTAGACAAAGTTAACTGTTAACAGGGTTGAGAGAAGGGAAAGACTAAAGAATTAAGCAAGGACTCTCTAAAAATTGCAGTAACACTAGCACACTAAAATAAATGAAGATCCTTTCAGATGAAGCAAAAAGAAAATACCGCATAATAATCCTAATCTCCCGAGACTTTATTCACTAAAAATAAGCAAGACCATAGCATAAGACCAATAGACATCAATTCACCCACCAATTACAAAATAGCTTAATGAATGAATTTTGTATAAACAAACAACATTACAATTAAATTCATATATTACTTTTATAAATCATCAAATATGATTATCATTTATTTTATTTTAAAAACAAAATTTTCCAATTTGATTGCCTCAGGCCTCATTATAAGGTTCATTAGCAGCTGCCTATTGAATGTCCAGGAGAACAGGCTTTGATCCAATCAAAGGCACCATCATGAAAGTATCATAATATAACTCTACATATTACCAAAACTAAGGTTCTTGCATTCCTTATCCACCTGGTTATATGTTTACAAAATGTATGTAAACATATTAATATTATTTATTTTTTCTACTCTCAGTTTATGTAGTTGCATTTCTTCCTTACCTCATTACATTAACACAAGGTTGAGTACATAATGGGGGATAAATTCAATCTTAAATAGTTTCATTATTAACATTGTTATTCCCCTTTGTATTGCCCATCTTATGTACCCATTTTTGCCTCACCTTACAAATGTATTTTTCAAGTTATTTTATATTTTTATCTGCTCCTAAATTTAAAATCCTTCTGCCTCTTATTTCATTATATAGGGTTTCCCACTCTCTTAAACTGTTCCGTCCAAAATTTTGTTTGTTTCCATTCCAAACTATAATGCTATCTGTTTCTTCACACATTGGTCATTTCCCCTTAATATATCCATTTCTTATCCCACTTGCATATTACTCCAGTTCTAAAACATGCCATTCTTTCCCTTCCCACCTTATCACAAATTTCTATGTATTTGTCCCTTCCCCAATCATTGTTCAATGTTTTATATAGTTCCAAAGATTTTTTAACATTAAGTCTAGCCCATATTTCCTGTTTTTCAATACCTTTTATTCTTGTTTTTATCTCTTTCCAAAATACTTTCCCCATTATTTCCTTCTCGTACCATATTGATCCCATGTCAACTTCCTGTAGAAATTTTGGATTTTACATAATCCAAGTTTCTTCCCCCTTAATTCTTTGTGTTACCAAATATGTTTTATGATATTCTCCTCTTATAGCTTTCTTATTTTATACCAATATTTCAATATTCTTTCTATTTCCTTGCCTTTGTTACATAGTCTTCCTAATTCCATTGGAGCTACCTTGTTAGGGGAAGATTGATAAGCCTAGGACAAGTTTACAAAATAATCTATTTATCACATTTATTGCTTTACATCCTCCATCTACCTCCCAAATTTCTATTCCGCACATAATTTTGCTCTCCACTATTGAATCATACACTCTTTCTAACCATTTTACTTCCATATTTTATTTAAGCAAGAACTAATTCACTCATAGCCATTTTTCCTTCTGCTAATGCTTTCTTTATTTGATTGCTCAATTTTCCATTACCAGACAATCTAAGCCCCAGATAATCAATTTTCTTGACAGCCTCAGTTTCTTTGCCTTCCCACCATCATTTCTCCTGTTTTTTAGTTTGGAATTTTTCTTCATTACCATAATCTTAGATTTAGTTTTATTTATCCAAGACCTCATTCTCTACAAAAAGCTTCTAGTGGTCATTTTAATCCTATATTCATTAGTGAATGTGCTACCAAATCATCTGCAAAGAGCAAACATAGTATCTCTTTGTTTATGGTTGGCAACTGTACATTATTTTTACTAATTTCTTCTGCAATATCGTCAACTAGATTAAAGAGCACTGGGTGTAATTTACATCCTTTTCTGAGACCTATATTGTTTACTATTTTTTCTGTTACCCTCTCCCTTTCATATTTCATACAAAATTAATTTTTCTTATAAATATTTTGAATTACTTTTATAAAGTTATAACTTATTCTTTTTTCCTAAATTTTGTCCAAAGTGCTTTCTCTAGAAATTGTGTTGAAAGCAAATGGCTTAATAGTAAATTCAACTTCTTTCAAAAATGTAAAAGTCGTAGTACTCGAAATTAATTTGGTTTAATAGAAAAATGAAAACTCTACAATTTCAACAGACTTCCTAATGATATCTTTTGATGTCAAAGCCTTACTCCCCAGCATTCCTACAGAAAACCTTACAGATCTATTAAGAAAATGGCTAAAATCAATACATTTCAAAACAGAAGAGGTAGATGATTTAATAATATTCACAAACCTGTGCATATAACATTTCTTTCTGTTCAGCTAAAATGTTTACCAACAAGTATCAGGACTAGTCATGAGAAATGCACTTTCTCCATTTCTGGCAGACTCATTTATGAGATTTTTTCGAAACACACAAAAATTCTATTCCATTAATTTTAAAAATGTGGTACCGATATGTAGAGGATGTATTTGCAATAATAGCAAAGAAATATTCATCAGATGTAAAAAAAACTCCTCAATTTATAAGAGAAATCCATAAAATTCACCATGTAAACTGAAATTTGACAACATTCATTTTTAGACTTAAAAATCATGAGAAATGTGGAAAAATTCAACTTTGGCATTTATAGAAAACCCAAATAGAGATAACTCATAACGCATAAAAAACAATAGTTACAATCCAATTCCACATAAATCATTTTTAATAGTTTGATACACAGACTCAATCTCCTGCTCACAAAAATAGAACGCAAAAAGAATTATTATATATATATATATATATATTCAATACAGCAATAATCAATGGCTACAGCACTACCACATTAGTTAAAAAGATGCATTAAATCCATTTCTATACTTAAAAATATCAAAGAGAATTACAAATACAGCAGATGCACTTATCATCCAGAATATTATCACAAGTTTGGGAAGTTTTTCAAAGAAAATGGAATAAAATGGTTGGTTGCTAGTGGCCATTGGGGAGCTGATATTTATCATTTTTTTCCTAGCTTCCAAATTATTTTTAATTTGTTTTTTGCTATCAAGAATATGGCATAAAATTAGTGCCATAAAATAAATACAATGTTGAAAACTTTATTAGGTTCTTCATTAAAAGATGACATAACACCAGAGAAAAAATTAGGCATATATGCAATATAGAATAGATTGTGATTTAAATTGCATAGAAAAAATGAAAAGAAACTTCGAAACCAGGAAGAAAGAACATTTTAGAAATGTTTGGTTAAATCAATTGGAAAAAATCAGCAGAAGCAACTCATTTTTGGGAACAGCCATGAAATTAAGCAAGAAGCTATTTTGTTAAAAGAATACCTACTTCAAAAGAACTGTCCAAATGGAAAAATTTTCATTCTTAAACATGAGAAAAATTAATGAATTTTGACATTTCACCTCTGGATGAATTCAGCCAATTCCTATTCCAGCCAACAAATGTTAACAGAATAACAGCTCAGATCCAGCTAGTTGGTCCTGGTGGTGTATTGGTAACCATACTTGCATTCTGAACCCAAGATCGCGGCTTCAAGCCCGGCCAGGGTCGATGGATTTTTTGGGGCATAAAAATCCTAAATATGACTTCCTTTGGAAGGGAAGTAAAGCCTTGTGTCCCTTGTCGTACATTTACAGCACGAAAAGGAAAAAGATGCAGCCAAGGCCATTTCAGGCTATCCAAAACTTACCAAGCAGTCATTCAACAGCTAAAGTCGACATGGTTCCTGAAACATGTCCTAATTGAAATCGTTTAAGTGAAATTTATGTCATCATTTAGAAACATACTTGGAATTCGGAGGAGTAAATTTATGCTACATTAGTTACCATTAAAATACTTTTAAACTATAATTCTGTAATGAATGGTATTAATAATCGATGAAAACTGTTTTTTTCATTTTCAAAACAATTTTACAAAAGCAGTGTGCCATTCAAAACAAGACCTGAAAAGAAATGTGATTATAAGGAACACGTGATTGAAAATAAAAGAAAGTATTCCATTAGACAACGTTGATTGAAGTGAAATGAAACACATTCTCAGAGAATTAGCAAAGTTTTTATTCAGTGTAAAAAATTTTACGGCTAATAAGGGGGAATACAAATTCATTTCTTTCAAAAGAATTTTTCGTGCTTAGTCACTAGGGAAAGTACTGCATAAACTAAAAGTGCTTTATAAAAGAAATCCATATAAGAAAAGTGCAATGGTACTGAAGTTTGCATTATTGTTTGGATATTTTTCCAACAATTTCATAGTGAATATCAATGGCCTTAAATCATAAGTCATACCAAAAGTTTACATCTTGTTCGAAAATGTTTACAATTTCCAGGAAAAAAATTACTAATTGTTTTAAAAGATAATGAAGGTAAAATTGTCTGTTATGATGACAGTTCTTGAATCATGCCAATTATTAAATCTGAACTTCCTCTTGTATTCATTTGAAAATCAAAATTTTCTTTCATTTGTCCATTATGCATTTTCCCTGTTTCTGAGAAAGAAGTTATTTTTTAACTAATTGAACCAAATCTTGAAATGAAAAATCAAGTCATAAATACCTGCAGTGGTCTAAGAGCAGAATGCATCATCCTTGGCCAGTGCTTGACAGTGAAATTAACTAGCGAAATACTGCTTCATAGTCAAAGCCCAGAACATGTACAGTATGTATTTAAAATGCATTATTTACCATGTAAAGCCAGATAGTTGCCATTGCATGTCATATTTTTGTGGGTATTGTGTTTTTTTAAATGTATCTCTTTCACTTAATTACATCAATCATAGTAGAAAATGCCGTGTTTACAGTTGTTCCAAATGCTGATTAAGAATGTAAAGGGCAAGGCTAAGTTTCTATACATTGTTGTAGTCAAATATCACATATGTAAGTCTGTTAATTTCAAAACATGTTTTTTGGAACTAAGAAAAACTTTCAGAAAGTAAGGCGAGTTGCCATTAAAGCAATCAACTGACTTTATCTCCTTATTTATGTTTATTTTTTATATATTGCCAAAAGAAAATTGATGAAGTTTATATATCCAAATTAGAATAAAATTACTGGAAATGCCATAAAATTGTTGGTAAAACATTTCTCAAATAAGGCATATCTTTTCCTTGTATGTCAGTTACCTAAAAATACATACAATGCTGGACATAAATTTAAGATTCCAAAAGTATTTTATTGTAATATTTGATATTCATTATAATCTTCACAGAGCAGTATTTGAGCAGATATTACTTATTAATATTTTGTTAGAACTAATTTTCTTTTATTAAAATTGTTTAAAATGCTTTTGCAAATGTAATGCCAGTTATTCATCTGAATATCATTCACATAAATCCACCATGCCCATGTATTATCCATCTTTGGCAGAAGAGATTACATGTCATTTCTTAGCAGAAAAAAAGTTTCTGAAGTGAAGAAGCATCATGTAGCACTCACATTTAAAGAGAAGGAGCAAACATTAATTGCCTTCACTTTTTTAAGAAACTGGCACTCTTAGTATTCTGATTGTTATGAAGAAATTAGCTACATATGTTTCAGTCTTTGCTGAATAAAAATACTCTTCTCTTGTGTTAATTACAATCAAGTTTTATTACAATCTGAAGAAGGCGTTACTTGCACTAAATTTTATTTTTATAAATGTTGCTTCATTATTTATACATATTCTGAATAATTCTATAGGTATGTTTTCTTAAACAAATACTAGGTTACATTCTCTTTAAAATGCACTATGAATGGAAAATGTAAAACACTGAACACTCACATAATTAAGTTTTGCTGTTATATTAATTGATTTTTAATATTTGTTTTACTTTTGTTCATCGATAAAATAGATAAATTGTGTTAGCAATTGGGCTTTTCTGCCTGCACATTTTAAAAGTATTACCTTGTGTTATTACATACAAATGCATATGCTTAAACTGAAAAACTTAAAACCAGTGTTTTATCTGTGTATAAAGTAAAAACGTACATTAATAAAATCCTAAAAACAGCACTCTGTTAATGAAATAACTTTACCTTAAATCACTATAGCAAATTTAATTATATCAAAATGAATTTCTATTAGTTTTAAACTTCCATATTTTCTGTGAAGCCTTCTTACAGCCCATGTGTGCCTGAGCTTTACTGCGATGATCACTGCGTCTTCTACCTCCATCACATAATCTCATTGGTAGAGTGCAGTATTGCAGGGGTTCATGTGATCAGCACACTGAATCCTGCTGATCGCTATATCACAGCTTACTACCTCTCCGTCAGGCAGCTTCCTAATTGTCCTCACAAGACTGGGTAGACCCTGTTCCAGACATTCCTATCTTAGAAAAATTCCTAAGTAGGTACCGGGAATCAAACCTGGGCCTCCCAGGCAGCAGTCAGCAACACTAACCACTAGACTAAGGAGATGGTCACTTCCATACTCAGATATTCATTTTTGACATGGATACCTAGAAAACCAATGTTTATTTTTGAAAAGTGCATTAAAAATTAATGTTACTGTCAATGAGCTTTGGGGGGCAAATGATACTTCAGTTCAAAATCCAGAAAAAGCACAATTTAATCTTAAAAGTGCATGAATCAATAATATAATGAAGAAAGTCAGTTTCTAGTGACTCTGTTGATGTATCCTCTTTATTGTATGATCTAGGCTATTATACTTTTTTTCCTTTAATCCTTTACAGGGTGATCCACTAAAGGTTTTCACCTCCAATAACATTTTAATTGTTTCTATACACATGACAATTAGGAAACGAATTACATTGAAGGGAATATCCGATGCATGTATTGACTTTTTAATTATATACTTTACAAAATATGAAGGTTAACATAATTTTTTTAAATGGTTAATTACTGTTGTCAGATGTCATGGAGATGCCTGTAAGTAAAGTAAACATAATTATACTCTTAAAGAAACAGGAAATCCTTGCATTTCAACACTCCACTGAATGTTCCTTACTGATTGATGCACTACTGTGAATGTTTCTATAGTTATTGTAGCATATGCAGTGGCAATGCAGTCTTTCGTGTATTCCACTATGATTTCTTTCCCTGGGGATGTTTAAAACATTTTCCAAAAGAAAGAAATCTAAGGGGGTTAGGTGAGCAGATTGCACTGGAAATCTCTGAACCAGACTAATTTATCCTACAGAATAACTGGTTTAGTGCATTTTGTGCCACTAAGATATGAGCAGGACATCCAGTATGCAGATACTGCCATCATTTTGATGCAAATTCAACAGTAGATCTTCCAACAATGTGGGTAAGGTATGTTTCAAACACTTTACTTTTAACCATTCAGTTTACCATCAGTGAAATATGGGGCAATGATGTGTAGTCTGATAATAATACTATTTTACATTGATGCTCTGCAAATGTTGATTTTCATCTGATTCTCACATGTCAGGAACTGGCATGAAAGTTTATTACAGCAGCTACAAAAACCGGTACTTCTGCTGCTTTATTTGTCATTCTCCTACTTTGAATTTGCTATTATAGGGACAAGCATTCAATCTTGCTAAGTGTTTGAACAACAATTTTTGAATATGTGATGCATTGGACATTTTTTTCATACTGGTATTTTATGACATTCCGTATAAATTAATAACTGCCAACCATTTCTTCTTTTCAGAAAACTATTTCACGTGCCATAAATAATGAATGAATTAATTATTTATCTAATGCTTTATATACATATTAGTAACAACTATGCTTTACACCAGTAAAATTTAACTTAACTTATCTCCTGACAAACCTGAGCTTCTAAAAATATGTTCTGCAGAACTCTACAATGTTTTATCACTCTGTCATATTGAAGTAAAGTTGTACTGTACTGTGCATTCAACCTTTAATTCTGATGTCCACAGTAAGAATGTTGAAGACATAGGGTAGGGGTTTTTGTCACAGATTGTTTTTATGTTTACACTCCCTGACATTCAAACAGCCAGTAAATTAATCAGTTGCCATTAGCCATGATTAACCCAACACTTGCAATATAAAGCATATTCAATTCCCATTTGAAATATGAATTTAATTTTCATATTGGAAATATATTGACATAAAAAATATTTCATTGGGTGCATCAGATGTCTCCAGTATAATTCACTTTCTGGTTTTTTTTTGGATTGTGTAAAAGCAACAGTTAAAATTTTATCAGATGAACCATCCTGTGTACAGGCAGTAGCAGGGCTGTTCTCTTCCTATCAGTGAGAAGTGGAAACATGTAGGAACTAAGAACTTTATTTGCATAAACATCCAAACAGTAAATTACGGTATTTTTTTCTTTGCTCATGTGCAGTCGATGCAAACATTAGTGTGAATATTTCAGTATTCTTTGTATGATCAAAGGGCAAGCTATTACAAAATTTAACGCTGTTTATTTAATTTAAATAAAACAATGTGCCATTACAGTTATGATTGCAGAACCCATTACGGGTGTAGCAGCAAAAGATGTTGACTTACGGCAACTTCCAGGATCTCCAGGGAAAAAAAGAACATCAATGGAAAGAGCTGAGCAACCACCTCCCAAAAAAACAAAGGCTGAGTTGTTTGATGAGTAAGTCATTTATGATATTTGTAATATTTATTGTAATTTCTGTAAAATCAATTTTGTTAACAGTTTTCATAGAAAATTGTAGGACATTGTTTCCTTTAAAAGGGATTTTAAGCTTCTGCTATACAAATTGTAAAGTTAATTTTTTGGCTTACAGAGATAGTAAAAAAATCTGGAGTTTTACACTAGAACTGCATATAATGAAGTTATCATGCCAAAGTGAGGGACAGGCAGGATTTTTGGGGCTTCATTGGTAGAATTGTAGTACATGGCCCACATTGATTGCAGCTGTAGGTGGATGATGTGAGGTTAATTTTTTCTTGTAAAGACAATCAAACATTTTAAATTGCCCATTTATCTATAGTTGAATAGTTCTATATATGATCAAGTTTAAAATCAATAAACTCTTAATTATAGACTTTATCACATTGAATTCCAGCCCAAAATACGTTCAAAGAGGACAATATAAATACAAGTTTATTTGTGTCACTATGCAGGGTGCACCGAAAACAAGTCAATTTTCAGAAAAGTATGATTTTTAAAATTACAAAAGATTTTTTGGCTAACTCTCTATTAATATGAAGATGAGTGGGTGGGTTGGTAGGTAGCTACTAATACCTAGGAGTTTATTTATGTATTCATATATTTTCTCAGTATACCCATTACGTTGTACATGATACTGTGTCCTACCTACATAATTTTAAGTTTTAGCAATCTGCCTATATTACTATATAACAATTAGGATACTTTGTTATTTATTAATTTTCTATTTTCACTGTGTATTAAAAATGTGATTTTAATATATATGGTTAACATTTCTTATCTTCTAGAAGCTATCTAAACTTTAATATTATCGAGTACAATTGAAGTGCCTACTTCCAAAATGCAACATCCTGAAAAAATACTGTTCACAATTTCCCTAATACCCACATTAGGAATATTTTATGATGTTTAGATAACAAATAATTAAAGGCACTTTAAAGTTCTAATGAAATTAATCTGCAAATGGTTTATAGGCAAAAAGTTCTATGAGTAATCATGCATGAGCATTTTGTTGTCAGTAATTTTATTTTCTTAATATTATTATAATTTTCAGAAAATAAGGTGACTACATTTATGTTACTTAAACCTATAAGGGTTTTATCACTTCCCTAAGAGCATGCAACAACAGAAGCAGCTGTGAAAAATTAGTTGATTTTGGAGATTTCCTTGATTTTGTTGCAATGCTACTTTAACTAGTCTTTTTCTTCTATATATTTTCACACAAGAATAATCATTCTTTCTCGTAGCTCTGGAACATCAAGAAAAAATAATACACAAACAAGTTGCTCATATCTCTTCACTTAATGAAAATATTCTCAACTGAGTATGGTAGCACTGATTTGGCATTTTAAATGAAAACAAAATTTTGAGGATATGAAAAGGTTTTGAAGGATAATTAACTACCATATTTATGCAAATCTAATGCATTATTGAATGTAATGCACACCCCACATTTGAAATTTTGAAACTTTAAATCATAAAAATCTGCAGAAAACTTTTGGCACATTGTTATAAGGCATCTTGGAGATAAGCATGTCTGCTTCATAAAACAATCCACCCACCCATTGCTAGCCTTAAACTCTTGTTTTGGTATACCAAGACTTCAGCTTCCTGTTTTGCTTTATTTCTTATGGTGTCACTACCACAGAGGGTCCATTCTTCTTCCTTTCATGTACAAATTCCAACACTTTTCTTCATTGTCAGGATATCTTCCTTTGCTAGCACTAGTAAATTTCTGTTGCAATCACAAGCAAACGTTGCTCTCTTCCTGCCTTTCTGTTACCATTTTTTCAGCATAACGAATTACTTTATGCTTGAAAATAGCATCATATGGTGTTCTATTTTGCCCTCCATTTCATGCTCCATATCTGCTATTCAAACGCTTTGTGCAATAATAGACCAACAATAAATGTAACAAAAATTAGCAGCAGTGCATTATAATATAATAAATGATAAATGTTATGGAAGTTACTCGCAAAATATGGAACAGAATGAATTTGCACTCAAATCTAATGTGCAATAATCCTCTGGCATCTTCAGAAAATGTTTATGTGATTGGTCATATAGTGAGAGAAATGCTCACAATAGCATGTGGAGACCCTAATTATAGAAACATCTGGTGAAGATAAACTTCCAAGTGTAGCAGCAGCATATACAGGAAGAACAAAAATGTCAGCTAGAAAAAAGACAGGCTTATAATGTAAGGAATCTAAAGTAATCTGTGAGCTAGATGCTCAAATAACAAACAGTGGCAGGTTAAGCAACACCATTTCCTAATATATATTTAGTAATTAAATTAAGTACTGTTTTGGAAGTAAATTTAATGGAAATCATGTTTTGAAATGAACTTTGTGCATATGGAATTTAGAACAATATTTGGGAATTTGCGAAAAAGTATTACAATTTTATTATATAATATTTTAATTTATTAAAAATGAAGTTCTTAATAATATAAAATATAAATTAATTTTACAAAAAAATGAATATAAGTTAAAAAACCAACCAACAGACATTTAAGTTTCTTTTGAACACTAAAATTTAATTTTCAAATCATCATCTTGTGGCTCACAAATGAAGCTGTCTCGTATATTTTCTTCATTGCTTTCTCAGTCCATAATGCCCCTGTAATACTGAAGGTCCTCCATTATCTTTCCATTGTTCCCCATAGTGACTTGGCAGTACCTTTCAGTTTTTTCCTGTTTTACTGTCATATCAAGAGGCAACTAGATTTCATTAATATTTGATAGCATTTTTTTCTTTCTTGGTTATCCCTATGAAGTATGATATTTTCTAACAGGTGAGTTTTCCTTGCTCCACATGTAAGTTAAAGCTGGTTCTGCAGTGAATGTGAGTCAGAAAGTCTGCAGTTATGATTGTTGCACAAGTTATTATTAACACTTAAAATGCTTAAAATGTACATTTGCTCATCATTATCAAGCAAGAAAATGCCCTCTGCAGTTCCCTCTCAGAAATGGAAGAAATTTCTTCGCAAATTTTATTTTTCAGTTCATCTAATGTGTGTGGGTTTGTCTGGTACACTTTTTCCTTTAATGCCCCCCAGAAATAAAAATCTGGCATTAAATTGGGGGACCCAGGGAAACTATGTTTTTAGAGAGGACTATATCATTGAATATTTAATAAATTATATACAAGGAGACAGCTGTATGTGCTATTGCAGAGTCCTGTTGGAAAGTTGCAAACCTACATTCCCTCACAGTTATTGCTAGAAAAAGGTTGCAAAATATTCTACAAATAGCACTATTAATGTTTGCAAAAAAAAATGTATGGCCTATTATTCTTTCATCGCTGATGGAGCACCACACTGCTGTCTTTTGATCATGCAGGGGTTCTTTGTAAAGCAGGCTAGGTTTTTCTGATTTGTCCGTAAAGAAAATTATATTAGGATCAATTTCTCCATTATGCACACTATTCAAAATCCATTCACAAAAGCTATTGCTGAATATAGGGTTTAAGTTCTTGTACTACAGTAATTTAATAGGGTGTTAACTTTAGTCATTTGAACAGAGCAATAGGAAATTCCCATTTGCTGAGAAAGATGAAGTGATTTTTAAGAAAGTGTTCCAGAGATGGTCCGATCTTATCTAACATTTCTTCTGTGAATTCTGTACTTGACTGTGTATGCTTTTTATCAAGAATATTTCCCATTTCATGAAATTTATTTACCAATCTGTTAATCAAACTTCAACATGGAAGTTGAATATCAGGGAATTTCTCTTGAAACAATTTTCGTACATATCGTGAGCTGATTCTGTGCAACATAAATACACACTCTTTGGGAAATAAAATACCTGAACTGAGTCATATTAAAATAATTATGCATTATATTACACCATCTAATAAATACTGAATTCTGAAACATGGGAAACTTATGACAGTGGGATATTTTGTTTCTAGATCTTAGATCCTTTCATGTTTTCTTCAGGTTACCATGTACTATAGATTGTTTCCACATATGAGGACGAATTGATAAGTGTGGTAAAAACATAGTTCATCAAATTTTTAATAAAAACAAAAACTTATTTCTGAACATAGTCTCCTTTGATCTCAATATGTTTGGTCCTGCAAGATTGCAATTTTTTTATTCCTTTAGAAAAAGAATTCCTTTCAATCTGTGCATAATACTCATTTATATGACAGATAACCTCTTCATTAGGCATATTTCTTCCCCCAAGGCAATTTTGAGGTTGTGAAAGAGAAAAATGTCACATGAGGCCAAATCTGGGTGGTGGAACTATTTTAAAAAATAAAATGCAATTGTGCATGTTTACCATTGCGTTTGGTTGATGTGTGAGTAAGTGCATTGTCCTGATGGAGGAGCACATTTTTGTGCATGGATCTTGAGCACTTCTGCTTCAACCCACTATGAAAATGGCTCAATGACATTGCATAATTGCAGCCAGTCACTGTTTTACCATTTTCCAAATAGTTAATTATGATGATACCCTGTAAGTCTCCCTCCCCCCCCCCCCCAAAAAAGAGGTTGCCATCACTTTCATGTTGACACAATTTTAGCTTTTTTGGTGCACTTTCACCTTCACCAACCCACTGTTTTGTAGGGGGGTAGAACAGAGTTTTGTTTACTGTCACAAAATGATGCCAGAAATGAGCCAGATTATGTTGTAACTTTTCCAAACATGATTTCATTTCATTCCTTGAGTGTTTTTGATCTGTGTCAACAAGTGCGGCACCCATCATGCACTCAGCTTCATGTGCAGAACTTCATGTAGGATATTATGTACCCATTCATATGAAGTGCCAATCATTTCATCAATCTTGTGAAACTTAATGCGCAGTCTCCTATCACAGTACCATGAATTTTATTCACCATTTCTTCAGAATATACCTCAATCAGGTGTGCAAAATGTGCAACATCTCTAGTGCTTGTATGGCCATGTTTAAATTCATTTGTCCAGTAATTGCTGGTGCAGAGTCCCCATTAGCTTCCTTCGGTTCATTTTGTAACTAGCCTGCAGTTCACTTTTTTTTTTTAATAAAAATGTTTTATCACTGCTGAATACTCTCCATTTCTATGAAACATGATCTCTTAAGATAGCTCCCAGTAAAGAACTGTGTTATGCAGCTGTTTGAAAATTTGAACAAAACCATAAAAAATCACACCAACAGTCATCCCACTTCACAAAATTTCCTGCCATTTTGTGGAATTTTACCAAATTTATCAATTCATACTGTAAAATGTACCTTCAAATATTAGCAATTGTGTTTTCCACTTAGGAATCATGTAGAAATTGTTCTTTTTAGGTATTCAGGCATTTTAAAACCACAATGCACTGTTGTGCATACAATCAATAGTGTAACCAATGGTGCAAATTTTTATAAACACTATGAAATTGTGTACATCAAGGCTCTCATTGCTACCAACATGGGAAATTAATGGGCACAGAAAGAAGTTTTATTTCAAAAACTGATAGTACGAGTAACAGTAGTGTATTTGAAAAATGTTCCTAAAATTATTTTTGCATATGGTAGCAGAAACTAATTTGTAGTTTATAATACATTTTATTTGCAGGCTTTTTGGAAATGAAGATGTGGACCTTCGTCAGTTACCTCCTGCAGTAGCAGTGGTAAAACCAACTCAGCCACCTTCTCCTCCTCCAGCACCTATTATTTCACAACCATCTCCTATACCTACTTCAACCTCTTCTCAAGACAGTTCTGCAAATGCAACCTTGTCCCCGAAGCAAGCTTCACCTGAACGAGAAGAGCCCAATTGTATCAGTGAGTCAAAAACAATGAGTGACAGCTTTGGGAAAGACAACAGTTCACGAGGATGGGCTAAATATAAAGAATTAAAGCAAGATGCATTCAGATCACCTGGAAGAACTTCGGCCATATTTGATCATGATGATATGCATTTACCAAAAGTGCAGGACTCTCCTGCAGGCTCTCATTCACCTTTAAGAGATATGCCTTATGGAAGACAGAGAGACAGGGGTATTTCCCCCTTTCTTAGAGGAGGTTCAGCAAAATATGACAGACTTGGACGTCCATTGCTTTATCATAGATTACCAGGTACTATTTTAATTACAAATAAGATTTAAAGGCTAAATATAAGTATTAAAATGTTAGCAACATATTTTAATGGTTTCTTTATTTTAATGAAAAGGTTTATTTTCATTAGAGCACTAAAATAACAGATTGTAATAAATTCAAAATTATATGTCATATCTAATAATTGTTATTCTCATTAAATACAGCAGCTGAGTGTACAGAAATCAGAATATGTATTTTAAATGTCATGTTCATGGTTATTTGAGTAAAAGGTTCAAGTGATTGTGTTTTTTATGTCAAGATAGCTAGAAACCTTAGAGGTTCCTAATAAAAATCTGAAATTATTATAAAAATTGTGAAAATGAGTTATTACTGGTATATCAGTAGCAAGTGAAGTGATTTGTGATGTTTATGGTTGAGTAAGTGAAATCCATTAACACTTGCTGAACTATAAACACCAAACATAACTTATCTGAGACCATTATACAAGTAATAGCAATTCATCGTTCATGATACCTATTGCAGTTGCCAGCAAAAGCTTTGGTTTTGAAGCAAACTTACAGACCATAGCTCAACAACCTGGACATGTTAAATTTAATAATATGAGTATCAACAATGAAAGCCTTAGAAATATTATTTTGGTGATTGTTTTGGGAAATATGTTACATATAATTTATTAACCTATATATTGTCAAGGGAATGTTTATTTCCTATTTTATGTAATGAATTATTAAAGATTTTTAGTCAACAGATGCTTGTAGCATTAAATTAAATGATAATTAAATAGGATACTGTATTCAGACAGAAGGGTAGTTTATAATTAATAAACAGTTATAAAGTGCAATTTAGTTTCACCTATCTATTTTCATTGTTTATTTTTTAATTTTACAACAATGTTCACAAAATTTTAGTTCTTAAATTGCCAAAAATCAGTCTAATAGGATATAACATTGATCACTGCTAGCAACAGAGGTGGAGCATTTTGTCTGCTTACTGCACACACTATGCTTTCATGCCCATTTATGTAAAGCACTCGTTTAAATTAAAACTTTTTTAATCATTAGATTCAATTAAATTAACAATATTAATGTAACTATGTATATTTTTTTAAGATACACTTCATCTTCAAAAAGGTATAAATACAATATTGCTACATAATATATGCTACAGAAAACAATATTCTAATTGGATAACAATCCTAAATTATACAATCCTAGATTATAACAATCATAATGCAACTTTAATTGTAGTATCATCAGTGATAATTGTGATGGTATGTTGAACATAATGTGATAAGATTTAAGCCATTAGTTTTTAGGTGGTTATTGGAGCACCACTGGATTGATTCAGGAAGTTTCGTAAAGGAAGCATTATAATTAGTTAATTTTAAAATAATAGAAGATAAAAATATAGTGTTAAGACAAAATTACTGAATTTGTAAAAGCAAATATAGTAGTTCGCAGAAGAGAGAAATTAGTTCTCTAAAAATAGTACTGTGGAAGAAACATCAGACATTAAATCTAAGATAAGCACAGAAGAGGATAGGTTAAGCAAAAATGAACAGTGAGATCAGAAAGAGAGTACATAACAGATTATTAATGCTTAATTCATTAGGAAAGCAACATCTGAAAGGAGGAGGGAAAAATAAAACATGCAGGCTGATGATTTTTGTTTTAATTGTTTTATTTACGGATGCTCATCAGCATCCCATTTATTTCAGGACATAAAATGGCCGGTAAATTTTTCTCAGAGGCCTCTTCGTTCAGGCTTGAGGTTCTTTTTTGTGCTGTAAATATAGACACAGGACCCATGGCTTTACTTCCTTTCCGAAGAAAGTCATACTTAGGATTTTATGCCGGAAAAAAACACATCAATACTTGCCAGAATTGAACCGGTGATCTTGGGTGTACAATACAAGTATGGTTATCGCTAGACCACCAGGACCAACAGACACAGGCTGATGATAACCTCTATATCAGTCAATGCATTTTTAAGTTTTTACTTCTAATTCATGTAGTAAATTTTATGGCAAGGCTATAAATATGGGGGGAAAAAAATTGAAAATTGTGTTCTTATTCGGGGGGGGGGGGGGGGGGGCTGGCTATTCATTCATCCAGATCATCTATATATAAGGATTGGAAAGGTGTATATAGTTTCATAAGAAATATTCATGTATTTCAGCATCACTTGTCATAAAAAATTACATAAAGAGTAAATTGGAAAATAAATAGTTAAATTATTTTATATCTTGTATACTGCTAATTTTATGGGATATTTCCGTAGCAAGCAACATGTTTTAGCAAATATATGTTGAAACTTTCCTAAAACTTATGAAGCAAATGTTCTGTAACTAAAGCTGTATTATTAAATAAACTGTATTTATGAAGCTGTATATAATGGAGTGGTAATATATCTTACATTAGTGTATTAAACATGTTCACACTAACTTCACTTACATAATACTAGGACTTTTTTCTGAAGCACTCACTCCCATCCTCAGCTGTTGACAACTAGTGTTATGGAAGTGAGGGTAGTTAAATAAATGGTTTTTACTTCACCGAATAACATTCCAATTAAAATTACATTTATCCTACCTTCCTTTATAGCTAGTTTCATAATATCATAATTACATCAATTAAATTTTTTTCAATACATTGTTATTTAATTTTACTTATTTAACTAATTACTGAACCCTTGTCATCAGCAGTTTCCTGCTGGAATAACCGGAAGACTTAGGTTTAGGTATTCTATTGAAATTTAAATTTTTTGCAGATAAATCCATATAGACTACATACTATACTACATTCAAATGTACATACTTTGTCAATTCATTATAAAATAAGATCTAAAAATAAAGTAGAATAATACTAATCTTATAAAATATAGTGAACTTTTGTAACAGTGGTGTCAAATATTAACATTTTTAAAAAATTGATTCGAAATTGTAACATACACACCACTAAAATTCAATAAAATGGAAGACTAGTTTCGGGATCCATCGCTCCTATCATCAGTTCCTGGTCGACTGCTGGTCTCGTTGTTTGTGGCAGGTCAATTCATCTCTGGTGGAGGTTTAATGAACTTTTGTATTAGCACATCACTTGGCGGGATTTCGAAATTAAAAACTTTCTCTTTATTCTTCCAAATATAGATGTTTTCCCAGACTGTAAGTTCAGTTTTTCCTTTAATATTTTTAAGTAATTTGGGGTTTTTATTAATGTTATTCTTTCCAAAAGTGCCAAGCTACCGCTGATTTTTCTTCTTGTTTTTGGTTTATATTCCTAATGTGTTCTTTAGCTCTTGTTTTTATGTTTCTTTTGGTCTTTCCAACATAAATTTTTTCACAATCATTACAATTTATCTGATATATTCCTGATTTATCTTCTTCTTGTAGGTTATCTTCTTTTTGTCTTGAGTTAAGGATATTTTTAATGGAATAATTATTTTTTGGAGCCAAAACAATGTTGTATCTTTTAAAAATCTTTTGAAATTTATAAAAGGCTGATAGGTGGTACGTGAATTTTTTGTATGTTCTGTTTTTCTCTTTGATGGGAGTAAGTGTAGTGGTGTCTCTAATTTTCTTTTTATTCTTTGCTCTATTTTCTTGTGCACAACTTCTTGTTTGAAGTCATTTTCTATAGCTGTATCCATTATATTATTCATTTCCAGTTCATATTCCTCTTTGTCCATTAGAACATTAACCAGTCTGTATGCAAGACTATTTAAAACTGCATGTTTGTGAGGAACTGGATTAAAACTGTTATATTTAATGTAATTATCCGTGTGTATAGGTTTTCTGTACATGCCAAAGTTTAGGTGATTTTCTTTTTTAATTATCTTAATATCCAAGAAAGGTAACTGTTTATTGCATTCTCTCTTCATAGTGAATTTAACTGTTTTTTCCTGTAAGTTAAGTAACTTTAGTGCATCATCCAAGTGTCTTTCTGGTACTATTGCAAAAATATCATCCACATAGCGATACCAAGTCTTAAATATCCAAGGGAAACTATTTACTATTCTAATTTCTAAAGCACTCATGAAAATGTCTGCCAATATTGGTGATAGTGGGCTACCCATTGTCAGACCAAAATTTTGTTTGTAATATTTGTTATATTACCCCAAATTACTTAAAAACATTAAAGGAAAAACTGAATTTACAGTCTGGGAAAACATCTATATTTGGAAGAATAAAGAAAAAGTTTTTAATTTCGAAATCCCGCCAAATGATGTACTAAATCAAAAGTTCATTAAACCTCCACCAGAAATGAATCGACCTAGCACAAACAAAGAGACCGGCAGTCGACCAGAAACTGATGATAGGAGCGATGGCTCCCGAAAGTAGTCTTCAATTTTATTGAATTTTAGTGGTGTGTATGTTACAATTTCCACTCAATTTTTTAAAAATGTTAATACTAATCTTATTTATCTCTTCTAAATATTTTCTTCATAGAGTTACTTGTTAGTCTGATCTCAATATACACAACTGCAGGTTATCAGTGTATTGGTGATCATTGTATTTATTTCTGTATTATCCATCCTGTTTATATAAATTATAACACTTCTAAGGTTTCTCATTATCTTCCTCATAATCATTCTTATCCATTTCTCTCTAACTTTGCCCAAGTAGTTCCCTATCATTTTTTGTATCCTTTTCTCCTTTTACAGTAAAAATCTTTCTAATTAATATCCCCCCTCTAAATTTTCCCATTTTTTATTCCAAACCTTTTCTCTCCATAACTTGGTTTGATTACAATATAGCAAACAATGAAAATCTGTATTGGTTTCTCCACACATTAAACAATTTCCTATTCCTTTATCACATCCTAATCCTTTTAAATCCATAACTCCAGTTCTAGCCCAAGCAAACCCTTCTCTACCTGACTTATCACATTGTTCTACATATATTTTCCCTACTCCATACTATTTTTATTCCCCTATAAAGTCTCAATGAACTCTTTTCACCTAACTACTAATTATTTCTTGTCGTTCAATATCTTCCATTCTTAGATTTATGTCTTTCCAAAATCCTCTTTTTTGGTATTCCCTATTTATTCATACTTTTCCTATCTATTGTAAAATTTCCTGCACTTTGAAATATCACGATTCTTTGCACTTACATATTCTAAAACATTCTTTAATAATATCACTGTCTTCTAATGTGGTAATTCTGAATAAATATTTCATAATTCTTATAATTATTTTATTCTTTATGGATTACCTACCTAATTCTAGCTGTGCTATACAATTTGGGGATGAAGTTGTTAACCTAAAATTAATTTATAAAAACTTATATTTATTTTTACCAACATCTTTCCATGCGTCCTCTATACCCCAAATTTCTGACCCCTACAACATTTTAGCTTCTACTGTTGTGTATGTTCTTTCCAGCCAATTCAATCTTATATCAGGAATTTTTCTTAAACATGCTCTTATAATCTTGTTGAATTAAAAGCAAAACTTCTAAAATCATGTCAATATATTAAACTCTCTTGACGTTTCAAATTAAAATCTTTAATAAAAAAAGTTTTAATGTGAAACGTCAAGAGAGTTTAATATATTGATATGATGTTAGAATTTTTACTTTTAATTCAACAAGATTATGATACTCAATTAAATGTACTTACGAAGCTGTTGACAATGGAGTGGTATATATATAAACAATGTAATACAGTTTTTTTTCACACTAACTCCATTCACTTACATAAAAATCTGGACATATGTTTTGAGAGTGATCCCTCCCATCTTCAGCCTGTAGATAAACTGTGACATTGTTTATAAGATTATGGTAGTTTCACTGTGTGGATTCTTACATTCATTTTTAATTGAATGCTCTTATAATACTCATAGCTGCTTTTTCTTTTGCTATTGCTATTTTTGTCTGCTTATTCCAACTTCCATTAGAGCATAAACTTCAATTTCAATTTATTGCAGTTCAGTATGAAGCTAGAGTATGGGATAATTTTATACAGTTATAAAGATCAATCAATTAATATATATAATAATTAATAAGAAATACATTATGTTAGAGTTGTAGGATAAAAAAATACAAATACAGATTGCATTAATGAAACATAAAAATCATATAAGAACAGCTGGTTACAAAACCTCTAGGTTACAATGAGTATTTATTTATAAGATCTGTGCAGTCTTGTCCCAGATAATTAATTTTCCTTACTACCTCTATTTCTCTCCTGTTTAACTGCCATTTTTCATCATTTTTTTTACCTTATAACCTTTTAAAAACCAAGATCTTTGATTTCTTTTCATTAATTTTCAATCCCCATTGTTTATAAAAAGTATTCACTACTTCAATTGCTCTTCTCAATCCTCCACTAAATGTAGATCCAATTGCTAAATTATCCATGAAAAGCAACATATTATTGGTAAATGTATCTTTTCTCTTTGAGTCTGATCCAGAATGTCATCAGTATATAGAGATTGAACAGTATTGGACTTAAATTTACAGCCTTGTCTTAATCATGTTTTTCTCTGGATATAATCCGATTCTTTATTACTGGAAGATTGACCCAAAACCGGTTCTCTTTAAATAAAGTAGAGTTAGTGTGAACATTTTTAATTATATGGTGAGTCGATTTAATACTCTTATGCTCCACTCATTGAATTCTCAAAGCTGATGATGGGGGCAAAGGTCTTGAAACATGTTAGATATAATTTAATGGTAAGTGGAGCATAAGAGTATTAAATCGACTCACCAGCTAATTAAAATGTATTAGTTCTGACACAAAATTAGTTTTAAATTTAATAGTGTGAACATGATTAATATATTTAGTATAGGATAAAGCTGTATTGTTAACATAGAAATCATTAATGCTCTTGATCTCCAATGTTTTTCATAAATATAGAATTTTATAGCGATGGCTGGGTGATTCTAATCCTTTTATCTTTACATTGGACAGGGCAGTAAAGAAATTAGTCTAATCCTATCGAAGTGCTTTGTTAGACAATCATGACTCTTAATTCATCGCAATATTGCAACAGCATTATTCTGTGAGCAATTGTATTTTATGTCTTTTGCCAGATGTTCCCATCAATTTATTTTTAGAATTTTAAGAAAATGCTGTAAAGTTATAAGTTAAAATTTAGAGTAAATCAATCTTTGAATGGATGGAATTTGTCACAGCTTTTGTATAATGCTGCTTCTCTTTTTGGCAACGTGATCATTGGTGTTATTGCAGATAAAATCACAATGTGACAATACTAATTGAAAAAATATCTTATTTTTAAGTTCGAGTAAGTGATATATGATTTTCCAACATTCTAAGATTCTTTTGCTTTTAGATGACAAGTTGCATGCTATAGCAATGAAAATATGAAAATTCTGTACTCTTTCATAGTTTTTGTTACATAGTTCCCATTTATTTTTTAAAACTTTTAAATATGAAATAAAATTAATTATGAAAAACTGGAAGAGGGAAGAATAATGTAGAATATTGCATATAAAAGCAATAAAAGTTATTGTTTAATGCATATTTACTATTAATGTTGTACTTTAGATGATTTCATTATTAACATAACAGATTGTATAAAGAATGATGTGCTTTGTGGGCTTGAGAGTCAGGAATACTTCAAACTTCTCGCTTAAACATATCATAACAGGTCCCTGTCAGCTTTCCATGGAAATGGCAGATATATAATTTTTCTGTATATTTTTTACCTGCAGATGACCCAAGAGAAAGAAGAAGAACTCTTGGTTCCTCACTTTCACCTGCATATAATGAAGATACGGATATGAGGCCTCATTTATTTGAAGCAGAAACTTTAGAAGACATAGATATGAACATAAGCATTATTATGGCTCAAGCAGATGAACAGCTGAAAAATGGTACAATTTCTTTCCAGCAGTATAACACTTTGTTAAAACAGGTAAGGCTGCTTTTCTTCTGCATACCATTTAATTATGTAGGGCAGATGCTTATAAATGCTGCAGTTGGTCTCCAGGCATCAAAAAGAAGTGTTATGTTGCTTCACATGTATTGTATTGTTGAAAAAAAGAAAAGAAACTGCAGCATTTTACAGGGCTTTAACTGCCAAAATGTAATTCTAAAAGTATAGATAAAGCTTTCTATTTGTGGAATACTAGCATACATTTGATACTTTAATTAGGGGATTTATTAACTAGCCAAGTGTAACATAATGCAATATATGACCAGTATGATATTTTAGGATTGGGTTTTATTTCAATAATCAAATGATATTTAAAGGCTGATGTCTGATAACTAGGGCCCAGATTCTTAGGTTTTAAACTATTTTGTTCCTTGCTAGCTGTGATATTTTAATGTAATTATCCGTTTCTTTATTATGGGAGTCACTAGTGAATCTCATGAAACCGAAAAATGGCTAAGTAGACATTGTAAACTAAAATGACTAAAACTATTGTTTAAAAATGTTAACATTAAATTTAATAATATTTACAATAAAATTATTTCTAAAATATTAGCCAACAATATGCATCTTGATGAACCTTAAAGACAAATCATTGCATTTAATTTTGAAATTCCATTATTGTCATATATTAAAAGCATTGTCCAAATTAATTTATTTTTAGAAGCAAACTGAATTTGATTTTGTTATCAGTCACGTTCAACACTTATCTTTCTCAAATGACTATCGAAGAGACGTCTTCTGTTTCTTTGTCAGCCATGTTCTATTAAAAGCATTATTGGATATAACTCTTATTTAGAAGCAAACTGAATGCATTATTTAGAAGTTTACACTTCTAATATAGCAAGATGCCAAAAGGAAAGATTTCTAAATGTTGATTCATTAGGCTGTGGTTCGTAATGATCCAAATTTTACCACAGATGACAAAATTGTATTTTGCCAGGTGTGCCAAAAGCAAGTGAGCTGTGACCAAAAATTGCATTTTCTGAAACATAAAGAGTCTGTAGGTTATGTCAACAGCATTGAGAGGAAACAAAGGATTTGGTTTCAATCACTAATTTCAGGTTTTTCTGACTTTTCAATAGACAATTTTAATCACCTTTTATGTGAAGTGTTAGTATCAGCAACTGTGCCATGGCATGTGGTACAGAACCCAGTATTCAATAAACTTCTTCAAAACATCAGGGGCCAAAAGATACCAGTCAAATCAACCTGAAGGAAAAAATATTTGCACTAACTATATGAGAAAAAAATTGAGTTCATCAGAACAGAACTACAGGACTATTACACGTGGAGTTCAGTAGAGGAGACCACCAATAGTGTGGTTGCTTCTTGCTAATGATGTGATGGGTAAGTTAGATCCTACAAAACCTGGTAAGCCTCGCCTCAAATTATACAAGATGCTAGACAAAGCGAACTACAGCACCATAGCCTGCACCATCAGCGATGCTTTATGCATCCTATGGCTATCAGAAAACTGTGATGAGAAATTTCTACTGCTTGTAACCAACAGTGTGATCAAGGCAGGAAAATCATTGAAAATTTTCTACTGAACCATGCTGCATATCACGGCATATATAGATTGGCTGAAGAGGTTAGGAAATATTTCCCATGAGTGAACAATATTATTTCATCCATGAAGAAAGTCCTTCTGAAAGCTCCCAGTCACATTTCAAGGAAATGCTTCCACAAACACCACTGCCACCAGAATCCATAATTGCCCACTGGAGTACTTGGCTTCAAGCAACCATCTACTACACCAACTATTTTGAAGACATCAAGAGTGTTATAGATCCTTTTGATGATGAAGCAGCCTGCATAGCAAAGGCTAAAACTGTTTCTCACAATAAGGACATCACCTCACTTGCCTTTATTAACGCCAGTTTCAGTTATCTTTCTGCAGCTATTCAGTGGTTGGAATGCACATCTTTACCACTAAAAGATGCAATGGAAACCATTGACACAATTTCAAAGAAAGAAATACCAGGGCCAGTGGGGGAGCCTGTTCTTTGAAGCTCACCAAGAATCCAGGGTTTGCAACAATGAAAAATGTATCAGCTTTTCTTTAGAGGTAACATAAAGTCTGATATTTTAAGTGTTCATGTAGTTTCGTATTTTAGAACAGTGGAGAATGCAAGTAAAGTTGAATTAAAATAAATTCATATTATCATATATTTGTTTCAATGTGTTTTTACTTTCGCTAAAACTTAAAAAAACTAACTGAAAAAAACACACTATTTTAGCATGTTAAAAAAACTAATTCATAGTTTATAAAAATCAAAAAATCTGGGCCGTGCTGATAACCATTTATAGCCATTTGAAATCCTGGATAAGCTTCATGAACAAATTGAAGATTTATGTCCTTAATATTGTAGGACAAAATCATATGTGCCATAAATTAATGGAAGAGTAGATTAAATGGAGAATTGTATCAAATAAGTTGTAAAATTTATCAGTGAAGCTCAGAACCTTCACATATTCGTAGTATTAAATTCTAAAAAATTCTAGTTAGATAAGTAAAATTTAAAAAAAAAAAATTGTACATTTGTATGTTTGTGAAATAAACATTCATTCAAATATACAGCTGATTTATACTAGATATTCTAAAAATAGAAACTTCAATCTAGATTTTGCGCTATGTTTATATGATATTTTGATATCAAAATCAAGATCTTTAAATTTTTACTTCTTTCTTTATTTCTTTCTTGTTAATTGTTTTGTTGTTTGGTTTGTTGTTGTTGTTGTTGTTGTTGTTATTATTATTATTATTATTATTATTATTATTATTATTACTAGTATTACAGCAGCCCATTAAAACATTTGTTCATTAAATGGCAGCTTCTTTTCTTTGCAACTCTAATATCTAAGATCATTTTTGTGTTGATTACAGAGAAATTATTTTAATCACTGCTAATGTGTATTAAATGCTAACTGAATAATTGAAAGAAATATCTTCCATTTTTTTGTATGCAAGCTCAGTGCCTTTTCTTCGAGTTTTATTAAAATTTTAACAAAACTCCAATTTGTTCATTTAAGAATTTTCAAAAATAAATTTTTAAAAAATTCTGTTGTAACTCACACAGTGAAGCTTGTTTAATGTAAATTTGTTGTACATTTGTGCAGCATGGAAAATAGATGCCCTCGCATCCTCAGTGTTTCAACTTCTGAACTATAAAATTCACTCTTTCTAAAACTTCTAAAGATTAAAATGTGATGTTTTTGCTGGTTAACAAACAACAGTATCTACTCGTCTTATTCAGTATCTTGTTTCCTTAAAGTAAACAATTTATATGAAAAAATGATATCTTTAGTCTTGTTTTCAAAAGCACTTCTTGAACATTAGGCAGAATATTTCTAAGAAAGAAGGCATAGCTTGACTCATAAAGCGAAGTATACAGGCACTGATAAAGTGATCTAGATCTATCCATATCTGGGTGTTCATTGAAAAACAATTGAAAATGAGACTGCCAAATAGAGCAAGGAATTTTTCAACCCTCATGTGATTATTGTACTTACGAAGCTGTTGACAATGGAATGGTAATATATCCTAAAATTAATACTTAAGTTTAGAATACCTCATGTGATTGTTGTAGTTGACCGTTCCATTGCAATGTTTGAGAGTGAACCATATTTATAAGTTGTTTAAAGTAAATATTTAATGGAAATGGTTTGTGGCTAGGGACTTATATTTTACACATAAATGCAACTACAGACAATGAACACTTGGTAAATATTATGGGTTTTATGAAGTTCATTGTAAATATGTTTTACTATAATGTATTTCTTCAAAAACATTCTTTGATGGGTGGTACCATTTTATCATTCTACTGCTTAATTTTTTATATAATCTGTGGTAAGAATGATGTTAGTTTGTCATATTTTATAATTTCTGGATTTAACACGTGTTACACTTAATATTCAGATTATTTATATTAATAGATTTGAAAATTTATTTTTCTTTTAATATAATGTGATACAAATTACTTTTTTACTGTATTAAACATATTGCAACTTTATTACATTATTTGTTTATTTATTTCTTAAAAATTTAATAGTACAAAGAAAACATAGTGCCTTTAAATAAAACTGTTAAAACTGTTTTGTACCCTATTGCAAATGTTAAAAATTTCTTCCATTTACTTAAAGATAGTGTCTCATTCCATCTTGACATTCTTCTCTTACATGTAAAAGCGTTTCTGCTGGAATGTGCTGAATAACATGGGTCATCCTGCATTTCATTTAAATAAGGGAACTCTAATTCTGTCTGGAAAGCATGTTTTTTAATATACCCCAATAGAAAAAATCAATAGAAGTGAGGTCTGGAGATTATAGAAGCTATAGTTGAGGCCACTTCTTCTAATTCATTTCACCTCAAACATCCTGTTTAATTTAATGCAAACTGAATGAGCATAATGTACTGTGGCTCCATCTTGCTTAAACCACATTTCTATATAATAAACATATTCTTATCATTTTGAAATTTTTTATGAGGAAATCACTCATATTTCACTAATTTTGTTCCATGTTTTGAAAGCTGCTGATGTGAAACCAACAGCCTTCAAAAAACATGTCCAGGTAAGTGGAACAAAATTAGTGAAATTTGAGTAATTTCCTCATCAAAAATTGCAAAATTATACTACATTTCACTGTGAAATTTCCTACTATTTAAAAATATTCTTATCTGTTTGTTTAGTGGGATATCATCCAGCAATTACATTACAATGCTGTGCAACAATTCACATAAGTGTTCTCATTTACATTACCATAAAAAAATATGGTCCCAGAACCCAATATGCCACACTACACCATAACTTTTGGAGCACCAGAATTGTTGCTTTTATTCATCCACCTTGGGTTTTCTGTGAACCAATATTGTATTTTGGATTGAGCATGCTCATTCAGGAAGATTAAGCATTCTTCATCACTGAAGAGAACATCCTGAAGAAATGATTGACCATTTTGCAATTATGAATTAGTTAATTGCAATATGTTACCCTCTGCTGTGGATCTCTTTCCTGCATTGAGTGCCTATACTGTATTTTGTAGGGATTGTAAACAACTAATTTCATTAGTCTGTGAACAGATCCCCTACTGATCTCACTCTCTCAAAATACACAACACATTGACCTTTCAGGGCTGATAAGCCTCTTTGCAATCACATCCAATAAATGTTGTTCATCAGAAGCAGATTTTGGATGACGACTTCGTCTCATGTCTAATACATATAATGTTATCTTAAATTTGTGCATTGGATTGGATACAGTTTGATGTGGTGACTTATTAATTTTAAGATGGTGATGAAATTCATATGCAGCTTCTTTTGTTGACTTGTGAAGAGCAACATTAACTAACTCATTTTTTAAGAGACAACATGATAAATTCCAATATCATTCAGTAAGTTCTTACAACAATAAAGGAAAAAATCATAATTTAGAAGTAGCTCTTTTGTTTTTGTGGCCTATCTCAGTACTTACATTAATCAACATAAAAACATTTGAAGGAACCATAGTTCAGTAGTAGCTCTTTTGTTTTAATGAACATTTTGAACATTTACGATAGAGTACACAACAGTTTTAATATGATAATTAGTAAAGCCAGCCTTAACCTCTTTGAGGTACTAAAATTTAATGAGATAAATAAATAAGATAATAAAGGTGCATTGTGCTTAACCCTTAGCATCATATAACGTACTGTTCTTGCATGAGGCTATTGTGGCATATGAATCGTATGACAAGCTCTGCTTACTTGAGTGTATTGCTCAATGTTAATGCCACTATTTACTCATAGATATCACTTCAATATATATTGTAATGATATGGAAATGAATTATGCTTGTTATTCTTTCTTTGTTCTCTCTCCCATAGATGTTCCTAGGAAATATTTATACATTTTCTTTTATATACTGAAGTTGATCTCATTAGCAATGGCAATATGCACAGATGATGAGGAGGGATTGATAAAACTTACAGAAAGTATATTCAATAATAATAATGAAGTCATGATTTTTCTGAAGATGAAACAGATTGTGTAACTGACAGTAAATCAAGTAATGAAAGTAGTGAAGAAGCTAATAAGAAATAATGAATGCATCCAGACACTTCTAAACAGGCTTGTACTATAAAACAAAAAAATTGGAATTGACAAAACTGACTGTAACTCTGTTTTCTACCCATTCAGTGATGTTTGCAAAGTTATTTTTATGATAAGTTTCGTTCCAAACTACCCTCTGAACTTGGAGATTTTTTTTGGAATATATGGAAAGTATATACATTCCGTAAACATATGGAAAATTGTTCAAAAAAAATTGTGATGAGATCAATGCATGTGACATTAGATGAAAGTTTCATGAAATTCAGAGGTTACCTTTCTTATGTACAATGCAACAGATGTAAATGTGCAAGATTTGGAATTAAATTCTACAGATTTATGAATCCAGTTCTGGATACTGCCTTTACTTCAAAGTTTATGTAGACAATAATATGACAAATTCCAGTCTCCCTGCAAGTACAAAGTAGTACTAAACATGTGTGAACCACTATTAGATAAAGGTCACACTTTGGTTTTAGGCAACTAGTATTCCTCCCCCCATATTTGTTTTGAAAACTAACAGACAAACAAACAAACAAATGTAATTGGTACTGTGAGACGAAACAGGAAAGACATGCCTGCTGATATAAGCAAAACAAACCTGAAGCATGAAGAGCATGTAATTGGTCTGTGAACAATATGGTATATGTCAAATGGAAAAGATGTTTATTTCCTCTCTTCTCAGATCAGTTGAGATTGCAGGGTCAGGCAAGCTAAGAAGGAAATGAGGTCAAACACCAAGAGGAGAAGTCCTGGAAATCTAAATGTGCTCTTGAATAACAAAAGGGATGGGAGGCATGTTCTTACAAGCTCAAGTGACTGCTGTATGCGACACACAGTGAAAGAATATAGGAAAATAATGTTCTACCTTTTTTATATGTGCATATTCATCTCCTTTCTAATAGCGGCAAGAAAACGATAAAGCTACATCGACTTCAGAATAAGCTTGTGCAGCAGTTGCTAGGAGCTGTACAGCTACCAGAGTACTCCACCAGAGAATGACCATCAGCTAGTATGGTTTCCCCTAAGATTGCAGGCCAAACAGGGGCCTATTTTTATAAGAAAATTCCTCCAACAGGGCAAAAGAAGTGACAAAATGGTGTCTTGTGTTTTACAGCAGAGGGAACAGAAGTGAAAATGCTTGTCAATGCAGAAAATACAGTGTTGCTCTTCATTGAGCTCCCCAGGGATTTAAATGTCATTCCAGAGACAACTGAGATGCAATATAAATATGTTATGAATGAGATAATGCAGTAAAAAAGTAATTATTAGAAGTTCTATTGAAAATAAAAAAGGTCTATGTTTAGGCTTTTCAAAATAGAGTTACTTTTCCCATATGTTAAGTAACTTGCATCACACAGTGTCTTAAGCTGTAGAAAGAGATTGATCTTTAATTATTTATTTTTCCCATAGTACATTTAATTTATTTGGATTTCAATTTTTAGAATTGAAATCCAGAAATCTTATTGTTTGGAATAAGTTCTGAAAATCACTAGTATACTTGTTTTAAATCATGAGCAGCAATTGGTTATGTTTTGCTGATTGTATCAGACAGAGCCTGCAACATATATGAGCAACTTACGTACAAGTTCATTCACTTCAGTTTAGAAGAATTCAAGCTCAGATAAGACATCCCTCCTTCCATAACCTGAAAGGTGCATCACTAAATGTGGCAATTCAGCAAGAGGAAATCTACATATATTGCCAAATTCAATTTTGATTACCTCTGTGCTGAAAATTCTGTAAAACATATTTATAATAGCACAGATCCAGTAAATTGAGCATATGAAAGATATATGTATTATTACCTGTTAACGTGAATTAAAATGTGCAATGAACAATAATGAATGCACAATATTATTGAAGAAAAATACTTCATAACTAATTATTTTGGGCATTTAACGTTATTAATGTCTTGGCATTTTGATACACATTAAGTGTAAATGTGTATGTTAAATTTTATAACTGATCATTGATGATCAGTGGCCAGCATGCCACATCAGAGATATAAGTAAACTAAAGAAGCAAAAAATTCACCTCTTTTTCTATACAGTACATTCATCTAACTTGGTATCTAATCTGGCAACCACATTGCTTTAAAAAAATTGAAAAGTTTGTATTCTTCTTTAAATAGGTTTGTGTTAGATTATTAAAAAATGAATGAAAATAACAAGATTCACAACATCTTGGTTCTAGGTGATACGTATCAATGAAATTCAGAAATTGAGAGAGGCACAAAGGAGAGATCAGTTGGAGAACAAGGAAAACTGGGAAAGAATACAGTATAGAAGGCATCACCTGGAACCTGACAGACTTTCTCCTCTAACAGGAGATGATGACAGCCAAGGTAAGTTTAAATTGTGGATATCTAGCTCTGTAAATCTATCTGTTTGCATGTGCCTATGAGTGCATTTTTGCTTATTTATTTTTCTTTCTTTTTAAGTGTATAATTAATTGGAAAAAGGAATTGTATGGAAAAAATCTATATTTAGGCATGAAATATGAATTGAATTTATTTCCAATGAACACAAATGACAATACAATAAAATGTGCATATTTCCATTATTTCACAATAATCAAATGCAATTATTAATTTTGAACCCTAGTCCCCGGTTCTTCATTAGTACCCTTACTGGGATATCTCATAAACTAGGCTACAATGCTAACCACATTATGTATACTCCTAATAAATAACAACTAAATACACTCACTTAAATGTAAATTGGAACTTGCACAGTGAAGCCAATCATATTAATTGATATCATTGTATGATTCAGTTGAACTATACACTCTTAAAGCTTCACTTACTTTTCATAAATGTATGGAACAGGTTTCGAGAACATTTAGTTCCCATCTTCAGCCAGGCTAAAGTTCAACTGTCGCATCATTCGTTGAGCTGTGTGAATGTATATTCTGCTCTGGTGGCGGTGTGATAAACTTGTAGTTTATGTTTTCATCCCCGACAATGTCGAAGTTCATTATGCTGTCTTTGTATTTGTAGATGTAGATTTTCTCCCAGGTTGCTAATTCCGTAGGTCCCTGTACTGATTTTAATAATTTTGTTTTATTTATTATTTCATGATTTTGTGTCCAAAAATGATATGCTACTGCTGATTTCTCTATTTCTTGTACTTTATGTTCCTGAAATGTTCTTTTAACCGTGTGCCTATGTTTCTCTTTGTTTTCCCTATGTAGATTTTTTCACATTCTGCACAGTTTATTTTGTAAATACCTGATTTTTCTTCTTGTGGAATACTGTCATTAACATTATCTATCAGCAAATTTTTAACATTAAATCTATTAATCGGTGCCAACCTGATATTAAAATCTTTAAGAATATTCTGAAATTTTTTTTGTGGCCCATGGATGATATGTGAATTTTTTAAAAATAAGTTTATCTTTTGCTGCTGAAAGTGTTGTGGTTTCTTTGATATGTTTTTGACCCTTGAATTTCTGCACCTTTTTATGTACTAATTCTTTTTTAAAACCATTTTTAACTGCTGTTTCTTCTATTTGTTTGTATTCTTTAAAATATTCTTTTTTGCTAATTTGTAGGTTAACTAGTCGGTGTGTTAAACTGTTAATTACTGCATGTTTGTGTGCTGTAGGGTTAAAACTGTCAGCTTTGATGTGATTATCTGCATGTGTATTCTTTCTGTATATTCCAAATTTAAGTTTTTCTTGGCATTTCATTATTTTAATATCCAGGAATGGCAGCATGTTATCTGTTTCTATTTCATATGTAAATGATATGTTTTTATCTTGAATATTTAGAAGTGTTAAGGCATCGTCAATGAATTTTTTGGCTTTTTTACTTTTAAAGGAAAATTTTATAAACAACAAGCAGGACTTACAATGGGCAGCCCCTTATCTCCATTTCTAGCTAACCTCTTCATGAGTAGATTTGAAACACACATCAACACAGCGTTTCCATACATATTTAAGGTATGGTACAGATATGTGGATGATATATTTGCCATAGTTAACAAAAAATTCATTGACGATGCCTTAAAACTTCTAAATATTCAAGATAAAAACATATCATTTACATACGAAATAGAAACAGATAACATGCTGCCATTCCTGGATATTAAAATAATGAAATGCCAAGAAAAACTTAAATTTGGAATATACAGAAAGAATACACATGCAGATAATCGCATCAAAGCTGACAGTTTTAACCCTACAGCACACAAACTTGCAGTAATTACCAGTTTAACACACCAGCTAGTTAACCTACAAATTAGCAAAAAAGAATATTTTAAAGAATACAAACAAATAGAAGAAACAGCAGTTAAAAATGGTTTTAAAAAAGAACTAGTACATAAAAAGGTGCAGAAATTCAAGAGACAAAAACATATCAAAGAAACCACAACACTTTCAGCAACAAAAGATAAACTTATTTTTAAAAAATTCACATATCATCCATGGGCCACAAAAAAAATTTCAGAATATTCTTAAAGATTTTAATATCAGGTTGGCCCCGATTAATAGATTTAATGTTAAAAATTTGCTGATAGATAATGTTAATGACAGTATTTCACAAGAAGAAAAATCAGGTATTTACAAAATAAACTGTGCAGATTGTGAAAAAATCTACATAGGGAAAACAAAGAGAAACATAGGCACACGGTTAAAAGGACATTTCAGGAACATAAAGTACAAGCAAATAGAGAAATCAGCAGTAGCATATCATTTTTGGACACAAAATCATGACATAATAAATAAAACAAAATTATTAAAATCAGTACAAGGACCTACGGAATTAGCAACCTGGGAGAAAATCTACATCTACAAATACAAAGACAGCATAATGAACTTCGACATTGTCGGGGATGAAAACATAAACTACAAGTTTATCACACTGCCACCAGAGCAGAATATACATTCCCACAGCTCAACGAATGATGCGACAGTTGAACTTTAGCCTGGCTGAAGATGGGAACTAAATGTTCTCGAAACCGGTTCCATACATTTATGAAAAGTAAGTGAAGCTTTAAGAGTGTGTAGTTCAACTGAATCATACAATGATATCAATTAAATACAATCAGTTAATTTGCTACAAAGCTAAACCACATTATGAAAGGGTCACCAAAATACTTTTTTGCTAAAGTTGCTTGTTAACATTCCGGTCCTAATATACTCAACTCCAGGTTATTACTATAATGGTGACCATCATATTACTGTATTGTCCTATCAATTTTTGCTTTTCTGACCTATTGTACTTGTAAGGTTGTGTTTCCTTCTAGCTTCCTCTTTGTCATTCTTATCCATTTCTCTCTAACTTTGCCCAAATACTTTCCTATCATTTTTATATTCTTCTCCCCTTTTACAGTTAAAATCTTTCTAATATTTTCCAATTTTTTTGCCAAATCTTTTCTGTCCATAATTTTGTTTGCCTACAGTATAATAAACAATGAAAATCAATATAACAATATAACACTGATCAACATCAACACAGTAAAACATATGTAATTTTAAAATAGGTGTTATATAAAGCAATGAAAATCTATGTTGGTTTCTCCACACATTAAACATTTTCCTACCTCTTTATCATATCCTAATCATTTTAAGTCATAACCCCCCAATTATCCAAGCAAATCCCTCCTAACCTGCCTTATCTTATTATTCTATCTATTTTTCCCTATCTCGTACTAGTTTTATTGTGCTGTAAAGTCTCAATGAACTATTCATCCAAACTATCAAATATTTCTTGTCATTCAATATCTTCAGATTTTAGGTTTACTTCTTTCCAGAATCCTCTGTTTTGGTGTTCTCTGTTTATCCATACTTTTCCTAAACCTATCTATTTTAAAATTTCCTGCACTTTCAAATACAATGATTCTTTCCACTTACATTTTTCTTGTATGCTGAAACATTCTTTAATAATGTCATTCTCTTCTAATTGGTAATTTTGAATAAGTATTTCATAATATTTGTAATAATTTTTTTTTGATGGAATACCTACCTAGTTCTAGCTGTGCAATATCATTTAGGGATACTGTTGGTAAACCGAAGATCAGTTTACAAAAACTTCTATTTATTTTATCAACATCTTTCCATGTATGCTCTACACCCCATATTTCTGCCCCATATAACATTTTTGCTTTTATTGTAATTGTATAAATTCTTTCCAGCCAATTCGCTCTTATATCCAGAATTTTTCTTAAACGTGCTCTTATAACACTCATAGCTGTTTTTCCTTTTGATATTGCCATTTTTTTCAGTTCATTCGAACTTCCATTAGAGCTTAAACTTGTCCCTAGATAATTAAATTTCCTTAACACCTTTATTTCTCTCCATTTAACCCATTTTTCAACTTATAACCTCTTTTAAAAATGATAATTGATTTTCTCAATAATAATTTGCTATATGATAATTGAATTTGTTTTCATTTATTTTCAGTCTCCATTGTTTTTAAAAAGTATTCACTACTTCAGTTGCTCTTCTCATTCCTCCGCTAGATATAGATGTGATTACTAAATTATCTGCAAAAAGCAGCCCTGATATTTCCTTATTATTTATTACTGGTAGATGTAGCTTATTGCTTTTAATCTCTTCCAAAATATCATCAATATAGAGAGTCAATAATACTGGACTTATTTACTGCCTTGTCTTCTCTTGTTTTACTCTGCATATAATCTGTTACTTTATTACCTAAAAAATGTGATACAAAAAGATTCTCACTATATATGTTTTGTAATAGTTTTATAAACATCTTACTTACCCCTTTCCTTTTTAGTTTTAACCACATTTCTTTTCTATTTATTGATGGTATCAAATGCCATCTCATGGCATATAAATACCATGTCCATTCCCCTTTTATTATTTAAACATTTATCTACAATTGTCTTCATTATGAAAGTATTATCCAGTTCTTCTCTCTGCTCTAAAATCTGTTTGAAACTCTGAAAATTTCTTCTCTTTCTCAACCCATTTCCATAATCTACTGGCTAGAATTCCAGTAAAAACCTTACCTAAAATGAAAAGAAAACATATCCTATAATTAGCTGGATTATTTACATCATCTTCCCTTTATATATGGGTATTATTATAATATACTCATTCTCCACATTATCTTCCTTTGCCCAAATCCTCCAGAATTCCCATGGAATACCATCAACATCACTTGCTTTCTTATCCTTTAACCTCTTAATTTGATATTCGAATTCATCTACATAATCTCCCAGTCTAAGTCGTCAATAGCTTCATGATTTCTTAGGAAATCTATTCTGCTCTAATTAAATTCTCTTATCCTAATGTGTTAAAATGAGCACACCAACTTTCTGAAGTTATATTTCTTTCCTTTATCCCTTTTAACTACTGACCATATCTTCCTTGTATCATGAATTTTTGCTGCATCAATTAACATTTGATTTGTTCTTTTACACCATTCCCTCTTTTTGTTTTCAATGAGGCACCCACATCATGTAAGTACTAAGAAATTTTCTCTTTCCTCTTTTTCCCCTGACTGTCTCCAATTTCCTTATTCTTGAGTTAATCTTTTCATTGCTGTTCCACAATCTTTATCAAGCCATTTCCTTTTGTTATTATAAACACCTGCTTTCATATCATTCAGCGCCCATTTCACACTATATTTTAATTTCTCTACTGCCTGTCCTTTATTAGTATTTATTAGGCTCTGTATTTCCTCTTGTAAAATTTTACCTCTTTACGAATTTAACTCTTTACTAAATGAGTCATATTTCTCTTCCATTCATTTGTAAATCTCAAAATGCCTACAATGCATACTTCCTTCTTCTCCCCTCTTGCTTCCCCCAATTTTAATCTCAGTGGGAAATGAGAAGTTGTTAGTACCATATTTGCAACTTCAAAATCTCTAATGAAATTATAAATAATATGCAACATATAATAATCTACCACACTTCGTCCGTTCTTATTTAAACCCCCATGTAAGTCAGACCCTCTCAATTCATTAGATGGTATAAGATTATTTTCTTCACAGAAATCTAAGAGTTTTTTCCCTTCTTTATTTAAGAACTTATCCATGCTTTATCATCTAATTCATGACCCATATCACATTCTTCGTTTAGGTAGTTAACTCCAACTGATCTTCCCCTATCCTTACCCGACACTGTTATTTATACTTGTTACCCATATCCATATTTATTCATTTATTTTGAGGCTCCTTAATACCATAGCTTACTTTTGTAAACACATTTGTATCAAAGTCCTCTGAGGTACGTGGAGAGTTATACACAATACAAATATATATAGCCATTTTTGTGTAAATATTGAGAAAAGACAATTGTAATACTAAATTGCTCCCTAACTCTTTTTCTTCCTTTACAGTAAATTCTTTTTCTTTCCCCACAAGGCATTCTAAGCCACCTGACACCCTCCCTTTTTATCCCTTACAAGAAAAAAAATAAACCTTGATATTTCAATATTTACTTTCTTTGCTAACCATGTTTCAACTACCGCTATTACAATCCCCACTTTCAACACTCTTAGGATTTCATCACTGCATACCTTTTCCAGTAAACCTTCAACATTCCAACTAACTATTGATAATTCAAATCCCTATGCCAAGTCTTTACTTTTGTACCTAAATTTATCCAATTTCACTTGACTTCTAGTGCATATTTGTACTGCTCCTCCTTTTGTGTTTTTTCCATCTTTAATCTCCAAAGTTGGTCCTGGTGGTATAGTGGTTACCATACTTGCCTCCTACACCCAAGATCGCGGGTTCGAACCCGGCCAGGACCGATGGTTTTTTTCGGGCGTAAAAATCGTAAGTATGGCTTCCTTCGGAAGGGAAGTAAAGCCGTGGGTCCTGTGTCGTACATTTACGGCACGAAAAAGAACCTCAAGCCTGAAAGAGAGGCCTCTGAGCAAAATTTGTCGGCCGTTTCACGCCCTGAATTGAATGGGACGCTGATGACCTGAGATTTTAAAGAGCGTCCATAAATAAATCAATCAAAAAAAAAAATTAACCTCCAAGTTGCTCCTGCTGGCAACACACTTAAACCATCATATCTCCATGTGTCTATATCAGATATATTGGCCTCCAAGGCCAAACAGTCTTCTATCAGCTGGGCTGCTGGTTGGATTTGCTTCATTAGTGATGTCACTGGTGATGAATAAGCCTTTTCTCTCCTTTTGGCACAATGATCCTGCTCCTCTCTACTCTGCCCTCCTCACATGTAAGTTGCTTTCCCCCTCTTATTACAATGTGCTGATGAGGTTCTTGTTTCACTCCATCAATCCACAAGTCTCTTTCTTTAACAAACGCTTTTTCTCCTTCTCTCTTGCTTTCATTTTCCTTAGTGCTGTAGATTTTATCTCTTCCTGCTCTTTTCTCAAATTCTGTTCAATAAATATTTTTGTTCCTTTTAACCTCTTGCTATTTCTTAATACTTCCCATTTAAATCTCATTAGAGCAGTTTGAACAATTATTGGTCTCGGTCTTTGTCCTTTTGTTCTACTTCTATGGCAACCAACAGTCTCCCACCCTACAATATTTAGAATCAATTTCTCTGGGACAATATCTTCAACTTCCTGCCATGTTTGTCTATCTCTTCTTTCTTCCACTCCAAAAATTGTTAAATTCATCCTCCTATTTCCTTCTTGAATACCTTCCAAGAGTAATAATCTTTTCTTCCACTCCATTATCTCCTCTTTTACCTCTCCTTCAAAGTGTCCTATTATTGATTTCAGTTCTTCCAATCAGCTTTCCATTTTTTTGTTGATTCTATTTTCCATATTTTTGATTTCTTTTATTTCTTGGGTGATGGTTTCCAACATCTTTCCTAATTGTTCCATTCTGGTCTCATTTCTAACTGTTGCGAGTGTGCATTTAACACGTCCATCTTCTTTCTCATCTAGCAAGCAACTAAGTATGATGTATAAAAACATGAATATGGGAAAAGAGATACAATTAATTAAAAACAAGAATGTACTTTCAAAGAACTATGCTCAAAAAGAATACAATTGGGAGGATGCACATGCACATGCTCTCTCTCTTAAATGTTAATGCTCAACATGTATTATTGCATCAGCAATAGAGCATGTGTTGTTTAAATAAAGTTAAAAGATATCTCTTTCTCTCAACAGTGTTTAGATTCATCTAGTCTATAAAAATATTATTGAATCAGATATTTTGAACTTCAATTTAAACTTCTCTCCAGTATGTTGTTTGAAATATTGAAGTAGAATATTTTAAAGCATTGTACTGCTCAGCTGAAATATCCCCACATCATGAAGGAGTGATGTGTGAACATGACCATCAGATACCTCCTCTCTCCCTACACGACAAATTCAAGTTGGTGTGGCTAAGCAGCAAACTGTATTTTACCTCTACTATAGTTCTCTATATTTCGAATATTTGTTGGGCCTTATTCAATAATAGTTTTTATTTCCTCAAGTGTAGTAATTGTAACTGTTCTCATTATATTCCTAATTGACATTGATTTATAGCCTTGTAGACCTACAAAGACATTACAGTCAGAAGTTTGTCCCACATTAAGATGTCTGATTTCAAATTACATATACATTAATGAATATACTTCTTTTGCTAGGTCAGTAGTTCTATTCAGGTATACTATTCCAATATTTCAATTCCATACTGCATATGTGGGTGGACAATCCATTGAGAAGTATATTGATAAATGTCTTATCAATCTTTATGCATATGTTGTTGACACATATATTTAGAAACTTAGCATGTCATTTACATATATTCATAAGAAATTTAAATGCCTTTCTTGTTAATTAGCTATATCATTTAACATAACATGTAGTATTTGACCAGTATGTTTGCTTTTTGAGTAATGAAATTCCATAGTTTTAGTTTTTTCCAAGCTGACTCTTAAGTTATTCTCTTTCAGATGTGTGTAAACAATCTGTATGAAATATTATTGGTCTGCTCATTCCATATGAAGTTTCAAATGCTTATCCTCTAACAATAGAGGAAGCAGGAATGAAAATCACACAACATATGCAAAAGTGTTCAATGCAGTTTTGTTATTTTGTCATTTTACTCGTTACCTATGCTGCCATCTATAAGCTTAAGGCAGTAGGGGGACTAAAACTACTTTATAATGGATGATTATGTTATATTCTTAGCACATGCAGTTCACCATTTGAGTGAAACTGTGTGCTTGAATTATCCTAGTGTTAATACTTTGTCATGCAAATCTATTTTGCCTGGAGATTTAAGGAAACGTTTTCATTAAATCTCCAGGCAAAATAGATTTGTTTAATGAAATGGCTCTGGAAATCCTGCTTCCTCCTGAACCAGTCATTACGAGATGGGGCCTAGTTAGAGGCTGGCATATATTATTGTAACAATTTTGAAATTGCTGAGAACACACTAAAACAGCTAAATGAATAATTAAGCAGAAAGTATTGTTGAAGTGAAGGATGCAATAAATTGGGTTGGAATAAAAGAGGAATTAATTTACATTAAACCTTAAATGGTAACACGAAGTTGTGTAACATAAATGATAATGTGGGATGTCGTGAGACCCTCTTATTTTTTTAAACTTTTAAGACTGTAATACAGAACAAATATAGTATATTTTTATATTGCTTAATATGATGTATTTAAACAATATCAGATAAAAATCCATATTGACAATGACAAGAAAGCCACCATACAGCTGTCAACAACTTTTTCAACTTTATCATCATAGCAACTACTAATTCTCTGACGTATCTAGCCAAAAGTGTTACAGCACTTTACATGGTCTTATTGTACTATAATATAAATGCACTATAAATACTGAAGAATAATTTCTTGTACTTACCTTTCATAATGTAAAATATTTGTATGTACTAATGCAAATAGTAATGCAGGGACTGCTCACACTCCTTAGGGTAAACCATCAACTGAGGAAGACAACATTTGAGTGATAATTTATACTTTGACAATAAATAACAATAGAAATCTACTGCAAGTGTAGCAGCATAGTAACAGAAATATTCCAAGAAATGCTTGTCTGGGCTTCAGTGGACTCCAACATTACCATTTATTTCCGTTGAATTACTTCAGCCATTACAGGGTTGCTACTACCACTATCACTACTAAAGAAGAAGAATAATTTTATTGCACACCATAGACTCTACACTTGTTTCAGTCACGGTCAGAAAATACATTGATAAATTAAATAATTTAGAACAAGAAGCAAATTTATCTCATATAATAATGGGGTATTTCCATTTCTACTGTAAACAATTACAACCAACTATATTTTATATATATATATTTACAATGTATTTATCTTGTACATATGTGCATTTACCTTTTTTTTTTTTTTTTTTTTTTTTTTTTTTTAAGATGATAATTGTTCTGAATCCAAGTCCTATAATTGTGAGAGTCCTTGTTTAGGATCTAGTCTTGTTCATTGTTAATGATAAATAGAACTACCTTATACACATATGATGATATGATTGTCGATTTCTTAAAAATGCTTCTGCTAATGTTCTCCTTTCTAATATATACACCTCAAATAAATTTTTGAAGGATTAGTAGTCTATTCATATTTACACCATGTACTTTCCCAGACATTAATTGCCTAACAAAAATATGGGTAGATTAAACTGTAATATACTAAATTTAGACTATCTAAATTTAAATATTATGATAATTTCCTTATTGTACATGTGTTTACTTTGTTTTAAATGTAGTCTATATGGCATTAGAAAGTTAATTATCAACTATGACTCTAAGAAATTTATACAATTAACATGTTGTATTGTTCTCCATTAATTATGTCTGTTCTGGTGGTGTAGTGGTAACCATACTTGCCTCTAAAACCCAAGATTGCAGGTTCATCCCGCCTGGACTGATGGGTTTTTTCGGACATAAAAATTTTAAGTATGGCTTCCTTCGGAAGGGAAGTAAAGTTGTAGGTCCAGTGTCGTACTTTTATGGGACGATAAAGAACCTCAAGCCTGAAAAAAGAAGCCTCTGTGCAAATTTTGTCGGTTGTTTCACACTTTGATTTGAATGGGACACTGATGATCTGCGGTGTTAAAGAGCATCCATAAATAAACTAAATAAAAAAAATCAAAATCCATTAATTATAACATTTATGTCTAGATTCTCATGCCTATTATGTGGTAGTGAAACATAAGTGCTTTAATTTTTTGCACGTTTAGTTAATACAACTTGTTGCAAATATAAGTCTAATAAAAAATTGCTTACTAGATCAAAAACCATCAATCTCACCAGGCTTAGAGTAGAAATGATCAGATTTTTCCCATTGTTTGGAGGGCAATAATTTTTTAAATTCCATTTTTGAATGTAAGACATTAAAAGCAAACATAGTTTAGGAAATGGGACAATTTGATGGGAAATTGGGGGTTGAAGAATATTAAATTTTAGAGGAGTTAAAGGGCTTTCATGTAAAAATTATTCTGCACACATTTTGGTGTTTTCAATCCACTGGCTGCAAATGGTGCTCCCCCACCATTCCCCTGCAAGCAGGATAGTTTTTACATGAAACCTCTGTTTGTGTGCATGCGCTTGCACGCATATTGAAATGCTCAGAACAAAAATGAAGAGGTCTTTACCAATTTGACCTCCCCATAAATACAATTGTGTGCTGCAATAAGTTTTATTACCAAATTTTAAATTACACATAAGTATTCTTTTCCAATTCATGAAACAATATAAAATAAAACAATAAAATTAGAGTATGTCCTGTCTAACGTCTACAATCCTTGCTAATCTCTGTCTTCAGTTCATCAACAGTCTCCTACTGAAACTCCAGAAGATGGAGGCTTAGCCATCACTAGGTAGCTTCACATTAGAGGGTTCTATTTCATTGCTTTTTCTTATTTATTTTCCTTATAATTGCTCTCTTTTAAGCTCCCATTCTGTTCCAATTCGAAATTCATAATTATAGTTTTAGGGTAAGAGAAGGACTGCATGGTTAAGATTAGGGATATGGAGATCTAAAGGTTTCAGAAAGAAGATTGATCAGGGACTTTGTCAGATTTGAATGAAGGAAGAAGATGCAAAACATATCTTGATTGCCATAAATTATAATTTGTGTTTTGTAATGAGTGGTTGGTAAAGAATAAGTATTGATGTCAAGCCATAAACTAATACATAGTTAGGTACTAATAAATAAATAAACAAATAAAAGGTCTCTTGGAGATTCCAGAAGTAGACTACGTTGAGTCAGAGACAGATATATGTAGAGGGGAGTAAATGATTTGGTCAAAATGAAGACTTGAGATAATTAAAATATATGTTTGAAAAAGAAATTGTAATGAGTAACATCTAGGAGTTAGCCAGGGTCAGAATTAGGTTGTTACCATTTTGTATCGTTGCTAAGTATATCACTAAATCAAATCTCCTTAGTACTCAAATAGTTTTAGGATTTTTTTTTTTTTTTTGAGTAGTGTTTAACGCCCGTTTTTACTACTGAGGCACCACAGGCGGTGGACACTGATGATACATGAGATGAAATGATAAATTGGGAAAGGATATTTTTTTTTTTTTTTTTTAAGGAAGGAAGCGTTCCAGGCCTAAGTTTAGGTACCTCCCCGGCATTTGCCAGTTATGAAGACTGAGGAAAACCTGGAAAAAACCCCAGTCAGGGAGGACGGTCCTGGCGGGATTCGAACCGCAGACCTCCCGCTCACGAGTCCGTGCCTTAACGACCACGGCCACTCGTGGCGGTATTTTAGGATTAGGAAGGTTAGTTGTAAGGATGGGAAAATTTAATTTGGAATTTTGGATTTTATATATTTTATTATTGTATCTTTGGTTCGATTGAGGCTGGTGCTGATGAACAGGGACTGGGGACAGTCAAATTGGAAAACTTTGTTTAGATTATGGAGAATTTAATATAGAATTGATATGCAAAAATTATTTAGTATTTTATTAATTATAATTGTTTATCAGTTACTAATTCTCTTTTCTCTTTATCAAAACAAATCAAATCACTGTAATTGATAATTCTCAACTTTTACAAATGTAGTCATACATTCAGATCCATTGAAGGGATATATTAATTCAGTCAGTGAGGCTCTAAAAACGTGCACAGTTACCCCAAAGAAACAAAATACTAAATAAAACAGAACAACCCTACAATAGTGAAAATATATAGTTTACCAAAAGTTCACAAGACTGGAAATGGTATACAACACATCATTAGCAATATCAATACACCTTCATACTATTTAGTGAAATGGCTAGTTTATAGATTCAAGACAATACCTAAATTTCAAAGTAGGAGAATAAATGATTCATTTCAGTTAATAGAAAACATTAAGGACAAAAAATTGCAACTTTCTGACACAGTATCTTTTAATGTAGAATTGCTGTTTCCAAGCATACCTGAAGAAAAACTTATTTATCTGCATGATTGGCTAAAAACAAGTGGAATTTAATGATGCACTCATAAAAGAATATATTAAGCTCACTGAAATTTGCATAAACCAATATTTCTTGTCTTTCAAGGGCAAATTTTATAAATAACAATCAGGACTTACTCTGGCCAGCCCCTTATCTCCATTTCTAGGTAACCTTTCTTCATGAGCAGATTTGAAACACACATCAACTCAGCATTTCCATACACACTTAAGGTATGGTACAGATAAGTCAATGATATATTTGTCATAGTAAACAAAGCCTTGTCTGCAAAATGGGCATAAACAGCATCCATCACTTCTTCGTCACACTTAAATTTCCTTCCTTGAAAGTCCTTCTTGAATTCTGAGAAGAGGAAGAGGTAATAGTTACTGGGAGCTACATCTGGGCTGTAGGGTGGATGTCGATCTCTTTGAAGCCATCTTTCTTCCTTACCTAACAATACATATGAATGACACAGTTTTTTAAAATCTATTAAAACTTGTGTAATTCTCTTCAATATGCCCTTTATTTGCTCCATTTCTGGTCCAGCTTCACTTCAATTCTTCATATTACTAATAACTTGAGGATCATTATCAAAAACCAAGACATTTTCTTTACTTGATCTCCACCATTCCCTCTTCCATATGACCATTTCTTTGTATCAAGCATACCAATCTTTGATTGATATATTTCTGCAAAACACTCATTTTCTTAATATTGATATAGAATTGATTTGATGACACTTATCACTTCACTTACTTTTTTTTTTTTTTTTTTTTTTTTTTTTTTTTTTTTTTTTTTTTTTTTTTTTTTTGTAATTGGACATGTTTTAGGAACATTCGCTTCCATTATCAGCAGAAGACCTACTCAGTATAAGTTCATAACCATTTTCTTTTTAACTCAGCTATTAATGCTACTAAGAACACATCCATCTCCTCTGTGCTGCATTTGCAACTCCTGACAAATTACATGATCTGTCTTTTAAAACTCATTGTAAATTGTCTAGTATTTTCCACTTATAAAAACCTTAGGTCATTTCAGTTTTCAGAAATGACCAATTCAAATGGTTCAAAAAGAACCATTATTTTTAAGTTCAGTGTAGTAATGTGGTTGATTGAGGAAAAGTAGAGATAGAAATACTGCCATGAGTGGCCAAGCTTTTTAAGACATGGGGCTTGTGGATGAGAGGTCCATAATTTGAATCCCATCAGGACTCCCCTCCTTGACTAAGGCTTTTTCTAGTTTTCCTCAGTTCTCATTCATGGCAAATATTAGAGAAATACCCTTAAACTTTGGTCTGGAATGGTTCCTTCTCCCCAAAAATATTGTTTTCTCAATTATCATTTCATCTCATCTCACATATCATAAATGACCAAGGTACCAAAGAAGTAAAACCAGGCTATAAAAAACACTGAAAAAGTGGAGATGGAAGGAAACAGATTATATCAATGGCTTAATGAAACTGTCACTAATAAGTATAAACAATACATCAAAATTTTTCCATCTGAAATTTGTAATTTTTAAACATTTTTTAACTAGTGTTTAATGCCCATTTTTACTACTGACACACCATAGGAGATGGGCACTGATGATACATGAAATAAAAATATACTGAGAAAGGAGTGTTTTTAATAAGGAAGGAAGTGTTCCAGACCTAAGTTTAGGGCATCACAATATTTGCCATGTATGAGGACTGAGGAAAAACTGGAAAAAATCTCAATTCCCAGGCTGCTCACAAATACATGTCTTAATAAGCCACCCATGGCGGTTTCCATCTGAAATGGCATTTATCTATCATAGCATAGGATGGCTGTAACATATGTTCCTGAAACCAAAATTGTTGGTGATTGATTTGATTATAATTTGAATTGGGACTCTCACACATATATGATTGTTAAAAGAACTGATCAAAATCTCCTGTGCAATAATAACTTGGAAATACCAAAAAATATTACAACATTTAAAACATTTACTTCCTTTTTTTTAAATATATATTCTATTTATCAATTAGACTTTTGTTTAGCCGGAGACAGTCCATCTTACAGAACGTTGAAATTGAGAACATGGCCGAATAACGGTTTGTACCAATATATGAACCTTTTCCGATTATTGCTGAATTTGTAAGTAAGGTGTCAGCAGTACATAGTAGCAAAGTTTTGTGACTAGTTTATTACATGTGACAGGAGATGTGTGTTTTGTCATAGTGCATCAGTCTAACCGGGTAATGCAGTTTGTTCTAGCAGTCCATCCAAGCAGGTTGTTCACTAGTGTCTCTTGTGCTACACATGAACCATGTCTGAAAACAAAGGAAAAAAGAAACCATTGAACAAAACTAAGGGAAAAACTGAAGAAAGGAACAGTAATAGAAACAGTGGTAAATGTGATAATTTTGGGACATGAGTGCTAATTTCAATATTAATTTAATTTGGAATCTAACAAGTGAAACACGCATTAATAATCTCTTTTAAGTCTAACAATTTAGAACATCTTTGTGACTTCACTTAATGGAGATTTACTCAGGACATGTTTTTGGACCCTCGTCCACATCCTCAGATGTGAAGCCATAAAGAGTGTTTGAAATCATTCGACTCGGAAGAGATTACTGGTGCTAAATTTTAACAAGATTCCTTTTTTTTTATTTCTTTTTGGAAAGAGAAGTCTACAAATTTAAGTGCTACAAATTACAGAAAAGTTCAAAATGGAGTTCTTAGGCTTTCTGTCTGATGGGAAAAAGGGCACACACTCAAATCGTCCCCCTTAAAATAAGTAATAATATATGGAAGCTTGCCTTAGAGAGTCTCATATTATTGTCGAGCTAAAAATATTTTGATACTCCTAATTTGGCAATAAATTCACTGTACACAATGTTTAATGTGTTTTATGAACAGAAGAAGAGAGAAGTTCTAAATATAACTTGCAACAGTTATCATAAGTTCTGACAAATCTATGACTTTTCCATTCATCCTGCATGCACAGATGTTTGTGACTACTATACAAATGTGAATGATGGTGAAAGCGTTGTTACATTTTTAAAGTAGAGTTCTTACTACATAAGAAAAACATTGTAACTTATCAAAGTCTAAAAAATGAGAAAATAAATTAGAGACAATAGAAAATTACTAATTGTTCTAGGTATACAGGGCTTTCACACTTGCAGTAAATCCCATCGGCTGCAAGCAACACTTCTTAAGGGACAGTTTTAATGTGAAAGCCTCATATGTATAGTTTTTTTAGAGACATAAAGAAGGAAATATCCTGACTCCATAATCTCATTTCTACATTACACACTTCTAGAGCTCATGAAAATATGCCAATTTAAGGGAATAGTAATGTTTTCTCTCTTAAATTTCTAACCTTCTGTTCTTGGTTTTCATAAGTTTATAAAGTGGAGATGTTGCTCATTTTTCCTGTAAGGGGTCACACCTACAGCAATTTTTTTTTTTTATCTATATATTTATGGATGCTCTTTAACATCCAATTTAGGGCGTGAAACGGCCGACAAATTTTGCTCAGAGGCTTCTTTATTCAGGCTTGAGGTTCTTTTTTGTGCCGTAAATGTAGGATGCAGGACCCACAGCTTTACTTCCCTTCTGAAGGAAGCCATACTTGGGATTTTTGCACCCCAAAAAAATCCATCGATCCTGGCTGGAATTGAACCGCTGATCTTGTGTGTCTGCACAATAACAAAGAAAATAAGAAAATAAAAGGAATGAAATAATTAGATAGTGAGTCATTTAATACTCTTATGCTCCATTTACCATTGAATTATACAGAACATTTTCAAAGGCCTTGGCCTGCGTCATCAGCTCTTTGAACTGCTGGATTCATAGTTGGTTGAATGGACTTGTTATAACTCTCATGGATATTTTATGAACTTGAGGATTAATTTATGTTGTGTTGGGAACTCGAAGTTCATAACCTTATCTTCACATTTTTTTATAAAAAAAACTTTCCCATATTGCCAGCTCCAATTGTCTATCTACGAATTTCAATAATTTGACTTCTATTTCTCTATCATGTATATCTCTCCAAAAGTGATGTGCAACTGCTGATTTATCTATCTGATTGTACCTGATGTTTCTCCAGTGTTCCTTAAGACTAATTCCAATGCTTCTTTTTGTTTTGCCAATATATATTTTGTTGTATTCCAAACAGTTGATTTTGTATATTCCTGGCTTCTTCTCATCTGGTATTCTATCATTATTACTGGAGTTGAGCAGATTATTTAGGCTGAATTTGTTCAATGGGGACAAAACTCTCATTGTATTTTCTGGAAATTTTTGGTGGCCCAAGGATGATAAATAAATTTCTTGTGAATGGTAATACAACTGTGATGTTATTTCCTAATAGTTTCTCGTATTACATTTATTCTAGAATGAATTCAAATAATGATGTGCTCTTGAATATTGGCATAACTTGAATTTGATCAGCATAGCAAGTTTCCTAAAATTAAAATCACATGTATTAGAAAACATTGTTTTTTTGTTATACATCCTTATTCAGGCCAATCCCCCAATTGTGATAATGGTAATTAGAATATATAATATTAAGTGTTTCAAAATACATACTTTGTTTAAGGCGATTAAGGATTAATTGACATTGCTTGCATCTAATTCAATTATGCAGTTATATCTAAAAGTAATTTTATTATTAGTAGTATCAAATTTTTCGGACAAAATACAGAATGTCTGAAGAAATTAAAAAACAAGTTGCATTGCTTTGTACCAAATATTCTAAACACGGGAATTAAGATCAGATATGTTTTTAATGGATTCAGAAACCAGCAGCAGTATAAATCCTTGGATTGTGTTCATTGCTTTTAAGTACAATTGCATATTGTTTAAAAGATATAATCAAACTTTTAGATTTGTGCAAATACAGGAACCATATAGATCTGGTAATCATAATAGGAAATTTAATTAATTTTCATAAAATTTAGCATGATATTATAGAGCTATCTAAAAAGTTGCATAAAAGTTTTTTAATATATCCAGCTTCTTTTTTGTGAAATTAATAGAGCTAAATAAAACAGTGAATCCAAACAATCAATATTGTGAATACAGAAATTATTGTAGTGCTCCCTTGAATAATGTAAGCACCAATTACAACATTTTTAGGAAATCAGAAAAAACAATGACAAGATCAAATATGTATATAGACTTAAAATGAAAGTTCTTGGTCGTCGTAACAGTAATGGACTTTAAAACATATATATTTATGTATATATATTCTAATCTCCCTGAAATAAACATAATTCAGCATTAGTTTACTGGAATATTATTCCATATTCATGTGCACAGCCATGTCATTCCAATGGGATGCAATAAAAGTACTTCATGAAGCACTCTAGGAACATGCATTATGTTAATATACAAAAGCATTAATCCAATGTCACAATATATGAACTATTGAAATAAATAATATCTTTCTTATAAAACTGTAGACAAAATTAATCTTTTTTGGTACTTCAATTTAAGTAGGTACATCAAAGCAAATAAAAATAATGTTAGTTAAAATATATCAGTATTCATTAGTTTGCAGGCATGTCTAAGTAAAAGGTTTAAGCTCTTGGATCTGGAATATAATCCATTATCAAAACATGAACTTCATTTTTTGTTAAGGGATTGATTGATATGAGACTGACTTTTAGTGATCAGTTGTTGAATTTCTAAAAATTTTTTCCTCACTGGATTAGGTTTTCATTTTTCATCTTGAACTATTTGTGTATGATTTTCTGGCATATTATTCTTCCACTCTGTAATATTTACCTCTTTATAATTTGACATAGATGCTGTTGTACTGTCAGCCATATATTAGCATTAATACTTCTTAGGCTTTCTTTTAAACACAAAGTCTGTTAAAAAAGTATCTGACCTTTAGCCAGTAAAAATAAAAATAAAAAAAAAAACTGCCATACCTGGAGCGTTGGAAACCTAATCACCCTCAAAGTAGTCTCCTTGGGACTGCACACACTTCTCCCAGCGATGCCGCCATTGTTGGAAGCTTTCTGAAAAAGCCTCTTTCGGAATCGACTTTAGCTCGGCCGTCGTTGCAGCCATAATGTCCTCTCTTGTCTGAAATCGCGTTCCTTTCAATGGTCTCTTGACTTTGGGGAACAGCCAGAAGTCGCAGGGAGTCATTTCACTGTTTATGTCTCTTGTCTGAAATCGCGTTCCTTTCAATGGTCTCTTGACTTTGGGGAACAGCCAGAAGTCGCAGGGAGTCATTTCACTGTTTATGAAGTCCAGTATGTCCTGTGAGACTTCAACACGACTTGCTTTTGCTCCGCCGTCAGCAGCTTCGGCACGAATTTCCCCGCCACTCTCTTCATGGCCAAATCTTCGGTCACAATGGAATGCGACGAAAAAAGTGCTGATATCCACCTCTTCCGCAATTTCTCGGATAGTCACACGACGGTCCGGCATCACCACAGCGTTCACTTTGGCAATGACATGGTCATTTCGGCATGTTGATGGCCGACCAAAGCGTGGCTCGCTTTCCACCTATGTACGCCCGTCTTTAAACCGGTTGTACCACTCCTTAATCTGTGTGATACCCATAGAATCGTCACTGAAAGCCGTCTGAATCTTCCGAATGGTTTCCATATGGTTGTTGCCCAGTTTCTGGAAAATTTTTTTGCAGTAGCGCTGCTCCAGTCTTTCCGTCATTTTACTTGCACTGAAAAACTGACGAGAGCACTGCACACTACGTCACAGGCGGGGAAAAATTCATGCATGCGCACAAAGGTTCAAGGTCGGCTCATGCAAGCGCACTTGATTCAAATCCATCACGTTTTCGAAATAAAAAATAAGGTCGGATACTTTTCTAACAGACCTCGTATATTAACATTGTTCTATGGATACCAACTTTGACAAACAAAATTATGGACTTCAGTTCAGATATTGTCAACACTGTATTGGTATATGTATACACACTTAGTTAGTTAGTTCTCGGAGCATTCATTGAGTTTGTGGAGCAGCCACAGAGGCCTACGAACATTGAACTTGTCATATACAATTACCACAGTAGCTTTCAATCTGTATTTACAAAAATTTGTCAGCATCTGCATAAATAATTACAATAAAAATAAAAAAGAACACTTAGAACAACTCAACCAATAGCAAAAACAGACAAGTCACGTAATCATACAAATTTTATTATATACATATTTACATATACATTGAAATATACACTCATATATTCCTTTACAGAATAATAGGCCTTTTAACATAGGTATTTTCTAAGAGCAGATTTAAAGGAATTGTCATTGTTTATTAAGGCTTTTAGGCTAGAGGGAAGAGCATTATATACTAAAATGCACTCATAATAAACGCCTTTTTGATGGCATGAAAGTGCTGAAATTGGGCAATGTAGATTTGCTTTTTGTCTAGTATTCTTGTCATGTATATTTTGATTTTGAACAAATTTATGTTTATTTCTTATATAAAAGTTCATGAGGGATAAAATATATTCACAAGGAAGAGTTAAAATTTCAAATTTCCTAAAGAGGTTTCTGCATGAATGTCTGCTGTGTGTACTACAATCTAAATTTCATAAAATGTGGTGCTTGCAACATAATCAAGGGAGCTCTTTAATTATATGAGTAGTAAAATTGTAATTTAGGAGGTATACTTAGTCAATAGGCTTTTGCAAAGCTCCTTTGATTAATCAGTTTATTAAAAAACAATTTAAGTATATATCCTGTCCTTCTGATAGTTTCTTTGCATGCAGTGAAGTTTTAAATGATGCTTCAGTAAGACTTTTCTCCATTCAGACACATGGGTTAAATTTCAAGTTAATTCAATGTGGAATCAAACACAGGGAAATACACATTAATAAACTCTTCTGAGTGGAAATATTTGGAACACTCATAATGGTTTCACATAGAGGAGTTAAAAATCATTTTTTATTGTAAAGTTTCAAATTTTAAATCAATTTAATTTTTTTTATTTTTAAAATGAGCATAAACATGTTCAAATTGTTTGTAATTAAACCTTAAAAAATTCATCTTGCATTATATATAATAAATATATGCTTTCGTGGCAAACATGTTGATTATGGCTCCTTGGGTGATCAGCCGTATCAATGCAATGAAAACAAAGCTTTTGGCCATTTGCAGCTCTGGGGTCATCATGTGGAAGTGCAGTGTAGAGAGGAAAGAAGCCTCTTTATAACAATGATAAATTGCAAACTTTATGAAAAGCTGGCCAATAGGAAATTATTCCAGTTGGTCAAGGTATGGTTAAATTCTGATTGTGCAGAGGGAATCACAGCACTAGCCAACTGAAGCATATATGACTCGTAAGAAGCTGAAGCTTGGCAGTTGATGGTACATAAAAATGTTATCTAAGAATGCCAGATTATCTTATATTTTTTATTTTGCTCGCCTCTCCTTGTCCTCATCCTCATTTGTTTGTCTGCGATCTTCAGAAAACAATAAGAGTGCAAAAATGGGATGCTAAAAGGTTATGAAGCTGTTTTGGTGAAGCAGCCTTTTATTCTTTAGAATTGTTAATACTAAAGAATGATGCGTGCACCCATCTATAGATTCTTAATTAGCTGTTTGCAAAAATAGTTTTAAATTTATTTTTAAAATTGAATTATGTTAAAACATTTAAATTCTGGTTCCTGTTAATATGGCTAATTTATAGTATGAATATTCATATTTTTTTCTCTCAAAATATAGCAAAAGCATTACATCAAAGAATATACCGCAATGGATGGCCAAGGTCGTTAAAGCAGGATCCCGTGAACAGGAGGTCTGGGATTGGAATCCTGCCAAGGCTGTCCTCCTTGACTGAGGTTTTTTCCAGATTTTGCTCAGTCCTCATAAATGACAAATGCTGGGGAGGTATCCCTAAACTTAAGCCTGGAATGTTTCCTTTCTTAAAAATCCACTCCCAATATATCATTTCATCTCATCTCATGTATCATCATCAGTGTTCACCCCTGTGGTGCCTCAGTAGTAAAAGCAGGCATTAAACACCATTCCTTAGGGGGGGGGAAATCAAAGAATATATAAAAAGTTAATACAAGAAGCAAATCTCTGCAGATTGATATTTTGAGTATATATGGAAAGGGTCTTTGTTTCTGTATGATAACTGTTGTTATTGCAATTATTACTTCTAATTTTAATTTTAAATTTTTATTAGGTGCACCTTCTGTCGATGGAAGATTTGGGGACATAGACGAAAGATTTCCACATAAACTAAGAAATCCTGGCTTATCCTCTTCAGAATCATCCATGTCAGGGCCAGGCAAACTTCAGTCAGCATCTTCACAATGGAATGATTTGGGACAACCACGTTTAGGATCAGGACGTTGGGAATCACACACGTGGCTTTCTGGAGGACCTGGACCTCTTGGTCCAACCCATTTAGCTTCAGGACATGTGCGTATGCTGCATCCTGGGCCAAGTGCTCCGGGAAATTATCGTTCTTCAGGAACTGAATTCCAGGGGCTATCCAGTTTTGCTGGTGTTCATCGCTGGCGACATCCACAGTTTCAGAATCGTCCTCATTTTGAAAGTGACATAAACAGGTAAATATTTATTTACTGCACTCATATTATTCAATTTCAGCATGTTTGCTTTGGAAGTAAGTTCTAATTGAAGCTTTCTCTCTCTGATATTTCTAACATCTGTTTTATGCACTTATTTCACTTATATGTTTCAAAAGGTTTTGCTATTGGTTTTATCATGCCAACCAGGCTGTAATTTTTTGACAGCTACAAGGATCATCAAAAAGCAGGTCTCCCTAATTTTTAATCTGCAATAATTAAATCACTGGAATGGCATAATTTGTTGTGGAGGGTTTGCCAGCATTCTTGCAGTTTCATATGTTTGTACACATTACCTTAACAGTAATCAACTAAACACTATAAAGCTGACATTAGAAAGCATGTCTGGCAGTGAATTGTGTACAGTCATAATTTTATATGTTTTGATAGCAAAATGTGAAAATGTCTTGAATTAACCCAATGAGGAAGACTGTATGAACATTCCAATGATGCTATGTAGCATACATGGTTCATGGAAAGTTATGAAAATGTGCATGATTAAGCAAGCAGCAAAATACTCACTTCCAGCAATGCCATTCTTGCAGTAGTAAATAAGATTGTTGTATACAGCTGGTGAAATAAGATTTTGCCTCTTGGTTTTTTTTTTTTTTTTTTTTTTATTATGGTTTTAAATGCCTGTTTTTACTGAGGCACCACAGGCGGTTTCTCCTGGGATTTAAATTATATATTCGTCCATCAGAAACACATAATTAGATCAATCAGTGTGTAGGTTGAGTACCAATGTTTGTTCACTGATACTTATAAGCAAAAGCGAATAAATTCATTCTAAATTTTTATGGTAATGCACCAAAAAGAGGGATATACACTTATTGAAGTCACTGTTACTGACAATAAAAGCTGGGTGCTGAGTAATTCAAAAGACAGCAAAATATGGTTTGAATAAAGACCAGGGAAAGTGCTTCCAAAAGCCAAGCCCTGCATTCTGCATGAAAGGTTACAGCAGAGGTATTATGGAACTATTGGAGAGGGAAAGTTATGGTGAACTCCTCAAAGAATCAGGATGAATGCCAAGAGATCTGTGATATCTTGATGCAACTGAATGCAAATGTTTCCTCAGTTTTTGACTAGCAAAGTTATGTTCCTGTATAACAAAGCTTGCCAGCTCAAAGGACTTACTGCTTAGGAAAGTTAAAAGTGAAATAAAATTGGGGTTGTGTAAACAGGACTTTGCATCATAAAGACAAGGCATCAAAAGTTCTAAAGTGCAAATCTTTCAAAACAAAGTGTGTGAATAATTTTTCAAAGCTTACTTTTTGGATGACCCTTGCATTAATTTCTTAAATAGCTGAGTGATAATTCTTACCTAATCTGCCTATTCATTGTTTTTATAATAGTTCATGTTTTGGGCTAACTTGCATTGAAATAAGTCTTAAGTGTTGATCTGACACATGCCCTTCTAAGCTGAATAAAAACAATGATGAACAGCCCAGAGGCCTAAGTCTAATGTTGACTAGGTGGCAGAGGAATTTCAGAATTAAAACCCAAAATGAATAATTAACCAATATTGTTTTCATATAAATTGAAACAACATAATTATAAGTTTTGCCTGAGGAATAAGATACAACTCATATGAAGTAGCTGTTTCTAAAAAAAGACAAACACTGCATAAATCCAAAATTATACAAGTAACATTGTTAGGTACCCAAATAAAAGAAGAGGTAAAATAGAAATCAGTGGCCCAAAGGAGAGTTCCAAGTTACTAGCAAATGGAGTCATCCTATATTGAAGTCATTCATATTGCAATCGGTTCTCCAACTGGTGAAAATTACCACAATATATAGTTGGTCCTGGTGGTGTTGTGGTAACCATACTTGCCTTCTGAACCCAAGGTCACGGGTTCAAACCAGGCCAGGATCAATGGATATTTTTGGGTGTAAAAATCGTAAGTATGGCTTCCTTCGGAAGGGAAGTAAAGCCGTGGGTCCGGTGTCATGCATTTACAGCAAGATAAAGAACCTCAAGCCTGAAAGAAGAGACCTTTGAGCAAAATTTGTCGGCCGTTTCATGCCCTGAATAGAATGGACGCTGATGACCGATGTAAAAGAGCATCTATAAATAAACCCACAATATATAGCATGGTGTTATATGGTGTTACATGAAAGTGGCAGTGCAGATATTTATTTCTTTATTCCATTAAAATATATATCTTCAAGAAAGTGCCTCTCTAGTTGGCTCATAATTAAAGATATGGATTTCAAATTATAAATTAGGCAGGCAAAAAAACAGTTTAAATAGCTAAAAAGGTAGTAAAAGGCAAAACAAAATTTTATGTATTATTTATTATTATAATTATTATTGCATTATTATTTTGCAAATTTATACAGTGAAATCTGCCCAAACAGCCACTTTGCAGGTAAGGTCCATTAAACAGATTTTTACCTGTCTGAGACTGCCCAAGAGCAGCTGAGTTCATTCACTGAGCTAAATTATATTTATTATTATAATTATTATTGCATTATTTTGCAAATTTATACAGTGAAATCTGCCCAAACAGCCACTTTGCCAGTGCAGGTCCATTAAACAGATTTTTACCTGTCTGAGACTGGCCAAGAACAAATCAGTTCATTCACTGAGATGGCCCTTTTCATTTATTACCTTCCAAAAATGTATTTGTTTGCCTTTTCTGTCTTTTCATCATATCTGATTTGTGAGTAGTAAACAAAGTTGTGATCTACTTGTGACAGTAAATACAATGCATGCTTGAACAACTATCTGTGAGTATGCAAACTCCTTCCTTTGTTTGAACTGTTACCATACATATTGTCAGTTTATGTTATGCACAGTCAGTGAATCTGTATGGTGTAATAGCCATATGTCCAGGAGGATTTTAATTTGAAGTAGAAGAGAAAAGTGATTCTTGAAAGTGAAAAGGAATTTCTGTAAGCATACTTGCAAACATTTTGAAATGAGTTAGAACACAAGTAAACAAAATTCATAAAATTAAGGAAAGAATTTAAAAGCATGGGAAAGAAGCATCGTGGGATGAAAAGGAAGAAGTTCAAGTATGGAGAAGTGAATTAATTTATTTAAGAACGGTTTAAGTGTACACATGTGAAGAAGCAGTCCAGTGCTACAAGAAGAAATGTCAGAAAGCAAAATAACTGAATGTAGAAGGTTTTATTGGTAGGCTTTAATGCTTCAGAAAATGGCACAACAATTTGCAGTATAAGAGCAGATGCTGTTGATGAATGGAAGGGTAGATCAACCTCACTACTATTCTTTGTAAATGTAGGTTACTGTACTAAATATTGCTTTAATTAAGGTGTAAACCAATCAGTGAAATGTCAGTTTTAATACACATAATGCACTGTGATAAAATCAGTCCTCTTCTCCATTTCATAATCTTATTCAACTCAGTTGAATTTTAGCTGACGAGAACCAAATGTTCTCGAAATCGGTTCAATACATTATGACAAGTAAGGGAAGCATTAAGAGTGTGTAGTTCAACTAAATCATACAATAATATCAAGGTACAAGATGTTACTTTTCACTTTTTCCCTCTAAAACCATTTCTAAAAGAAAAGTAAAGGATTACCATTTTGAGCAGGATGAGACTGGTCGCAAATATGTAGCTATTCTTAAGGTCTGCAGTTTATATTTTGAAGAAAATGATTTCAGTGTAAGCACAAAAATAAAACAACTTTTACCAAATAAATTGCTTTCGGTGTTTAGGGACTTTCTGAGTCATAAACAGAAAGGCGAGAGTTGCAGAAAATATCCATTTCCCATTCCTTATATATCACAGCATAAAATCAACAAATTAAAATGAACAAAAACTAATAATGATAGAGAAAATTTAAAACCAGCACCAATGAACTATGACTATATGTCAATTTGCCAGTTGTTTTCAGAAATCCAGCAGTATAAAATGTAAATTCATTTTTAATAGGTAGTTAAATTGCTAACAGATATACTGTGTGCAGCGCAAAATAAAAGTTTTGAAGGAATCTAGGGGGAAAAGGGTGTCTTTGCATGAAAACAACATTAATAAAGTTAAAGAAGATAGAGAAAATTGTGAAACAATGGCTGTATTCTTTGCATATATACATTAACTAATTATTATTACTATTATTATTCCCCCAAAACAATCAGTAATCCTGAATGATTGGTAGCTACTTAGTAGGAGTAACTGAGAAGACGGTCTTGCATAGAACAAATGTAAAAAACTACTGACAGCCCTTTGATATGTCTTATTAAGGCATGAGACCAAGGAGCATTCCACTACCCATCGAGAAAAATTGTGTTCTTCCTGCAAAACATTTTAAAATTCACTTGTCTTGTTTTAAAATTTGTGGGAAAAGTCCACCCCATGAAAAAACTTAAGTCTTCATTGTTCCCAAGTTTAAAGAGAAGTTAAATGCAGGAATTGTGATTAAGAAAGACAAATAGATGTTCTTGTCACAAAAGTTTTAAACCCCATTCTCCAAAATCAAGCATGAGAAATTACAGAAAAAGACAACAGGATGAAGAATTTTAGATTAAAAATCTCTAAATCAAAAGATTCACAATTTATAAAGAAGGCAGAAATATTTTGCCTTTGGAACCTGTATCTTTGCTAACAATTTTTTTAAATTCATCATTTAAAACTATGTTATTGCCCCATTAGTAAATATATGAATGTTAATTGTAAATTTGTCCATTGTAAATATTTTAAAACAACGCTTATATGCAAGAAAACTGTTACATACGATCTGATTTTTTTGTATATTTCTCATTTAAACTATGCTGAAGCACATCTTAAGTTAAGAGTTAAGAGCACTCCGGCGGATTTGGGAAGAATTACAGTTTCCCTGTCAAAGTTGTCGCCTATCCAGCCCATGTAAACTTGTAGGGAACGGTTCAAATACTAGTGCGCAGAATCTCATTTTCGTAAAACTGCGCATGACGTAACGTGGGAAGAAACGGAACATTACAAGCATGAGGTGAGCTAATAGCTGTATGGAACTGCAGAGGGTGGCTCATAATTTCTAATCTTGGCATTTTTTACTTTCAATGCTTTATAAATAATGATGTGTTTATTACATGGGTTCCGGTGCAATAATATCAACGCGCGGTAAAATATAATATGATGAAGTTGAAAAATTCCTTAAAAGAATCAGTTTATAGTAAGGAACAACAAACATTGCAGGCAGAAAGCGGCTCATCTGCAAAATATAACGTGTGATATAATCACATTTATCGCCTTTTTCTATACGTTAGGAGTATACATTTCACACAAATAAATAAATTACTCATTTCCAGTATTTTCAACACTACAGAAAAACGGTTTTTTTTTGGGGGGGGGGATCAAAGGTGCACATATTCCGACGCTTACCCGTTGTTTACATTCATGCTACACCGTGGCAGTGCATCATGATTTCTGACGGTAAATGACAATACGTATGCCTCCCAGAATGTGCTGTTTGACCCTATTTCACAAAAGTATGATCTTGTAACGTTCTGTTCACGAAAGAAATGCTACACTGGTAAAGTAATAGTAAAAAGTTACAAGTGACGTCATATAAGTTTGCCATATTTCGCCATACCTTGATTTAGGTAATGTTCAGAAAATTAGGAATTTTAATGCAAACAGAGGATCATTGTCATTTCGCAAAATATGCCCTGTTTTTTCTCAGACATAATGATAATTTAAATACTTTATTGTATATTTATCGATACTCAAGCGTAATATCCACTTTGAGACGACGGCCCCATAAGACTACATTTAGAAGCATACATTTCAGCCGTAGAGAGATGTAGAAAAATGGAACTTCTGGATTGCTCTCTGCCATTAATTTCATTAGTTTGTTTTATCCTTTATTATTTTTTTATTTATTTATATTGCTTGACAATTACGTTTTCATAAGTAAAAAAAATTGAGAACATTGTGCCAAAAGAGATTATTTTAAAAGAGAATGAAGAATTAAAAGAAATTATTTTCGTGGCATGTAGCAAGAGCCATTAAATACATCAACTAAGATGCTGGTCTGATATGCATTGCAAACGCCAGTATTTGTCATAAGCCATATTTTATTTGAACTTAACCTAACAACCTAACCTTATCATTATACACTAATACTTATGCTTTCTCTATACATACTCCTACTCATTATCACTTTCGTTAATAGCACATTTGGGTAAACTGGCTCCCAAAACCATTAAAAAGATAATACATTTTGTGCTAGTAATTAAAGTTACCAATGTTCCTGTAGTTGTAGAGAAATGTATGCATGCTACCAGTGCCCGACTAAATACTATTGTATACTTTTGTGGAACAGAATTACGAAAACCCACTTGTACATTTGTAAGTATGGAATTGTAAATTACAAGTGTAGCAGAAATCTTTGTGGAACAAAATGTTACTAATAAATACAAGTTATAATCCGTACACTTGTAATATATTAGACCATACTTTTGTGAAACGGGGCCCTGTAGTCAAAACAGTTTTGCCACTTATTAAGAGATTTTAGGAATCACCCAAGGTTAGGTTTAGGTTTGTGTATGGATTAATTAAAACTGCATTTTTCCCAACTGCTCGCTAAAATACCGCTAGCAGTAGCAAACGCCGAGTCTACCATTTTTTAGGATTCATCCGAGTTAGATTTGGGTTATTGTATGTGTTTGTTTATGAATTAACAAAGAATTCCATTTTTCTCGCTGCCTATCAAAATACTGCGAGCCGCAGCATACCACTGAGTGCACCTGTTTCTAGGATTCACCCAGTAGGTATAGGTAAGTGTGCATGTGTGTGCATATATATGAATTAATTACGATTTGGATTTTTCCCCATCTGCCGCAAAAATACTGAAAGAATCCCATTTATGTAGCCCATTCTCATATCCGCACTGGTGGGGGTGCAGTCTATGGTAGGAGCAGCTTGTAACTATGCACTATTTTATTTTATTTATTTGGTTTATTTACGACGCTTTTAACATATCAGGTTATCAGCGGTCCCATTTAATTCAGGACGTGAAACTGCCGATACATTTTGCTTAAGAGGCCTCTGCTTTTCAGGCTTGCCGTAAATTACCAACATGTAACCGCGGCTTTACTTCCCTTCCCAAAGAAGCTATACTTACTATTTTTACGCCCAAAAAAATCCATCGACTTCGACTCGAATTAAGCCCACGATCTGGGATCTGCGATGCACCGACTAAGCAGGTGGAAGGGGACAGAGACAAGATGAATGTTAAGTGATTACAATGAAAAAAAAATAGCACTCCATGAACACATAACTATGAGATTATGCTGTTTTTAGCTTTCTGGATTCCAGTACAATAAGATCAACATGCGGTAAAATGTAATTTTATTAACCTCCTCCCACAGTCCCCACCAGTCACCTCGGTGCATTACTTATAAAGCCATAAGCTCCTCCTACCAATGATGATTGTGCCCTCACCAGTGCAGATATAAGAATGGGCAATATAACTGGGACTCTAGCAATAGTTTAGCAGATAGCTGTAAAAAAAAAAAAAAAAAAAAAAAAAAAAAAAAAAAAAAAAAAAAAAAAAAAGGAATTCTTATTAATTTATATACACATGCCTTAACATAAACCTAACATAGGGTGTATCCTAGAAACTGGTGAACAAAGTGATTTGCTGCAGCTTGCTACTGTCTAGCGGCTACACTTGCCTCCTTTTCACAAGTATTATTGTAGCAGATTGTGTGCTACTATGTTAATGAGTAAAGCATTGTAATAGTGGCAAAACTGCTTTGACTACAACAGAACCATCTGGGAGGTATATGTAGTCTCATCTAGCAGCAGAAATCATAAGCTGAACTTGGATGCATTGGCGCGAAGGAGTAGCATATAGGAAAATGGGTATGTATAGAATAATGTGCACTTTGAAAGCACAATATTGTTCTGGAGTGTTGAAAATACTGGAAATGGGTAGTGTGTGCTAGTTTTATGATACCCCTAACATATGGTAAAGTGTGATAAATGTGATTTATATATATATATATATATATATATATATATATATATATCACGTGCTGATATTATTGCAAATGAGCCTATGGGTTCTGATGCAATGATATCAATGCATGGTAAAATGTAATAATATAAAGTTTAAACATATCTGAAATACTCAGTTGAGTGTTGAAAATATTGGAAATGGGTAGTGTGTGCTGGTTTTATGATACCCCTAACATATGGTAAAGTGTGATAAATGTGATTTATATATATATATATCACGTGCTGATATTATTGCAAATGAGCCTATGGGTTCTGATGCAATGAGATCAATGCATGGTAAAATGTGATAAGATAAAGTTTAAACATATCTGAAATACTCAGTTTTGTGTTAAGGAACAACATATTGCAACAAAAAAGCTAAATACAGCATAATCTCAAAGTTATAAATGTGTTGCTGGAGCACTAATTTTCATATTAGAACCACTAGCTATTAATCTCCTCTCTCAGCCCCTTCCTACGAGTGGCAATTGCAGGCCACAACGCATACATTAACCATGGACTACATAACAGGAATTCAAGGTATTTTAGCAGGCGACTAGGAAAAAATCAAATTCGTAATTTATTCATATATAGATGCACACTAACTAAACCTGACCTCAGGTGAATCCTAGAAACCAATGGACTCAGTGGTTTGCTGCAGCTTGCTACAGCCTGATGGCCTATGCTCACCCCCTTCTCATAAATGGGTAGCGAATTGTGTGCTACTATGTTAACTGGTAAATCATTGTAATAATGGTAAAACTGCTTTAACTAGCAGAACCATCTGGGAGGTATATAGTATCGTCTAGTGGGAGAAATCATAAGTTCGACTTGGATGCATTGGCACACGGGAGTAGTAAACATGTAGGAAAATGGTAGGTATGCATAGGAAAATGTACACTTTTGATCAAAAAAGAAGCCACATTCTTCTGGAGAGTTGAAAATATTGGAAATGAGTAAAATATGTTGTATTTGTGTAAAATGTGTACCTCTAACATATAATAAAATGCAATAAATGTGTTTTATATCATGCATTGGTCTTATTGCAGATAATTCATTATATGCATATAGTTTTCCATTACTGCTGGTAACATACCAAACAAAGTGTGTGTGTATGTATATATATATATATATATATATATATATGTGTGTGTGTGTGTGTGTGTATGTATGTGTGTATATATATATATATATATATATATATATATATGCACAGTTACAATTTGAGGTTAAAGAATTTAAATATACATTTTTTGATAAACATTGTATAAGCAACCAACATCAAACACGAAAATCATTTTATTAAACAAATGTTTTGAAACTACAACAGTGTAATTTATTAATCATTATAAATTAACATCCATTATCTTGGAAACATTGAAAATATAATTATTTAATTAATTAATTGCATTATACCTTCACTTTAAAATATTATTATTGAACCATTAGTTATCTCTGTTATACTAACAGAAAATTTCCTTAATCTGATTACATTCATTTTACTTTTGAATACATACACCAGAGCATTGAAGGCATACAAATCTTAGACTGGAATAAAAAAAGAAATCTAAGAATCTAAACCTTAAATTACTTACCATATTAATAATCAAAAAAGTTATGTTATACATTTACCAGCTCTGAAAAATATGCCAATAAGATTTTTTCATTAATTGAACTAACATTTTTCTCTTTTCTCCATGTACAAAACTTGTCATATTCCTTTTTGTGTACACTTTTCAATTTTAGAGGAATTAACAAACTCTCACCTACCTCAATTTCCTTTATAATTTCGTCAGGAATGATAGCCATATTTTCAGTATAAAAATTGCGGAGTTAGCATCCATTTGCATTCTTCAAAACAAAAACAAAATAACATCATCATAGAAACGAATGATAAGAAAGCATACAATATAATATGTCATATCTACTATATAATATCACATTTTGCAGATTTGTAATACTTATTTAAAATATTTCAGTGCTAAAATTGCATAAAACGTTGTATGCAATATATGTATACTCTTCATTCTGAACACTGATGAAAATTAGCATGTGAGCAGAAGTGAACATGCTAAACATTCACTCACATTACAATTACCAAGATTACACTAGTTACATAAATGACTATTTATCATTAGATAGTTATTAAAAGGAATAATATTGTTTTAGGTTTGATAGATTTTGTCGTTCAGAAGGAAGATTTATAAGGGGAAATGTACCACAACCAGTGCCTCCACAACAGTTTTCAAACCAACAGCAGACTACACAGCAACCTCAGCCACCCTCTCAACAACAATCACAATCACAGGAGCAGCAACAGCCACAACAACAACAACAACAACAACAACAACAACAACAGCAGCAGCAGCAGCAGCCATCATTGCCTCAGCCACAGCAACAAGTTCTTCCTCAACATCAATCACAACAGAATCCACCAAATGAAGTGTTCCAAACACAACCACCCAATAATCAAGAGTTACCACCAGCAGATCCTGTAGTTCTTGAACTCATAGCTCAAGACACAATGCGAACTATTAATATAGATGGTGTACCCAGGGAAATTCGTTTTTATGGAGACACTGCTGTTATAATGCTAGCTTGGGATGATCCAAGAGAAATTGGATTCCAAGGTGGCACTAGAAGAATTTCTATTGATGACAGGGAAACTGTTCTTTGTTCTTTGAATGACAACTATAGAGAGATAATCATAGATGGAAATCCGCACAGGTAATAAGAAAACTATATTGAATATACTTTGATAATGGTTACTTTCTTTTGCACTTGTGAAGAAAACTATATTGAATATACTTTGGTAATGGTTACTTTCTTTTGCACTTGTTTTTCTAAAACTAAAGTGCATGCTAATGCGAAGTTTACTCCCTCAAGCATAGAGGCCAAGGGTTTCTAAGCTCTCTGCCCTTACGCATCTATATATTGTGTTCAGAATGCAAAAATTGATTAATAGGTCTGTTGACTGTTAAAATGAAATTAATCCTCAAATAAAATAAGCTATTCATTCTAAAAATAGGAATGATAAGCTAGAAACTATTCTAATAATATTTCTAGTGTTCATGTTTTCAAACTGAAGGTTTCTTGTAAATTATAATCAATCTGTCTTCTAACACACTCTTATGCTTCACTTCCTTTTAAATATGGTGGGACTGGTTTCGAAGAGACATCCTCTCCATCTTCAACTAACTTGATGACTCAAGACTCGTCAAGTTAGTTGAAGATAGGATTTCTCTTCGAAACCAATCCCACCATATTTAAAAGGAAGTGAAGCATAAGAGTGTGTTAGACGACAGATTAATTATAATTTACATTTAACAAGCTTCACTGCGTAAGTTCCAACAGAATTTTTTAAAAATGTCTTATTTTTTGAAAGTTCTTAAATGAATTATGAAGGTTTCTTTTTTCTCCAATTACTCAATGTTCACATCACATTTATGGGACGATATTGTTATATATTTTCCTGCAGTGAACATGTAGGCTTTTAATTCTAATAATGAACAGTACAGTAATTTGTTATTGCATCTTTCATTATTCAGTTATATATTTTCCTGCAGTGAACATGTAAGCTTTTAATTCTAATTATGAACAGTACAGTAATTTGTTATTGCATCTTTCATTATTCAGTTATTTAAAAACTTTTTATTATTTTGGTTACAGCTGTTTTATAAAAAAATATTTTAATTTCATTATCAAAATATTTAAATGTGGATTAAAACTAACTAATTAAAACAAGGAGGGATGAAAAAGGATAAAAAAAGTTCATTTAAAGCAAATTACTTCATAAAGTTCAAGAGAGGTTTTCGTTACAGGTTGACTGTACACATATACAATGTAACAAGACTTTCACATAAAAACTATACCACACTGCAGCATTTTGAATCCTGTTGGCAGCAAGCAGTGCAACATGCCCAACCACTGAGAATTATATATGGAACTAACACAGTTTAGTGCTAACAGAGATAAGGTGTAAAAGTGAGAATAAGTTATTAATGTGTATATGTTATTTATTTAGGCTCTGTCAGAAATTCTTAATAATATGAGAAAGAGGAAATATTCATTGTTTCTGTTCAAATTTTTATATAGGAAAGTAACAGTGACAGTGAGAATTTCTGGGTACCTTATGGTAATGTGTTATCATTTAGATGAAAGGGTTAACATTAGACTTTCAGAACTTGGTGGGATGTGGATGGTCATTAAGGTTTGTCCTGTACTTTTTTACAATGTACAAAGAGTAATGAAAGATAAGATCTGCACAGAAGTAGGTATATATTCATCGCCATTTGGATACTGCATAGCAGTGGGACAAAACAAATCAGTTTTCATGCAGAGATAGAAGCCACACATTTTACCTTGAAACAACTTTTATACAAAAAAATAGTTAATATAATGGGCGATTTTCTTTGCAGGACTACTCCATGCATAATGGCCAGTTGGTTCAAGCTAATACCATGGTGAACAAGAGTCAAAATTCTTAGCTGATTGTCTCGTAAGTTATGGTACATTTACACCATTATCACGCTTGAAGAAGCTGTAACTGCCTCCATTCATTTTTTATACATTTCTGGCATTGGCTTATGAAATTAACTATTACCATCTGCAGTTTCCTCTGAGAAATAGAAGAAATTTCCACACAAATTTTATTTTTAAATTTATCTAATGAGTGTGGATTTGTCTTGTACATTTATTATTTTAAAGCTCCACAGAGATAAAAATTGCAGGGCATTAAATCTGGGGGCCAAGGGGCCATATTCTGTTAGTGATGATTCTATTGCTAAATATTTCATGAATCATGTGCAAGGAAACATGGGCTATATGCGTTATTGCAGAATTCTTGGAAAGTCGTAAACCTTACGCTTCTTCAGAGGTAATTCACAAAAAAGGATTGCAAAATATTCTGCACGTACCTATCACTATTGTTTCTCTCGCTGCTAATGGCACACCTCATGCAGGGTTCCTCATGAAATGAGTTAAGTTTTTCTGAACTCCAGTATCAGTTGTTTTGAGAATTGAGATACCCATTTAGTTGAACCAAGATTCAACCATAAAGAAAATCAGATCAGGATCAGTTTTTCCATCATGTATACTGTTCAAAATCAATTCACAAAATCACAAGATCACAGTAATTTGATAGGGTTTTAATGTAGCTTTGTAGCTATTTGAACAAAGACACAGGAAATTTCCGTTTGCTGAGAAATATGTCTCAAGTCTTAAATGATTTTTAGGAGAAAAATGGAGAAAAACATTTCTTCTGTGAGTATACTGTACTTAGCTTTGTACACTTTTTATCAAGAATACTTCCTGTTTGACAAAAAATATTTACCAATCTATGAATTAAACTTCACTTTGGAACTTGAATATCAGGGAATCTCTCATGAAACAATTTTCATATATTACGAGTCGATTCTATGCTCATACAAATCATAATTAGTACACTGTATTATGCTGTCTAATACATAATTACATGCATTCCTAGAGTTAAACTCATACTGACCTCCCCTCCAGCTCCCCAACCCACTTATAAGCATAGGAATGAGACGGAACTACAGAGATTGGGCAACTGTGGCCAATTGCATGTGGAGCAATCCTGCAAAGGAAAAAATCACCCAATAGTAATCTTTTCCATAGTTTCTTAAACTACTATACAAACATTGCTTCAAATAGTAATGCAGCATTAAAAATTATTAATGAATGATCAAATTTGAAGAAAATAGTACATGAGGACTTGAAAGAAAATAGTAGCTATACATCCATGAAGAACAGATCATTTATTTTAGAACCAGCATACGTTATACCAGTAGCGTTGTCATGTTGACATCTTAAAATGAGTACCATACTGGCAGGATGCATTTTTAATGTGGGAACACTGTCCTCTCAATGGTTCCTTGAATTTGGGAAAATTATCAGTTACAGGGGCACTTATCTGGTGAGTATGGAAGATGTTTAACTACTACTCTGAACAACTTTCTCACAGATGTAACAGTGTTAGAGCATGTTTGTCAGGCAAGACAGTGAGAGTTTACATTTGCAAGTGTTAATGTTTCTTCTGCATCCAGGAAGATGATATTCCACATACCTGCAGCAGTATTCAGCATTCTGTCCATTATTGTTATTGTTAATATTTTTGTGTTAACCAAAAGATAATAAAGTGGTATATTTCCTTTACAGAATAAAGTTAGGAGCTCCAACTCGAGAATTGTATATAGACAATAAATGGTATGAGTGTTTCTTTGGTGGACCACCAGTCACTGTTGAAATTGGAGGCAAGATGCATTCTGTAAAATTGGAAGGTCCACCACCTCATGTTAAAATTGGTTTAACAAAGAGGGTAGATTTGGTAGCTGGAAAGATTAACCTCATCATTAATGCCCGAACCATGGTACCTGTATTCCTTGATGCCAAACCTCAGAGGTAAATATAATAATGTGCATTCTTTCTTTATTAAAAGTTGGTTATTAAAGAATATTTAAGTTTGATGTTTTTGGTTTCTAATAAGTGCATATTATAAGCTAATATTTGCTTTAACAACATTTATATAACTGTATAGGGACGGAGGAGAAGTTAATTTGTAATTAGTGGTGGGAGAAAAATAAAAATATAAGATTCTTTTATTATGCATATATATTTATTACTTTGAATATATTAACGTGCTCAGTAGTGGAAATTGCAAGCGGAAAACAGGGTTTGCACAGTTAGTTGTCATCAGTCATAGTGTCAATAACCTTTAAGCCTGAACACAAATAATGCAGCCCTGCATTGCAATATATTGTGTTGATAGGCTCTACACTATCCTCTTTACGTGAACTGCCTTAATGGCATCACTAATTCATTGCCATTCATTTTGCTAAACAGAGGATAGATCTAGAGCCCTATTTTATTTCATTTGTTTACTAATGATATTTTACAAGTATATGCAAGTGACCCATCTTGTCCAATAATTGAAAGAAAAGAAATACCTGGTCAGATTATCTTACAGTTAAAGTCATAATTGTGGTTGGATTACAAAAGCCATGAATGAAATTATTGATTTTGCATTAAGTGGGCAGGAAGTTAAAAGTGGTGGTATTCAGAAGGGGATATTAATTGAGGAAAGTGGAAAGATGGTTTCTAAATGGAGAGAGAGAGTAGAGGTGGGGAAGGAATTTGACTCCTTAGGAGTAAGCAGTTGTGGAATCATATTAATAAAAATTGTATATGTGTGAATCAGGACATAGTAAGCATATGATAAAAGTAAAAGTAGCCATAAGAGCAATTACAGTATGCTTATCAAAGTTCCAACAATCTCTGTTAAATGGCTGAAAAGCAGGCAAAGAAGAAAAAGACTTTAGTAAAGAACATTAATTTATATTCTTACATGCCACACTGGAGCAGCATGATTTTCCAGAATGGCTATACCTCAATAACCAGCTTGATTGCAGAGCAAAATGTGTATCATTTTCTCAAATGTATGTAGCTTGGAACATGCACATCTCTGGAATAAGGAACTAAACAGCAATAACACTGTTTCAAGATCCTATGAATATCCTGGTTGCATCCTTTAAAGTTTTTGAGACTATTTACTTAAGGTAATTACCAAATTTTGTTACTTTTTATACATTTGGATTCTATAATGTGACTATATCTTGCCTTTATGAAAACCAGTTTGAAACCCTTTGACATGTGGACGATATGATTATCCTATTAGAAATCCATAAGGATATCTCATTTTCACAGAAGCAATCATAATATATTCCGGGATGTTTTTATATTGGCGACTCTTTAGTGGGTAGGTTAGCTGGCACAACACACCCAGACCGTCCTATGACAACTAACCCCAATATGACAGATGAATGATCTTGGCAACATAGTTGAGCCATATATCTTAAGTCATATCGTGTTCTGGGACAGTAGATGATAATGCTACCTTGCCTGTAAATATTACCGTACATTTTCTTCTGCAAAAGCGAGGTGCAGTAATCTGTGATTATCTTGGCACCTCTTCTCTGCAACTGATTGAGCAGAGCCCTATGGCATTTACGACATTGGGTGTGCAGTTAAACTCTGGGAAATGAGAATTAATTCTCATTGCAGGGATTTTTATCTGCTTCTATAAGCAATGTAGCATCATACTGATAAGTTGTCTGGAATCAGAATGATGGCACACAATCTCTTTCCTGATCTCTCTCTCACACATACACACACGCACGCACGCCCGCGCGCGCAGCTTGAAACACAATGGTTATTAATGTAAGGAATTGTCTCCTTGTGGCTTTGTCTATATGCAGGTGCAGCAGAACTCTTGTAAGATGTGCATGCATGAATATGTCATTGTCAGTGATAACCAAAGAATGGGGGAGGGGGGCATAGAGTAAACAGAGAATTTACACACCCAATATTAAGGCAATTTATATTTTCTAGGTAATTTTTCACTTTAGAGTACTTATTAATTTGAAATTTATTTGAAAATTAAGATGATTAATTTACATTTTTGTGTTTGAAGTTAAAAGCCTTAAAGTTCAAATACATTTTGTCAATTAAAAGGATATATTCAGTATATTAAATATTAATTTTGTGTGAAAAAACTAATGAATAAAAAGATTCAAACCTAGGTAGTTCTTATTACTAGACATGTGCTTTTGTCTACTAGCCATCAGAGCATTTCCTGTTTATGGCATACTTTAAACATTAACTGAAGGCAGCATTTAAATGAGTGTTGTAACCCAACTTCAGCAAGTGCTTCCAATGTTTTTCAAATCGGTCATGATATTTCTGAGAGTTTCTCTTTTTTGTCTTAGGATGTACAATCTGCAATGTCAGTAAATTAGTTTTCCAGTAGGACTAATAATTAACCCTTTTTTGAGTAAAAAGAATGCAAGCAATTGTTGTTCTCAAATAATAATGGTGAAGATATGCTTGTCACTTACAACAATGCTGTAAAGGTCCAGATTTTCACATCCATTAATTTTTCCAACCTAAGTCAACTTGAACTATTTTTTATCTAAGGGATTGTGAAATTCATGGGAACATCTCATAGCGAGATGCAGATGTTCAAGTTTGATCATCTGTGTTGTTGATTCTATGTTCAGGTCCTCTATCTCTCGAAAAGCAGTTATAGGTTTTCTCTTTCACTGTTTTCTTAAAGTATAGATGGTTGCAAGTGTGAAGTTCAGAGTTTCATACTTTAAAATTAAAGCCATTTTAAAATCATAAGAAATCATAGTCTGAAAGTCATGTTTCAAGAAATCAATTTTCACCAATGCACTCATGCTAAAATACTATTGAGATGACAATGATAGATATGCACAATTTGCAATGCAGTCTTTTTCACCAAACCATAACTTAAACTGATGAGGCATTAACCCTCTTGCTGCCATGTGCCGATCTGCACCATTTTAAGTGAAAATTTGCTTATATAAATTGAAGAACAGCAAATAGCCCACAAAACTTTCCAGATGCAGAGTACATATTGTGCAGAACTAATTAATAGCAACACAAGCTTATAATATCTTTAAAATAGCAACATTGTTTCAGCTTATATTAAATATTTTCATAAGAAAATAGTTACAGATTTAATTATCTACTTTAAAATTAAGAACTACAATAAACTTAAAATACATGATATTAGTGTGTTCATTTATGAATAAAATGATAGAAAACTAGTTGTGCAATTTGTCTGTTGCAACAGTAAAAAAATTAAACATTTGTGTAAGTAAGGAGAGAGAAATGAACTAGTTAAATGTACTGTTCAACACAAATATAAGTGAAGAATTATCATCAGGTGAATTATATTTTATACTAAGAATTTAAAATGATTGAGTCAAATTTGTAACACATCACTAATATTTTAAAAAAGGAAAACAAAGTTTCTGGAGCTAATCACTCCCATCTTCAGTTACAGACATTTAACTAATCATATTTTATACTATGTGATGTCTCAAAACACTCAGATTCACTTAAATATGAGTGCATTAATGTTTAACACAAATACTTTGTCTAGTACTATATGTAATAAACATTTAGGCACACTATTGCATTAAAAGAACAAGTCATTGATAGGAAAGAGGGCATGTTCTTTCTTAATTAAATTTATGTAACTTTAATAGTAAGCCATGTAAATTATTTGTTTTCAGGTTTGACATTGAAGGAAAGCCTCATATTCTGAGGTTTGTTGAGGCTTTATCAACAGTATTAATAAATGGAAGACCATTCAAAGTTGAATTCGGTGGTCTACCCATGCCAATAATAGCTAGAGGGAAAAAACACTTTATTCGCTTCACAGTGTTACCAAGAGGAGTGAAACCAGGATATATAAGCATTGTGAATATGGAAGGTGGTCGCTTGCCATCGCCACCTCGAGTTGAAAATGAAAATAGTGATAGTATGGGTGCTGGAGTGGATGACTCAAATGATAGTCCTGCCAAATTCCAGCAGGGGCATGAACCAGTCCTACCTATATTAGGTGAGTATTATTTGCATGTATTTTAAATGTATTAATATATTTTTGTCACATGCAACAAATATTAAGAAAGAAAAGTAACAATAAAGAAAATCAATGTAATAACTTAATCAGATGAATGCTTACAGTTGATTTGGTGTTGGTTCCTGCATTAATGTATGATGTCATTTGTAATGTGCACCTTAAAACTAAAATATTTCCAACTCTTGAAGTCTGATTATGTCCCTAACTCTGCCAGTTAAAATAAAGCATTCTGTTCTATTCTAAGTGTGTTTTTGCACAGCACCTTGTTCACTAAACTCTTCTTGTTAACTGCTTAGTAATTATTATAGTAATTATAAGTGGAATAGATAGTATGACATCCTGTAGACCCTATTTTAGGAAACAATATACTACCATTAGCCTGCCTCTTTATAATAGAGGTCGTACACCATATTAAGAGACATCAGGGAGAATTATGTACAAACATAGATATTCATTCTCATAATACAAGAAGGAAAAATGACCTTCATGTTCAGATATGCAGGACAAATATTTTAAAAAATAATCTCATAAATGTAGGCATTAAAATGTATAACAAACTACCAATAAATATTAAAGAAATAACCAATATAAAACAATTTAATAAAGAAATCAAAGCCTTTCTACAACAACATACCTTTTAATTGATATCATTGTATGATTCAGTTGAACTACACACTCTTAAAGCTTCACTTACTTTTCATAAATGTATGGAACCAGTTTCGAGAACATTTAGTTTCCATCATTTAAGTAACATACCTTTTATTCAATAGGCGAATATATGAGCTTTAAATAAGGCATATTGTAAATCTAGTATAATTACTAAGCTTGTATATTGCTTATATTATATTCTGGACGAAGCCCATATCATGTAAATGATCCAAATGGCAAATAAAGTATTATTATTGTTGTTATTATTGTTGTTATTATTATTATTATTATTATTATTATTATTTTGATGATCACTAGTATGTGTGTGATATGTATGATGTTCACTGGAAACATTGAAATTAAAAATACAAGGGTAATGCTGAAAATATTACAACAATTTTTTAAAAAAAACCAAGCACATTATCATACTCTATGAACTGTAGACAGCGCCATGAACAAGTCATAACATTAACTTTGTCAAGTGACCTTAGACACCTTAAACAAAATGGCTGCAAGTAATGTTTCCTACTGTCAGTGTGCTGTGATTGAATTTCTTATTAAAGAGAGAATTTCCAACAATAGAAATTTACCAGACACTTCAGCATGCATATAGATGTGTGCAAGGGCAGCTATGGTGTCAGAAGGTAGGTAAAACATTTTAACATGGAAAAATATGCATAAAAAATCAGACTTGTAGTGGCTGTCCATGAATTGCCAAAGAGTGGATGAGATCACTACAGGAGAACATAGGGCACAGTGAAGTCCAGGAAATGATCAAGAGTTCAGGTTGTCTGAAAGTATGTGTCTGCTGGATTCTCCATTTATTGACCTGTGACAACAAAACTCAGGAAAAAACATTGTTATATATTGCTGGGCATTGTTATGGATGATGAAAGTAGGTTCCACTATTGTGTACCTGAAACATTGAATTGACTAAAACAGTGTGTCAGTATTTTCACAGTACTGGAATTGAGCTCTATCATAAGAAATTTTTCAAGTGTCCAGAACAATGGGAAAAATGTATCCAAAGAAGTGGAGAACTATGTGCAAAAAGCAAATTTGAACAGTGGAACTTGGTGCTATCATGATACAGAGTTGAGATGTTAAGAATTCTATCAATGCAGATATTGCAGATTGATAGAAATCCTGTTTCAGGGTTTTCATTTTTTGTGTTGAAAATTTTTTATAAAATTTAATATTAGCAAAATCCACCAATTAGCATTTGTGCTCTGGCATCATTTTAGCCAAATTGGTGATTAACTGCTTCCCTTCTTCTACATGTGCAGTGTTATCCAACAATCAAAGATCAGATGAGGAGGGCCAAGTATATTATGATTCTGTCTATAGTGGAGCTCGCATTTGTAGCACATGTTGGGAAGATACCCTAAACTTAGGCATGGAGTCCCTCCTATGCGGGAAATTCTTTCCCAATTTATAATTTCATCCCATATATCATTGTTGATCTATTGTGATGTGTCAGTAATAAAAATGGACATTTTGCACTATTTATAAAAAATCCTATGTAGCGTCATCATCGATAGCATTACTATCAAATACAAGTTACAAGCATTCATTGTTTTACATTGTCATAAAGTAGCACTTTTACAAAACAATGTCATTAACAGTTTGTACATTATTTTGAGGGTCTAATATACAGAAATTTATATCTTTATTTTTCTTAATTATGAAAAGTCATGGTCTAATGCAGTAATTGTTGTAATCTTATAGGAAGCACAAGCAGTCATCAAAACAGCACTAGAAATCGAAGTGCAAGAAAACAATTTGGTGCTGAGAAGGGGGAGAGAGACTCGCCACATGATGAACGTTCCAGAAGTTCTCCAGGACAGTTACATGGAGATAATGCTTTAATGGGTATTCTTTTGCAACCCAATCAGCCTAGACCGAAACATCGTAAGTAATTTACTATATAATGTGCATGTAAATTTCTGCAATGAATGTAAAACTCAGAAACTCATATTTTAGTATGGCTTAATTATTATTACATATTGTTAGTCTTGACATCATATAGCACACTATCTTTGTTCAATATAATTTATGTGTAAAACATATGTACAAGATACAAGCTTAATACTGATAGTTTTCATATTCTGTCATGTTAGTTTTTTCCACACAAAATATGTTTATTTGCTACATTTTTAATGGTGCAATTAAATGTGTTCTTCTCTGGAAAAAACTAAGTCAGCATAAAATGACAACATAAAGGGCTCATCTTGCATCTTTAAGTAATACTATATAATTGCCATTTAGTGCTGTAGCATACATTTTTATTGGTACAAGGGGTTGCTGTAGATAATGGTTAAACTGCTCATCTCCAATGGGTGGTCCAGGCTCAATACCAGTAGCTGTAAGTGAGATTTTGGCAAATCAAATAGCACCTGGGTAGGTTTTTTCCAGATACGCCCTTTACTGCTGCTACTCATTGTGTCATTGCTTCATTTTCACCTTTATCATTTAACAATATAGTCCAATTCTTGGTGTGCACAGTGTATTGGACTATGCTGTCACTAAGCCAATTCTGTGCGAAACTCTAATGCCAAGAAGACAAGTGGATTTGCACTGGATTTTTTCACTTCATTTAAGAACTTTGGAAAAATTATAAGAAAGTTTTAAAAAATTCTGTTGGAACTGACACAGTGAAGTTTGTTAAATGTAAATTCTATCTAATCTGTTGTCTAACATACTCTCATGCTTCACTTACTTTTAAATACGGTGGGACCAGTTTCAAAGAGACATCCTCTCCATTTCAACCAAAGGATGTCTCTTCGAAACCGGCCCCACTGTATTTAAAGGTAAGTGAAGCATAAGAGTGTGTTGGATGACAGATTAGATACAATTTATATTTTCATCTTTCACTTCTTATTGAAACATAAATCTAATGGTGATTTGATAGAAAATAAACATATCCATAAATGTCACCATAATGATATTAAAGGACTACTCTTATGGTCTCTCTTCTTCCCCCCTCCATATAAAATGCATTATTTGTAATGTTTATATTTTTATATTTGCATTTCAGAAGGCCAATTACCTTTGGAGATGTTAACTAGCTTAATGCCAACAGTGATGGCACCGGCCTCTGGATTCAGCTACCAAGTAGAGCAGGATTCACAGGATGGTCAGGCAAGATCTGCAGAAGTTACAGTGGAAGCACAAATACCAATACCTGGTTAGTGTGTGTTGTAATAGACTTGTTTGATTTAATTTGCTTAACTTTTTAACAATAGCATCACAAGCTTGGATCCTAGCCCTTCCTCAAGCAAAATTGAAGATATTTATATAGAAATAATTTGTATATGTACAATCCAACATGTTTAATATGTGGCATGCTACTGAAGCAGATTGGATAATCTTGAAGAAATGCATTAAACAGAGTTATCAGCTACCAGCAGACATAAAAATAGTAAATGGGTGTAAATTAGAGCTGCAAACATTTTGCCACACAGCATATTTGGAAGTTTTGTATAATAATAATAATAATAATAATAATAATAATAATAATAATAATACTAATAATAATAATACCTTCTGTTTACTTGTGTGCTCCAAAGTAATTATTTAGTAACAGAAAACTACCATGAGCATCACCCAAATGCTGATCAAAGGATTTTCGAATATAATTTCCATATTCTTTTTTGGAATGTTTTCTTCATATATTTGTTAGTAATCATTTGAAGTGGATGATATCTAACTTGTTTCTGTGAGTAATAAATTATCTTATATATTTTTCTTTCTGATATGGTTTTCACACTAAGCATTTGTGGTGGCATTGATTTAAAATAATGAAAAATGAAAAGTTTGAGATCATGGCTAGGACTCAAACTATGAATCTTCTAACTAATGTGCTATCCATTAAGTTATAATGATAGGCTCTGCCATAACACAAGCTAAGATTGATGTGGTTGCAAACAAATAAAAACATAAATTGTTATTAGCAAAATGATAGAGGCCTGTAACATTCTTAAATAGATCGCCTAGAAATTCTTGAATAACTAAAGTGAAAATTCTGGAGTGAAAACCATAAATTCATTTGATGTTACATAAATATAACCAAGGAATATAACTGGTATAAGAAACAAACTTTATTTTTAAGTGTTACCATCAACGTAATTTACTTTTACTAAATTTTGTTTTCATAGAATCATGAAGCCAAAATTTCTAAGTTTGTGATTAGATCTGTCCTATGATCTGTAAAAGCACATGCAAAGTTAGAGAAGAATCTCTCACAGTCTGCATTGGAGATAGGAATCCACTTTGCTCTTAATTCTCCCAGTGCAAATCTGGGGTGATCTGCTCTAATTGCCTCAAGGCCAGATTCCAGAAAGGGTTGTTTGTTAGCAACTCACCCAGCTCCATATAGGCATGAACTGCTTTGACTGGCTCTGTATGTTTAAGGGCCAGAATTGTTGAAAGGGCTGCCCACAATATTTCATCCTCAAGCAGCTGGGTTACCACATGCTGTGTATTAAAAAGATTTAATAAAAAGTTGAACTTACATAAATAGCTCCAACTTGGGCAACATGTGATTTGACAACTTTTGCAACTGTAGTGCTTTACCCTTCAGTACTCCCCTTAGCATACTGATAGGATGTATGATATGCTACTGCTCATACAGAACAATCAGCAGTAACATACCATTTCTGGCAAAAAAAAAAAAAAAAAAATAGCATGAGTTCATGAGTTACAAAATGAACCAAAATTCTTAAAAGCACTTCAAAAATCCATAGAATTATCAGTGTGGGAAAATATATTCTTGAACGAAAACAAAGAAAATTTATTTAAGAACTTTTGAAAAATAAGACATTTTTAAAAAAATTCTGTTGGAACTCGCACAGTGAAGCTTGTTAAATGTAAATTATATCTAATCTCTCATCTAACACACTCTTATGCTTCACTTACTTTTAAATACGGTGGAACCGGTTTTAAAGAGACATCCTCTCCATCTTCAACCAACTTGATGACTGGTACGAGAAACTAACATCTATGAGGACCTGTGGCTCCATCCTGATGGTGTTTTTTTTTTTCTTTATAAACTGCAAATTTGTATTACTTTCTCCTGTAATGTCAAAATTCATAAGATGATCCCTTTGTTTATGAATGTAAATCTTCTACCATGTGTCCAATTCTGTATGCCGTGTGCTTCTTTAAGTAATTTTATTTCTCCAAAAATGGTGTGCCACTGCTAACCTATCAATCTGTTTGTACTTAACGTTCCTGAGATATTCTTTTAACCGTGTTCCTATGAAAAACTAAAAGGAACATAGGAAGACGGTTAAAGGAACATCTCAGGAATGTTAAGTATGAACAGATTGATAGATCAGCAGTGACACACCATTTTTGGAAAGATAATCATGACATAAAAAGAGAAATAAAGTTACTTAAAGAAGCACACAGATGTACAGAATTGGACACATGGGATAAGATTTACATTCATAAACATAGGGATCATCTTATGAATTTCGACATTACAGGAGGAAATAATACAAATTTCCAGCTTATAAAGAAAAAACACACCACCAGGATGGAGCAACAGGTCCTCATAGATGTTAGTTTCTCATACCAGTCGTCAAGCTGGTTGAAGATGGAGAGAATGTCTCTTCGAAACCAGTCCCACCGTATTCAAAAGTAAGTGAAGTGAGAGGTGTTAGACGACAGATTAGATATAATAAATTTAGTTAATTTTGATCTTTCAAACTACAGTAACCTCATCAAAAAGTTTATAAAATCCAAAGAGCGACATCTTAATACTATGCTGGAAAGGTGACTTTCCAGCATAGGTGAAAGGAAATTTGCCTTTGAAACATGTCAAAGTAAGTGGAACAAAACTACTGAAATTTGAGTGATTTCCTCATAAATAAGTTGTTATATGTTACTTCCATGTCTTGAAGAGAATGTTACAGCTCTGGTATGGGTTCTATTTGCTTAGTGCTGCCACCTCTGCTCTTGAAATTGGGAGGGCTCCACTGTAGACAGAAGCAGAACATACATGGCCCTCCCCATCTTGTTAGATAACACTACAGCCTGCTTCCCTTTTACAGCAAATCTTAAATCTTCTTTTCTGTTTTTTGCCAAATATTGCCTATGGAGTGTGTCAATATCAGGTAAATCTCCAATCATCAATGACATTCTTCTTAACCCAGTTTATGAATTCTGGGTGGTCTGCTTTTTCAAGTAGTATATTTGTAGCAAACATCATTCCACAGCTGACATAATAAAATCAGCTTTAACAGCTTAGAAAAAATAACCAACAAATTGGAAATGTAAGATGCTTCAAAGGACACTATTTGCTATAAATGTGCCATGGGCGATTATAGACAAGAAACAAAATACATATGAAGTTTATTAAATTACTTTGAAAACAACATGCCTTGGCATCTTTTGCATCTTCTATTGTCTCAATCATTCTTTGTTGTTGTTTGGGAGTCTTCGGTGCTTGAACATGAACCTTCCTTCCTTGCCGCATGCTTCTGAATGTGCTTTGGAGTTTTCCAGAAAACACACTTTTTGCAAATACTGCACAACAATATGTTTCCTGATTATATCAGTCATTCGCAGCAAACTTCTGCACTTTCTCATTAAGGTAATTTTGGATGGCATTATAAAGAAATCTGATGCACCTTCAAAGGCATTATGGACACGAGACTTATTGCATTGGTCCATATAGGCTATAACAGCTACAGAGGACATGGATGTCTATTGTGCTCTATGAATACAAAACTAGCATAAGTAAACAAATGTTGCTGATCAGGATTCCCATGGAAACTGAATATCAGCGATGTTTGGTTCATTTGTATCAATTTATCAAAAGTGTTGCCAACTCTTGAGCATAGAAAATCACTGCAGTACAGCGAACATCAAGATATATAATTGAAATCATTGTATGATTGAGTCGAATTAAGCAATCTTATTGCTTATTGCTCTAAATGTAGAACTGATTTCATAAACACCTGTCCGCATCGTCATCAAGGGTTCATGAAATCAGTTCTACATTTATAGACAAGTAAGTGGAATAATAAGAGTGTTTAGTTCAATTATATGATTGGCTTCACTCAAGAAGTCCCAATTAATATTTCTAATATTAATCAAGATATATTTTTATCAACCCCTCTATTATTATTATTATTATTATTATTATTATTATTATTATTATTATTATTATTATTATTATTATTATCATCATTATCATCATCATTATTATTATTATTAAATCATAAATCACTTCAATTGAATTGTTCAAAATTGTTTGGTTTTCTACAAGTAAAGCTAAACTACAAATACTTTTTATCCACTTTTCCATAGATTATATATTTTCACAAGTAGCAAATTTTCTGGGTCTCTAACCATTGGTCAGGCTTGTAGAGAGAGCACCCTTTTACATAAGTATCAAATATGTCTGCTGTATTTTAAGCAAATGTTCCCATAGCAGTTAGCTTAACCAGGGCTGTATAAGATTTAGAGACCATTCAGCATAGATAGTTCCTTTAATATAATGATTTATTATTAAAATAAATTAGAGTGAATAAAATCTTTTCAAATACAGTAACCCTCTATACTTGGACAATCCTGTCTGTCAGACCCTTCATTATATGTACATCTAGGCTTTAACATGTCCAGCATTTTGGACACCCCTGGATCCTGGAATCTGGATGCTAATTATGGTCATAACTAAAACAATTTTCCTCTCTGTTATATTTCTGCTAACTTATTTAAGCTTGATTAGAGTAAGTTGATGTCAAATCAACCAATGAAAAATTAATTTTAAAACATGATGGCATGGATTTTGTTCATTTTTTTGTGTATATGTATCCTACCATAAGATAAGCAAAAATTATTGTTATGTTTTAGTTTCAACCATCCAATTTTATTATATACATTTTTTAAAATGGAGTGAAGCATAATTTACTAACTGCCACATACTTATATTTTGTTTATTTGAAACTATAAGAGGTATATTAAGATAGATATCAATATAAAACTTATGAATAGGGCTTTCATTTAATATGGATTTTTCTCAAAATTTTTAAATTTTCTTAAAAGCATTATACATAAAGGTATTCTATATACTCCATCCAAATTCAAATTCAAGTCGGTCCTGGTGGTGTAGTGGTTACCATACTTACCTCCTAAACTCAAGATCACGGGCTCGAACCCGGCCAGGACCGATGGATTTTTTGGGGGCATAAAAATCCTAAGTATGGCTTCCTTCGGAAGGGAAGTAAAGCCGTGGGTCCCATGTCGTACATTTACGGCACAAAAAGAACCTCAAGCCTGAAAGAGAGGCCTCTGAGCAAAATTTGTCGGCCGTTTCATGCCCTGAATTGAATGGGGCGCTGATGACCTGAGCTGCTAAAGAGCGTCCATAAATAAATCATCCAAAAAAAAAAATCCAAATTCAAGGTGATGTCTCAGTGTATTATACAAAACTTAAATTTTTTTCTTTGCAGTGACAGTGACAAGGAATTAAATATAACCTAAACTTAGGTATTCATTTTTTACACTAAACTCCATTCACTTACACAAAAGTAAAACGCATTTCGGGAGAATCTCTCCCATCTTCTTTTGCTCACTGAACCGCCATTACTCAAAATGATGGCTGGACAACCCCGATGTTCCTGTGGTGGCCTTTGTTGGTTGAAGTAGGAAGTTGCTGAGTTCATCCATAGGAGAAAAATCGAAATTCATTAGGTTATCTCTATTTTTTAATATGAAAATTTTTTCCCAAGTGGATAACTCCAATGGGGTTGTGAAGATGTTTCAGCAGCTTAATTCCTGGTTTTATTTCATGGTTTTTGGTCCAAAAGTGAGCTACTCCTGCTGATTTATCCACCTGTTAGAGCCAAATATTCCTAAAATGTTCTTTCCTCTAAATTTCCAAATTTTTTTTTTTGTTTGGCCTATGTAGCTCTGTTCAGAATCTGCACATTTTATTTTTGTATTTTAAGGAATTAAATACTTCAAGTTCATTTTTGTACCATTTCTGTAGATAAAAATTGAGAATAACTTTAATTGAATCTTAAAAATGTATAATTTGATTTATTACTGATTGAGGTTGGAGGAGGTAGATAAATAGTGATATGGAATGGGAATATCTTGTCCTTTGACTTCAAACAAGCTCAGACATTTAATGATGAATATAGGAATCAACACAGTGAAACCTAAAATCTAAGGTAGATTTTAAGATCCACTTAAAGCTCAGACATGTCTCTATCTTGATTTGAGCTAAAGTAAAACCTAAAAATCATGTCAACACATGAAAATACTCTTGAAGTTTCACAATTAAACTTATTAATAGTATTCAGAAACTTCAAGAGTGTTTTAATGTGTTGACGTGATTTTTAGTGTTTTACTTTAGATCAAATCAAGATTCACGATAGTTTCACTGTGTGGATTCTGATACAACCTTCAAACATGTTTCTATCTGCTTGATTATGTGTTCTCCCTCTCATCATTCCTCATAGCTCAGTTGAACTATTTCTCTTTATGTGCACTTCAATTTGTTTGAATTGTGTGTGTTTATCCTTAAAGTTTTTTGTTGAGCAGCACTAAGGGCCAGTACAAAAAATATTATTTTCTAAAGTGAAGCTTCAAAGTTTTTTATCCAGTTTATGATAAGATTTGCTTCATTTTAAATATGCAGAAGAATAAGCTGTTGCAATTTTTTTTTTAAAAAAAAAAAAGGGACATTGGGTTAGTGAAGACTTGAGAAAAGTAATCTGTTGGGTGGTTTCACTAAATTATGAAATCAAACCACACATGAAAATGTAGGGAAGGAAAAGACTTCATAATACACTTGAAAGGAAATTTCTGTTGAGGATTTAGGTATTCAGTGTCCTAGTCATATTAAGAATGTTGAATACATGATCCCAGATGCAGCTATAAGCTACTTAAATACCTCTTTTGACTTCACTTGGTGAGTTTCCAGTTAGTAAAAAAAAAACCTACAACAAGAGTTCTAAGAAATACTGCGAACAAAAGATGAAGATTAAAGAGGGTCTATAAAGAGTCATTGTTTACTTAAGATGATTGAGAGGAAGAAATTTGTCCTAAGATTAAATAGAAATGATTTAACAACTGAAGAAACATTTTAAAACTTCAGACAAAAGTACAAATCCTGTAAGAAAATTTGGGGTTAATTGCACTACTAGGAAGGCAATGAATTTTGTACAAGAAAAAGGAATTTAGTCAACATCTGATCCCAAACGTGGAAAAGAGTTATCTGATGACACAGTCATCTTAGTGAAGGAGTTATACTGTAGTAAAGAAGTCAGCAGGCAAATACCAGGGAAAAAAGATCATATTTCAATCAGAGACGAGAATGGTTGTAGATCTTGTGTCCAAAAATGTTTGATTCTTCATAATCTTAGAGATATTTAACAAATTTTGTATTTTCAAAATTTGCCAAGTTATAACCAAGGAACTGCATTATACCAGGAGCTAGTGGGACTCACTCTGTGTGCAGCACAACAGAATGTAAAACTCATGATTGCTGATGCTAACTTAAACAAAATAATCCTACAAGAAATGACATTCCTTTAAAAGCATACCAACTTTGCTTGTCAAGAAAATTATATATAATCCTCCAACACAAAAGTTGGAGCAAATCATAGTTCTGTAGTAAATTGAGTTTTAAATGTATAGTGGTCACCAAATTATGAGAATTTTAGGCATTTTGAAAATTCTATATGTCAAAAAAGATTGGTTCACAATTCTGAGTATAAAAATCTTAAAATATCTTTTGTAAGATACAGATATACAGTAAATTAACCAAATTCATGACATTAAGGTTTAGTGCATTGTTAATTTTATGTAGAGTTATTCATGGGTATTTATCTCTAAAGCTTTAAATCAGTCATTAGCAAGTACACAATACTGTAACATCAAAAGAATGGGCTTTTTTTCCTGGCTGATTTTCTGCTACCTGTTCGAGTTTGATTGAAATTTATTTATTTGCTTTGCAATGGGTCAATAAGCACACTGGTATGGAAAGGGTGATTTTTTTCTTAGACTTTTATTCTGTATTGTGTTTCCTCAATCCTTTAATTGTTAAGTATTTCCCAGAAAGTATATGTACATAATGGTAAACTTATTGAAGAAAACAATTGCATGCCTAAAATAAGAAGAGTGGTCCTCATTTACTGAGGTGTGAAGTGTAAAAGTTTACTTTTATTCTGTGTGCAGTTTCAAAATGAATAAGCGTAAGTTAGTAACTTTTATTGAGCGTTAATGTATAATACATGTCATTTCCTTTAAATTATGTGCTATGAAAACCTACTTTTCTCTATCATTTACATCTCATTAAATTGGATAATTTTTATGAACCATGCCTGTCCAGGTTAGAGAGGTTTCAGTGTATAATGAATAACTAAGAGAAAAATATTTTTCAACCCATTGAAGAAGTATTACATCTTTCTCTGTTTTGTGTATATGTGTATGTATTGTGTCTAGCGTTCAAAAAGCAATTAACAGACACCCTTGAGATGGTTCTCATACATTAACCCTTAAATATGTTTCTGTTCCTAACTGTAGCAAACATTTCTGAACCATCAATGCAGACCACAGGAGCTGCAAACAGCATTCCTTTTCTTCCTGGAGAAATCAACGTGGATGAGCTGTTCCAAAAGCTTTTGAAAGCACGTCTTATATCACATCCAGATAAATCAGAAGAAAGCAAAAAAGATGATGAAACAAAGACAATAAAGCCTGTTGATATCTGCAAGCTTGACACTCTTAAAGTGTAAGTAATGATTAAAAATTAATACTTACTTCAGCTTCAAAACATTTCTTTTGGTTAATAAGGGTATTTAAAAGTAATAAAAAAAAAGCATTAAAGAACAAAATAATATTTTGTAATGTATTCTTAATTAGCTAGTGAGTTGATTTAATTCTCTTATCTCCACTTACCATTAAATTATACAGAGCATGTTTCACAGGCCATTACCTGCATCATCAGCTGTGAGTCTGTGCAATTCAAGGTAAGTGGAGCATAAGATATTAAATCAACTCACCAGCTAATTAAGAATATATTAATTACTCCACTATATTAGTTCAGACATAAAATTAGTTTTAAATTTAATATTTTCTATTATGACTATTTTCATTTTCCTAGTCTCATATTTTTTAATGTTGAAGAGCTGCAGCAGCTCATATAAATTTAATGTGAAAAATTTAAATCAGAAGTGGAATGTACATTAAAAATAATATAAGAATTAAACAAAGAAGCTTTGTAATATTAAATATTGAAAATATCTGTCTATTGATACAGTGAAACTCCCATTTTAATATTTTCTATGGGGGTTCACATAGTATAAAGGCCTGCACATTTTCTTTAACAAAATTATACTAATTTATGTATAGCATTATATTTCTTGCCAAAAATGTGGTTGGTCAGTCATTTGGTTTTTTCCCTAGCTTCCCAATAAAGAGCTTCCAAATTATATTTCCTTTGTTTGTTGCTATCAAGTCTGCATTTCAGTAGATATTCTTTGTTTAAGATAGTATTCACATCTTTATACAATGGGCAGTGGCTGTTCTTGATTAATTTCATCCTGAAGAGATGTTATGCCAGGCAATCATACCCAGCATTAAGCAGAAATGAGCAACTGCAATTTTTCTTGGTTGCAATAGATGTTTGAAAGTAAAGTCTTTAGATCTTTGTATGATTTTCCCTTTTAATTTTTTGTTGTTCTTGTTCAGTCATTAATCTTTTTATGACTTTTAATTTAGAAGGGAGTTCTAGTTCAAAAAAGGGTTTTAATTTTATGATGGCTTTTTTTTTTCCTCCCCCATAAATATAAGCAATCTTGTTTCTCTTTAATCCCTCATGGCTCAGGATCCATTGCAAAACAATTTTTGTATTTCTGATCTGGATTGTGTGATATACTTTTCTTATTTAATTTATAGTGTGGATTGGTGGGTAACTGTAATTCATTATACTTTGTAGTGCTGCTTTAGGGTCACTTATGATAACAGTTCTTTTATTTATTTTAGGTCTATACGATAGATTTTCTAAATTTGCTCAAATGGCCATTATTTTCCATCATAATTGCTAGCATATTGCTCTAAAAGTGTATGTTGAGAGAATTCTTCACAGTATATTCCAAAGCCTGCTTCTCCATTTTTAAGAGATCCATTTGTATATACTATACACCATATATCAGTAGGATAATAATTTTTAATGTACTAAGTGCTGTCACTTAACACTTCAGGTAGGTCATTCTTCTTGGAGACCATTGTATCCAGATTTAATTTCATGCTGAGCCCAATTTGCTCTATGTAAGTGAAATGATATGCACAATAAACAACCAACTTAAAACTAAATTGGACACAATACAATCTAGGTCATTAAGAATAACAGAAACCATAAAAATAACACCAATTTCTGCATTGCAGAGCATAACTAACAACCTGCCAATTAAAACAGAGCTAGATGTTCTGGGACAGAAATTAAAAAGTAATCAACACAGAATAACTAACTCATTTCATATTCCTGATAGCACAAAACAGTAACACAACAGACTTTCAAAAATTACTTACAAAAAGATGATTTAGACAAATTTTTAAAAGTAAGCACTAAACCTCCCATTATACCAACTGATCATTTGCAATATATAGATATCAGCTTGAAATTAAATCTGGATAAAATGGTCTCCAAGAAGAACAGTCTACCTGAGGTAGTAAGATTCATAGCACTTAGTACAATAAACAATTATTATCCAACTGATTGATATAGCGTATATACAGATGGATCTCTTAAAAATGGAGAAGTAGGCTTTGGAATATACTGTGAAAAATTCTCTGAATATACACCTTTAGGACAACATGCTAGCAATTTTGATGGCAAAATAATGGCCATTAGAGCAACTTTACAAAATCTACTGTATTGACCTAACATAAATAAAAGAACTGTTATCATAAGTGACCCTAAAGCAGCAGTATAAAGTATAATGAATTACATTTACCCACCAACCCACACTATAAATGAAATAAGAAAACTATATCACATAATCATACAATTCAGATCAGAAAAAAAAAAAAAAGTTTTGCAATGGGTCCTGAGCCATGTGGGATTGAAGGGTAATGAGATTGTTTGTATTTAAGGGTGAGGGGGAAAAAAGCCACCATAAAATTAAAACCATTTTTTGAACTAGAACTCCCTTCTAAATTGAAAGTCATAAAAAGATTAGTGACTGAACAAAAACAACAAAAGCTTAAAGGGAAAACCATATCAAGATCTAAAGACTTTACTTTCAAACATTTATTACAACCAAGAAAAATTGCAGTTGCCTGTCAGAACATCTCTTCAGGATGAAATTAGTCAAGGCAGCCACTGCCCATTGTGTAAGGATGTGAATGCTGTCCTAAACAAAGAACATCTATTGAAATGCAGACAACTTGATAGCAACAAACAAATGAAAAATAATTTGGAAGCTCTTTATTAGGAAGCTAGGAAAAAAATTATAAATATTAGGATTCCCAATAGCCTCTAGCAACCAGCCAACCAACAGACCGACTGACTTTACTTCCAAATATATAAGTATGCAAAACTTATTTTTAGAACCATCATAAAGAAGTTACTGATGAAAAATTATATACTACTTTCTTACACTATTTCCTATTGAAACAATCCTAGTTTTAAAATAAGTGCATGGCTCTTCAACTGTTTATTAATTTATACATAAGAGCTGCAATTGAAACATGTAAGATAAATCAAAAACTGCTTTCTACTGCATGCTAGTGGCAAACAACATATTGCAAAAATTTATTTATCTGACGACATCTGCAAGGCACTCACAGGTTTTATGGAATCCTTAATTTTTATTTCCTCCTGAAACAGAGGTCATGCATTATGCAGAACAGTTTATCAAACAAAATAGGTTACAAACATCTGAAAAGGTTAAAAAACTGATAATCTTTCAATAAGGAAGTAGGATGAAGTCATGAAAGAGTGTAGCAAATAACCTCATTTGGCTTAATCATCCCATAATTTATGCACTTTTTCTTATTTTTCTTTTTTTAAGTAAGAAAGGAAACCCAAATGCGTACATCATAGTCCATCATAGCTGTTTAATTTACAGTAGCCAGGTTGTGGTTCTGCCATGGAAAATATGTGCCTAATTAATCAAGTGCTGTGTGTAATGGAAATTGCACAAGTGGCACCAAGTGCTTAAGCATATATGTATTTTCTGCTGCACTATTTGAAAAAGTGTGATGTTGTGGGATTAACTTTTTGCCTATAAAAGTTATATTAAGATTTTAAAAAATTTAATTCATAGATAGCACATAGCAGGCGTGTGATTTCTTTGTCTATAAATAAAAGGATATTACTTATTTTACATGTGAAATATTTGCAGGCGCCAACCTGGTGTAGTGACAATTCTCTATTCCGGCATTCAGTGTAGTTCCTGTGGAGTTCGTTTTCCTCCAGAACAAACCATGAAGTACAGTCAGCATTTGGATTGGCATTTTCGCCAAAACAGACGGGAGAGAGACAATACCCGCAAAGCTCAAAGTAGAAAATGGTATTATGACGTTTCAGACTGGATACAATATGAAGAAATTGAAGATTTGGAAGAAAGAGGTAAACATAATTTATTTTAACTAAAGATACTAATTGGAACTTGTACAGTGAAGCCAATCATATAATTGAAATCATAGTATGATTGAGTTGAACTAAACAGCATAATGAAGTATCCAACAGTCGACTTTTAGCTGACAATGCAAATAAAAGTTTGTGAAATTGGTTCTACATTTATAGAGAAGTAAGTGGAGCAATAAGAGTGTTTAGTTCAATTCAATAATACCATGATTTCAATTATAATTTATTTTATTAGTTACTGTGTATGAAAATGTTTCCAATTATTAAGGAGTTGGTATTTGTTTTAAAAGTTCATATGGATTAGCTGACCATGTAAGACTAAATGAGCTCTGTTTTAGGTGAGAGCCCTGAACAGGATAAAGAAGGCTAATTCACTTGTTCATTCATTTATTCATACTTGCATTCTTTCATTTATTTTAAACTACTTGTGAAAAAAATGGTGTCATTGTGAAGTGGTTACAATAATTTGCATATCTAGGACAATTCAGGTCAATCCCAACAGCTATATGTGGCATTTGTGATGGATGGAGCAGCATTAGGGCAGGTTTCTCCCATCATTTGCTACATAATCATAATAATCATCATACCACAGTATAAGTACAGTCTTCTGCAAAGTGTGCACTGCTCTCTATGGCCAATGTGTGGTACTCCTATGTTATGACAAATAAATTAGCATGATTCTTAATGCAAAGTAACCAATATGTAGAATGAAAGTAATAATTTTCTTTACTGCAGTTTCATTGCATCAAAACAATTTTATTTCTTTTTAAAATTTAGTTGATTACAAGAGTTGCTCTGATGATGACTGCAACCAAAATTGAGGAAAAATGTAAGGGGTCGGAAAATATGAGTGAATGACAGATTAGTACAAATTATGCTCCATAAATTCATTGGTAAAATGTAACTGCATATTGCTTTAATGTGTAAGGGGAAAAAAACTTCTGGCTTTTCTTCTATGTATTGAAGGAATAAATTAGGTAGCTAGATAAAAAATTAGCTTAAGCACAATTTTTTTTAAATAATTATATTTCCATCCATACATAAGTATATGTGTAACTTCTCTTTAATTGTTGTATGTTCCATACTTGAAATAATGTTATGAATGTTGTGAGCTTAAAATATTCTGAATTTAAATTACAGCACAGAGTTGGTTTGAAACCCAGCAAGTGGCAGGTGAAGAGGAGAAAGAAGTTCAAGAAATTCCTAGTGTATGTGCTGGAAAAAATCCTGAGGATACATTTTGTGCTGTGTGTCAAGATAAATTTGAACAGTTTTATAATGAAGAAAGTGAGGAATGGCATCTACGTGCAGCAGTACGCATAGATGGAAAAACTTACCATCCTCTTTGCTATGAAGACCATAAGGTTCGTTTGATAACCTGCATAATAGATGTCATTTCAGTTCTTTGAAACCACCTAGTTAAATTAACTAATAATTAATTACTTTTAACAGTAAAGCTAAACATATAATTAAGATCATTGTATGATTGAGTCAGACTACACACTCTTATTGGCTCCACTTATTTGTTGTGGTACATGTTTCTCAGACATTTATCTGCATCATCAGCATCGTCCATAGTTAGCTGATAATGCAGACAAAAGTCTGTGAAACATGTACCACGTTTAAACAACTAAGTGGAGCCAATTAATTATATATTTAAAATTTATTAAAACATAAATTATTGTTACAATATAAAAGAATAAATCAACAAAGATGTTCACTGTATGTGAATGATCTCTACTTGCTAGCCATTTTGAAGATAGGAGCGAAGGTTCCAAAAACTGGTCGTTTGGTCAGTCGGTGCCATTGGGGATGCTTATTTTTTCCCTAGCTTCCCAGTAAAGCTTATAAAATATTTTTCATTTGTTTAATGCCATCAAGTTTGCTATATTTGATTAGATGTTCTTTGCTTAGAGTAGTATTCACGTCCTTACACAATGGGCAGTTGCTGTCTTTCATAATTTCATCCTAAAGAGATGTTCTGACAGGCAATCATTGCCCAACAATTCAGTGGATTGGGTAAATGGGAGTTGGGATCCCTGTTTCCTGAATAAGCTTATATTTACTGCCATGGTTTTCACAATATAACCTTTAAAGTAATTCAATTGTATTTTCATGACTACATTGAACTGGGCAAGAGGATTATTATTAGATGATTTTCACCTTCCAACCTCATTATTATCATTTTTCTTGATAATTTTAGTTATATAATTACAGTTATTCCTTAAAATCCTATTTTATCTTCTGTTACATACAAATATTTAAATATACTCTTTATGATTCTTCATTCCCTGATTTTCCCCATTTTAACAATAAATTCCTTCACAATCCTTTCAATTCTGTTCAGATTGCAGTATTTCACTCAATGTAAAGTTGAAATTAAAACTATACCAATAAACAAATTGTATACCCTTACAGCTGAACTTTTCCATTTATTCTGTAATTTTTCACTTCTTTCTAATTATTCTCACCTTTATATCACAAAACTCTCCAGTGTCAAATATCATTTTGTGCTCAGCTCCAGTCTTCCTATCTAAAACAATCATACATGCATACTGTCAGTGTTTGCCATTTTTCCCCCCTTTATTCACATTGTTTTCACCTGAATCTTTTCTATGAAATAACAAATGCAAATGTAATTAATAGAGTTATAATTCCAGGAAATGTTATAACTTGGTCCACAGCAAACAAAATGCTCCACTCTAAGTGTAGCATATGTTTCACATAACCATTATCTGCATCTTTAGCTAACCGTCAATTGTTGGATAATTGTTGATAAGGTGATGTATATTCTGCTCTGGTGGAGGTGTGAGTTAAGTTTATGTTTTCATCCCCTTAAGTGTTGAGGTTGGTTAACCTGTCTATATATATAAATGTAGATTTCCTCCTTTGTTGCAAGCTCTATAGGTCCTGTGTTGATTTTAATAGTTTTGCTTTTTTCACTGTCATGGTTTTCTGTCCAGAAATAAGATGCTATTGCTGATTTATCTATTTGTTTGTATTTTATGTTCCTGAAGTGTTCTTTTAAACATGAGCCTATGTTTCTCTTTGTTTTTTCAATATAGACTTTTTTGCATTCTGCACATTTTATTTGATAAATGCCTGCTTTTTTCTCCAGCTGAATACTGTCATCATTAAATTGACATTGAGCAGATTTTTAACATAAAATCTGTTTATTGGTGCCAATCTAATATTAAAATCTTTTAGAATATTTTGAAATTTATGCACAGCCCATGGATATGTGAATTTTTAGAAACTATCTTATCTCTTTCTGCTGTGGTTCTGCTTCTTGAACTTCTGTGCTCTTTTGTGAACTGTACTTTGCTAACTCCATTTTTAATCACTGTTCTTTTTATTTACTTGTATTCTTTGTAGTATTATTCCTGGATAATGGGTAGGTTAATGAGCCTGTGCATTAAATTGTGGTCTTTGCATGTTTATGTGTTATACCAAAAATCTAGAAATCCACAACCTAAACCTAATTTGTGGAAAACCTATCCAAAGAAAGTTTCAAGATGGAAGAAATAGCACTTCTAAATAAAGGCCTTAAAACATGTGTTCAATACTCCAATAAAATGGAACATTATTTGATAGATTTAGAAGTAGTGATTGAAGGGCTAAACCATAAAGAAAAAAGTTAATTAGAAATAGATCTGAAAAAGTATTAAAAAAGATAAGTAAATAGAAATACTGGTAAACAAGACATATAGAAATGCCAAAAGGTCCATAGTATTTAACCTGGAGTTGTGCAAGAGCCATTATGAATACATAAATTGCACATCTAATTATGAACTTCAATGTTAGTAATTCAGAATTTTGTTTTCTGTGTGAAATCAGTTCACTGTTGGTGCTTAATGAGACAGCAGGAACTGTAAATTGAGAAAATTGTAGATTTATATATCTATAGAAATGAGAACACTATGTTTAAGGTCAATAAACTCATAGACACCTCCAAAACATATTTTAAGATTAAGCAAGAAATGTTAACAAAGTTCAATATTGAAAGTATGTAAATCATATAATCAGGATTGAGGGCACTGTATGCATCTGTTAGCACATCTCTGTCGTTCAAGTCAGAAGCAATTGGAACATGTTTAGTATATATTTCCTTTTATACCTGCCTTCAATGTTTCATCTTTTTTGCTGGGACATTTGCAAAATGACCCATAAGATGTTAAAAGTAAATTGTATGTCATTTATAGTGATTTCAATGAATTTAATAATCATTTAAACCTAGTTTACATACTTGATTGCTGAGCCCTTGTCTTTGGCTCATCATCCTTCTAGAATGTATAGGAGACCTGTGCTCAGCTCTATCTAAACAAAAATATATAATAAACAATATAACATGATTCCAACAAACTTGTACATAAATATAACAATAACATAACTAGCACAGATCTATCCCCCCAGGATATTGATATATTTAGATTAACCTTCCAAATTCAGACTCTTCCTAAATACACCTCTATTCTTTTAGTTCCCTACTCCACAGTCTGCTAATGTTTTTATTGCGATATATTCCTCTTGCAAATATCCCATTTTTGTTCATAAATTTCTGCTGTCCATCTTTCAGTTTCCTTGCATTCCGCTAAACAATGAAACATTCCTTTCATTACACCCAAGTATGTAACATTCTTCCACATTACTCCTCTTAAAGCATTTAAAAAAATTGCACCTTATTACATCTAAGCAAAGCCTTCTCTCCCTCTACTATCACAACATATTTCTCCCTACTTAAGTTCTTTTTTATTCCTCTATACAGTTTCAAGATTTAATTTATATCCTGAAAACCACTCCAAATCTCCTGCTGTTTTATATATATATCATCTTTCTCACTTTCTCTCAGAATCCCACCATATTCCTTTCTCCTTATCCCCTATTCCAACCTCTTCCAGTATTTTTCCGAATCTATCTACTCTCTTTGCTTCTCTTTGATATCTCATACATTCTATAAGCATATTTTTATCCCCTAACCTTAGATTCCTAAACTAATACCTCATAATTCTCTCCATAACTTCCTCTTTTGCCAGTTCTTCACAATTCCGCCAAAGCCACACCCTTTGGTTAATCTATATGGTGGATCATATGCAGTTTCAACATGTCCATACAAACATCCTAAGGATTAAATCATTATTTGCCTCAGCTCCTATTAAGCCCCATACTTAAAATCCATATGTATATATATATATAACTCATAAAAAGCACTCAAAAATGCAATATTAAGAGTTCACACTAAAAATTGTAAAACTTGAATTCATTCTCAGCACGTGTCCAAGAGCCAAGCTCGAAATATAGTAGTTTAGTTTTATGGTTTTTAGTGTGAACTTTTAATGTGAACTTTTTAAATTGCATTCTGAGTGCTTCATTCTCAGCACGTGTCCAAGAGCCAAGCTCGAAATATACTAGTTTAGTTTTATGGTTTTTAGTGTGAACTTTTAATGTGAACTTTTTAAATTGCATTCTGAGTGCTTTTTATGAGATTTATGCTTTTTAGAAGTTTTTATTATTCCTGAATAGTATATATATATATATATATATATATATATATATATATATATATATATATATATTAGATTCTACAGCTGCTCCATACACCCTCTCCAGCCAACTAATTGACCTTCCTGGAATTTTATATAAGCATACTCTAATTGCTCTCATAGCTACTTTTCCTTTTATTATCATATATGTATAACTTTAACAATTGCTTAATCTTATTCCTAAATAGTCAAATCCCTTCATCACTTTTACTTGCCCTGTATATAGAAACTTCCCTCCCATTTCAATTTGCCACTTCTTTTGAATACCACCACTTTTGACTTCCTGGTTTTAAGCTTTATATTCCATTCATTGCAAAACAATAGATTCATTGATATAAACATATAAACAATGTATACAGTTTTTTTCACACTAACTCCATTCACTTATATAAATTTGGAACATATGTTTCGGGAGGGATCGCTCCCGAAACATATGTTCCAAATTTATATAAGTGAATGGAGTTAGTGTGAAAAAAACTGTATACATTGTTTATATATATACCGCTCCATTGTCAACAGCTTCGTAAGTACACTTATTTGAGATTCATTGATGTCATGTTGTAATCCCACCGCATAGTGGTTCCATTATAAATCAGACTAGGTATTTTTCTTCTAATTATTGGGCAATGTGGTCTACTTACACTTATTTCAAGCATATATTATCTATAAATAAAATAAGTAAAATAGCCCTGAACTAACACCCTTGCCTAAGAACTATTCTCTAATCTATCAGTTATATAATACCATTTGCTTTGCATCTAATTCAAACTTAATTCTTTTATAGAACTTTCGAATACTAATAATAAAGTGGTTTCTTCTGCTAATTCTTCTTCTTCTTCTCCTAATCATTTTAAAAGTTCATCTGCCTCAATCGTAGCTAGTTTTGCAAGAATTAGTCTAGGTCTCTCTCCTCTTCTAACAATGTTGTAACAGATTACTATCTTTCATCGTGCTAATTTAAAAAGTAAGTAATCTTCACACCATTAGCTTTACCCATAGAATAAAAAAGTTCCATATTTGAATTAAATTTGCATCTTTGTTTTCTTCAGTTCCAAATATTATTTTCTTTCTCTTTTGTCCAGCTTGCATCTTCTTATCTATTCTGTTCTTTCCTTATATGCTGCTAATTCTGTATTTAATTCCTTATTCTTCAAATGCAGTCTCCCTTCGAAATCTTTTAGCATTATCCATTTTTGTTTCAACTTTTTTTTTTTCCAATTTCTTGAACTCTGTAATAATTTCCAACATGATCTTTAACATCGCTAGTACCTGATTTGTATTTTTAGGGCCTGGGTTATTTCTGCACCTCCACATGGCCAGCACCTTACAGAGCATCATGTACACACAATCTCTCACTACTGCAGTGTGAATAGACTCCCCATGTAATTTTGCAAATAATGCCCTTGTGTCATATACTCAGATCTTTGGAATGATGGTTTTTGTGATATGAAATTTGCACTAAATGTATTCAGGCTCAAAAGTGCTAATGCTACCCAATATTCATTCTGTGAGCTGAGGAAAATGTTAACCAAGAAACTTGACTCAAACAGATTAAAACTTGTGCCCACTTCTTATGCAGTATGCTACCTAGTCAAGTAAACACAGAAGAGGCAAAGTATAAAAAAAAAAAAAAAAAAAAAAAAAAAAAAAAAAAAAAAAAAAAAAAAAAAAAATATATTGGAAAATTTCTTTATGCCTATTTCAATAATGATGAGCATATCTGCAGCATGTCACAGTTACTCACTTTCATTTCCAATTACCATTCATTAAAAATATCACTTAATAATGGGTTTTCAGATTATAAGCATCAGAGTGTAGAACATTTTTGATATGTTCATTATAACTTCAAAATTAGTTCTCAGTAGCAAATAGTTCTCTAAGCTTCTGTTACCTCCTGCTTACTGTCATAAATCTTTATCTTATGACAGTGTAAATGAGTCCTAAATAACAGCATGCCATAGATTACCTGGTCATCTTTTCAGAATGACAAAAACCTTGAGGAGGCAATTTGTTGCAATCCAATCTTAGAATAAGAACCCACTATGCTTAAGCAAATGAACTCCATACATATAGCAAGTTTAATCTAATGCTGTTATTTAGTAGATCTGTTTTAAAATTGGATTATTTGTTGGGCATTTTACCAATTTTTCTAGATGAAACAATAAACTTGATTAATATAAAAGCAAATGAATGAGGATCAATAAAATTGTCACTGTTTATTAATGCCTAATTAAAGGAATGCTCTTATGGTTCAAGAATGCTTTAAGTTTTATTTTTGTAGTTGAATGTTCGTAACTCTTCTTCTGTATATTGGGGTCAGCATAATCCTGCAAGATCTTGTATATTCTTGCACATGCACAATTGATCAGAGAAATCTGTGCTACATGTGGCATGGATGTAAATTCAATTTAAAGTCAGATATGACAGCATGTGCATTAAACAGCTGATGATGGGAATGTTAGTTCCCAAAACATTCCTAACCCAAAACACTAGTGAATTGTGTAAAAAATATACCCTCATTGTAGTAATTAATGCTATCATATGTTGGAACTGTCCCTAAGGAAACTGACAAAAGACAAAAAGATATTAAAAACATTACCACTCTCTACACTATAAAGAAGGACTTGGTTTTTAAAAAATTTACATATCATGAGCAAACGGGCATTCATGAAGATTTTTAAAAAATGTGATACTGTGTTGGCAAGCACAAAATAAATTTAGCATCTATATGATACATTGTTTGGATTGTGACCAGACATATGTAAGCAAAATAATAAGAAATTTGGAGACAACGCATCTTACTTTTATGTAAGTAAGTGCAGTTTAGTGTAAAAAAATGAATACCTAAGTTTAGGATATATTACCACTCCATTGTCAACAGCTCGTAAATACAATATTTATATACAAGACAAACAAGTCTAGAAGCAAAATTGATTGCCCGTTGGTTAGAAAAAATGGTGAATACAGACTTGGCAACTGAAGATGGGAGAGATTCTCCCGAAATCTTTTATGTAAGTAAGTGGAGTTTAGTGTAAAAAAAAATGAATGCCTAAGTTTAGGAAATAAACATCGTGTTATGAACTTTGACATCCCACCAATGGATTTCCTGTTCAGTTTCTTATTGGAACCACCACAGGTCACTTTGTCACCTGCCAATGTTAGTCGGTCCCCAGCTGATGATGAGAGCAAACGTTCTTGAAATATGTTCTAATGAATTAATCATTTAGTGAAGTTTAGTATCATGTAATACCGACTCATTTATATAATGAGGAAACTCTCTGAGCCTGTTTATAGTACAAACAGTAATTTGACTATGGAAATTATTGGTTTACTACTATAACAATTGCTCAGCAGATGTTAACTTCATACAAGCTAGCTATTTTCAGAACTCTGGAAACACAAGGGAGCGATACCATCAAGTTTCATTGGGTAAATTTGGTTGGAAAACAAAAAATTTCTTTTTCAGGGTCCATCACTTTGACCTCGTATGCACTTATGCTCACCACCATACATCTCTGTATTCAAAATGAGACAACTACAGATGATTTTCACAATATGATAAAGGAAGGCACAGATACTTTTGGCCAATTGCTCATACTCATTTGCAAGAGCTTTAGTGTGATGGTCTTTATGTTTACAGTTTTAGATCAAGCAGGCATAAATAAATTGTACTGTAACAGCACAAAATCAAAAAGGCATTTCTAAAGGTCTATTCAGAATGTTGTTCAAACCATTAATGGAAAGACAATCAAACAGCCAAAGCATCCAGCAAACCTTTAAGTCACATCAGTGATGTGCTTAAAATTGCACTCCAGCCTTCAGCCATGAGAGCACCCACAGAAGTACCTGTATCAAAGCAGAAAAGACATTATCTTTGCCCTGCTCCTGAGACTGCAAGACACTTTTAGTATGCAATTAGTGTAGAAATTTTTACTGTCCTGTAAAAATTAACCAGCGAACAGGCTTAATTTTTTCTTAGTTATCACTGTTTCTAAGTTTTTATTTTGAGATTAAATAATTGTTTTCATATAATTAGTTTATTGTATAAAACAGTCCCAGATAACCATACAATGAGTGCTTAAGGAAATGAGAAGAATATGTATATGGAAAATTCCAATATTTATATGACGGTTTCTGTGACCCTGGTACACAGAATATGCAATAACTGTTAATGTTTACAGAAGAATTTAATGAGCTCTTTTGTTTCTTACACTTTCTAAAGAAAAATAATAATAATAACAACAACGTTGAACAGAATAGTGCATATATGTGTGAATATGTTGGTTTTTTTAAATATATATATATATAGTACCAACAATAAAGATTATTAGTGAATCTATGTCAGCATATTAAACTCACAGTGGTTATTATTTGCACTTCCAGTTAATAGCTATATTTTGTTTTATTTTGCTCACTTCACAATTATCCAGCTCATTGGATAAATGAAACCAGCACTCCCATTCAATATTAAGATCATTGTGTGACTGAGTCGAACTCTTTTGCTCCACTTGTTTAAATATGTAGGAGCAGTTTGTAAACCCTTCGTTTGCATCTTCAGCTCCTAGTTAAATAAACTTTAAGTAAACTTTTGAGTTCATACACCTTCACCAGAGCAGATTACACATTCCCACAGCATAACAGTTTATCCTCCAGTCAACTAGGAGCTGACAATGCGAATGAATGCATATTTAAACAAGTAAGTGGAGCAAAAGAGTCTTAGTTCAACTCAATCACGCAATGATCTTAATATATGACTAGCTTCACTGTGCAATGTTCCCAATTAACAATTTTACTTCCATTCAATTTCACTTTTTTGCTCAGCAAGTTAATAAAGAAGTTTGTAATCCTCATTTTGGTTGCATTCTTGAAGGAAAAATTTATTTCATCTTCCTTTGAATCATTCACAGAATTCCTTTTTCCAATAGTAATATTCAGTTATTTTCTGTAATGAGCAAGTCAATTGGTGTTTGGTTCCCCAAATGACAGATTCAGATTACCCCAACATCAGAATTTATCTTACACTTTTTGAGGAAAAAAAGGATGAATTCTGCAATCTGATTTTCTAATTTTGGGAAGGGGGGGGGGGCAAAGTTGATAATTAATTCATTGATTGTTTTCATACATCTACCCCTTCTCCAACATGTCTTCAAGAGATAAAACTTGCTGATGTACTTTTCAAAAAATGTTATCAAAGTCAGTTTACTATTTCTTACCAAAGCATTGGCATTTACCATGTATTTACACTTTTCCATTTTACTTATAGGTTCTTTCCACGAAAGCATTATCTTACAAAATTTCGATTAAAGTTAACTGCAGTTATTATTATTATTAAAATACTTAAGCTCATAATCCTCTATCATTTGCTTGTACCGTAATATTGATGTTTAAAGGATGTAAGTAAGTGGAGTTTAGCATAAAAAATTAATACCTAAGTTTAGGATATAATTAGTATTACTTACTATTATCAAACTAGCACACTCACTACACTGAATAAATTTTCACTGTTGACAATGAAAAACACATTTTTGTTCATTGTCTGTAAAATGTTTATTAATGTTAATTGTCATGGTTTTTTGTTTTTTTTTCTCTCTCTTAATCAGATATAATGGTAATAATGCTTTTAATGATAAGTGTTATACCAACTGATGAGTATTACCACATTTTATGACATTTATTTTTACATAAATCCTTACTGAAGCTGCTGTACATTGTTTAGAATGCAGGGGGAATGAAATGAAAATGTTGTATCGTAAGCTAGTCAAATGTTCAAGGAAAATTCTGCTATATTTTCAGGCCTCACTTGAAACAACACTTGAAGAATCCATAGTTACAGAAGATGTTAAAGTAGAAGAGAAAGAAGTACCACAAGAAAAGGAAGTCGTTAATAATGAAGCTGAGCATGAAAAAGCCATAGAAGTGAAAGAGGAGGCAGTGGAACCAATAGTTTCAGAAGAAGTTAAAGATGAAAGTACTACTAAAGGTGATATATATTATTTGATGTTAAATATATTTATGATGCACAGTTTTGTGTCCCTTATACATAATCAAGTTAATACCAGACAACTTTGTACTCCAAATGCAATTGATTTTGTTTATATGAATTTTACATCCTCCTGCTTCAGCAGCTGATAAACACCTTGTACAGTGGTAATTATTGTAGTTTGTAATTTTGCATAATGCCTCCCTCTTCTAAAATTAAATAATGATAATTGTTCTACACTGCTGCTTTTTAAAGATTGTACTTTTTCCAGAATATGAGCAAACGATATTCAAAATACTTTAACAAGTAAATTACAAAAAGATTAAATTAAGAAAAATATTAATAAATATAAAAAAAATTATTTGAGAATCTGGAAGAAAATATAAGAAAGGAGTAAACAATATTCCTTAGCACCATTCTTATAGCTCAGCATTTCTTTTGCATGCAATGCCAAAGTGAAAATCATATGGCAAAGCAGGAGAGGCAAAAATCTATTATTGAATTTTAATATTGAGATCACTGTTTTCTCGCCTTTTATGAATATTTAATGATTTGTTAAAATAGAAATATTTTTGAAAAATTATATCTTTTTTGCACAATTCTGATTTTTCTTCCAGGATCACCCTTCCTCTTTTTTTTTTAATGCTTATGGATAAAGTATGCATAGAAATGAAAACTAACTTGAAACTCTTAGAGTATTATTATTTAAAGTTCTACTTAGGAAGCTGTAGACAATGAAATGGTAATATATACTATTATAATTTATTAAATATCATAACACTATCTCCACATATTTATACAACATTAGGACATGTTTCAGGAGCAATAATCACTCCCATCATCAGCTGTTGACCGACTCCCAGCTGATGATAGAAATGATTGCCCTAATGTTGTATAAGTGGAGTTAGTATGAACATATGTAATGAATTCTAATAGGACATATCTTAGAGTATTATTTAAAACAAAATGGGTTTGATGCAACTTTATACAAAGTATAAGAAAAGGTATATGTTGGAAAGCAAGATTAACTCTCTCACCAATATGAATGAAACTGTTCCACTGACTAGTGCAACTTACTGCGTATTATAGTTGGAACATTTATTAGTTCCATTGATTTTCAAATTCATGTTCTTTGTTGCTTTATATCAATATATTGTATGGCATAGATGCACCATGTCATGAATAAGGTATAATATACTATTTAATTTACATCTTACATAAAACACTTTCCCCCTAAACAAAGCTATCTTTTTCAAAAACTACATAGGTAAACAGTTTCTGCTTTTGATTGAAACAAAAGATTAATGCTAGCTGTCATACTTCGAATTTGTTCTCTATCATAGCAACAACAAGTGGGTTGTCTAAGATCATTAATAACAAACTCTGTAATTCAAATCCTCCCAAGATTGTTCTTCCTAAGGTTATGAAAGCAGGAATTAAATTTCTTTGCCATATCACGCTTGTATACGATTCCAGTAGATCCAATATAAGCTAGTGCATTTAGAGCTCAAACTGAAACTAATGACAAAATCCTGGCATGAATGCTTTCATTCTCAAACTCTGTTTGCATGACATAATTTCTATAGAGCTGAGTCTGCCTACTCATCTAATTCGTGTGATGGGCACTTAGTGCAGAAACAAAAGTTTCAACTAAACAGTTCTTTTTACTCACAGTAGTTCCATTCAAAGTCTTATGAGGTGATATCCAGAATATTCGGGACTGGTGCTCCATCTGGTCAAAAACTTACTTTGAGACTAATGACCGTCATCATCCTCGAAGTAGTTCCCTTCCATGCATATACACTGGTCCCAGCAATTCTCCTGTTTTCCAAGTACATCAGCCATGTTCTTTGAGGTGTTTAGCACACAGACAGCTTGAATCCTCTCAATTGTATCAAAACGTCCTTTCAACTTGATTTTCAGTTTGGGGAATAGAGCAAAGTTGCAGGGTGCCAAATCAAGCGAATATGGCGAGTGGGGGTCAACCGTCATGTTTTTTGTCAAAAAGCTCCCAGTGAACAAGGAATTGTGATGGGGCGCATTATCGTGATGCAACAGCCAGTTCCCTTGTCGCCAAAGTTTGAGCCGTCGCAAAACGTCACAGTAGTATGAAGAATCACTGTTTGATTTAGTGGGACAAATTCTTTGTGCACAATCCCCTTGGTATCAAAGAAAATGAGAAGCATGCTCTTGACTTTGTTCTTCACTTGTCTTGCTTTTTTTAGTCTTGGTGAGTTCAGGCTCTTCCCTCTTCCACTGGGAGGATTGTTGTTTTGTATCAGAGTCATAAGCTTACATCCAGCTCTCGTTGCCGGTGATGACCCTGAACAAGAAGGTTGGATCTTCGGATACAGCCTGACGAAGCGCCATGCAAACTTCAACACGCTGCGCCATCTGATCAGCAGTCAGAATCCCTGGGACAAATTTTGCGGCGACATGATGCATGCCCAATTCATCAGTTAAAATTCGTTGGCATGTCCCATAATCAATTCCCACTTCATGAGCAAGGTCTTCAATGTTTCACTGTCAATCCTCATAGACGAGGTGTTGAACTTTGGCAACAATGTCAGGTGTTGTGCAGCTGACAGGTCTACTGGTGTGAGCATTGTCTTCAATAGCTGTATGGCCAGCCCTGAACAGAGCAAGCCACTCAAACACATGTGTACGGCTCATACTTTGTACCCCAAATACTTGTTGAATCATTGCAAGGGTCTCCGTAGCATTTTCCCTGAGATTTGCACAGAATTTGATACACGCTCTCTTTTCTAAGCTGGATCCATCGTAAAATCGCCACACACTACAGAGTATCATCAACACATCTACCCAGCTGCATGAAACTTTAAACACTAACTCATCAGATATGATAGTGTTGCCAGCTAGCGGTACAAAACTTTACTGCAACTACTGTGGAGATGGCAGCACCATTCCTGAATAGTGTGGATACCGCCTCATATATAAATATAAGAAAAAAATTATAAATATTGGTTGACCTATTTTTGCCTACAGTGTATATTTCATTATGGTTTGGAAATTAAATTAATGTTTGGTTTTTGTTTCACCTGCATATCTTAGAACATAATAGAATAGATTGTGTTTTAAGGGACATCCATAAATTTAAATCACCATTTGAAATTTAAAATAGTGTTAGCTGATATGTGTAAGTGATCAAGGACATTTAAATGGGTAACTGTGAAAGGATTAATGACTAAGAACAGGTAGTAATAGATAATTTTTCAAATGCATTATGGTATCTCAAATTCATTAGCATGTAATCAGGATTCTTGTTCTGACCAACTGTCTACTGCAGGAAATGATTAATCAACAAACTTTTTGAAGGTTTTCTTGTCTTTCCTTCTTGGTCTAGACATGATTTCCAGTTCAGCAACAAAAGACATGGCAGCATGTTTCTTGTCTCAGAGATTAGTGACTAAAGAAGCAACAAGCATATTTAGTTCAGTAGCGTATATAATTTTTGCAACTAAATGCATATATCAAGTGTTGCTTAAAGAGGTGTTTGGGGAATAGTGATTCAGTGATGATGCAGAGATAGAGGGGTTTGTGCACAACTGGCTGTAAACTCGTTTCCCCTTCATTTTTTGAGGATGGAATTAATAATTCCATTTCAATGGGAAAAATGTGCTTTTAAATTAAGAGATTGTGTAGAAAAGTGTCCCCCCCCCTTTCTCTCTCTCTCTCTCTCTCTCTCTTTCCCCATCGAGTCAGTAAAATTAAAAAAACAATTCCAATATGTATTTAATTTGCCCTTTATTTGTAGATTTCACTTACAATTGAGTTTGGCAAAATGATCTTCATTCCTTAGCACATTCTATGATTTTTAACCCCTGAACTGACAGGTGAAAATGGAGTGAATGACTCTAGGGGTCCATTCTTGGATGCACTGAACCATAAAGTGGATAGTATTTGATATTATGAGATACACTTCACAGAGTATGACAACTTCTTATCTTGAAAGATAAAAATATGTGCAGTAAAACTTGTTCAAAGTGGAATGCATATATGATGGAAAGCTGCCTAAAATGGATGAAATGTTTGGTCCCAGTGCATTTAGCACATAATTATGTGAACTATTTTTTTGTTTAAATGGAATATGTTCAGTGGAAACAGGAATAATAATTTAAATTTTTTGGTAAAAACTTGGTGTATAATACAAATATATGTTCATAAAATAAAGTTAAAAGTTTTAAAACCTTCATTTCTATACACTAAATAAGAAAGCTACTCTGACCGGGCAACGGAATGTACATCCCATCATTAGACCATTAGAATGCAGAAGAAGATGGTTTTTGTTCCATTCCTTCTTCAAGGACAGCTTGAGGTAATGAGTCATCTTATTTTTGACATGGTATTTTCTGGAATTGTAGAACAGTACTGTAACTCAATTTGACTTCTAAGCAAGGCACCTATTTGATTTTTCTGGGCATTCCATAAGGTGACTTGTAACATTTGAAGCAAAAATATCATGGGTAAAAAGTATGTATCTTTAACACTTGATGAATAAGTGAAGTGAGAAAGATAAACTTTCTGCGTATGAGATGTGCTTCAGATGTGATAAAATATAAATTTACGAAAAGCTAAAGTTAAAGACAAATGGCTGAAAGGAAACAGACAAATGAAACAAAAGACAAAAAAATTGAATGAAGAAATAAATTAGATAGTGTAAGATCATGCCTTGCCTTCCAAATCCCTTGCAGTTTGAGGGAAATGCATAAGGGGAAAAATGTTGAATGAAAGGCTCATCATTTTGCTGTGTGGGAACATATTTGGGGAAATAGAAAAACCTGGATGGTGAGTTCCATAATGGAAGATTAGCCTAGAGCTTTCAACAAAAAATTAAAAAGGAAAATTGCCATGTGATTCTTTTTTTTAGATAATGGCACTTGCCATCCTACAATCATATTATCATATGTGAAATTTGCACGGTTCCTGCCATGCGCAACCTCTAATTGGAAATATTACTGAAGCCAACAGCACATATGGTCTTGGATGCAGTAAACTGGATCAGTCTGGCAGTAAAGAAGATAAAACCTGAAACTGTTTTGCAATTGCTTCGTCAAAGCAGGTTTGGAGGTGAAGAAGTTGATGCATTAATTGAGACAAATTAAAATGTACCAGCCATTGCCACTTTAAATGAAATGCAGAAAAGTTCATGTCCTCCAGAGAAATACATTTGAAGTAATGATGTCCTCATCCATTTCTGCAAGGGGCCTAGTTACAATCTGGAACACGGTTAAAAGAACACTTCATAAACATAAAATTCAGGCAGTTGGAGAAATCAGCAATGGCATCACATTTCTGGACAAAAACCACAACATATTGAAAAAAAAAAAAAAATTATTAAAATCAGTATAAGGACCTACAGAATTGTAACATGGGAAGAAATCTACATTTACAAGTACAAATACAGTTTAATGAACTTCAACACTTCTGGTGATGAAAACATAAACTTCAAGTGCATCACACCTCGAACAGAGCAGATTACACATCCCTACAGTATAACGGTTTATCCTCCAGTCGACAATGGGGCTGGCAATGTGAACGAAGGGTTCATGGAACTGGTCCTTCATATTTAAACAAGTGGAGCAAAAGAGTGTTAGTTCAACTCAGTCACACAATAACTTCACTGTGCAATGTTCCAATTAACAATTTTAGTTATATATATATATGTTAATTTTTCAATTTGAAATCTGTTTCCTCCTAATATTGAGTGTTTCAAATAAATTATGAAAATACAGACATCTTTAATATAAAAAACAACATGGAGGTAAAAGAATGTCTGCTGCTCAAAAAACCAAACACCATTCTTGGACATAACTCTCAAGACAAGAAGAGATAGCTGCTGAAACTCACATGTTCTTTCCTCAAGTGGTAAAATCTTTGAGCAGAAAAATTTTATTCTATTGATAGATATCTCATTGCTTGAAACAACTTTCTTTATGCTAATTCATAATAAGCTTGCAATTTATTAACATTTTTTTTATGAGCAAGAAAAAGTCAACTTACAATAAATAATTTATTGTGGTATGTGAAAATACGGGAACATTTGACTTACTCATTATCTGTAGTTCCTATGGCATCCATACCATTTGATCCGTTTGGTTACCAACTTTGTGATAACTCACTTTTCTCTCCTTGTCATTCATCTTCAATATATTTTCTTTGTGCCTCATCTATAACGTTTTTTTAAATTTCTTTCTTCTGCTCGCTGATCTGTTGGCTTCCTCCAATCAGCTGAAAGCAGCCAGAGGCCTGCCTGACTTGTACAGCAGTAAAATGCTGTGCCTTTTTAAATCAAAATATACCATTTTGAAATTTTGCATATATAAATTGAAGAATAGCAAATAGCATCTTAAAACTTTCCAGATGCGGTGTACATATTGTGCAGAACTGATTAATTGCAACACAAATATTTAATAGCTTTAAAATAGATACATTGTTTCAACCAAAGCTAAATATTTTCAAAAGAAACATTTTTATATTTTATTATCCACTTTAAAATTAAGAACTACAGTAAACAATATTTGGCTATTCATTTATGCATAAAATGGTAAAAAACTAGTTGTGCAATTTGCCTGTTGCACCAGTAAAAAAATTCAACATTTGTGCAAGTAAGGAAAAAGAAATGAACTAGTTAAATGTACCCACCAACACAGGCAGAAGTGAAGACTTATCATCAGATGGAATATTATATTTTATACTGTGCGATGTCTGAAAACACTCAATACACTAAGAGTTATTTAATATGAGTGCATTAATGTTTAACACTAATACTTTGTCTAGTACTGATAATGTAATACAAATAAAAATATACACTAGTGAAATAATATCTAGGCCTAACACAAAACAAAAATATACTTTCAACTAACTGTACACTAGAGTTATTTATATTTGGTCTTAAAATAGATATATATTTTATTTATGGCAATTGTGTTGCTGCACATTTAGCATGTTCCTTTATCATACTGTTCGTGACCTCTTTCTCTGTTGTGCAGAGTGACAAGTTATGCTTTGTATTTCAAATTTTCTTGGCAGAATTTTTACACACACCAAATGAAATAGGATGTGGGAAGGAAATCAGGAGGAGAGATATGTTTAGGTCCAAGAAGTTGAATGAAAAAGACAAAAGGTTCAGGAGTGTGACACATTTAATTAAGAAATATCTCTGGAAATGTTCTTGAGCGTCAAGATTGTCATCACTATTTTTATAATTGGAAACATTAGTTTTAGTGTGGACAGAATTAACACCATTAGAAAATAACAAATATGTCTTCTTTAGGCACAGAGAACCGTGGGAGCGTGTCTGGTGCAATTTCCATCATTGTCATCAGAAATGAAATTATCACTCTTGCTATCAAATCATCAGCACTAATATTACACTCTTCAAGATATGCCATTATCTTAATCATCATCCACATCTCCGGAAACTTGCCATTTTCAACCCTCAGAATACCACTGTGAGACAAGAATTGACTATTGTTTTTGAACAGAAAATTGTACCTTTGTGAAAGCCAGAAATCCCTGATAACAATACTTAAGGAAGGTCAGAGCTGTCACTTTTAAAGGGTTTGCATTTCCTTGTCATAGGCTGTCACTAAAAATAAATATATCAGGATTTTAAGCTGGCCAATGAGATCAGTGCTGGCAATTTTGGAATGAATTTCCTGAAGCCAACCAGATTGCTTCTGACTTTTAAAGGGCAGACGACTACACCATCTCTTGGCACCAAGAGGGTTAATCATTTAATTTCAGATATACTGTGATTGGTTTACAGTATCCTATCTGGGTGGAGAGGCTGCCTCCTTTATGTGTACAGAAATATTTAGCTTCCTAAAGAAAAAGGGAATGTTCTAGAAAAATAAGCATCTAAAATCACTCTATACATAAGATTTCTCTTTATTATTGCAACTCTTTTGTTTACTGACGATTAAACATTTAATTTTTCTTCTTTCTTTTCCCCATTACTTTCTTTTGACATTTTTTACTTTGTTAACATCTCTTCAGCATATTCAGAGTAATATGTTCTATGTACAAAGTTTGCACCATATGTACAAAGTTTGCACCAACCTACCTTTATATAACTTTGTGTTAACAAAACCTAACACAAACTAGCTTTCTATAAAGAACTGCTTTTCAATGTTTCTGTTTTTTTTTGTATACAAAATTTTCCTTAAAAACTAAAATTGTTAATTGGAATTGCATTCCTTACTATTTACTGAAAACTTAACACTAATTTATTGATATATGATTATTATATGCATTCAGACTTCCTTACTGTTGCCGATAACATGCACTATGTTGTTATTGTTATATGATTATTGTATGTTGTAAACAAGAATTGAGTAATGCTTATAGCAGACACCACTTGATTCACAATTAGCTTACAACACGTTCATAACATAACACTAGGGAACCTCCAGAGTGAAAATAGCTGCTTCTTATGGAAAACGTTATGCTGATTCTGAAAAATGACTTTGGATATTTCGTGTTAGGATCAGTTCAATTAAGATATCTAATAAAATAATGTCAATTAAAATTTGCTATTTTTAGGACAATAAAAGGTACTTGGGTAGTCAAAAATAGCAATAAAATGAACTTTGCTGATTCTGAAAATGACTGGATTTTTCCTATCAGGCTTAGTTCAAAAGATGCCCAAGAAGATTCTAATTCTGCCATTTTTAATTGGAAATTTTAACAAATGTCAATTGAAATTTGCTATTTGTAGAGCATTGAAATGAACTTATTAATCAAAATTGCAATAAAGTGATATGGTATAAACCGATTCAAACATTAAAAATAGAAATAACAAAACACATATCTTCCTAGCTCCTAAAAATGCTTGCTGCCTGATAGTTTTCTCTTGTAGTTAGTATTATTGTCACTCTACAGAAACCAGCAGTAATCCCTGACCTTGAAAGTATTTTTCAATTGTGGATACGTCTTGAAGAAAATGCTCTCCCTGTTCAGCACCCAAATTTTCAGGAAAAAAGTGAAGTGTGAATGGAGAATTCATTTTTAATGACATCTTACTACCTATTTCTTTATAACATTGCAGTAATATGTTCAGTAAAGATTCATATTGTACCAGCTTCCTATCCAAGAAACCCTTTTACCACTGCCTTGGAAGCCTTCCAGACTGCCAGTTCAGAATATTTCTTTAAAAAAGCACACTTATCTGTGGAACAATGAAAACTCCTCCTTTAATTTTGCATATGTCAAACTGTGAAATAATCCTTGTACTTAGCAGAAACCACTGCCCTCTCTGTTCATTTCTTTGACAAAAAATAACATAGAATTTTATTTTCTTAGTTAAATGTGATACTTTTACTCTACAGAAATAACAGTCATTCACTGATTTTGTTTTTCATGACAAATCATAGGTATGGCGAATGATAAAAATTTTAATTTTCAGATAACCAATTTCTCAAATTAGCGGTACAAATAATGCAACAATTTTTAGGGCCCACTTTCACCAATTTTGCAACTAAAGTATTGAAAGTGAGCTGTTTTAGTAACTTTTATATATATATATATTTTACTTTGGATTTTAGTGTGAACTTTCCAAAATATAACAAAAATTATCTGAATTATTACAGCATGGATATCTCTCACTTTTATCCATGCTTAACACGGAGATAAAATCACTACAGTGACCAACAATAACATACCATACTTTTTACTTAAATGTAAATTGGAACTTGCACAGTGAAGCTAATCACATTAATTGATATCATTATATGATTCAGTTGAACTACACACTCTTAAAGCTTCACTTACTTTTCATAAATGTATGGAACCAGTTTCGAGAACATTTAGTTCCCATCTTCAGCCAGGCTGAAGTTCAACTGTCGGATCATTCGTTGAGCTGTGGGAATGTATAGTCTGCTCTGGTGGCAGTGTGATAAACTTGTAGTTTATGTTTTCATCCCCGGCCTTGTCGAAGTTCATTATGCTGTCTTTGTATTTGTAGATGTAGATTTTCTCCCAGGTTGCTAATTCCGTAGGTCCTTGTACTGATTTGAATAATTTTGCTTTATTTATTATGTCATGATTTTGTGTCCAAAAATGATATGCTACTGCTGATTTCTCTATTTGCTTGTACTTTATGTTCCTTTAACCGTGTTTGTATGTTTCTCTTTGTTTTTCCAATGTAGATTTTTTCACATTCTGCACAGTTTATTTTGTAAATACCTGATTTTTCTTCTTGTAGAATACTGTCATTAACATTATCTATCAGTAAATTTTTAACATTAAATCTATTAATTGGTGCCAATTTGATATTAAAATCTTTAAGAATATTCTGAAATTTTTTGTGGCCCATGGATGATATGTGAATTTTTTAAAAATTAGTTTATCTTTTCTTGCTGAAAGTGTTGTGGTTTCTTTGATATGTTTTTGTCTCTTGAATTTCTGCACCTTTTTGTGTACTAGTTCTTTTTTAAAACCATTTTTAACTGCTGTTTCTTCTATTTGTTTGTATTCATTGAAATATTCTTCTTTGCTAATTTGTAGGTTAACTAGCGAGTGTGTTAAACTGTTAATTACTGCATGTTTCTGCGCTGTGGAGTTAAAACTGTCTGCTTTGATGTGATTATCTGCATGTGTATCCTTTCTGTATATTCCAAATTTAAGATTTTCATACATTTATGAAAAGTAAGTGAAACTTTAAGAGTGTGTAGTTCAACTGAATCATACAATGATATTAATTAATACCATACTTTGCTTCAAAGAACAAACTTTAGACTAAATCTTCAAACCAAAACTCCAAATGAAAATTTCACTCAAAACAGTTTTAAAATAAGTACAATTTTACTTAATTAATAACATGTTTATCAGTATATTTATCTCTTAAGTTACACTATTTTTCAATGCAAACTTCTGCACTGGCACTCCCATCCCAGCAAGGGATTTCCAGTAGTAAAGTGTACATGACCTACTCAAATAAATTAAATAAATTGTACTTACGAAGCTATAGACAATGGAGTGGTAATATATCCTACACTTAGGTATTCAATTTGTTTATAATAAACTCCACTTATTTACATAAAACTAAGACATGTTTCAGGAGTAATCACTCCCATCTTCAGTTGTTGACAGACTACTGTTACTTGAAATGGTGGTGGCTGCATACCTATATGTCCTGTGGCGGTGTTGAGTGGTTGTAGTGGAAACTTGCTAATTCCTTCCACAGGAGGAAAATCGAAGTTCATATTTTTATGATGAAAATTTTTTTCCGAGTGGATAGTTCCATTGGGTTGTGAAGCTGTTTCAGCAGATTAACCTCTGGTTTAATTTCATGATTTTTGGTCCAAAAGTGAGCTGCTACTGCTGATTTATCAACCTGCTTAAACCAAATATTCCTAAGGTTTAAGCAAATTGATAAATCAACAATAGCAGCTCACTTTTGGACTAAAAATCATGAAATTAAACCAGAGGTTTATCTGTTGAAAGAAGTTCCCAACCCAATGGAATTATCCACTTGGAAAAAACATTTCATCATAAAAAATAAATAAAACTTAATGAACTTTGATTTTGTTACTATGGATGAACTCAGCAAGTTCCTACTACAACCAGCACACACCACCACAGGAGTATTCTGGTATCTAGCCACCATTTCAAGTAACAGTAGTTGGTCAACAACTGAAGATAGGAATGATTACTCCCAAAACATGTCTTAGTTTTATGTAAATAAGTGGAGTTTAGCGTAAACAATTTGAATGCATAAGTTTAGGATATACACAATCAGTTTAGGGATTAGGGAGCTCAGAAAGTACAAACATTATCAAGCATAATTATGTTTAAATTGCATGTACAAAGCCTTAGTATACACTGTAAATGGTATTATGTCATAGTCGGAAATTGAATATAAATAAAAACAAAGACCTAATAGGTTAATTTACAGAACATATTTGGCTTTTATGTGTCAAAATTGACAAGAAACGATTACTGTCTCTGTAGGTAAAAATCATGTTCCCTAACATAATTAAACAACAGCAAACAAGCAATACATTTGTGAGCTAGTCTATTTTGGCTACACAAAAGACCAAATTTCAGCCTTCTTTTTCCTATTTTTACATCCATAAAACTAATGGGGATTCAATATATAGAAACCTTATATATTATGTGGCACACAGATGAGAGGTAACTGTTACTCATTGTTGAAATTATGATATGCCAAACACAAATTATCAAGAGTGTACCTGTTAATATTCACCAATGCTGTGTTGTTGATAATAAAGTAATTAATCCTTTTGCTTTCCAATATTTTTTATAAATAGATGATTTACAGTGCTTGTTAAATGAAAAGAATTTAGGCAGCAATTAAGAAAAGCAAGTATTAGTAGAACATTGCTAATCCTCACTCCTTATTTGCATGCTCCAGATTAACATATCATTGTTCTTAATAATTATCATACAAATGCTATGTATCTGCATCTTTCCCTTTAATGTGCATTTTACATCTAACACAGTAAATTATATGTTATTATTAGACTCCAATAGGGCTGCTGGCACCTCTTCATTTGTTTTGCTGTGGCCAGATTCTTTGATGGCTACATGTAGTTTGTCATCTGAGCATTTTAAAATTTTGCTTTTTAATTCATGAAGTCATCTCTTGTAGTTTTTCAGCATTTTGTATACAAGATTCTTTCTCATCTTGTCAATTTCTTTGTGAATAAATTTTTCTGCATCTTTCAGTTTAAATGTATTGTTTCTATTTGCAATTTTGCACTTAATTTTAACTCACACAAGCTCAATTGGATTATTTTGGAAACATTAAACTTGACTACACAGTGCCTATTTCCATTAAATTCATACTTAGGCTTGCTTTACTCAATGCCATGGCAAGAAATATATCCATCCTGTAACAAAGAAAGGCTTACAACTATTTCCGTAAATTTCACTTTTGGTTAATCAGTTGAATGGTGTATCCGCACATTTATGGTGTCAGATTTTTTGCAGGATAAGCACTTCATGTATATCATCACCAGCCAGCTCTGGTTTACGTTCCCTTTATGACCACTTCTGGACAGCTTTATCAGGAGGAAAATAAAATGTAATCATTGATAGAAATTAATAGACTCATCTCATCTTGAAATGAATCCAAAATTGGTAGGTATGTTTTATAGTTTCCTAACTCCAGCTATGACCAATGAGTACAAATTATTCATCTCTATAATGAAAATTATTTGGGCTAAAAATATGCATTTTTGATGAGCATGCCTTAGCTATTACATGCCTGATTGCTTCATTAACATGAAACTACAATATTTTGATCTAGCATAAACGATATTTACAAGAGAGTATTGATTGATTCTGCAAGAAACAGGAGTAGGGTGTGGCAATTTATTACATCTTTAAATAAATACACCTGAGAGCTTCAATGCCACATTTCCATCTCATTTGACAATCACTGCAGTAGAGATGGCTGGACATCCTGAAAGTGTTCCTGATTCATCTCTTCTTTAAAATTTAAGTGGACATAGTAGTGAAGAAATAAATCCAGTTTAATTCAGGCAATAATAACCATAAATAATTTAAATGTTGCAACTGCATTTAAATTTGGAATTAAATTTGGTCTTCTGCTAAGCATCCCCATCTTTTATTTTTTTCATGAAAATTAAGTCAATTTATATTTTGAAATTTTGAGTTGAATCAATGCTTAAAATACATTAAATGTTAAATTTGTCACTGGTTTTTATATAATGCTGCTCACCCTTTTCACAAGATGACAGCTCATTGCTGTTACTGTTTTTGATTAGATGATTATGGCCTAACTGCTATACTGTAATGTGATGATAAACTATCTTTTTGTTAAGTTTAATTAGGTGATGTATGAATTTCCAACATTTTAAATTTCTTTGACTTTTCTTTCACTATGACAAAACTGCTTGCTATAGCAATGTTAGCTGCTCTAAAATCAGAGAACGTAACTGAGATTGTTAGCAGTAACATAGGTGATATAAAGATGCCATAGAAATGGCTTCAAGCTGATACAAAAATGCTGTAGAAATGACCTCAATTTCCCTATGAAAATTTAAACTGCCATAACTTTAAGAATTTATAAAATGGAAAAGATTGGCATATAGCCATAGCACTTGTTCCATTTTGTTTGGTCAATAGGGATTCATTCATAAAATCAAGGATCCAATCTTTATTAGAAATCTGGTATTTGCAGTTTCTAAAACAAAAATGTTAATGCATCTTTTGGGATTATATATTCTTCACATCTACAAAATGCTCTCTATATTTATATATGGTTCATTGTAAAACTTAAATTTTCTTTAAAAAATGGCTTTTTTTTCTCTCTTAATGTACCTACTAAACACCAAAATTACAATAATTTATTATCCTAACTAAAATTCATAGCAATCATATTACACTAGGTTACAAATGAAAACTTTTTTCTGCAGTACGGTTAAAAATAGGTGATTTACTAATTTCAGTGCGCAGAATTCAAAAATGCATTCCATTTTTCCATAGCACATCTCATTTTGGCAATATGACAATGTTCAATGAAAATATAATTTGCAAAACTTGCAAAAATATTACACACTCATATACAACTTTTAAGGAAAATAAAGAAGAATAACAACATGAAAGCATACCTGAATTTGAGAATATATGTTACTTATCTTGTATATTCCTTTTTCTTTTTACCATGGAATTGCAGTGTAGATGATTTACTCAAGTGCTCTCTGGTAGGTTCGTCACCAGCAATAATCGGCCATCATATATATGTCCTAACTCTGATAACATCGTTCAACATCTTTGAAGTCCTGGTGAAACCTTTCACCTTACTCTTCACCGGACAGTTCCTAAATTTGACTGGAAGTAGTGTAGATGTGACTTGAGGAAATGAAGCTTAACTCATATTATAGCCAAGCATTCTGAAATTTTCCATTATGTTTCTGACAATTTCTTTGTATTGAGGGTCTTTCACATTGCCCAGAAATTTCTTAACAATCTCTTTGAATCCATTCCACTCATCTTTTTCAATTTCATTCATAGAGCTGGTAAAATTAACATCTCTCATCAATTTCCTTATCTGTGGTCCATCAAATATTCTTTTAGCCTGTGATTAATGGAAACTTTGTGTATAAGTACTTTGCAGTACTTGGACAACTTTTGTCAAATGCTTTCATGCCAAGTTTTTTGTGTAATGGAGGTAGTACAATTTTTTGACAACCAGCAAGAGGCACATTAGTAACATTTTTTGTTCCAGATACCAGTTGCTGCCTCTCAGGTCATTGGTCAGTTTCCCAATGTTTTTCCCTTGCCCTGCTATCCCATTCACAAAGAAAACAAAGTAATTTTGTGTATTCTCCCTGTTGTCCTATAACAGACCAATGACTTTCAAGTCACCATGTATTTGCCACTCATGGTCGCAGTACTTAATTTTCTCAAGAACACGCTTCAGAGTTTCATAAGACTCTCTTAGGTTCGTAGAATGTGCAAGCAGTATTGAAGCTAACTTATTGACATTATGAAGTAACACTGCCTTAAGACTTCATTTGCAAGAACCAATAAAAAAACACCAGTTACTTGACTTATATGCTTTCCTGCCCAACTGTTGAATAAGATTACACACATCCACACAAAACACAAGTTGATCTTCTGCGTAGTGCTTGTGGAACTGTATTTCGCGATTCCTATACCACAAAAATGTAATGCCAAGTGATAACAAATTCTTTTCCTGTAGTCTTGAGCCCAATAATTCACTTTTTTGTTTCGTGAGGCCTTAATCCCTCACAAAATCATTTAACTCAAATTGATTAAACTGTTGTGGTGAATTGTCAAATTCTTCTGGATCAGAAACCAACTCATTGTCGGAAGTCACAAAGTTGCATTCAGATTCACTAAAATTGAGGTCTGTTAGTGGTGTAGGTATAAGGAGTTTGGGCCCATGAGGTATAGGCCATGTAGTTGAGTTAGATTTGGATATTTCATTCCTGCCTTATTTTTTTTGTTGTAGCCAGCAACTTTGCACATGCAAAAGTAACACTCGTCATGGGTCATGGTGATGCTTCTGCTCTGTCCATATCATTGGTTTGGCAAATGGCATTGCCTTTCATTTTCCTTCATGCCAATAACGTAATCCCTCAACACAACTGTTAAATGCAACATGAGGTGGAAATGATTTATTCTGATCACAAACTTTTTCTTTGAAGTATGAGTAATATAGTTTCTCTATTTGTGAGTCTATTTTACATACATTCCCGTCAAACACATAATACCCCAAATGTAACAAAACTTCAGAGGACTTTGTAGACACTGTCTCCTGCGTAATTCTGATGCAGAAGTCGTACTCAAACTTTTATTTAAGCACTACACATACAGAAGATTAATGTGCTTATTAACACAAGTTTTCAGCTCAACTGAAGTTGAGATATCTATGATAGCTGTAAATGTAAACATAAATATCTCACAAAAATACAGACCTGGCCCATGAACAAAACTGATGAGAATATAAACATAAACATCTGGGTTATGGGGAGGATGGAAGTGAGCCTATTAGGAAGAAAATCGACAGATTTAGAATAACATAATGAAATGTAGCAGTAAGCTGTATAAGCTGAATGATTTAGCACTATAGACATATATGCACATATTATAAAAACTAGATATGATAACCAAAAATAGAATTCATTTTTGAAATCAGGGAACTGATTTTCATTAAAATCAAATATTTTCTTTTATACTGCAGAATCAGTGTTGGCCAGTGTTATTGATATATACTGTGCTTTATGAATGAAACAGAAATTAAGAAAAAGCACTTTATTTAGAAATTTATTATAACATTTTTATTTGTGGAAAACACATATGTGCTTTATATTATCATCTTGAATAGTAAAGCATAAACAATCATTAAATGAAATGTTGGTGCAGCAGCTGTAATTCATGAAAATATTTCTAAATTGTTTTTGTTTAATGTTATTTATTGTTGATTTGGCTCCAATGATCTTCTTGCAACATCTGTAGATTGGACATGAATATTATAGATGTAAGTCTGTAATCGTGAATGAAATGAAATGAATTAATGATGATGCAAATGAGCTTGGAGACCTTAGCACTTTTTATGGTAAGGCCTCCAAAAAAAAACCTTAACCTGACAGCTTGTCCTTATCGGGATTCAAACCCATTACTTCTGGGTTAGTAGTCACAAATGCTACCAGTAGATCATGGAGGTAGTCATTTCTAAAATTATTAATTTTTCTAATTGCTATTTTTAATTTACTTGTTGCTACAGAATAAACAATGCTATCAACACTAGCTTTAGATACAGTTGTTTTGCTGTATCATAAGTTGGTAAATGCACAAAATATTGTCACATAAGTGTTTATCAGAATATTTTGGGCATTTGCATATTTTTACAAATTTTTTATAAAAATTTTAGGGCTAATATACCATTAAATACAGTATATACACTTTCAGCATTGCATGCTTAGTTTTTTTTAATTCATTATTCTTGAACCCATCCTTCAGAATAACATAAAATAGCTTCTTCAGAATATTGCCAAAGCACAAGAAAATGGCAGACTATTACCAAAAGTGAGTGGATATTTATTACAAGCTGTACAAATCAATTTGGTGCATTTGAGGATTTGAACTTGTCAGCGCTGATTATTGTTTCATGAGCAATCAGCCAGTGAAGACCTTGTCGTCTTCCAAGCTTTTGGCCATTGTGACTCTGACCTTCTTATTGAAGAGGAGCTCAATGAAGTAGCCCACAGAGTTACAACGGTCGAAAGCTTGGATGATTGCCTGTAAAAACATCATTAGTAACTTGGTACAAGTTGTTTTAATTTATATCACTGATATTGCATAAACCTTTTGTGTTAATCGTATTGGTGATCTGCTAACATTAATACTTATCAGGGTTATTTAATCATTGCAATCCTCTTTATGAGATTTTTTAATCTTTGATTTTGTTCCATTTATTGCTCAGGTGCTTCTAATTAAAGCATTCTAGCAACAAATTCTCTATAATGTACCATGCTGTCTTTGATATTTTTTGGATAAAGATTAATGTTGGCGAAGCTGTTGCTTGTGCCATGGTCACAGCCCTTATTGTTTTAGGAACTCAGTTCAAATATGAGAAGGGAAACCTTTATGCTTTACATCATAAAAATTTGTATTTTTACATAATACTTAATCTATTTATAAATTGCTTTTTTGTTTCTGAAAATAGATCATAATTAAGATTTGAATAAGGATAAGATGAAAATTGAGAAGCATAATTGTTTGGGCATGGGCATAATGTTCAGGATATTAAACATGGTACTCCTCATATATTTTGTTACTTTCATTTTCTAAAAATTTTTCAGCTACATCTTATGTAATTCAACTCTCTTCTCTGGGAGTAATGACCAAATTTATGATTATAACATATTTAAAAAAAAAAAAGTTCTCAAGTAGACTGGGCTTCCATAATGTTATTTTGTTTACTCGAAGTCAATATATAGACCAGCAGTGACCATCTCAGCTACTGTTACGAAGCAAGCTATATGCAGGAATCCAAGCAGAGGCAGCATAATATCAATTTGTAGTTCAAATTTCAGGTGTTTTGTTATGACTTTTAAATAGTTAATATCAATTTTAAATGAATGAAATTCAGTTTGACTTTAAGAATGTACACAGTGGTATTACTTCATCATAACACAATTTTATATTTAGACAGACGTACATATTACAAAATTTGTTATAGTACTAAATATATATAATATTTCTACATATTACTAGTGTAAATATTATATAAGGGTAAGGCTCGCCAATCACAAATCACATTTATGGACCAGTAATGCTCTTGGACCTCTGTTGGTCTAGTAATCATATTTTCCTCACAAACCCCAATGTCGATGGATTTTGGGTATAAACATTTTAAGTGTAACTCCCTTTGGAAGGAAAGTAAAGCCATTGGTCCCATTTCATAGATTTATAACACATAAAAACTTCAAGCCTGAAAGAAGATGCCTCTGAGTAGACTTTATCAGTTATCTCTGGATAGTTTTTATTATCAGTGTTTAATGCGCATTTTTATTACCGAGGTATCCCATAGGTGGTGGGTTTTTTTTTTTTTAAGAGTTCTAGGGCTAAATTTAGGGTACCTCATTGGCATTTGCCTTCAATGAAAACTGAGGAAAACCTGGAAGAAACTTCAGACAAGAGGAAGATCCTGTGGGAATCGAATCCCAGACCTCCCTTCAGGAGTCCTTGCCTTAATAACCTCAGCCATCTGCTGGACAGAAAAGGATGCTAATGACCAAAGGTGTTATAAGAGCATCCTTAAGTAAAATAAACCTAACCTAACTTTGGACCTCTGCAGTTTTACTTTTTAAAATAGATGCAGTATCTGAGCAATTAGCTAAGACTGCTAACTCTGCAGATTTTAAATTGATATCACAAAGTAACCTTTTTTCTGTTCTTTGCTTCTTTTCATACCCCTCTCCCAAAAAACGAAGTTCAGAAGCATATGTTTTGAATCAATCATGAGTAGGATCCTAGCAGTATGTTCTATGAAGTTGAGGGAAATGTGACTAAAGAAGTTTTAAAAATTCAAGATTATTATTTCTGTTGTATTTGTCATATAATTCTGGATCAACATATAACTGATGCTAAGTCTGCAGGGAAAGCAAAAACCAATTGTTCACTTCATATCACACTGCCATGGGTGGCTTAGGTGATAAGGTGGGGACTCGTGAGTGAGAGGTCTGGGATTCAATTCCCACTAGAACCATTCTTCCTGACTGAAATTTTTTCAGGTTCACCTTAGTTCTCATAAATTGCAAATGCCAGTGAGGTACCCTAAAACTTTGGCCTGGAGCGCCTCCTTCCTTTTTAAAAAAAAAAATCATTTCCTAAATCATCATTTCATCTCATGTATCATTAGTGTTCACTGCCTGTGATGCCTCAGCAGTTAAAATGGACTTTAAAAAATGAAAAAAAAAAAAAACTTTCATTTTATGAACACTGCAATTTATTCAAATAGCTCAAAAATTTATTTAACAGTTTTCCTAGATTGAGGATGTCATCATACATTCAAGGTCCTCCAGGAATGCTATAAACTGATGGAACTTTAGTTCTTGAGATCTTATTATGTTTATTAGTTTAAAAATGATTACCACTCATTAAGCATATCACTTTTAGCACACAAATATTCCTTGTAGATGATGCAGCAAATTGTAAGTGTAATCTTTTAGTTTGAATCCCACATTACACACTACCATGGTCAGTGCCCCATTTGTGATTTCAGATACAAGTGAGCTTAATAGTAACTATCACTTTCCACAGCTTTCTCAGCACATGTTAATATATGACCTGTATCCGGCATTGGCAGTAAAATCTAATATCTCCTCCATTACTTTTAGTTCAGGGTTTACATCCTGGCTCTGCTGGAGATATCAGTACTTTTGTCCAAAGCTAAGGAAAATGCAATACTATATTTGTTTGTAACTGCTGCAAAACATCACTAGCAACTTGTAAGCAGTAACTGCAGTGAAAAAATAATTTTTATTCAAGCATAGTCATTCAGGCTATTTTCGAATAGTATTACACAAACTCACTATATCACAAGCATACCTTGATTTCACAATATATTCAGTTCAAGAAACACTGACCAAATTCATATTTCCTTGCTTACAAAAGTAAATGCTTTGTTGTAATACTAACATATTCTTAAAGCAAAGGGATTAAGAAAAAATGTATATGTATGCAGCCACTGTGTATTCAGAGTTAGTGAAAAAGTCACTCCTGGTGGTAACTATACTTGCTTGTAGACCCAAGATTGTGGATTCAATCCCAGCCAGGCTCAGTGGATTTTTTGGCATATAAATCCTAAATATGGTCTCCTTCTGGAAGGAAGTAAAGCTGCAGGGCCCATGTCTTAGATGTTTAACACATAAAAGAACATCAAGCCTGAAAGTCTGAGTGAAATTTATCTGCCATTTCACATCCTGAATTGAATGGCATGCTGATGACCTGAGGTGTTAAAGAGCATCCTTAAATAAAAACCAAATATATAAAGTTTGCATAAATTCCGACACCATCTAAATAATATGTGGTTCAGGAAAGTGAATCTCGGTATGTGGTAATAGCTGTATACTGAGAACTCAAAAATTATATTATTGACTTTTTTCTTCCTAACTGACTCCAGCTCTCATACTTTAAATGGATTACCTGGTGGTGTAGTGGTAACCATATTTGCCTCCTAAACCCAAGATCGCGGGTTCAAACCCGGCCAGGATCGATGGGATTTTTTGGGCATAAAAATTGTAAGTATGACTTCCTTCAGAAGGAAAGTAAAGCCGTGGTCCCATGTCGTATATTTACGGCACAATAAAGAACCTCAAGCCTGAAAGAAGAGGCCTCAGGCAAAATTTGTCGGCCATTTCACGCCCTGAATAGAATTGGATGCTGATGACCTGTGATGTTAAAGAGCATCCGTAAATAAACAAATAAAAAAAATTCAATATATTTTTATATTTTTGCACAATGCTCATTAAGAACTTATCAAAAAAATATTAACCTAGTATTTTTTTGCCATTGACTTGTCCTTTTTTTATTTGCACAATTGTATAATTCATGATTTACTGGAAAATTTAAATATATTGATTCAATCATATTTCATTAATGAAATATGATTGAAAATAATTATTCAATCAAAATTATTCATTGTCTATTACAGGTAACGTTGAAAAACAGCTGAGCATTTTTCAAACAAAATCTCTTCAGGCTTTGTAGGTCAGAATATTTTGCTTTGGAAAGTGGAATTAAGGGGCAGATTGCTCATCAGTGTGTGTACAGCGCATTTTGTCAACAATAACATGAGACTCCCAGGAGCCAATGTAGATTGTTCGACTGGGTATAGTTCTAGAAGAGGTTTTGTCACCTACAATTTCTCATATTTCTCTTATCTTCATTGGACATGTCTTTCTGTATTCTTTATTAAGAAACAAAGACCACGATTTTAAAATATTCTTGGTACATTCAATGATATTGAAGGGAGATGGTTTCACACAGCATTTTCTGATGTACTCATTCTAATTGCTGGGTGTTTCAGCATGCATTTTTTTGATTTATTAAACCCATATCTTTGTCACATTCTACATAACTAAGGCTTTTGATGGGAAAAATCACTTTTACTGATTCAAATCTGTTGTACTTACGAACCATAGCATGAATGAGGTGAATGGTGCAATTTTTACTTTGGATGGGACACAAATCACAAAAAATTTCCAAATTTTGAATTAGTGGGTCCAGATAATGAAAAAAAAGTTAAACAGCATTGATGCAACTTCATCAGCTCCCTTTCTTGCTATGGTTTCATTGTAGATATACAAAAATACTACTCTGGAAATGATAACGTACACATTAAACCTGTAAAATGAAAGCTGCCATTTGTAGCAGACATCATTTGTGCTAACATTTGGCACTGGAAGGTTCTTCATGAAGTCTATGGATATTAGCTCATGTTCAGGGATTCACCTAGTTTTGGCTCCATACTTGCTTTCATAGTCTTTTTTTATAACAAGTTAGTAGGCTCTAACCACTTCACATCTTTTGCATTACTGCTGTCATTAAGTTCCCTTGCAAAAAGAGATTGTTTTTTTGTTGTCACATGGCAGTAAAAAGTACATTTAAGATGGGACAACTGTATTACATAAGCACAGCAGCTCAAATTGAATATATTGAAAAAAATTAAATATACTTTTTAAGTTTTTGAAATTCATTTCCATGCTCATTCTCTTTCATAATTAATCTGCATATAATATCACTAGAATTTTTACTAAATTCTTCACAGTTAATCTTTGTCTTTTGATAGTGAGAATCATTTTGAAAGCAGAAAAACTTTTTCTGTGCAACAGATATCAGGAGCAATGTTTACTGGAACATTTACATTTCCCCCTAATATCACTCTAAATACTTTTTCCAACAATGAAAGTCTTACATTTTATTTAGTAAATTGTGCCACTTACTTTGAACATTTTTCCCAGTTTCACCCAAAACACAATGTATTTTCTCCTGGGCATCCTTCATTACTGTTATTTGAGTACAAAGAGATTGATTTTTTACTTATTGTTCAATGCATGCAGGTATGAATGAAAAGTTTGGTGTTATACAAGCAATATCTTTTTTCAATGACGTGTCATTGAGACACTCTTTCACTGCTTTTACACATTCTGCATATCGGATTCAAGTAATTCTTCAATAATTGTGACCACTTCTTTAAAATATTTACAATAATACATCACTGACTAAACCCATGCTTCCTATTGTGTTACAGCAGGCTGAGGTGGTAGTAGAATATCTGGGGGCATTTCTCTCTGAATATTTAAATCCTGGATGGGACTTTGCAAAAACATTTTTTTAATATTGGAAATGAACAAATTGACAAGAGGGAATTTGTTCCCGATTGATTCAGAAACCCTGTGAAGGGTGGGAGCTAAGTATATTATATGAATGGTATTAGGATAAAAAGTTTTAAGAATTGGAGCTGCAGCTTTTAGTACAAAACAACAGAACTTTAGAATCATCTATATTGCCAGAGTATAACAACTGTTGCCTTTGTTTACAAAATACGCAATAGTTTTGCTTTCATAAGTTCCATAACAAATACAAGGGGCAGAATTGAAGGTTCATCGTGGTCAAGTTTCTGTACTATCATACATGCTATATATCTTTTCATAGAGTTGGAGGTTTCATCTAGAGATCTAGAGATCATCTTCCCAAATGGATGGTAAAGTTTCATTGTACATTCTTTCTAAATATTTTTTCTTGAAGGTATATTCAGAGGGGATATTTTGTTTGCAGTATTTTTGTAAAAACTCTCTTAAAACCGGATTTTCAATTGCCTTCCATCGAATGTTGGCAGCAATAATCACATTGGTTAAGTTTGCATAAAAATTGATGCTGAAATTGAATGAGGTAGGCTGTCAGTATAGTTTGCTTTGGTATTTCCTGCCTCTTGCATATGCTACCTCAGGTAGCACTTCTTTTCTTGAAAAATCTAAAAAGTGTAGAAGTTAACTGAATTAAAATCCTAAATGTAGTACTGCCGCATTTCTATCATAAAGTGTGATTACTTGGTTTGAAGAACCAAAATCTCAATGACCCGTATATACTTTAATTATTGAAATTTAAACCTTAAAGTCTAGTTGTCTTTAAAAGAATTTCAGCTAGGTCAACTGTATAATTACATAGGTGTACTATTTAAATATATTTCAACTATTGTTACATACCTGCTTGCTACAAATCACAGAATATTATTTTTCCTTCATAAGCGAAGTGTGGATATTCTGTTAGCCATTACCTGATCAGTGTAATTTTGTTTTTATCATTTGGCATATTAAACTGCACAGGATAACATCCTACCACTTCAAACTTCTCTTCATAAATAAGGAAAGAGAAAAAGATTAATGGCATTCAAACTAACCATTATACAGCACTGATGAGAATAAATAGTGAAATAATGAAACTTTACATTGATTTAGGCATTTAAGCCTAATATTAACAAATTAGGCTCTAACAATTAATTTAGGGCACTATCAAACTTTATGAATAGGTTTCATTTTTCATGAAACATAAATATTAATCATTATTTTTCCTTTTTCCTAAAGGAACATTTGCCCTAAAATCCAATGTCTGTTTCATTTTTCCATCATCTATTAATATTAAAAATTTGATCTATTGTACTTCTTCCAGCTCTGAATCTGCATTGATAGTTTTCAAGTACCTCCTCTGCAATAATAATGAATATGGAATCTAACAAAGCGAAGCAAATGTAGTTCACTAAAGTTACTAATGAGTCAATTTCAACTCTCTAGTTTGTTTCACTTATCAGTTTTTACATTAGGATATGTTTTGTGAGCATCCACTTGCATTCTCAGCTGTTGACTTCTTCTGCTGCAAATTATATAAAAGCACTTTATATGCCTTATTTAGAAGTGAGATTTTCCTATATTTTCTGCAATAAAGTGTGTCCCCTTTCTTGTGAATAAGGTGTATAAGATCTGTTTTCTATTCTGGGAATTCTTCAGTTTCCCATATTTTGGAAACCAACTCCTACAGTGCTCAGAAATTCTGTTCATCATAACAGCATTTATTATCTTCTGCGATGGCTCTTCCACTCCTCTGTTTGAGTACACTGTTCTTAATCTCTTCATAGGTTGGTATTGTTATCTCATCTACTGTTGAGACCTTTGTAGTCAGTTGTTCACCTGTATCTTTGTTCAGTAATGCACCAAAATATTTGGCCCATCTTTCCAAGACCCCGTTATCTTCATTATTGTCCTGACAAAATTTACTTTTATGTTGATATCCCTGCATCATAATTTAAACCTTTTATTCTCTTTAGTTACATTTCTTGTACACTCCCTCTTCTCTTTTTTTAATTTTTTCAAATCACTTATGTTCCTTATACTTTTACTGTACCTTTATTTAGTCAATTTTGTTTCTCTTTGTATCACAATTTGTCAATCTTTGATTTTCTTGTCAATAATGATCTTACACTTAATATCGAACACACTGCATTTCTTATATATCTCAATTCTCCAACATTTTCTCCTGTAGCATACAAAATCCATTCCTTAATTGCTGCTCACTTTGCCTTTGACTCGATATTGTTTAATTCATTCTTTTTTAGGTTACCAATTTATTTCAAGACTGAGACTAACTTTGAATTTGCAACAGTTCACATTCCACTTCTTTAATTCCTTCAACTGCTACTTGTTCAGTCAGAATTATCTGATTTCACAAACAGTGCCTGTTGCTGACTTTACATGTATTACTGATGAAATGTAAGGGTAAATCAAATGTAAACTGATTTTTTTTAATAATTTATTGAAAACAATTTGATAATCTCATGTTTCCACATAATTTGCCTATTTATAAGCATTTTTCTCAATGGATAGGTAGCTCTTTATTCCCTTATTCAAGAAAAAGTGGGATTGGATTTTTAATCAGTTGTGCGCAAATGCTTCCAAATCTTTGTCACCATTGCATTGCCAACCTCCTAATGCCTTTTTAACGCTATGAACTGTGATTGCAAGGAGATAAGAATGAACTATAGGGAAGGTGTTCCAATGGTGTTCAGTGGATTTCTTAGTTTTATTCTTGTCAAAGAAGCTTTATGCAGAAAAGTGTTGTCTTGTCATTTTCTGAAATCAGTTGACGCCTTTTTCATTGATAAGTGCATTTTACCTCAATCAGAAGCTGGAAAATGCTTGCTTGCTTTAACTTAAGAATATAGTGGTGTATCCAAGTTTATTAAAGGTTAGGCCAAATACACTCCAGCAAATGCAGCTTTGAATCCTACCTGAGACTTTTCAGTAAGCCAATCCTTCAAAAATGGACTAAACTTATTGGAACTTAAGAAGTGATTTCAGAAGTCATCAAGTTTTGGTCACAAATGGCAAATGTTTGTCTCCATTATGCTTGTTTGAAATCAACATTGGTAACTTTAATTTTCCAAAGTTTCTCATCTTGTTTTGCAACTCATATGCTTGTGTCTTAGACAGCATTCTTATCCTCTTACTAAAAAATGTCAACCAGTTTTACGCTTTCAAGCAATAAAACTTAATAACAACTATACCTCTTGCTTGGACATGTGATGTTATTGACATTATGACGGCTGTGCAAAGCAAACTGCTTCCTCCTTCCTGAAACCTCCACCAATAACATCTTCAAGGTGCATCTTAATACCTTCTACTCACATGGTTGGTGTTTGATTAACCCTCAATAATCTGTTATTCACAAGGAGATACGCAACTAATCATAATTTGATGTTCCGAAGTCTTCCTGTTATATTTATTGCTCATAGTGCTCATCAACCGTAAGTTGTAAACTTATCTAAGTTCAAGAATATCATTCCACTTTAGCTAATTCTTAATGTATAAATTTATTCTTTCAAATTTTAGCATTAAAGTTACACAAAACTAATAGGATATTATTCAATGAGGTAATTTGCATTACAGTTTCAAACATAGCTGCATATTAGGAGAAGCCTGTTGTCATCAAGTTTGTACAGCTTGTAGTATGAGCAAGACTTCGTCAGTAATTGCACATTCATATTACTCAGTGCTATTATTGTGTGTAAATTATATGTTAGTTGTTCTTTGTTAGTTATGCAACTACATAAATATAATCTTGAAAGGTTTTTGCAATACAATTACAAGAAAATGGATTGTTACAGAGAAGTAGTAAAGCAATTTACAAAAAAATAGCCTAACAATTGTATTCCAAGTAAATAGACTGTTTGCCAATTTGTTAAAAAGTTTAATGAAATACAGGAATTTCCTACATACATGCCAGATACTAGCAATGAGAGGAGTTGTTTTCAACATCTCTAATAACATAAGCTAGGGTTTATCATCAGTATTAAAGTACATATCATTTCATACTTTCAATAAAAATAAGTTTATGGAAGGAGAGAATATCTCCTTTCTCCAGTTGCAGTGGCTATACTTAAAACAGTTTATCAATGCCTATCTATCATAAAAGTTATCTTTCTCATCTTCAGCTTTATTTTCTGATGGAGGTAATGTAAAAAAAAAACTGTTATATTTAAAAACTTCCTTTTAATTTATCTAGGAGAGGTTTGAAACTCTTTTACAGTTTTTTTATCATTATATTTATTTTAAAACCCATCCATTTTTCATATCCAGTACAAAAGCAAGTAAAAGGTTAATCATTTCTTTAATTTATTTGCTATCCGATGGCTATAAGATTATGTCCTAACATTCAATTTTTTCAGTTTGTTTCTTAGTCCAAATTTGTTTACAAGTATTTTTAATTTATTTATTTAATAGTATAGTCATCCTTTAATGTAGTGGCTTCAGCAGTTGAATGATCTGCACTTGCCATCATGCATCCCAGTAAAAAGTTGCCAGTATATGTTGTTTGATCATTACCTTCCTTATGGTGGGGCATAGGTGACCTTTGTTCATGATGGTGTTCAAGTTGTTGCACAGGATACAATGTAAAGTATATATGTTTAGCTTATGTAGTTGGGCTGCCATTCATGTCTAGCACGCAGGCAAAACATGTGGAGACTGTGGAATTATCTCATTGGAGACATCTATAATGCCATGACTTACCATCACTAGGTACTGTAGAGATTCTTTAGGGGGGACCTTCATGTGATTTTTAATTATTCATTTTGCTGAGTGAAAAAAACTATAGTTTTTTTATGTATATTATCTATTTTGTGATGGCATCAACTTTTTCATTTCCCTCCAGCCCACATTGTGCAGGTTGTACATTGGGGAGCAGTTAGTTTAAGAAGCTGTATTAAGCATTTTAAGTTAATACTGGATTTCACTTCGTTTCTCACGAACAGGGTAACATTTCTTTGATAGCAAGGTTGGCTAATAATGTCATGTAATTGCTTCACTTTTTCATTATAATGTGTGAAGTCTGTGCTGGCAAGTAACAGCTGCTAATGCAGCTCCATTCCTCTCTATCAAATATCCACATATGTGAGTGAGTGTGTGTGTGTGTATATATACAGCCATTCTGGTTCTAGGTAAGAAAGGAGTCTTTGCACTTCAGGATTGTTATCCTTCTCCATGATGTTCACTATGAGATTCAGTTTAGTTGGTATTGCCAGATTGTCTAATGGGCATTGGGTTAGTGGGAGAATTTCTGGTTTAAAGAATTCATGTTTTTTCTCATGATAAAATCTGTCTTGGGTTTTGAGTATTCTTTGAGGTTCTCTGTACCTTCTTCAGTAATTGTTATTGGGTAATCTTAAAAATTTTTCAAATAAGATGAGACCTTTTTGTTCCATATAGATTATTGTTAGAGCCTGCATTGCTGTTATGGATGTGAACTTGGTTCCACCTGCAATAATTCTGAGTGCTTGGGTTCTGCGGGACTTCCAGATTATTTATGACAAATTTTGATGCAGTTATTAGTGTTTCAGAGCTATACTGGAGGATAGGTTATATATGTTGCATTTAAGGTGTCTCTTGAACTGCCCCGGTTGTTATATGTATTGATAAATGTTGGGTTTTTTTTTTTTTTTCCCTAGCAATTTCTTCTTCAATGTTTCTAGTTTCAGAGGTCCTGCGAGTACAAAGCTTCTGCCAGCACAGTTGTTTTAATGTTTTGTCATATGATAATAGAAAAAAGAAAACTCTTCAGTTTGAGAAATTATTTTTCTTAATTCTATGTACTACATATAGCAATGATTGTACAAGCAGTGTTTACACTTTGAAAGTCTCACCAAATCACATTATATAGTTCTTTTATTTGTAATCTAAACATAATTTACTCATATATTCGTGAATGTACTGTAATTCATTTATGCATGTAAGGATGAAATTAAATTTAATATTTTTCATATTCTCTGAAATCTACTTTTATAAGTTTCAGCATGAACTATACAATATATAAATCATATATTTACTTTGCTCATTATAAGAATAGTGTTCTAGCATTGCAAGGTTACTTTTTTTTTTAATCTGATTCATTTCTTTATCCTGATTATTTGTGATTGCAACATTAGCATTACAATGAACTCTTATGTTTTCTGAAAGTCTGTGATATAGATCTCTCGAGTTTTTACTTGAAACAGTCTATTATGTGAAAAGGTATATTCAATACTTATCACAAAGTTCTAACGACGATGGGAAATCAGACACCGTAGTAATAAAACTAGCCTCTCTCAGTTTTTTTTATTAAATTCTTCTTTTGTATACCTAAGTGCCAAATTAATTTTTTGTGACATCTAGTAAGCTAGCTTGGGGTGACCCAATGTTTGTAAAAAATTGTTATAAATATATATCAAAATATTTTGGATGAAATACAGATTATTCTTCAATGCATCAAAATATAAAAATTACATACTTTTAGCTTTAATGCAATTATCAAAGGTGTTGAATATTCGGCATAATGAAGAGGTATATCTAGCCAAATCTCTCATCAGGCAGAGGACAACTATGTGCCATTTCCTTCACTTCGAACAGCCCTGATTGAATTTTGGTAGCTTTTAGCTTAAATGGAGCAGCATTAATCAAATGGAAAATTCCCATACTAAGTTGGACCATAAAAGCACATCAATTATTATCAAAAGTTGTGACAATAGAGCAATTACTCTTTTTTCTAATGTTTCACTTGTCTGTAGAAATTTCTTTCCTGCACTGTTAGGCAAGAGGAATTACTAACAATATTTGCTGAGAACATTTCTGCAGCATTTTTTGAAATGCAGATTTAATTATTTTCTACATTTGAATGTATGTCAATTCGCGTTGTCTGCTAGCACCATTGAAAGCATTGCAATATTGCACCATTTGTATTTTTTCTTCATGCATTCCCCCTTCCCCTTTTATTAATATATTTTTTTTCACGTATTAAGGGGAATAGCATCTGTAATAATTTTGAACAATAACTTAATAAAACTACGCAATTCTCTGTGTAGGCTAAGCATAGTTTTTGTGTTTATAGGCCATAGTCTAAAGGAACTTTTTCCTTCAAACTGCACTTGTGGTGATCATTTTCATTGGTGCTGTAAAGTGTCCTATTCAGACAGACACACACACACTCTCTCCCTCCCTTCCTTCCTTCTCCTCAAGAGCTCCTGCAATCATTTAACATAGCAACTATCTAAAGCTAAATCAGCATACAGAATGACATTCCAATCAGCATATAAACATCAAATCATTGCCAGGAACTATATTCAATTGCTATTGAGATATAACACTTGAAAGAACTATTGAATCCCTCGGGTGCAGATTGTGCAAAGTTTGCACCCATAGCACTTCTAACTTTACTAGAAATATATCAGGCCAGACATCCAAGCCCCTCCCCTTGGGACTTGTGCGAAAGAGTTTAACTTAATGGAGCAATTAAGTATGCTATGGCTACTGCACCATGTCAGGGTGGTGAGCTCCTTAGGATACCCACCTGCACATTTGGGGAAGGTTGATCTTACCAATGTTCCCAGATGGTGAGGGCAAATGCATAGGTAAGCACATTTTAAGGGGGTGTTCACTTAGATTCTAGATAGTGGCCCAATGGAAAAGCCCATCAGGGAAGTGCTCTGGAGAGAGGAGAGATTACATCCAATGCAGCCAAAATGTTTGCAAGAATAGCTTCCTTTAGTAGAAGGTACAAGTTCAAAAGTGAACCATTATATTGTGACTCTAGTTGTAAAAATCTTTGTTCTTTATTGTGGACTGAATATTAGGATTTGATTTGTACTTAAAAGGTGAAGCTGTGTGAACTTTTTTTTTGGACTCCATATTTTTATACCATATACTTGAAATCTAATAATTTCCCATGATTAATTGTAACTTATTCTTAGACTGAAATACAAAGCAACTAAACAGAGCACCAACTTCTGTTCAAGTTTCTTTGAGAGCATAAAAGGCACATTGTTTTCACAGGGCATTTTAACTTCGCATATTTAACCTGAATTGTCCATATCTCTTCCAGCACAATATTGGTAGCAATAGTTTTAAAGATTTCATGCAAAGACCAATAGCTTACGTTGAAAAAGCAATACAAAGCAAATCTGCCACAATTGTTTTTCGGTGAAGGTTGCAGCATCATGTAATTTTCAGTTTTTTCTTAAAGGATAGAAATAATGCATATACATGTTGGTATATGGAGAAAAATATGTAATCAGCTCCCCAGCTAATTTTTAATTATGTTCTTCATTGTAGAAGTTCTAAAAGTTGCATTTTAAATGTTTTTGTTTATTTTTTTTAATGCTAATTGGAATTGTACAGTGAAGCTTATCATATAATTAAGATAATTGTATAATTGAGTAGTAGTACGCACTCTTATTGGCTCCACTTGTTTAAATTTAATACATATTTCTCATACAATCGTCCACTTCATGAGCCAACCATTGACTGCTGGATAATTCGTTATGCTTTGGGGATATATATTCTGCTCTGATGCAAGCGTGATGAACTTAAAAAGTAATGTTTTCATCGGAAGTGTCAAAGTTCATTAACCTGTCTATGTATTTATAAATGTAAATTTCCTCCCATGTAGCTGTAGGTCCTTGTACTAATTTTAATAATTTTGCTTTATTCACTATATTGTGGTTTTCTGTACGGAAATGGGATGCTGTTTGTTTGTATATTTTATGTTAATGAAGTGTTCTTAAGCATGTGCCTATGTTTCTCTTTGTTTTTCTTATATAGACTATTTCACATTCTGCACAACTAATTTGGTAAATACCTACTTTTCTCCAGTGGAATACTGTTATTAATTTTGTTATTCAGGAAAGTTTTAACATTAAATCCATAGACAGGTGCAGCTATAAACAGATTTAATGTTAAAAATCTCCTGAATGACAATATAAATGAAAGTATTCCACCGGAGAATATATTACATAGAATGTGAAAAATTCTATGTTGGAGAAACATAGGCACATGGTTAAAAGAACACTTCAGGAACATAAAAATATACAAACAAATAGCATCTCATTTCTGGACAGAAAACTATGACATAGTGAATAAAGCAAAATTATTCAAATCAATACAGAGACCTACAGAGCTAGCAACATGGGAGAAAAATCTATATTTTGATTATAGAAACAGATTAATGAACTTCGACACTTCTGAAGATGAAAACATAAACTTTAAATTTGTCATACCTCCATCAGAGCAGAATATACATCCCCAAAGAATTACAAATTATCCAGCAGTCAGTAGTTAGCTGATGATGTGGATGACTATCTGCGAAACATGTTAAATTTATATGTAAGTGGAGCCAATAAGTGGGTTGTTCGACTCAATGATCTTAATAAAAATAATATTTATTTATATGTTGTTAATTTCTCCAGATAATTTAGTCATACAAGAATGCATTTAATTTTTTTAGTTCATAACATTGATATTTGATACTGTTTATTCAATAGAACTTTTAAACTCTGAAGTAGGTTGATTATACACATAAAGACAATACAGACTTCTTTATGTGTGTAATTAATAACTTGAGTTGGCTTCATCTGACTTGTATGTTTTTATATGGACATGTTTTGCATATATTTGTTCCCATTATCAGCAATAGAAGTAGTTTCTGGTGGCAGCAGAAGAACTTATTAAATATATTAAGCAATGAAATTTCTAAGGTTATGCATTTGTTTTAAATTATAAAAATGATTTTCTCTGGTTGCTAATTCTTTGCATATTTTAATAATTTTGTTCCCACATCAGCATTATGATTTTTTGACTAGAAATGGGCTGCAACTGCAGATTTCTCATAACAAATATGTCTAAAATGTTCTTTTACATAGGGTTTCTAGATTCCTTTTGTTTTGCCAGAGTATATTTGATTGTATTTTTGCAACTAATCTCATAAATAGTTGCCTTTTTGTCATAAAATATAGAATCTTAATGGCAGGATTTTATGTTTTTGGATACATCTAGATGGCTGATTAATTTTTTGTATTGCATATCATTTTTTATATCTGAAGAATAGAATTAAAAATATATATTAAAATCCTGCCATAAAGATTCATATTGTGTGACAAAATGTCAGGTATATATCACATGTATAAAAATAAACAGGAATCTTTAAACATATACAAGGAACATTTCAGAAACATTTGTTAAAAAACAAAGAAATTAGCAGTCGTAACCCCACTTCTGTTCAAAAAAAAATCCTGACATTGATATGGGGGAGGAATATTAAACATGCAAAAAATTAGCAACTTAAGAAAACAGTTTTTGTTAAAATAACTGCACAACAAACTTCAAAATTTCAATGCTCGATATATTGTCCTATAGTTAGTTTACAGTTGAGAATAGGAAAGTGTGTTCCCAAAACATGTTCATGTAACAAAGTTGTTTATATGGGACATTTAGGAATACCACTGAGAGCTGAAGGCACAGTTTATCATATCTACATGCATGCACAATAACAGTACAGTGAGTTAATATTTAAACATGCTAGCAACAAATATATCTGTTCCATGTAGTAAAGCATCACAAAGTCAACTCAATTCTTATTATACTTCACGTCATTAGCCCTGGGAAAATAATTTCATGCTCCTGTTCAGTCAACACCAATATGTGGCAATGATGCATGTTACCTGCTGGGGAAACAGACAACACTCGTAAATTAACACTCACAGTTAAGCCGTGAGTGCGTGGTATAATGCATATCTTTTATTGGCAATGAGCCAAGATATAACTTTCAACTTTTCTCACAATCTGTCTTTGTGTTTGCTTTCTTTTTAATATTTTTTGTATAATTCCTCTCTGCAGTCCAGTATTTAAAATAATTGTTTTCATTAATGCTGGTCTGCAGCTAATACATATATTTTAAACTCGTGCATATGTTTCAGATGTTTGGGTTAAAGAAGAAGATGCCAAAGATCAGATTTCTGAAAAAGAACTGGAAACAAAAACAGAAGAGACAGACAAGGAGGAAAGGGAGATGGATGTAGATATTGAGAAGGAGGAAGAATGCAGTGATAAAAAGTTTAAGGAACCTGAAGTTAATGATGAAGATGTTGCTATTGAGCCAGTTGCAACTGTGGTTGATACAACCCTTGCTGCGGTAGCATGTACTATAGATGGAAATGTGCAGTTTGAAGATGCACCTCAGTTAACTGCTAGTAGTACTCTTACAGGCAAAATAAAAATTAATATTACAAAACCATTCTCTACAGTGCCTAAAGAACCCTCAAATGAAAGCGTGGAAGTTTCGGCAGCAGAAGAAGAGACTGAAACAGAAATTGAATCTGATCTGATACCAGAACAAGCGAAAGCTCCTGGGGAGGAAGTAATCGTAGACTCAGATGAGCCTCCCCCACCTGGTGTGGAACCCATTAAGTTAAAACCAAGACTTGTGGGCAGAAAACTGACAGAGCTGCCTCCAGTGATGAAAGGTACAGAATTGTCAGGTTTATGTTCAATCATGTGAAGTCAAGACTGTACTAATGTAGATGACCTACAATTTGTGTAAAAGTGATGGTGAGTGAAAGTGTGCATTAGGTGAATGAACTATGAACATTGAATTATTTAATTAGGTACTTGAAAGTACTCAATTTCATTTTGCATTTGAAGAAAGTGTGATTTTTTTAACTGTTTTAGTTCTGTAAATGTAAAAAGTTTTTAATTTACCATGTAAGACTCTGTTTTGTACATACTAGAGATTTTTGAAAAAAAAATATTTTGTTATAAAAGTGACAGTATCCTTTCCCTTAACCGAATCCCAAAAGTTCATTTGCTTAGTTTTTAATAGGTAGTAATACCTTTTCTTAGGATTTCACTAAGATGCTGTTAATGACACACTCTAAAAGAAGAAAGAGAAGAGAATACATTATGGCAATTTTGTTCATTTATATTAATGAGTTTTAATAAAGATTCGTCATTAAAAAAATCATGAGCATTTTGCATGTCTTTGATCCTGTTTATCTCATTCTCTCCTTTTAAGTTAAGATGCAGGATAAGGGAAAGGAGATGGGCAATAAGGGGTAGTTTATTTATGCTTACACAAAAATATACACAATCATGTAGTTATAGTTGGCAATTATGTGGCCATCTTGGGAATGGTATAGTGTCTTTGATGTTGAAAATTCCAAGTATCATTTGTAAATATCTCTCAAAGCCCATTCCATATCCTGCAGTGGGTACATTTCCAAATTTTCGAAGTTCTAGATACCAATCCAGTGATCCTTTTAACTGTTGCCTAGTCAGGTTATTCATTAAAATATCATAATTATCTTCACGAAGACCTCCACCACATAATTCTCCAACTCTTGGAACAAGTAGGTCTACAGCTGCTACCTACAATAAATTTAAAATGTTACAAAATATCAAATAATGACACAAGATATAATTAGCTATTAGATGATGTACATCAAATACCTTTGACGAACTGGTGTTGCACTGCTTCATATAAAATGGTTTTGTGTGCATAGGCCATTCAGTTATAAACAATGGAATGTTACCAACATGCTCTGTAAGAAAAAGTTCATGCTCTTTACTAAGCCCAGCTTCTTTGTTGAATGCATTAGAAAAGTCTTTATAATGTGCTTCCAGTATCTCCTGTGCTTTGTCATAAGACATAACTTCATATTGCTTTTCCATTATATTCTTTAGAAATCCATCTTCGCTGTATGCCTCCAGATCATCCTTACATGTTTGCCATATATTATATGTAATATTTTTAATTGTTTCTTCCATTAGTTTAGTAAGTTCATCTAATGATATTATAAATGCTGCTTCTACTTCTAGCATGTAGAATTCTGCTAAATGCAAACGAGAACGAGAATTCTCAGCACGAAATACAGGTCCAAATGAATAAACTCTGCTGAGACCTCTGTAAAAACAAAAGTGAGAGTATTTATTTTTCCAGAAAGTACAAAAAAATAAATGCTCTTACAAGCTTTTTAAAACTAGTAACAAGGTTAGTTAGTGGCAGCTTTATACTACTATACTACTACTATAACGGCAAAGACAAATTTTGCTCAGAGACCTCTTCTTTCAGGCTTGAGGTTTTTTATCATGCCGTACATGTATGACACAGGACCCACTGCCTTACTTCCCTTCCTAAGGAAGCCATACTTGCAATTTTTATGCCCGAAAAAATCCATCAATCTTGGGTTTAGAAGGCAGGTATGGTTAATATAAAACTTGATCGGAATCAACACAGTAAAACTTATGTAATTGCTTTATATAAAACCTATTTTTAAACCAGTTAAAATCTCTTTTCCATGGGAAGGGTTAAAATTCTTAAATGGTTAAAATGGCTAAAATCTTAAACACTCTTGAGCGTTTCACTCTTTAAATTGTTAAAATTCAGGACATGTTTCGTGACCTATCAGTCACATTGTCAACTGATGAACTAATGTGTCATCTGGAGTTAGAGAGACAGGTGCCTGTAAGGGGATCTGGTGGTCTATGGAAGAATTATACAGAATATTATCCGCTTCCAGAATTTTGAAGTAAGCCTGTGTTCATTTTCCTTAATAAAAATGTTTTCCCATATGCTTAGTTCTCTGGGAAGTTGAACAATTCTTAATAAATTAATATTTTTGTCAATTTCATGGTGCTCGTTCCAAAAATGTGCTGCTACAGCTGATTTTTCTATTTGTTTGTCTAATGTTTCTCATGTGTTCCTTCATTCTGATCCCAATGTTTCTCTTAGCTTTTCCTATGTATATCTTATCACAGTCCTTACAATTTATCTGATATATCCCTGACATTTCTTCTTTGTGTCTGTCATCTACTTTGTTTAGTTTTAACAATTTCACAATACTAAATCTATTCTGAGGAGCCAGTGTCATATTGTACTGATTAAACATTTTTTGAAATGTATTATTCAATTGTGAATGGTAAGTGTACTTTTTGTAAACAAAATAAAGGAACATATGAGAAACATTAGACATAAACAAATAGAAAAATCAGCTGTAGCAGCACATTTCTGGAACGAGCACCATGAAATTGACAAAAATATTAATTTATTGGGAACTGTTCAACTTCTCAGAGAACTAAGCATATGGGAAAACATTTTTATTAAGGAAAATGAACACAGGCTTATGAACTTCGAAATTCCAGAAGCAGATAATATTCTGTATAAGTTCTTCCATAGGCCACCAGAGCCCCTTACAGGCACCTGCTTCTCTAACTCTAACATGACATATTATTTCATCAGTTGACAATGTGACTGATAGGTCATGAAACATGCCCTGAATTTTAACAATTTAAAGAATGAAACGCTTAAGAGTGTTGAAGATTTTAGATATTTTAACCCTTCCCATGGGAAAGAGATTTTAACTGGGTTAAAAATAGGTTTTATATAAAGCAAGCATGGTTATCACTATACCACCAGGATTGACAATTCTTTTATTATAGAAAAGCACTCAAGTTCAAATTTATTGAATGATAAAGCCTTCTGTAATATTGCTAATATATGTGTATATGATTGGTTAGTATGGCTAATTAATATATTCTGCTTCATTAAGACACTTAACACTTCACTTTAAGGATCTATAAAAAAATCTTTAATACCACAGATTGAGGTGAAGCATTCAAATATCTACAAGGAAGAAATAAATGAGGAAAACAAAATATTTGTCAAGTATGAATGACGGACTCTGTCATTGAGTATTCAAATAATATTAATAAAGAGAAAAATATAAATTATATTATTAAAAAGGCCTAAAATAAATGTTCTAAAGACATAATGAATAAATTCAATTTCCAATTAGCTAACTTTGTTCATTCACATGAAGCAGATACAATGATTGAGCTGCCAGAAATATGTGTAAAGGTAGACTAAGAATATCTTTTCCTCAGTATCAAGTTCTGAAAAGTTTTTTTTCTATTCCCTATTATAATGTATAGGGGAATTCTTGTACTTGAGGGCAAGATTATTTACTTTTAAGAGTCCAAAGTAACTTCTCATACTCAGGCTAAAAAGTTTAATCACAAATACTTTTGACCATTTTGTCACTCATAGAATCTGAATTTGAGAAACATTATTTCCCACCTATCATATTTTTAATGTAGACGAAGAGGGGTTCTCTATTATTCAAAGCAAAATGCTTAAAATACTAGATCTAAATGAGAAGAGGAGCACTGATGCTGACAGAGAGGGAGGGACATTTGTGTCTTCAGTGCAAATATTCTCTTATACCAACTAAGGAGCCAGTCATTCATATGGGTGGATGCAGATCCATCTCTTCCGTTACCTGATTTTGCCCCTTTTTGGAGAAAACAAAGTCATCACAGGATGCCCCTGTCTCCTTATGTTAGATGGGCACTTCTTACCAGAAACAAGGATGTTATTGATCTAGTGATACAGAACTACATTTTACTGTGAGTATGCCACCTTGTGCAACTCTCATGATACAGCCACTGGATAAATCATTCATTGGTCCCCTTAACCCTTCCACAGTTAAGATCAAGTTAACTTAACCTGATCTACTCGAATGCAACAAAGTGTATATTTTTAAATCTGTATCTTCAGAACTGCTTGCTAAAAAGCATTCCCTCTGTGCTTACAGTGAGTGCCATTTCTTGATTACACCTTGAGTTCATTTACAAGACAAATGGTTCGGTCTCAAATGAGGTCTGCAGAAATACAGAGGGTGTCAAAAAATGTATATACACTTCAAGCAAAAAAAATGTGCTAACATAAAATGAATTCACACAAACAGTAAATGATGAGCATTAATCATCTTAGACTTTCACAGTTACAACAGTTGCTCAAAATGCCGACCATTGGCATCAATACACTTCTGAGTATGTTGAACTACTGATTAAGCAATATTTGCAAAAGTGTCCTCAGTGATTGCAGCACATGCTGTTTCAATTTCTTCCCAAAGTACTGCCAGTGTAGCTGGTTTTCTATGGTATACAACATCCTTAAGAGTTCCCCATAGGTAGAAGTCCAACAGAGTTACATCCGGAGAACGTGGTGGAAACTCAATCAGACCTGTTAGTCCTATCCAGTGCCTTGGAAGATTCTCATCAAGGGCTTGTTGCTGTGCAAGGTTTCCCAGATCTGCCCTTTTGAACATCACATACTGTACCATGAGTCTCAAATTTGTCTAGAACACATGCAATTGTTACTCATGCTGGCAGTCCTGTTCTGTACACATGTCTCCATTAACTTTGAACTTCAACAACATACTCTGTTTTCCACTACAATTTCAAAATTGCTTTCCGCTGTTCAAATGATAATCTTGGCTCCATTTTGTTGCAGCAATGCTTGCATAATGTAATATGGGTCACATCTGTTTACAGAACATCATATGATAATCTTGGCTTCATTTGTTCATTGTTGATTTACCTGTCACGTAGCAATGCTATCTTAATGTATGTGAGTCAAATCTGTTTACAGAACATCATACTACACATTACTGTTGTTTTTCGATCAACTTTGAAATATATTAAATAGATATCTACAGTGAAAGTGTGTATACATACTTTTGACACCCTCGGTATTTATAAAGCTGCACATGTTCACATGTGTAAGTACTTGTATGTCAGCATAATCTGAAATAGCAGCTTTTGGTTCATGCAACAAGCTTAAGAAAGGTGAGCTTCTAAATATTTTCACATCATTGAAGTCAGATGAGGAGTTTAAATTGTCATCTACTAATCATCAAAAACTGATAGTGTTGACAGTAGGGAGTATATCTCATTTTGGAGGTACATGTTTGCCACTAGTTTCTTTCCTTGTTTCATTAGAAAGATGATGTGGTTAGAAATAGAAATTTCAGTAAAAACACTTTCAATATTAATGACACTATACTATGCAATATTATTTTGGTTTGCTGTTACTTTGACATGCTTTTAGTGGTATGTAGAAAAGTGAAATAATAAAATTACAAGAGCAAAATCCCAATTAATGATCAAAAAGTGAACAACAAAGCACTAAATGTAAAACATCAAAGTCCACATGTAAACAGCATTTTAACCTAAAAATTGCAAAAGTAAAAGCCAACAAAAAAAATGTCAAGACAGGGAATATGCATGTACTAATATTCAGTTAGCAGTGAAAGGGCTAAATTCTACTTTGGCAAGAAAATTTGTCTTTGACCATGAGCAAATAATCACTCCTTGTCTTGCTACAACAGAGTTCGTATTTTTGGCCATGCATATCTAACGATACAAACTGCTGAACTAACCTTTGAACTACAAGCATTTATCCACAATTAACTTCACAATTTGTTACAACAATATATCTTCAATTTACAACACTACTATATCTTTACACACATTATTAACCTATTCTTTTTACTCTAGATCCCAGCAGCATCTTCCAAATAGTTTCTTACCTCAACCACATGGTTGTCTGACTGTAAGAAACCTCCTTTTACTTTCTTCCTATTTCATTCCCATTTTTCTTTAACTATGCCTAAAAACTCGCCCATTTTCTGGATTTTTTTACACTCTTGTTACTTAAAATTTTATTTAACACTAAATCAGTTTGTAATTTGTCCCATTTATTATCCCATAATTTTTCCTGCCACCATTTTACTTTCTCACATTTCAATAAATAATGGGACACACCAATTTCTCTCCCACACATACTACATCTATCATTATTGTCTCCTCTATACCCTTTCAGGAGTATCATTCCTGTACGCATCCATACCCAACCCATTCTACCTATTTGACATAAATTTCAATATATTTCTCTCGTTCCCAATATGTTTGATACTTTTAATGTGATCAAGGAACTTATATCATCTAAACTAGCCCAAATCTCTTGCTTTTCAATATCTTCTACCCTCTGTCTCACTATCTTCCAAAATTCATTAACATTACTTCCATTTGCTCCTCATATATTGCCCAAACCTATTTCTTCTAGTACCTTCCCCACCTCCCTATACCAACTCTTCCTTCCCAAAACCTCTTTTTGATATTTCAAACATTCCTTTAATATATTTGAGCTGTCTAATTTGAGGATACAATACCAATACTTCATTGCTCTCTCTATAATCAAAGCATTTATCCTTTAAACAGAGGTATTTTTCAGTGCAGTGGACTTTATAGTTTCTGGTAATGAGGCTAGAGAATGTACATTGCCTAAATATAGTTTTGGTGGCACAGAGGACAGAAATAAGGAGGTTGCAAATTTACGTCAAATGGCATTGCCAAGATTCCAAAGAAAGAGCTAAAGACTTATCATCATTTCATCAAAAGATATCACTTCTGCTTCAGCACCAAAAAAGAAAATCTCCACCTGAGGGTGTAGGGCCTCAACTTTAGATCATATCACCTCATATAACTTTCTGCATCTTTGAAAACAAGCATGAAAGATACGGAGTAATTGGAATGAGAAAGAGTTCAAACATAAAAAGAAGTGCACAACTAATGGCAGAAGTATAGGTCAACTAAGAAATAACTCCCTTATTCTGATGATTCTGATAAGATGTGATAAAATAGATAAGATGGTTTACATACATGAGAGCTTAGCAGCCCAACAGGCAAGGTTTCATCTGATCAAGAATATTCTTTTATGGAGTAACATTCCAACATAACATTGAACGTGAACTGTGCATTCAGTGTTTGATGTGTGAAGCATGATATTGTAAATGAATGCCCTTTTTTATGCCTGATTTCTAATACAGCATAAGCCTAAATTTGTCATATTTTTCTATAACTTTGTGTTCCTTGTTAATTACATTATAAAATTTAAATTTATTTACATTTACTGAAACAGCTCTATATTTAGTTCTATATTACATGTAACCAAAATTGCCATTTAACATATTTAAATGAAAATGTTATTTCTTCAGTTTAAATTCCTTTAAAAGCAATCTAAAAATTTAAAAAAACAAGTTCTATAATATAATCAATTCCTCTATTTATTAGAGGGACCAACTTTCGGCTGTAAAAGCAAAAATTACAGGTTTGAATTCTGCCTGAAAGGGGTTTACCAAAGGTTTTCCTCACCCTGAAAGATGAATGTCAAATAACATTTAATACCTTAATATAACCCATGTCAATGTGCATTATTATTCTCATTCACAGTCTTGAAAGTGACATGGGCAAAAACCCTAACTATGGTCCATGGTTTGAAACTCCTCAGTGTGTATCTGATTTACAATAGTGAATCAATGTTTAATGCAGAAGCAAGTTTCACAAACCATTACTAATTTTATATTTCCCGTAAGATTCGCTGTATATCAGTATCTGATGATAAAATACACATTAATGGTTAAATTATTTTTACTATTACTTTTCCTTATTTCTTTTAATAACTCTGTTATTAATTGTTATTAAATTTTAAATAAATTAAATGTGACACCAGTATACAGTAATACCATTGTAACAGATCACATAAAAGTATAATGGAAATACAGCATCTTTTAACGCTGAAGTAGTTTACAAAACTAATTTAAGTGTACTGTTTTGTGTAAGTGCCAGAAATGAACTAAGACAAAGTTTAAGTCTTAAGTTTGAAATTAAAAAAAAAAAAAATATTATTTTTGTGAGTGGAGTTTTGGTTTTAAAATAATTAATATTAATGCCGAAACAACGAAAAATTATCAATATTACCTAACTATTGCTTCTAAATGTAGCTGTGCTGAAACAGTAAGAAAAGCCTTTTTATCAAAATATGCCTCCTCCAAGGATAATTCATCCTTTGCCATTTCATCCAATAATGCAGAATTATCTGGCTTTACTGTAAAAACTTCTGCTGCACCTTCACAGTCATTAACTGTAATGATTGGGGTGTGTACATTAATGAACCCTTGATTACGAAGGTATTCTTCAATGGATTTAGATGCTATGTCTCTAATTCTTAATAAAGCTCCAAAAGTATTTGTTCTAGACCTCAAATGAAGAAATTGTCTCACATATGATCGTGAATATGATTTTCTTGGAGCAAAAGGAAAACCATCTGAAACGACACATGGCCCAATCACCTTTACACTGTTAGCTTTTAGCTCTAGTTCTTCATTAGCATTCTTCATAAGTGTTCCTGAAGCCTCAATTGCTGCTCCATAAGATAAGCTTGCAGGCTTGTGTGCTTTTGGAATTACAACTTGCAGTTTTTTTAAGCATGAGCCATCACTCACATCCACAAATATACTCTCTTTCATTTTCCTCATTGCCTTCACCCATCCCTGTAAAGAATGATACATCAACTTAGTTTCTCATAGGAATTATTAATTAGTAAACTGAACACTAGTGTAATGTAAAATAAGTAGTAATTTATTTTATTGATGTAATTGACATAGGCTCAGCAGAGGCAATTAAACATTATTTTTTGTATTTTTAGAAGTACTTAGAAGAGGAAGAATGTGTGGGGAAGAGAAAGATATTTTGAAATTTGTGATAAGGTAGGAAGGGAAGGATTGGCAGGGCTTAGAACAGGAGTAAAATATTTAAGTGGATTAAAAAATGGATACACTAAGGGGATATGTCCTATGTGTGAAGAATCAGATAATACTTGGCCTTGTATACTAGAATGTAAGCAAACCAAGTTTTGGAGGGAACAGTTCCTATTATGAAAGTGGGAAAACCTACCAGATGAAATAAGAGGTAGAAGAATTTTAAATTTAAAATCAGATGAAAACATTAAGGAACTGAAAATACATAGGCAAGCTAAGACAAAAATGGTTAGGGGTGTAAATACTTAGGAAAGGTGCTTGAGAAATGGTATTGTCAGATAGTGAAAGGAGGTTGAAATGAGTAGGGCAGGATATGGGACTATTTATCTAGCATTAGTTAAACAGGATCCTTATACACCAATAATCAGGGTGTTAGTGTGTATAAGGTCCTAGGTAATAAGCATTTCAAGGATAGAAATTTGGCCAAATTGCTTTAATTAAAAAAGAAGGAAGGTTTAGAATTGTAGGAAATATGACTTAATATTTTATTGAATGTATAAATTATTTTTAATGTTTGTTTTGTTTTTGGTTGGATCCGAATCCGGTCCCCTGGATATTCCAGAAGGTATCTGCTGATGAACCGGGGACTGGGGGGGCTAAGCCAATCAAATTGGAATAAATTTTAATTTTGATTGGAGTTAGTGCCTTCTGGAATTGCCAAAGGCACTGTTCCTAATTGTTATATTTAAAAGTAATGTTTTTTTATTTTGTTGATGTATGAGAAATAAATACTACTACTACTAGAAGAGGAACAGTGAAGCTTAACTTTTTTCATAAAAAAATTAAATGGCTATGTGCAAACATATACAGACAAGAGCACTTATTGCTGTTTTACCATTATGTAATAACTGAGTAAGATTTTCTCCAGTCTTTCTCAATCTGAGAAGGCAAATATCATCTTAATTTTAGGTTGTGATAAACTCCCAGCTCCATTTGTACCTTCATCAATCCACTTCTTTCATTGTCCCTAATACTACTAATTATATAAAATGTTATATATATATACCACTCCATTGTCAACAGCTTCGTAAGTACATGTAATTGAGACTACTAATTATGTCTATAGCTTTACAAAGCAACCCTCCCCCTCCTTCCACAATTAAAATGAGATAAGTTACAAAAGTTTCAAGCCTGATTTACTTTATAAAGTAAGAAATAAAATAACTATATCATCTTTCAAAATAATTTACATTTATTTCATCACAATTTTCATATCTTTGAAGTAACAAATTCAATGCCTTCAAGCAGTGCTGAGAGATGTTCTATTGTGGCACAATGATCATCATTAAATTTCTTTCTCCAGTTTAATGGGTTGGGCTGTATAGTGGGTGGAAGCCACAGTTCCCCTTATTGTAGCCTGCACAACAGGTTTTGTAGATTGGAGCATTATCATGACCCAACATTCCTTATATGTTCTTTTATGACATTGCACAGCTTTTGCAAAAGTGCGACATTCATGTTCATTCAAGAGATTCCCTCATAGTCCTAGGAATTGTTGCGAATATCTTTTTCATGAATTGAGTGACCTTGAATTTTCTTACTAGTGATGAGAAAATTAATCATAGGTTCTTCCTCCTGTGATAATGCTTTCAACACTTCTTTCTTATTCCTTTGGCACAGTTGAACAAAGCTAGGGTTTTACCCTGAGTGCTATGGCAACAAGGCACCTAGTGGCAATATTTATTACCAGATACTTTGTGGCATACATACTTCAGAAATATAAAAGTGTTTGATAAAACTAAACTGACTGACCTAAGGTAATCTGCATTATTGGGCAAAGTTTTATAATATAACAAATTATTTATGAGAAATCACTCAAATTTCACTAGTTTTGCTCCACTTACTTTGGACATGTTTCAAAGGCAAATTTTCTTCATTGTCAGCATGGTTCCACTGTCAGCTTTCCAGCATGGTATTAAGATGTCGCTCTTTAGATTTTATAAATTTTTTGATGAGGCTACTGTTGTTTGGAAGATCAAAATTAACTAAATTTTCTTTTAAATTAAAATGTAAATTGGAACTTGCATAGTGAAGCTAATCATATTAATTGATATCATTGTATGATTCAGTTGAACTACACACTCTTAAAGCTCATTTACTTTTCATAAATGTTCTCGAAACCGGTTCCATACATTTATGAAAAGTAAGTGAAGCTTTAAGAGTGTGGAGTTCAACTGAATCATACAATGATATCAATTAATAAATTTTCTTTGTTTTTGTTCAAGAATATATTTTCCCATATCAATAATTCTACAGGTTTTTGAAGAGCTTTTAAGAGTTTTTTTTTTTTTTTTTTTGTCAGAAATGGTACGCTACTGCTGATTTTTCCATTTTATAAACTTATGAGAAAAGGTCATGTGATACAATGGGGCACCCACCTTGCTCCAAAATTGATCATATTAAGTTTCTCTGGTGTAACAGAAAGCTAGGATTGAGAGTACCCAGTGTACAGATGAGAATTTCCTAGAACCATTCTACCCTTTTGTTCTTCTAGATGATAATGGAGAACAAAGCTTTTTTTACAGGAGGTATTTGTGCAAGAACCTGCAGCAAATGGATGTTCAGAGTCTCCTCAATATCCCAGATCACTCATGGATCATTTTTCATAATTGTTTTAAACAAGCAATGCTTTCATTTCTTATTACTGTTGCTGGATGCTCATTTTTTTTCCTCATCCAAACTCCATGAATTATGTAGTTAAAAACTATTGAAGGAGCAGTTTAATTTTTCCAGACATTCTCATTGGTTGGTGTTGCATATAAAATTGTAAAACTATTCTTCTTAGGCATTTCCACTTGTCAATAGTTGCCCTTCCAGGATCTGACAGACTATATGAACCATTCAAATTTAGTTATGCTTAGTACCAATAGTCAGTGGTCAACCAATAGCTTCAAGTGTTATTTAGTGTCATGCTAAGGTTTGAAATAGTCAGCAATTTTGTCCAGGGACCTAATTTTTTCAGGTATGCAGTTCGTAAAATAATATTAGCACAAAAGTGTCCTTTGCTCTTGTTCCTCTTAAAACAGCATACATTAAGCATATAACAATTAACACTTTGAAGTACAAGCAAAAATAGAAGCTGTATACTATTTACGCTACATTTATTAATTCAAACATGCTCTTTCCAGTGGTATAATGATGAAACTTATATCTCTAATAGTTTACCTGAAATACCAATTGCCTTCATAAAAGCTTAGCCTTTTTTTTTAACACCATATTAATCCAGTAACAAGGCTTATGCCACTCTTAAAGTTTATAAAGTCTATAACAGGGCTGTTCAGTAATGATAATAATTTCTTTATTCATTCTCATAATTAATTATCTTTCTCAAAGTAGTTCCCATTATATGCAATGCACTTATCCCAGCATTTCTGCCAGTTTTCAAAGGCATACTTTGACAGGTTTTTGACAGGTCCTACAGAGTCGCCTCTGCAGCCTTCACCACTGCTTCTGATGATGGAAAATTTCTTCAATTTGGGCAAAAGGAAAATGTCACATGGGGCTAAACCTGGACTAAAGGGAGATCAAGGGACATATGTCACATTGATTTTTGAGAGATATTCAGCAACAACATTTGCAATGTGTGGCATTGCATTTCGTGCTGCAGTATCCAGTTTGTTGCATGAAAATGTGGTCTTGCAGACAACTCTGTAGTATTGCCCAGTTACAGTTGTGCGGGCAGGTAGCATTCCTTGAATATCAAAAAAATGAGATGACTATAACTTTCCCAGTAGAAGCTACCACTTTTGCTTTTTTTAGTGTTGGTGATATAGAGATTTCTACCTCTCACGATTGAAATGATGTAGCCAAGTGTCATCATGATTTTCTATGAAACAAACTCAGCATCCTCTTTTTTTTTTTTTTTTTTGAATAGTGTTTAATGCCCGTTTTTACTACTGAAGCATCATAGGTGGTGGACACTGATGATACACGAGATGAAATAATAAATTGGGAAAGGATTATTTTTAAGGAAGGAAACATTCCAGGCCAAAGTTTATGGTATCTCCCTGGGCATTTGCCATTTATGACTGAGGAAATCCTGGAAAAAATCTGTCAGGGAGGACGGTCCTGGTGGGATTCAAAACCCAAACCTTCTGCTCATGAGTCAGTGCCTTTACAACCTTGGCTACCCATTTCGGTCATCACCAGCAGCATCCTCTTGTAACATCATTTCTGATTGCAAGCAAAAACATCCTTTTGTTCAGGAATCATTAGTCTTGGAGCCCACCATGTTCAAGCACATCTTAATGTGCAACTTTTCGGTTACCAACGAGTGGGAGGCAGCCAGTGAAATTTTCTTAATGTTTTTGACAATCCTCTTTCACAATGACAGCAGCAGTGTTATGTGTTTATTCTGTTAGAGCACGCAAATGACTGTCAGTTTACCTTTCTTTGAAAATGATTGCCTCCCATCTTTGAACATTTTAAACCATCTTCAAACTGTGCTATAAAAAAGAAAAAACTCTCCAAAGGCCTCTATAGCATTGCATAGACATCAGCTGAAGATTTGGTGAGATGAAAGCAGAATTTCAGAGCGGTACATATTTCCTCATGTGTCATCTCCATTTTGCTGTAGTTTTTTTTTTTTTTTAATGGTGTTTAAAGCCTGTTTTTACTACTGAGGTACCACAGACAATTTTGCTGTAGGTGGAACAGAACATGTCCCAACTTGCACACCTGTTGTTGGAAAGGAAGAAAAAGGAGTGGGGGAGAAGAAATGCTGTTGAAATTGATATGAAAATTACATCAGGGAGGGCTAAGGAAGTATGGGATATTATCAGGAGATGATTGAGATCCAGAGGTGCTGAATTTGCAATTAAACCTGAAGAGTGTAGGTCACTTGTTTGAATTTAAATTTAGAGGAATGGGAATGTGCAATCTGATATGGGAAGAAAATTTCAAGAATCAACTTTAGCAGGAGTAGTTGGGTAGGAAAAGTAAGATGTGAACTAATACAGAATGAAAAGGCAGAGGATTGGTTAGGAAGGGGAAAGTTTGCCATGTGCATTTTGGAAGATGATTACAATCAAATTTGAGGATATACACAAAACAAATTTTTATGTGGATATAAGAGAGAAAAGTTCCTTGCTATTAGTTCTAGAATTTAATAGAAAATTATATGAGCACAGGTTATATTGATAAATGTAAAAAGAAAGAGAAGGGAGGGATTAGCATGGTTTAGATTAGGAATATGAAGACTAAAGAGAATTAGAAGAAATCTGTAACACAGAATATGTCCAATGTGAAGGGGTAATGAAAATGCCATTCACATCCTATTTGAATGTCCACAAATAAGAGAGCAGAGGAGCCAGTTGATCAAAGTAAAATGGGTTTGTGTAAGATCTGAGATAGCAATAAAGAAAATTGTTGGGTCATATCACAATTTAGGAATTATGGGGAATATTTGTACAGAGTTAAAAATAAATGCATACGGATGAATAATAAGTAAACGATCTTTGGTTTTAGTGATTTAGATTCATGATATGGAGTCATTTGATTTGGGTAATAATCAGGAGTTTTATGGGATACTTTTTTAAGTTGTCATGTAAGATTTTCATGGCTTGGGAGAAATCCAGGGCTGTAACCAAGCCATGAGGATTGTAATATTGTAATTATTTGTGCTTGAATAAATATATCCATATGATTTTTTTTTTATTCTGTTCTTTATACAAACTGTATAACCCTTCTTATGCTCAGGACTGGGTGAAAATGTTTACGATTTAGACTTTAGTTTCTTGAATATATCACTACACAGCATTGAATTTCTCACAGATGTAAAATGTATCAATTACCATAATCTCGAATCCACAGAATATGAACACTATATTGATCCTTGCATAGTACCTTACATGTTGAAATGTTTGCTCTCTAGTGTGCTATTGCATCTCCATCTGGGTAACTTTCTTCTTTATAATAATTTATTACTATTAGGGGCTACTTATCTTTTAGGAATGTTCAGGCATATTGAATTCACTGGTTTCTATTGTGAATAACATAAGTTATTGTCATAACTCATTTTCTGCAGCCATGTTATATTGTGAATAAATCATTGCAATAGTGAAGTGGCATTTTATACAGTGCTGTGAAGCAGAATTAAGATTTTAGGCAAAATATCTGCCATCTTATATAAGATATCGTATAGAAATATTTATAATTTATGACTTGCCAGTGTAAGAATTTTCCTAATTTATTCTGTTACTATGTGGGGAGCATAATACAAAATCTCAGTGCAAGACTATCACATGGCTACTTGTGAAGGCTCATAATTTATATTTCAGAAACTATAATAGATTTGGAGATAAAAATAAATTTCCAAATCAGGCTGTGCAAATTGCCATAAAACTTTAATAAGTTGGTTAAATGGTATGCATCAAATGCACCGTTTGCCATTCCAGTTATGGAGGGAGCCTATGGATCAAAATACAGATTGTTATTTCTGTATGGTCAATGTATCTAAATTATCAAAGGATAAACAAAACATTCCATGCCAGTTTTCATATGGGGAGGCACCAACTGCATATTTGATCTTCAAGAAAGAAACAGTGATGTTCCCAAAAAGTATGATCTATAGATTTGCATTTTTAATGTAAAAGTGGGTGAATTACATTTATAAATGGAATAGCAAATGTTTTTAATTAATTTATAAACTTTACTGGCAACAATTGTGAAGAACTATCAGTGAAAAATTGCATCTCCTATTACAATTCCACATAATGCCACTGGACAAAAACGCATGTACCTAACATAACTGTTTCTTTATGGAATATATACTTTTATTCATTTAAAAAAATGTTAAAATCTTATGTCATGTTAGAAGTTTTCTCAAAGGCTAACATGTACAGGAAATATTTCAACAATATATAACTGCTGAAAGATGACTGGCAATGCTTTGGTACAGGGAAAAAACAAAAAATCATACATATCAGTAAACAAAATTAAAAAGAACTGCTAACTTCCACAGAGACCTACAAACATTGAACTTGTCATATACCATTACCACAGTAGCTTTCAATCTGTATTTACAAAAATTTATCTGCATTTGCATAAATAATTACAATAAAAATAAAAAGAACACTTAGAACAACTCAACCAACAACAAAAACAGACAAGTCACTTAATCATACAAATTTTATTATTATATACATATTTACATATAAATTTATATGTTGTGCAGTATAATATTGTCACTCATATATTCCTTTACAAAATAATAGGCCTTTTTACATAGGTATTTTCTAAGAGCAGATTTAAAGGAATTGTCATTGTGTATTAAGGCTTTTAGTCTAGTGGGAAGAGCATTGTATACTAAAATGCACTCATAATAAATGCCTTTTTGATAGCATGAAAGTGCTGAAATATACGGTTATGATAAAAAAAAAACTTAAAAAAATATTTTACTTTGTTTAACACTCTAACGATTCTTTTAAATGTACAGTTAAGAGAGTTGTATTCTGAAATACTGTATATGAGAAATAAAATAACACAACTTATGTCAAGACATCCACCAAGACATTTTGACATTGTCTTTACCACAGAAGTAGACAAACCGTCTAAGAAGAAGCAGCCAATTTGACCACTGCCTACAAACCTGGGGTTTTTTCTATCTATAAGAGAGAACTAAATCCCTACATTTCCTTGTTCTGATTCATTGGTGTGGTTTGTCAAGCATGTGACAGACTTGACAGTTGCCAGTATCATTCAAAAAAAAATGTGCAAGAAGAATGATTAAGTTATAACCTAGAATAGCACACTGTATTAGCAAACAAACTTAGACTTCCTCTGTTCTCTCCACTATGCAAGATCAAGCAATAAGTGAATGCTGTAATCCATTTGCATATGCCTGCGTCATGATGAAACAAACTTTCTAATTCATGATGTGTTGCATTGTACACCATGTGCTAATGAAAATTAAAATTTCCTAATATTCTTTAAATATACACAAATAAATAATTACTTTACACGATGAACTAATTTATAATGCAAACAGTGGCTTTATGTTCACTAGCCAATGAGGGATGGAATCGAGAATCTAATACTGCTGACAACCAGAGTAAGAAAAACAAAAAGCACAGTATAGTGTTTTTGTCATGAGCTATATTATGTAATGTACATTGTGATTATTATATACAGTTTGTACAATTATATTTCTTCTGCAGCTGGAGTAAAATGTCAGCAAGAACTTTGATTTCTAGGACACAGCAAAACCTTGAAGCCATGATTAATAATATTTGTACAATTATGTTCTATTCCAGGAACTGGCAAAGAAGTGATTCAACATTGGTTGAGCATCTGAACGTGACTCATTGTCAAAGATGCAGTTAGTGCGAACTATGTATCCAGCTGTAGTAGTGCAGTAATTGGCTGATTTCTTCAGTTTATCAAAAGTTACCACCAATAAAATTCTCCATATTAAAAAGGAGTTGCTTGAGCAACATATCATTATTGAAAGAGTTAATACATTAACTGTTAATGATATTATTAGAGAGTGATGGGGAGGAAACTAAAAGTGACTTTTAAAATATGAGTCGCAAACTAACAGGACTGCCAAAGCCAGAATGTCTTCATCTAAATATCACTAGTACACATGGTAGAAATTCATGAAAAAAGTTTTTTGGCAATTTGAAATTTTAACTATTCTATGAGAATATATATTATCCCTCATGAACTTTTATATAAGAAATAAAAAATATGTACAAAACCAAAATATTCATGACAAGAATATTAGACAAAAAGCAAATCTACTTAGACTGATTTCAACACATTTCTGCCATCAACAGGACTTTTATCACAAATGCTTTTTAATATAACTTGCTTTTTTCCCATAGCCTAAAAGCCTTAATAATCAATGATACATTCCTCAAATACCTAAGTGAAATGTCTTTTCATTCTTTAAAAGAATATAGTGTAAAAATGCCTTTTATTTTGTAAGGAATGAGTGACACATCATTCTAAGTGAAAAACAATTTCATATGAATGTATACAGCAAAAGTTGTGACTTATGAGTGATTTGTCCGTTTCTGCTTCTCTGCGGACTACATCACCTAAAATGTGCTAGGTACATTGAGCATGCTTAACGATTCTTTATCGTTGCTATTATACCCATATTTGCAAACTTTGTTTAAATCTTATCCACTTATGATGCAAATGTACCCAATTGCAAAGTAAATACAAGTATTTAATTACGCCGAAGCAATTTTAATGCATTTCTTAAAAGTTCTTCGTAAGTATCCAAAATGCCAATTTTCCATTTATCCTCCAAAATCAGTATTGAAACAGCTAATATACTTTTATGAGGTTTAATTAGCGGTACAACCCAATTTAATTATCAGGAATAAGTAAATGTGGTAAATAACCTTAACTATTACTTCAGATCCTATGGGTTGCAATCTATGTAAATCTACTACTCTTGGGAAACCGTAAATTTTTCTAAAAACGGTGTCTGTACCACCACCTGCAGCGCCAATCAAACATTTTAATCCACTCCGCAGAATTACCGCCAACGCCATGTCAAATTGTTAAAACAGGCAATTTAAGAGCAATATGGCGACAATATTGAATATAATATAAATATTCATCTCGAACATAATATAAATATACATCTCCGATTGTTCATAGTGAGTAACTATTTCTGCTGAAAAACGACGATAGCGATTTAAATGAATACAAATGTGACAATGTGCAGAAAGAATATTATTATTCTCAAACAGTTATGCTCAAACAGCTGATATAGATGATACAAAACTAAGCTCCGTAGATCGTATTGGCTTACGCCACTGTGCCTGTGAGCCAACCACAAACTTGCCCTTACACGCTGTACGGAAATATGTAAGTATGCACACTTATTCTTGCATGTCTGTTCATTCCAGCATTAAATGGAATATGTGTGAACACATACATACAATGTCAATTTCACGTCAGTCTTTGTTAATTCGGTTGTATTTCATGTATTTACGGTATGTTCTTGATAAAAAAAATAAGTACACAGTTTTAATCACAAAATGTCTTTAATTTTGCTTATCAGCTTTCCCTTCGTAAGCACATAGCACATTCACATGCACATTCATCATAGGTACTAAGAAAGCCTGAAAATAAACAGGACATCATTATAAGGGAAGATTGCGATTGGAAGATCCCATCCTCATCGAAAGTGACAGATATAGTTTGTGCAAGATTGTGATTGCACTGTAAATGCAAATTAATCTGCAGTGAATGTAATATGTGCATTCACAGATGTTCTTGCATATGTGTTGATTCCAGCATTAAATGGAATATATGTAAACACATACACAGCCTATGTCAATTTTAGGTCCGCAATGAACATGTTATAGGATATGCTGAAGTAACTAATGACACTGAAGATGTTTCTGTCCTCAATGAAAAGGAGGAAATACTACCCCAACTAAGCGAACAAGAAAGTCCAATATTCTTATCAGAAAAAAAATTGCTTGTGAGTTGTTCGATGCATTATGTGAGTTTCCACAACAAGAGAATGTGAAGTTGCGAAGAAAGTCACGACGTCCTTAAAGGCTACATTAGTTCGCAACCAAAATGAACGAATACTCATGCCTAGAACTAAAGACGAGTACCAAATGGGGAACATTTTTCCACAAAGAAGACTCTTTGCTAATAATAATAACAACAACAATAATAATAATAATAATTATAATAATAATAATAATAATAATAATAATAATAATAATAATAAAGCTGATCACATTCGCCTTGCATAACCTGATACCACGGATGCCAATAAGTTCGCTCTTTTTTTGGTGCAGGATGGATATCTGATGACTGCAAAACTTGATTCAACAGGCACTAGCCCCATCTCAAATTAAGAAATATCTCCCTTACACAATTCGGAATGCATGCAAAAGTAATACTATTAAAAGCGCAAGCCTTTTCCTGTTTAATTAACATGTTCTTTAGGTGCTATATTGCTACTTTACAGCTACCCCATTTCCTTTTGTGTAATTAATTATGAACGTGCTTCCTACTGTATACGTTATTCATCGCCAAGGGAGGCCGAGGTCGTTAAGGCGCGGACATGTGAGCGGGAGGTCTGGGTTCCAATACCGCCAGGACAGCCCTCCCTGATTGAGGTTTTTCCCAGGTTTTCCTCAGTCCTCATAAATGGCAAATGCCGGGGAGGTACCCTAAACTTAGGCCTGGAACGACTGCTTCCTTAAAAATAAATCCTTTCCCAATATATCATTTCATCTCATTTATCATCAGTGTCCATCGCCTGTGGTGCCTCTGTAGCAAAAACGGGCGTTAAACACTATTCATTCATTGTATACGTTATACTTGGAATGTGAAACAATATCGGCACTCTCCGCTGTCGCTCGGGAGCAGCAAAAGTTGCAGAAGTTGCGCTAGCAGACAGATTCTCACTACCGCACAAAATTACTAGATATTTTCATACAGCGTGTAAGGCAAGTAGGTCACCGGCAATTGTCAAGAGAAAGGCACTATCATTTGATCATTCTGTCGATTATAAAAATATTAAAATTATTTTTCAAAATTTTAAATCACATTCTAAAGACATTACTTAAACTAACATTTTATATATATACAATTTAAATGACGTTTGCCCAATGGAAATGTTTGAGCTTCTTAAAGTTGAAAAGCACTTTCTCAATAATTCAATTTCATTAAAAAGAGCTCAAATTGAAACTAATAATGCTTGCTTGTAAGAGATTTAGAGCGTTTAAAAGTTATAAAGCACTCTTAAATGTAACCAATAAGTTATATTAATCTGTGACAACTTTCGCAGGTATATTTGATAAATATTTTTAACATACCCAGGATGACCATACTGCTTGTTTGACAGTTGCAATCCCTTATTGTATAAGTTCGAGTTATTCATTTGATAAATAATTTGTTTATTGTAAAAATTTCACAACTTACATTCTAGTTTTTTGTTGTTTTTTGTTTGTTTGTTTGTTTGGCAAATTGTTATTCTTTTAACTGTGGACAAATAGTTTAGCGTAAAAATCCCATATCTGCAACCCGCATAACGTTGACGAATTAGGTATTGAATATATAGGTTTATTGTAAAAACCCCTAAACTACTGCATATACGAAATTTTTACACCAAAGTTTAGTATATGTGCATACTTTATTGTCGACAGCTAAAACTAGTAATATACATGAATACTTTATTTTTGAAAGCCAAAACTGTTGGCATACATGAATACTTTATTGTGGATAGTCAACAATGCTTTAAAATTATATTTGTGACTGTTTTGTAAGGTAAAGACTGTAAGTAAAATATCAAGTTCAAGTGTTGATAACGTTGAATTGAATGGAATAAACAAACCAAAAAGATCTACAGGAATTAGAAATGATTAACGATGTAAAAAAATGTAATTAAAAAGTACGAGTATGTGAACAATCCTACAATAACCATAAACAAAACTTGTACATAAAGTTAAGATTGGTGCTAATTGCAAGTAAATTTATTATTATTATTATTATTATTATTATTATTATTATTATTATTATTGTTGTTGTTGTTGTTGTTGTTGTTGTTGTAGTAGCAGTAGTAGTAGTAGTAGTAGTAGTAGTAGTAGTAGTAGTAGTAGTAGTAGTAGTAGTAGTAGTAGTAGTAGCAGTAGTAGTGTTATTGTTGTTTTTGCTAAGCAAAATTTAGTTGCCCTTTCTTTTTTCTTTTAACGTAAGTTGCTATAGTTGTGAAATAAAATTGGCGTAATTATAACTTTTAATTATAGATGAAACATCATAAGAAATAAGGCTATAGAGCTCCTTGTGTTTTCTAAGCGCAAGAAGAAATGTTATGCAAGTATTTCTGGGATGGAAAGAATTACGATATTTTTCACTCTGGGATCTTGAATAAAAAATGCACAGGACATTCATCTCCAGAATCATGTCACAGAGCAAGATGTGAATAGGAGTAAAACTAAGAACGAAGATGGCTATAAATGATCCGTATTCTTTCACTGTCATTTAAAATTATCAGATTCCTTACTGGATATTTGTAAGATTGCATTTTGTAATATATATGGAGAATCCTAGATCGCTTCTGAAGAATTATGTAATTTTGAAGTTAATAAGGTAGGTAACCTGCATATTTAAGAAGAAGAGCCCAATCAAAATAAGCTATTCTTGGGAAAACTTTTGACTCATTGAAGAACACATAAAATAATTTCTCCCAAAAATCTTTCATTATTCTTTACCTCTCAGCTGACGTAACAGTTAAAAAATGCATCAACTCTTTCAAGTAAAGCATCCTGAGATAAAACAAACTATTGGTTCTGGTTCTGCTACAATAAATTCAAGAAGCCGTTTGATTTGCGTTTTGAAACATCTGAGGTAGACACTTGTGTTACCTATGATTCATTCAACACAAAAAATTAAAAGCCCTATAGTAAATGAAGCTGCTCAACTTTCTGCTGTTGCTAAACTCGTTGTACATAAAAGAAAAAGTAAAAAGTGTTACCATAAACATGACGAGGTTCGAAGTAAGTGTCAATTTGATAATTCTGTTGCTGGGCTTTGTTTGATTTCATAATGTGTGTTCAGTTGCCAAAAATTCCATTTCAAGAATTTTTTACTATCATCAGCCGACTATGAATGTGTTTAGTATTACAAATTTAAAAATAATTCTTCAAAGGTATATGTTTAACACGAAGTAAGTAACCTCATTTAGACATAAATATCTGAACACTGAATTAAATTACGCAGTCAAAGAGAATATGCCATACGGTATAATAGAATGAAAATAGAAAAAAAATACGAGCAGTTTCTAGAGATGTTAGGTGTGCTATGATTCGAAAGCGAAAACAAAATTTGTTTAAAGTCTTTCCTAATTCTTTAATATGTACCGACCATTTCATATGTTCATCTAATCATATGGTAATAAACAATTTTCTATTAGAATATGAATAATTTTGTTTGGAATTCTATTAATGGATACCCCAGGTTCTTGTTTTGCTAATAATAAAAGAAAATGGCTTTGGCTTTCGTTTTATTTACAATTATCTGTTAAATTCAAACCATGTAATTGTAAGCTATTGATATCTTTCCCTTATAAAAATAGTCTGTTATCTTAAGCAAAAATTGTCAGTGTCCCATGACTGATATAATTAATGCATAATCATTAATAACATGTAATCATAAAGTTTATTAAATAATTTATCCTTGTGGAACAGCATATCGTATATAGTTTCTCTCTGATAAACAATAAATTATTTCGTTGTTTTTAAATGCAATTTCTTCAGTTGATCTCTGTGTTTAGGTAAGAATTAAACCAATATGAGCCTCACCCTTATTACAATTGTTTTAACTGGTTTAACAAAACCATTGTCTACTAAAACAAACGCCTTTGAAATATTTAAAAATAATCCTTTTCTATTTTATTTACTGTCAATTGTTTCATAATCTCTTCTTAAAACCGGTAAACTGCTGTATTAGTTAACCTACCTTTGAATACCTTTGAAAACTCTATGCTAAGATTAAATAATTATAATCTATTTGCCAAAAATAGGCCTCTCGTGCACAACTTTTTCACCTATCTTAAAAAAAAAATCACACATTTCTCTGCCATTACTTGTTATTGTGATATATTTTATTCCTTCATTATTTGTCCCTAGTTGATCTTTAATTTTTTTCCACCTAACTTTTGATTTATTCCTGGATGAATTTGAATATCTTCCATTTTGTAACTTTCTTTTTGCTTCACTGATTATTTCTTGTAGTAGTAGTAGTAGTAGTAGTAGTAGTAGTAGTAGTAGTAGTAGTAGTAGTAGTAGTAGTAGTAGTAGTAGTAGTGGTAGCAGTAGTAGTAGTAGTAGTAGTAATTGTGATTATTATTATTATTATTGTTATTATTATTGTTATTATTATTATTATTATTATTATTATTATTATTAATGTTATTGTTGTTGTTGTTATTATTTAAAGTATTCCAAACATTTCCTTCTTTTCTAAATTTGTTAAGAAATCGTAGCCTTTAACTGGATTTCTTTATTCCTGATGTCATCCAACTGTGTTTGTGCTATCTTTTGCGCAAGATGATCAGAAGATCCTGTTTTTCTATTGTTGTTAATTTAAATTTATACTATTCTCATAATTTTCCTTCAAAATTATCTGAAGAACACTTGTCTGATAGATGACATCTATTTCTGTTGAGACGTTTACTACTGTCTCCAAACAGTATTAAGTAAATATCGACTGTATTCGGGAAACATTGCTATTATAACTATTTTGTAAAAAATATATGTTTAAATTGCCCACAAATATAATATTTTTAATAGTAGGCTATGAATTATTTTGTACACAGAATTGCAACAATTTGGATGTTGCTGCTGGAAGTTTGGTATAAACAAATTATAATACATTTGAGTTCGAGAAATTCTATCATACTAGCATTAAAAATTTCCCAATTTTAAGATTTTCAAATCTTATATATGCCTCTGATTCTTAGTTTAGTTTTACAAATATGCAGGAGTATTCATGCTTTTTATATTTAAATTATTATTATTATTATTATTATTATTATTATTATTATTATTATTATTATTATTATTATTATTATTATTATTATTATTATTATTATTATTATTATTATTATTATTATTGTTGTTGTTGTTGTTGTTATTATTATTATTGTTGTTGTTGTTGTTATTATTATTATTATTATTATTATTATTATTATTATTATTATTATTATTATTATTATAAAAGCTATAGAGATCCATACCCTCTTTACTTAGTCAGTGCTCTACAATGCATATAATATTAAAGTAGAAAGTGATTGATATTTCAAAATATTACTTTTTGTTAACTAAACGTTGTACAATATGATGGAATATTGAAACAAGTTTAAGTGCATTGTTTTAATATAATTAAAAGTATAGTTTTAATAGAAACAGTGGCATTATCTTTATTTTTAAAATTTCAGTACTTATCTTTAATTGCTTCTTCTAGTTTTAGTAGATACCCGAGTAGTCTGTAGATTATTTCCTTCGTGCTTCGCTTCTCCATTTATAATGTTGCTGGCCGGTATCTTATTTAACATATACTGAAGAGAACTTGCAAACTAATTTTCTGTTCCAAAACTTTTTCAATTACATCTGCTATTATTTCACATATGTATATTTTCCTGGGTGAATCATAAATGAAAGTTCATGTTGAAAGTCTTCCTTGTTTAAATTTACATTGTTTACTAGAGCGTGGTTAAAGTTCGATCTTTTTTCAATTTGGTGTTGAACATTTTTATTTGCACAAGACCATGCTGGTAAATCGTGTCTGGAAGGAGCTGTCATAGCAATTATAGTGTTTTTTAATTATTTTTAACGAATAACTGAATATTTCTTTATGCGTATTCCTAAATGTCATTCATCTCTGCCCACCAAATCACTATATCCTCATTAATAAGATGGGGAACATTAGTTTTCGTAACTTCACAAGCTCTAGCGCCTAAGTTCACTAATTCAATAACCGGGAGTTGCGTTTTAACTCTTTCTGTATTATTACTACTGCACATTGCATGACTATACCAACCATTACACCTTACGTCTAATTTCGTTTCATACCGGTAGTAACTTAGTAATGTTAATCATTTTTGCCCTAATTCAGTAACCGGGAAGTTACATTTGAACTTTTTGTGTATTATTTCCCTTACCGCAGCAGTTCCCTTAGTGTTCCACCAATAAATTTGTTTCTCTTCACTTATTTGAACTTGCAAATCGTTTTCACAATAATAGAATATTTAAAACTTCACCCTCTTTAAAAAAAAAAAAAACTAGCCCGAGAAAATCTCGCTGTCATATTGTTCATTAATTCATGAAGAAATTTCTGCTTGATATTGGTGAACTGTTTTTTTTTTTTTTTTTTTTTTTGGCTGTATTCAAAATTTCGGAGTTATGGTGGTCTTTGAATGTTTTTGTAGCTGAATATTCGACTTGGGCGGCTTGAAGATGTACCCAATTGTGTTCATTTCAGTTAATTCATCAATATCAAATTATATTTCTGAAGAAGCAGAGTTTTTACATTGCAGATACAGGGAAAGTGACTATTGTTTAAAGAATATCCCTAATAGAACCAATTTCATGGAGTAAATACACGAAATGTTACTCGGCTTGTAAAATGCTGGATAAGCAACTTGACATCATAGCTGTTGCAGTATTATACCAGGTTGCTACCCAATGAATGTCAAATGTCCGTCCTATTTTTTAAGTTCAAATACAATACTGTGGAGTTCTCAGTCAATTTACCTTTATTACTGGGAATGCGGAAAAGTGTAAACAAAACATGTTCTTGAAAGAAATGAAATTGAGCACAACTGACATATCTATTACATAATGTATTGCAAGTTCCAGTTTATGGTTAAAAATGAATATTTAATATATTAGGGTTATATTTATCACGAATCCTTTCTTTTAAATTTTCGACTCCATCCGAAGCAAATCTTATGAATTGCTTAGACAAAATCTCTTCAGAAATACCCTTACTAATAAAATCTCAGTCAGGGATGACAGTCCTAGCGAATGAATGAATGAATGAATAAATAAATAATATTTAACGCCCGTTTTTGCTACAGAAGCACTACAGACAATGGGCACTGATGGTACATGAAATGATATATTGGGAAAGGATTTATTTTTAAGGAAGGAATCGTTCCAGGCCTAAGTTTAGGGTACCTTCCCGGCATTTGCAATTTATGAGGACTGAGGAAAACCTGGAAAAAACCTCAGTCAGGGAGGACGGTCCTGGCAGTATTCGAATCCAGACCTCCCGCTCACGAGTCCGTGCCTTAAAGGCCTCGGCCACCCGTGGTGGTAATGCTAAAGTATTGTTCAAATCTGGAAAGATATTTGGAATGAATGAAAATGTCGTATATACAGATATAATAGGACTATGCGATTTTCATGTCTTCATTTTTGCATTCGCAGAATAAAGATCTAATCTGTTGTTTTCCTGTTAAAAAAAATAAGTAAAACATTATGTAAACTTACAATTGAAGCGATGGATGATCTTGGATTCAATGTAATTTGTTTAGTCTCTGATAATACACATAAATATTAAGACATTTGAACTCTTGATTGGTGGAAGCCTAAGTAAATAGCATACCAAATCCAGGTAATCTATAAAGGCTATTTTTCTTCTGTTTGATACAGTGCATATTCTTAAAAGTCTCTGCAATAAATGGTTGAATAGACACAATCAGTCTTTGAAATTACCAAATGTGGAGCGAGATGTTTCTGTTTTAGATAGTATGTCGCTCACTGATGTGTGCAAAAGTACTATATGTATACTCAACCATTATAAAGTTAAATTTTCTGATCTTAAAAACTTATGTCATTCAGAGAAAAAAATGCTGTTAAATTTGCACCTAGTTGGCCAAGAGAAGTTGTATATTTTACTTCTGTAGAACGTCAGAATGTCCGCTTAGCTGTAAATATTGTTGATTCTAAGAATATAACTGCCCTTGAAATACTGAAATACCGAGATATTGATATAAGTATTAGTGAGGGAACTACCCAGTTCTTAAATTGGTTACAAAGTGGCGGACAATTTGCAATGTAAAACACCCAATGAAATAAAAATACACCAAACATGTTGATGCTGCTTCAATTTTTGGAGCTAATGATCCAAACTTTTATATATTGTGTCAAAACTTTTATTTCTTCAAAATTTCAAGACATACTTAGATATCTGGTATTTATCAGATATAACAGGAAAACTAATCAATCGTTATTGCCCATATAGCAGGTCAATTTTGCAAATATTTATTTAATGCTTATAATTGGGCCTGTATTCTGACTGCCAGATCACGGACAGACTATTTAGGAGGAAGATTTAGCGCCTACAGAAGACTCAGTGATTCTTGAATCTGAAAGGAAACTCAAAGTAATATGAATGCTTATGCTCAAATTAACAGAATTTCGGGAATTTAAATTAAGTGGTTTTGCAAAGTTAACAAGGACACTGTAGTTCATAATCTACATCATGTAGAACTGGCAATAAGTGAAATGCATATGTTTTTATTACTCCTGAAACACAGAATATAATGGTGTGTAATTGCATGCTATACTAGCAAGAATGTAATGAAGAAATTGAAATTTCATTAAGTGCCATTTAATATTGCTGTGAAATGAGGAAATGTAGTTGGTGTGTAATAAGAAACTATTTTCATATTTCACTCAATTAAATTCAAGTGTGCTAAATTTTCCCGCCCCTTTCTGATTACCTTATCTTCGAGCATATCTCAGGTTTTGATCAGCAGTACTCATGAACCTGAATTTTTAATATGAAATCAGCGAGATGCATTCATGATATTAGGGATTCAAATTTTTGAATTCAATATCAAGTGATACTGATAAACAGTGTGACTGTTCATCAGTATCTGATAATGTTTGTGAAAAGGTTAAGTAATATATACATTAATAAGTATACCAAAATGTTAAACGAGTACAGGACTTTAAAAGAAATAGTCAACAATCTAGAAAAGAAGAGAAAGTAAAGTGACAGTAATTATGAACTGGTAAATATTCAGTAAGTAGTAGAGCTTCAATTCACATAAGATAACCCTATATAACTATGTACTTTATGTCACTAATCATACAGACTTAATAGCCTTTAATAATGCATTCGCCTAAATAATATTAACAATGCTTTAATAATATGTCTGGACTATATCTAAAGCTATAATATTACAACAGATATGGTTGATTAAACTAACTTTTCTTTAGTACAGAGCATATTTTGATTTAGAATATGCAAACTTATTCTAGTTAGTTTTATTTGTGTGTATATATCCAGTTATACATAAATCATAAACAACCTTGTTAAAGATTTTGCATAAGATTAAGCCATGTTTGCCTAAAGCTGGTATTTAATTACATTAAGCGTTACATATTTGTTTAGTTTTAAAATATTTTCTGTATTTTCTTTGTATATTTAATATTTATACAGTCTATGTTATGAGGAACGAATAACATGTGCAGGCCCAATCTCACATAAAAAGATTGTGTTTAGTTGAAGCTGGTAAGTGTTTAGTCAGAAATATTTGTTTATTTTTATAATTTTGTATTTTTTGTATAAAACATTTTTTTCATATTTATACACATTTACTTATGGGAAATGAATAATGCACACAATCTCTTGCAAAAGAGCATAAGCTATGCTTACCTAAAGCCGGCATTAGGTTTAAAACGTATAAACATTTTAGTTTATTTTTAAACTGGTTTTTCTGTATTTCCTTTATGTAAATGCAAGTTTTAATATTTATACACATTTATTGATGGGAAGTTAATAATATACACAAAAGCGTATAAAATGTTGCATAAGAGCCTACCTAAAGTTGTATTTAATTTGAAAAATGTTGACATATTTGTTTGTTTTTAAAAGGTTTTTAATATTATTCTTTATAAAATAAAAATATCAGTATTTATATATAATTATTGATATGAAATTAATAATATACACAAAAGCATGCAAAATGTTGCATAAGAGTTTGCCTAAAGTTGTATTTAATTTGAAAAATGATGACATATTTGTTTGTTTTTATATTATTCTTTATAAAATAAAAAGTTCAGTATTTATGTATTTATTGATAGGCAATGAATAATGTAACGAAGAATTTTAAAAATTAACACAATGTAGAACGGGTTACATGCAAACTATTCGACGGTCATCTTTGTTCTGCTTTAGGTCTGTTCAACCTTTATGTAGCTGGTCAGGCCTGAAATGTTAAAGAGCGTCCTTAAGTAAACCAAATAAATAAAATGATAACATAAGAATCGGTAAGCTCAACAGTTTATTAAATCTTTTACGAAAGAGAGAGTGTGTTTTCCAAAGAGTTCACTTACTGTAAATAAAAAATAAGAAAAAAATAAAATTATTTTCTGAGCGATTCCATTTATTAATTACGGGAGATATATTGCCAAACGTGTTATTTCACTGATCGCGTAATAGAGAAGGCCATGGTACATATAAGCACAATTTAATTTTTGGAAGGCTATGGTATATTACAATAAAGTGGCACAAGATGGCGGTATAGTCAATATTTCAGCTTAACTAAGGCCAATGCTGCGTATAGCACATGCAAGTGTATTAAAGTGACTATGGTTTATATTTGTTTTGAAAACACAGGGCAGAAACAAACCGCAAAGACCGATTCGTTAATTGTCATCACATTATATAGATTATAACCGCATTCCTCCTCCACTCACTTTCAAGCTCATTACAGGGCCTTAAAACACAATGGCGGCAGAGCTACAGCTGAGAGATAGTACAAATTATAATGCTCGCTCCAGGGGGGTGCTCTCGTAGCTAAACGTCTATCAGTAACATGACCTGTGGTAATGACTAATGTGTGATGTGAAAGCAGTAAGAGTATATGTTCAGACGGCTGAAATCTGTGAAAAGCGAATGCTGGGAGAATGGGCTGCTGCTATAGTTGTAAAGAAGATGGCAGTTCTCAGGTTTTTATATAAAGTCATTGGATTCCATTATTTTACAAGCAATTGTACTTAATCATTATGCTTTTATCGTTTAATTTTCATCACCGACGATGTGTTATTTATCATGGCATATAACTGAGGGTATACCATAATTTAGACAAGTTTCCTAAGGGTTACGCAAAATATAATATTGCTCCATGTTGGGTCCATGGTTTTATTTATCATCATTTGGAGATAATGAACACAGTGAACAAAGTGCAGTTCTCAACTTTATCCAGATATGCGGGATATTTCATTTATATTTTAGGGTGATTTAAAATGTGTACCCTACATTAATGGCCGCTAAAGTCCAAACTTCAAAATGTACAAAGAAAATTCATAATGTGAACGAAATGTAGTCGTAGATTTTCTCGTTCTCTCCTGCAACTTTGTATTTTCACAAATGATTGCATTGTGCTAACATTTTGGTGACAGTAATTTGTGTGTGTTTCAGAATGGTGAGGCAAATGAACGGACACATCTGCTGGTTGATCCCGTAAGCAATAACACAAATATTCAGCGAGTTCAGAGGTAATTGTTTCGAATAGTTCATCCAGCATTTAGGTTTTTGTTGCACTCACTCATTTAGTTTATCATGAATTAGTCTGATTTCTGCCTCTAGATGACACTATGTAGGTTCTGCTGGAGTGAAAGGAGATTTACCACCACTACAACGATTTACCTGCCAATATAGTAATATACAATTCGCTATCAATTTATATTTACGAAAAGGAGACGAGCATAGGTCGTAGCTTGTCGCAGGAAACAACTTAAGGCCACCGTTTTGTAGGATTTACATGAGCTTAGGTTAAGGTTAGTGCATAATGAATTAATTGCAAATTCCAATTTTTCCTAGTTGTACACTAAAATTCCACTACAATCCATTCTTATATCTGCACTGAAGGGGGTGGCTGTGTAATGCACCGCCAAGGTGTGTAGGTGGGGACTGTGGAAGGAGGTTACTAGCTAGTACATTCAAGTGCTCCAGCAGCATATTTATAACTATAAGATTATACTGTTTTTACCTTTCTGGCTGCAATATAGTGACTTTATTACTAAAATATGTTTTTCAGGCATGTTTCAACTTCATTTTATCACTTTTTACCACATGTCTTATTGCACCTGAATTGTGGGCTGTTACCATGTGCAAAAGCAACAATTGTACTGGAATGAACTTTTCAGAACTGTTACCATTGTTAGAATCCACATAATAGGCAGATGGTGTCATTAATTGTGTTAATTGGAAAGATAGTTTCACGAGTGCCTTGATGGATTTAGAGCTTGAAATCATATTTGGTTACAGCATAACAATACAATAATATATAATTAGGTGCAACAGTAATGACTGATGTACAACAATTGAATACATAAGCATAAATTATTTGTACCAACAAATACATGGAACTATAGATTTAATTGGAGAAAGTTAATTTAACAAAAATCAACAGCACTTGCTATTAAAAAAATAAAATTCCCAATCAATAGTATTTTTCATGATATCTCCAAATTCAATCCATATCTTGTAGATATTTTATTTTTGGTTTTTTCTTCATATTTTATGTATATTTCTCCTTATATTGTTTGCTGTATTCACCAATTTAGTAAAACTGTTTTAAGTACTAAAAGTTATGTAGTTCATTTTTTATTTATTTACTGATGTTATATTTTTAAGTAATCAAGTAATTGATTATATAATTTTATGCCATTATGTTTAAAAGATTGTTAGATTGTTGATATAGTTGAAATAGTTCATGAAGATTTATATGCATTTTATTTAATATACTATTGTATTGAACATGTTAATACAAACTCCACTTAAATAAAACCAGGACGTGTTTTGGAAGCAGTTGCTCCTATCATGTTGTTGACCACTACTGTTTCTCAAAGTGGTGGCTGGTTACCAGGATGTTCCTGTTGCAGTGTCTGATGGTTCTAGTAGGAATTTACTGAGTTCATCCATAGGAGAAAAATAAAAATTCATTAAGTTTTTCTTATTTTTTAAGATGAAACTTTACCCAAATGTAAACCTCCATTGGATTGTGAAGTTGTTTCAGCAGCTTAGCCTTTGGTTTAATCTCCTGATTTTTGGTCCAAACGTGATTTATTAACCTGCTTAAACCGAATATACTTAAAGTGTCCTTTTCTCAGAATTTCCAAATTTTTCTTCATTTTTCCAATGTGTCTCTGATCACAATCTGCACATTTAATATCATAAATTTCTTTTCTGTTGGTATGGTGTCTTTTACTATGCAACCAAATATTCCGTTTAAGCAGATTGATAAATCAGCTGTAGTAGCTCACTTTTGCACCAAAAATCATTAAATTAAACCAAAGGCTAAGCTGCTAAAACAACTTCATAACCCAATGAAGCTATCCACTTGGGAAATCATTTTCATCTTAAAAAATAAGAAAAACTTAACTAATTTTGATTTTCCTCCTATGGATAAACTCTGCAAGTCCCTACTAGAACTATCAGACACTGCCACAGGAACATCCCGGTATCCAGCATCTATTTCCGAGTAACAGTAGTCAGTAACAGCTGATGATGAGAGCGATTGCTTCTGAAACATGTCCTAGTTTTATGTAAGTGGAGTTAGTATGAACACATTTAATACATTAGTGTAAGATATATTACCATTCCATTGTCCACAGCTTCATAAGTACAATTATTTAATTTATTTTTGTTTCTTATATTGTACGAGAGTATAGCTGCATTAGCTAATAGGTTACCATGGTTGCTTTTCACATGAACCCACAATCCTATTTTGTTTTAGATTGAATATTCACAAATTTGGACCCAAATCTCATATTGAACTCAGGCTTGCTGCTATTTTTGTGTTTGAAATTGACTGCTGCTTTTTAACATCATTTAGTGCTATTTGTTGGTTTTGAACCAATATGTGTTGTTTTCCCGAAGATTTTTGTCATTTTTTCCTGTAACAAATATCTTATGTAATCAGCGAAAGGAGTTCTTTTTACTTTTGGTTCATTTTTGAGGTATAATGCTAAATTATGAATGTATAGTCGGAATAGAATTGGGCTTAATATGGATCCTTGAGCTACTCTAGATACTACTGTTCTTTTTTGTGAGAATTCCTTAAATTACTTTTTTTGTTATGTCTACAAAATCAATTCAATTTCAACTATCTCTTCTCTTTTTTCTGGGTATGATCTAAACCAGTTATAACCTATTCCCCTGACATTAATTTTGGATAATGTTTAATCAGCAGAAGTTCTTGATGCAACATATCAAATGCCTTAGTTAAATATAAAAATAAGCCTAATTCTGGGTCATTCAAATCCAACATACCGTAAATGTTGTTCACAAAATTCAGTATTGCTAAATTAATAGAATTAAATCTTTGGAAGCCAAACTGAGCTGCTAAATATTTTTAAGTAATTAGTTAATTATAAGTACATTATTTTCTAAAATTTTGGGAAAAAACTGACAGTAAAGCTTTTGGTCTATAGTTGTTAATATTCTCTTCCTCTCCTTTTTTGTAAATAGGCTTTATTTTGGCTAATTTCAGACTGCCTAAGACCATTTTCTAATGTGTTATTTATTAAATAACAAAAGAGATTAATTGCACTCCTACTGCATTTTGTCATAGTCATATGAATTTCAATTTAACTCTTCTGATTTTTTGTTTTTTAATGTTTGATTATGGCCAAAACTTGAGTTTCTGTAACAAGGTCTAGGTAATAGACATGTTGTTCACAAATTCTTGACTGTGAATGACTGTCCTTTTGAGTAATTCAAAATTTAAACATTTTTAATTATTTCAGCAAACTATCATAAAATAAATTTGATATCTTTTTAGGGCATTTTACTATACATTTATAACTGGTATTTATTAGTTTCCTGTTTAATTATACCCCACATTGCCTTTTGTTTGTTTTTCTGAATTACTGATATTTCTAGCACTATCCATTTTTTTGGGCTGCTTTTATAACTCATATCTGTTTTTGCATCTATTGTAGTATATTTTGAAGTTTTGATAAATGTGTATATTTTTATTTAATATCAGTTTTTTAAAATTTTTGTGAAGTTTTTAATTCTCTTAGTTATTAATGACCCTTTTTAAGTTTTTAATTCCTTTAGTTGCCCATTCTAGACCTTTTTAATAACTAGAAAAGCTACATCATAAATTTGAAGATGTGTAAGAATTTAATGATTTTTCCAAACATATTTCTTTCTCCAGCTAATAGTTAAAATATTCCTCTTTTTTTGACTGATTTGTCAAATTCATTTGTATAACACCTCATCCCTTATCTTTTGTTGAAATTTTCTCTAATCAAAGTGATCTGAACAGTAGGTGTCAGGCACTTCATATTATAATTAATTAAATTTATATTCAGTGCTAATTGATCTATTGCACTTTTTGTGTTATTTGTTACTCTGGTTGACACATTTATTGTTGGTTTTAAGTCAGGTGCATTAGGCAGGGTTTAGAATTTTAATTTATCATTGTCAATATATCTTTATGTCCCCTAGAAACATACTATTGATTTTTGGAAGTATTTATAACAGTTTATCTAGTTTATTTAAATTACAGGATTTAAATTGTAGGATTTCTATAAATACAAGCAGTAATTAAAGTATGAGGGTAGGTCCGTAAGTTTCAAGCCTTGCCGATAAGAATTATCGCCTTCATAAAACCCTTATCTGGTGTCATACCTTATCGGTTGTAATTGCAGTTGTAACTTCTGCTCAGCTGTGTTCAGTTGGTCAGATATAGTTGCACGAAGGCTATGTGTAGAGGATGTAACATGTTCCAGTGAAATTAAACAGCAATTGAATGGTGTATATGGGGAATAACTCCCCTCATATTCTACCATAAAAGAATAGGTCAAACTTTAAATATGATTTGAGAAAGCATTGAAGACGAAGAGCATGCAGGTGGGCCCTTGGAGGTGCTCACTCCTGAAAATATCATTCTTGTAGAAGGAGAAATTATGGAAGACTAGCGGCTCAAAGTTACAAAAATAGCAGCAAGGTTGGGCCTTTCTAAAACAAGTCCTTCGAATTATTAATGAACATTTAAACATAAATAAGGTTAGTGCAAGATAGGTGCCTAGACTTTTTTTCTCAATCCAAAAGCAGCAATGAGTCATCTGTTGTCAGGCATTTTTAGAACTCTACCGTGGCAACAGAGAGAAATTCTGCAAACCATTGTTACAGAAGAAAATATGGTCCTGTACTATGATCCCTTGTCCGTAAGAGAATCATTGGATGAGTGTAAACCTGGTGAAGTACCGCCTCTAAAGGCCAAGGTCACTCAGTCAACCAAGATGATCATGGCCACAATCTTTTGGCACTGTGAAGGAATACTCTTCATTGACTTCATAGAGGAACACTACAGTAAATGGGGAGTACTATGCTGGCCTACTATACAAATTGTGTGCTTCCATCAAAGAGAAAAGGCGAGGAAAACTTAGTGGTGATGTGCACCTTCTTCAGGACAACATGCCTGTGCACACAGCTCTTGTTGCAAAGGAAGCTGTGAAGAAATGTGGCTTCAAGGAGATGGACCATCTTCCTTACAGCCCATATCTAGTTCCTAGTGATTATTTCCTCTTTTCAAAACTCAAGAGAGTCCTTCAAAGAAGGAATTTTAAGTATGACAAAGTAGTGATGGGTGCTGTTTATGCTCATTTTACAGACAAGACTTCTGACTATTTGGGGGGGGGGGGGTGTTTGAAACGTTGATTCAAAGATGTGAGAAGTGTTTACAATAAAGGGTAACTATATTGAAAAGTGAAATATAGTTTTTGTCTTTATCATACCTAGAAAATGATTAGGTGGGAAACTTATGGACCTACCCTCATATATGCAACTTATACAGTACTAACTTCAAAATGCTGTCCCAATATTCAGTGCTTCCAATTTAGAAATGAGTTTTGCTTTCAAGGAATTAACCATAATTAGTGAGTCACTATTTTTCTTAATCTTTCTGCAGTAGCCATATGTAATTTTAAAATTGGGTTACGCACTATCAGTAAACCAATGCTCATTGAGGCAGATTATGTTACAATTTTGTACTTTATTATTTATCAATTCCTCTATATATAAAATAATATGTTTCTTTGACTGTGTATTCAATGGACTACCTATAGCAAATTATTGTTAAGGGCATTCTCATGCCAGATATTGAAGCTAATTCTGGTGTGATGTTTGTGCTATCTTGTTGTGTACATCACTAATTTGCTGACTGTAAGAATTCATTATAATTGCTACATTTTTGTCTTTGCTTTAGATTTTCTACTCAGTTCAGCAAATTGCCAAACTTTGCTGCTGCTCTTTTTCAAGATGCATACCATCCCTAATTCACGCATTACAATAAAAAAAATGGTAATTTTTATTGCTTTGGCAACATAGGGTGCCACTTATGCAGACATTTGAACAGGGAAACAGATGCTTCATTTGGATTACTTCTTCCACAATATCTGAAGTGTTGGACTAGCTGTGTGTTGTTAAGTTCATTTCCAAACTTGTATGATTTACATTACGTACATCTGTATCAAGTACTATTGAAGTTGTGGCAAATCGAACGAGAAGCTTCTTCTGCATAATGTTGTAGACATTTTGTTTTAATACATTCTTAGTTTTTTAGACATGTTTTCTTGTTTAAGCTCATTTTCTTGCTGCACTTCCATAAGATGTCTTTTCAGTACTTCTATCACATTGTGAAATGACACTATTTGGTTGTTTAGTTTTATGCATTAGTTACTTGTGTAGTTTTTCCACCACTATGCTTGTTGTTCAAAAAATCTTCATTTTTTTGTGAAGCTGTTAATATCATTGAGTTGGATTTATAAATTAACACAGTTACAGCTCTTACTTGGTAAGAACTATTTGCCTCAACATTTAACAGTCGCTGCCACCATTTTGTTTTCCTTAAATCTTAAACAATGATAAATAATAAATCTTAATACTCTTTCTTTACATCTTAACCTAGCCTGAGTTTAAATTGACATAGTAGGCTTTTTATGTATTCCTGTTATGAGCACTGTTTACTGAATTTGATCTTCTGTGGAGTGATAGACTTAATACTCTGACTTCTGAAAGTACTGTGTTATAGATGCTGTGTCATACCAAACGTGTTTACAAGTCTAACTTTAATAGCAAATTCACTAACCACATCAATGTATATTTAATAACCAACTTATAATATGCATAACTTATGTTGAAACCACTTAAATTCGTTATGTTCTCTAAGTATTATATCTTTATTATATTTGGACCTTTTTGTTGCAGTGATGATTTTATTAGATGTTACTCAACCTCATTGCCAAAGAAGACTGATGAACAATCTGCATTGAATCGAATTCTGCAGGAAACTGCTACGTAAGTTTGAATATAGATTACACTATAAGTGATTATTAATATATTTGTGGTTTCAGTGTCTAATAGTAGCGTTTCCGGAGTATTTACATCTCATAATACAATTTGCTGGATCTAACAGAGGTAACATATTTTGAAGAAAATAGTGTTGTAATTATTAACATGTTCCCTGCCGTGGCATAATGTGATGCCTGGAATTTCTCATGTATCAGTGAATATGGGGATCTGACTGCAACATTACTTATAGTTCAGGGCTACAGTACTCCAAAAGCCATGAGTATAATCATCTATCTGCATAGTGCACACATAATTCACCATTGTTCAGTGGGCTTCCTAGCAACAAAGTTTAGGAAGGATAAGTGTAACAAACTTAACAGTCTGAACACAAACAGTTTATTAAGAATTTACAGAATATTGACATTTATTTATTGTAAAAATATTGTAAAAATATTCATTGTAAATCTCTGTAAACTTATTGAGACCCTCAAAAACAAAAGTATTATTTTATCTCCTGTATGACTTTTCATTTGACTTAAATTTGTGTCCAACCAGGAAAATTTTGAGTTTTGAAAACAGATAGAGGCAAGATTAGATAAATAGGGTGGATGTGGAAGCATTTCTAATCCTCATTTTTCAATTTGTCCTGAGCAACATGGCTTGAATGCATGCATTGGCACATTGTCTTCATGAAACAATGCCTTTTTGCTCATTTCTATGATCACTGTCTTCATTCTCTCAAACTTTGATGCATAGTATTCTCCAATAATGGTTTTCTCCTTATCCAAGTATTCAATCAAGAGAATTCCTTTAAATTGCTACCCATTATTGAAACTTTGTCTAACTCTTTCACTATATTTTGTGCATAAAATATACTGATAATAAATTATATGCATAATAAGAGATAAGGATATATATTGAATGAATTAATGAACAACATTACAGTTTATTATACATCCTTTACATTGACATCTACACTGTAAATTCTAACATTAGCAATACAATCACTGATTTCTTCCATACTTTAACCACCCAGTTGTATGTGAGAAACCACATTTTCATAATTTGTAACCTCTTTCTCTTTCTTCATACTTCTCCACCACTTCTCCCTTACTTTTCATAGAAATTCTCACATCATTTGAATTTTTTCCTTCTATTGCACTAGCATTTCTATTATCACTATATCTTCCTGCAATTTATCCCATTTATCATTCCATATACTATCTCGCCACCATTTAATTTTCTCATATTCCAATAAATAATGAACAACAGAGAAACATCCTATCTAGTTTCTGACTGTTGGCATCCATGGCAGATTTTGATCACAAATTTCAGTGTATATCTCTTGCCTCCAGTTCATTTTAACTGTTTTATATAAAACCAATGAACTTTTATCTTCTAAAACTAGCTTAGATATCTTGCTTCTAAAACTAGCTTAGATATCCCTCTGTCCCACTACCTTCCAGAATTCACTAACATTGCTTTCAACGAATCTCCATATATCCCTCATTTTTATTTCTTCTAACATCTTTCCACCTCCCCCTCTCAGAATCTCTCTTTGATATATTATTATTTAATTTGAGGCCACCATACCTATACTTCAAAATTATCTCCATGATTACACTTTTCCTTCCTAAACTTCCTAGTTCCACTAAACTTACTTGCCCTTGGAGATGCTTAAGAGTATGCTGCACATACATACAATAAATGCTGATATCCCACTAATCATCAGAGAAACAGCTTGTAAAGGGAGACGACATAGCTTTGCAAGTGCAAATGGTGGTCCATTTGTACTCCGTAGGCTGCTTATGAGTGTTGAACCTCCTAAGCATGTAGTATTTTTTTTTTTTTTGATTTGTTTATTTAAGGACGCTCTTTAACATCTCAGGTCATCAGCGTCCCATTCTATTTAGGGCGTGAAACGGCCGACAAATTTTGCTCAGAGGCCTCTCTTTCAGGCTTGAGTTTCTTTTTCGTGCCGTAAATGTACGACACGGGACCCATGGCTTTACTTCCCTTCCAAAGGAAGCCATACTTAGGACTTTTACGCCCGAAAAAATCCATCGGTCCTGGCCGGGTTCGAACCCGCGATCTTGGGTTTAGTAGGCAAGTATGGCAACCATTACACCACCAGGACCGACAAGCATGTAGTATGCAGAAGAGAAGCATAAGCATTGCATTCAAGGGATCATATGCCGGTTATACACAAAAATGATCATGATTATTGGATTTGCAAACCTTGTAGACCTGCATTTTATTAATAGGGAAGTTTTAGGACATGCATTCCTAGCTATACAGCTGTACCAGGGTAGATATTCTGATAGGAATCATCCTTATCATTGGACCTTCCAGTCTATCTGTCAGCATTAAGAGAAACTAGGTCCCTATGCATGTGCTGGTACAAATCAAATTGTCACCCCCCCCCCCCCCAGACGAGATGCTCAAGGCTTCAGGCTAATCCTGCAATTGCATAAAGAATAGAATGTGGTGTATCCTGCAGGAGGAATGTTTTCCCCCAGTTCATCTTCTGAAGGTATAGTTCTTGGGATCAATTCCCGAGTTACAGTCTTGCAACCAAATCTCGGAATATCATGGTGAATATTCTGATTTTTTTTTCCTCTGCATTCTATACTGATGAAGCCAGTTTCACCAGAGATGGGCTAATTCTACCATTGAAATAGTCACATATGTGAAACAATGAAAATTTGCGTGTTGCTGTAGAGACGAGCCATCGTATATTTTCAGTGTGAACATGAGGGCTAACATAATTTGGTCCACATTCTTTTCCTTTGCAGGTAAATAAACATTTGGGTCTTCAGTTCTTGATCCACATATTCCCTGTGTTTCTGAAAGAGATCTCTCTGGATATATGCTATCAAACATTCCAACTGAATAAAGGTTCTTCTCATTTTGATGTGAACATGTGAACCACCTTGATATGTTTCCTAAACACTTGATTGGAAGAGGCATTCCTGAGGCCTGCCCATTGCACTCTGCATCACTCTGATGTGACTCTGCACTGACATTACACATGGATTGTTTTCTTTCCAAAACATCTCAAAACCTTGTATGGTAAAACTTGTTCAAAGTGGAATTCCAGGGGACAAATATTTTTCCAAATGGTCAAGTTTCCATATTTAAAAAAAAAAACGTCATATGTACTAATATTAAACTTATAAATATTGTACATACTATGGTTCATATATGTTCCCACACAACAAAACTGGTGAGCCTTTCTTTCAACATTTTTCTTCCCCAGATGCAAATTTGGCTCAAATTGTAAGCAATTTGGAGGGCAAGGTGCAACAAAACAACCATATTTCATCATTAAATATATATTTATGATGATACTCTGCAATTAATTATAATCTGCAGGTTCTGCTTCCATTCGTGCAATGCACTTTCTTGCATATCTTTAGCTTCCCTACAACATCATTCACCTTATGTTATATCTTGCTTCAAAGCTGTCCATTCATCCTGATAAAACCTTACACTTTTTATTCCCCCAATGCTTTAACAATGGAAAAAATCTCCTCTGCAGCATTTGTAAGTTCATTTGCACACTCAGAAACCGTTCCCACACTATTTCATTTATTTCCTCATTCCCAGTTTTTATAGCTTATCGTTTCATTTATCCATTTTCTTTCAGCATTTGTCTGTAATTTTATCTTTATTTTTAGAATTTCATAAAGTTGCATTTTTCTGCCTCTGAACCACAACCTTATCTCACACACAGAAAGTTTATCTTAATTGGCTTGATTACCTTCACTGTTTCTTTAAGTGTTAACAACACATACTATGATGGGATGCATAGGAAAACCAGGCAGATGCCTTGCACAGAAGTCAAATTGAGTTACCATACTGTTCTACAATTACAGGAAATATCCTGCCAAAAATAGAATGGCTCATTAGCCCACAGTAAGCTGTCCTTAAATGAATAGAACAAAAGACAACTTCTTCCGCATTATAACAGTAATGACAGGGGTGTACATTCTGCTACCTGTTATCCATTAGGGTGTATAAGTGAAGGTTCTAAAATTTTTAACTTTATTGTATGAATGTATTTCTGCATTATAAATGAAATTTTTTAAAAATATCTTAAAATATTGTTTCTGTTTCCGCATTAAACAGGTTCTGTTTTATACAAAAAAAATTCGATGTAATCATATGTTGAACGTGCTGGGACCATAGAATTTATAGACTTTGGGACAGAATTCCATCTTGCACGTATTCCACTTTGAACAAGCTTTATTGAAACACTGGTTGTTTCAGATGAACTATTTCAAACTGCTTTTGATGAAATTCCATAGCATTGCAGAAATCTTTGAAAGGTGCAAGATTCATTTTTGTGCCATTGTAGCCTGATCAGGGATGTTGGTTTCTCCACTGAATGCTGATATGACAAAGAGAGTTGATCATGGAAATGAATAGCTTTTTTTAAATGAACCTGTTTTGTTTAATATTTCTTCCACTCATAATTGAAAAGTATGATGTTCATTTTCTTTTATTATAATTTCTTCATTTTGTTAACATTTTTCCTCACGCTGGGTGAAAGTGGGCACCATCTTCTTATTGGTCTACCAACATGGGTGGTTGAGGTCTTTAAGGCACAGTCACATGAGCAGGAGGTTTTTTTTTTTAAATAGTGTTTAATGCCCTTTTTTACTACTGAGGCACCACAGGCGATGGACACTAATAATACATGAAATGATATATTGGGAAAGGATATTTTTATTTTAAGAAGGTAATGTTCCAAGCCTAAGTTTAGAGTACCTCCCCAGCATTTGCCAGAAGCAGGAGGTCTGGGATGAAATTGCTGCCAGGCTTGTTCTCCCTGACTAGGGTTTTTTCCAGGTTTTCCTAAGTCCTTATAAGTGGCAATTGCCAGGGAGGTACCCTACACTTAGGCCTGGAACATTTCTTGGATAAAAAGAAATCCTTTCCTAATTTATCATTTCATCTCCAGTATCATCAGTGCCTCTGGTTGTCTGCATCAGTAAAAACAGGCATTAAACATTATTTAAAAAAATGATGTGTAAACACTGGTTTATTCTTTATCAAACTTTCATGCCAATGTACAAAAATGTATTATTTTCAGGGTTTCTCTGTTTATGAATCATCAGTTACTATTACCTTTACTCCTTGTTATTAATATGGCATAATGACATATCTGGCAATTTTATTACATAAAGATATAATGAAAATACTCTCCCATCTTCAGTTATTGACCTACTACTGTTACTGGAAATGGTGACTGGTTACCCAGATACTCCTGTGGTAGTGTCTGGTGGTTGTAGTAGGAATGTGCTTAGTTCATCCATAACATGAGTTCCTTTGAAATACATATCACCAGAGCCTTCCCTTTAATTTCCAAGACATGTGAACATCACATTTGGAATATTACCGAAAAAACATTAAATGCTCTGAAACTTCTCAGTATACAACATAAATCTACTGTAGGAGAAGAGAGAAATATTTGGAATAGTGTAAAATAGGTGGTTTAGCACTGTTACAGACAATTGTTTCTAAGTCCATGGTTTCAATCCAAGATCACATAAAGAAGCAGCATTCAACAGCATGATATACTGACTAATAAATATACTACTGAGCAACGAAGAATATAAGAATGAATATCTACACATAATAGAAGCAGCTAAATCCAATTGGTTCGACAAACAGATGATTAACCAAAAAATTAAAAGATTCCACAAACAAAAAAGAATTAAACAAATAAAACTTTGACTTATCAAAGGAAAAAAACATTTAAAAAGCTTACTTATCACCTGTCAGCCAATAAGAAATTTCAAAAAAAAATTATAGCAGTACAATATATCTTAGCACCTCAAAACTAATACAGTGTAAAAAAAATTATTGTAATTAAACAATGCAGATTCCAGGCCCAAAGAGAAAAAATCTGGTACTTACCAAATTAATTGTAAGGATTGTGAAAAATATCTACATAGAAAAAACAAAGAGAAACATGGGCATCAGGTTGAAGGAACTGCAGAAACATCCATTACAAACAAATAGATAAATCGCTGTGGCAGCACATTTTTGGAATGAAAAGCATGAAATAGAAAAAGGCATCAAGTTATTAAAAACTGTTCAACAACCAAAAGAACTAAACATCTGGGAAAGGATTTATATAAAGCAAAAGCTTATGAATTTCAACATCCCAGAAGCAGACAGCTATTTATTCAAATTTATCACAAGACCACCAGAGTCAACCCATATACATTACCCAACTTCTACGAATGATCCAACTGTCGTTTAACAGCTGAGGATGTGGACAAGTGTTCCACAAATAATGTCCTGAGTAAATCTCATGTAAGTGAAACCATAAAGAGTGTTCTAAATATTTTGATTCAGAAGAGATTATATAAAATGGTATAAGACATCGCAGTGCATTTTTAGAAGCCTTTAATTAAGCAAAACTGAAGAAACTGGAGATAACTTTATGTGAAATTAAGGAAAGCACTGGACAATATGTAGCATAACATGAACATATACTTGGACAATATGTGGCATAAAACACACACATCTACTTGGACAATATGAGGCAGAAAGCACACATCTACTTGGACAATATGTGGCATAACAGACACAACTAGTTGGACAATATGTGCTATAAAACACGGTATCTACTCTACTGTATCTAATAATGCCAGTTATTTGTTACAAAATGAACAAGAGACAAACTATAGCATTCATACACTGCAAATTAATTTCTTATAAAGAACCTATTAACATATCAGATCAGGTGATTTGTCTGAAACTGAGACTAAAATCTGATCATGGTGCTTCTCCTGCTATTTTATTTCAAGTCTTGTCAACTGGAAATCTAGAAAGCAATTCAGGGAAAAATTTATTTCTTGCAATGGATGCACATAACAATCAATTATGTATAGTGATTTCACAGATGTTAACTAGTATAGATGTCATTTCTTGTTTAATATCATGATTTATTACAGTAGGCCAAATGTTAACATAAATGAACTAGGCCTGTTCATTTAAGAGTATAAAACAGGAATTTTGCTAAATATTCCTTTTGTCATTTAATCATAAAAACATTGTCAATAAACTACTTAAAAGCTCATAATTAACAAAACTCAAGAACCAATGCTTGAGGTCTATCTGAATGTCTGTTGACTCAAATGTTCCTTTTATACAAAATGACAAACACAAGCAGCTGTAATTTAGCATCCTATGCTGATTTGGAAAGCAATAGGAATCTTTCACAAAACAGCCTTTTAGTTCTATTTTGGAATGTAAAGTAAACATTGCTAAGATGAATGCTTCAGAGAATATGAACAAAAATGCATTTTTGGCTGCATAATTCCTTTCAATGTTGTCAGTAGCAAACATTTTAAATAACTATATCAGAACATTCATCCTGCATACCAACCTGTTATAAAAATATGAAAAATATTGTGACTGCTAGTGGAATACCAGAAAAAGCTTTCATTTTGTCTGGCAAGTCAAAAAATTGGAAGTTGTGAAGGAAGTAACCAAGTTAGACCATATGTAGCATAACACAAACATATACTATAATGCCAGTACATTGCTAAAAATGAAAGACGGTTTATGGCATTGAGCCAGTAATTCTTATTGCAAATTTCTTAACAAAGAATATATCAATAAACAAATCAGCTCAAGTGAATGAGGCAATTAAATCATTTAAGCATCCAGATCAGCAACTTGAAATTCTACCTAATGCTGGTTCAAGAATCTTGTTTTGTTGTGGGTACTTGCTCTCAAAGGGATGCTTGTTTCCTGTAAGAAAATAAATATATATATGCACCTGCAAAATGTCAACTATTAATAAATATAGAAAATTTATAACGCCAATGTCATTTTTTTTTATTTGATGATTTTCTCTCAAAGGTGAATGAACAGTTTCACTTCTAGATCCTGTCAGAAGTCAACATTGTTGCTGATGGAAATGGAACTGTGTATATGAATTTATCTGATGCTTATGCAGAGTTAATTATGTCTAGTAAGAATAGATGAAAACGGTTTCTGAATGAATGCGATATGTCCATCTGCAGTATTACGGAAAATAAGTATTTATTGGCCATTATTTTTATCATTAATTCTGAAAAAATGAGATTAAAAGGGGCCTTGTGATTTTTTAACACAATCCAAAATGGCAGGAAATTGTTGAACTTCTGGACATCCCCACAATCATTCTGATTTTTAAGTGTTACGGTGAACGTATAATTGTTGCATTCCATATAATACTGCAATGTAAATAACCTTATTAATTCTTCAAATTTATAAATGGAACTTTAAAAATTAATCATTACTAAATGGCTGGAGTATAATTAAGTACACAGGATGATTCAAGAATTTAATAATTGCTTTGGAAAAAATTAATGTTCAATTTAATACTTTATTACTTAAATATTATGAGCTGTTAATGAGTAATAACAAAATATTACAATATAAAGTGTCTGTAAATTAATTATAAATAAATGGCTTAAAATCAGGTATATTTTTTTGCCAAGTTACCTGTTTGACATTAATTTTTAAATATTAGTATACATTATACAGCATTAAACAGGTGCTTTCTACATTGTGTATATTTCACATCAAGTGCCTTCAGATAGTTTACTTGCCTAATTATGATTTACATAAAATGCATTCCAGTATCTTGTTCTAACTTGTTTGAATAATCATTTTTGTATATGCTCCATTTCACAATAGCTATCATTTAGTGTCTAAAATAAATTTCTATGCTTTATCTCTCTTTTCTTTTTAGCAATGTGATAGATGTTGCTGCACTGGACTCTCACAATTTGGAACAGCATGAGTATCTGGAGCGCATAAAGCATTATACACAGAAGTTGCAGTCATTATCCCGTTATAATGCTCCTCGACTGCATTCATGTCTTTTATTGGACATTCCAGCTCCTGAAAAGCTTTTAGCAGCCGAACCAATCCTTCAAAATGACCTTCATTTGGTATGAATATTGATGTGCTTTATATTTACTTTTTAAGGTTTAATCCGTGATTCCCATAATTTTTATTAAATACAGGACATTCCCAAATGTATTTAAAATCCTGGGACAAAAAACAAAACAGAGAAAGAGAGAAAGAGGAAAAGAGGAAAAGAAAAAAAAAAGATAAAGGAAATGTTAAAAAAATAAGAGAATTTAACTCAAATTGCACATAAAAAATATACAAAGTAACAGTGCCTATGTCAGTATCTACATGTAAGTAAAATCTATAACAGCAGAATTAGAGGCATCTCATTAAGCTTCTGCATTTGCATTTTTTATACCATTTACAATATTTCTACTTAATACAGTAAAGACATGGTGTTGTACTTTGGTAATCAATGAATTATTTTTTGAAGTAGCTGCTTTGGAAACAGAACAAAGTTTTTCTCATTGAAGTATTATGGGTAAGGATCAATATTTTCTAGTTCCATTCTGAACATGATTAAAACTTATTCTGAATCATGCATTAAATTAATAAGCATTTTTTTAATATGTAAGCTATTAGTTTATATAGAATTGTTTTGTACCGCCACCGATGGCCAAGGTCGTTAAGGTGCAGACTCATGAGCAGGAGTTCTGGGGTTCGAATCCCACCAGGACCATCCTTCCTGGCTGAGGTTTTTTCCAGGTTTTCCTCAGTCCTCATAAATGGCAAACGCCAGAGAGGTACTCCAACTTAGGCTTGAAAGTTTCCTTCCTTAAAAATCCTTTCCCAATATATCATTTCATCTCGTGTATTATAAGTGTTCACCTGTGGCACCTCAGTAGTAAAAATGGACATTAAACACTATTTAAAAAAATGGAGTTGTTTAAATATAACATTTAATTTCGTGTCAGAACCAATACAGTGAGGTGACTAATATATTCTTAATTATCTAGTGAGTCGATTTGATAATCTTATGCTCCCAGTGAACAAGTTTAGCCTAAAAAATCTGCTCTATTCTGGTGATAATGATAGAATACCTGAGGAGAAGAAGCCAAGATATATAAAATCAACTGTTCAGATTGTAACAAAAACAAAAAGAAGCATTGGAATCAGACTGAAGGAACACTGCAGAAACATCAGGTACAATCAGATAGAGAAATCAGCGGTTACACATCACTTTTGGAGAGATAAACATGATATAGAAATGGGAGTGAAATTATTGAAATTCATAGATTGGCCTGTGGAGCTGGAAATATGAAAAAAAAATATATATATATATATATATATATGAAAAAAAATATGAGGATATGGTTATGAACTTTGAGATCACAGCAGAAGACAAATAAATCCAGAAGTTCATAAAATGTCCACGAGAGCTACACCAAGTCCAGCCAACCAACAACGAATCCGACAGTCGACTTGCAACTGAGGATGCACGTAAAAGCCTGCATGCATAATTCAACAGCAAGTGGAGCATAAGATTATCAGATCTTCTCACTAGATAGTTAAGAATATGGAATTATTTCCTCATCATTATTATCTGAATGTACAATCTATTTATAAAAGAATATTAATATTTGAATATTTTAATGGTCAACAAATTCACTCTAGCTAGCTTTGAATGTTACTAGAAATAGTTCAATATTTCACTGAGGTATACAAAACATTCTTTTCTAATGATGTAAAGAAGTGCAGTAATTGTATGTATATTGCTGAATTTCTAGTGTTTACCAAGTAATATTTTAAGAGACAGGCTCTTGCCTGTTAAAATGTTATCTTTTGTACAAATATAGCCTAATTAATTATAATAATAATATAATAATTGCTTTCAGATCACCACAGCAGTGGAAAAAGCTAATGCTGCTTTAGTGGACCTGAAAGTAGAACATAAAGAAGATTTAGTGGTGCCATTCCGAATTCCTTGAATTTCTACTTGTATAGTGGATTGATCCTCACAATTGGTACTGGATGTCTGCTGTTCTGACCAGCTGAATCCCATGTTTTGATTTCTGTTATGGCACTTATTTATTTTAACATACAAATAGAACTTGGTTGAATGTAAGAAATTGAAGCTTTAGGCGAGTTGATACTGAACTATGAAAGATTAAATGAGGAATGGAAGTTCTTGTTTGTAATGGTGTAATCATTAATGAAGTGCATAGATTTTATTGGAAAGAAGATCATGATGTTTGTGTATATGTAAGGATAGCATTTAATTATAGTGATAATGGTCATTAATTCCAGCATGAAAATCCTGGAATTTTAATTTGTATGAATAATATCCTATTCATTGATAAAAACTCCAGGTAAGCGATTTCTATTGAGATACCTATAAAAAGTAACAATATTATTCTGTTAAACTGTGTTTTCATTTGATAAAATCACAAATATGAGACAAAATAGAAGTGTTTGCTGAACATAAACTGTTTACAGCAAAGGAGCAAAAATTAACCCCCTGTACTTGGTTTTAGTTAAATTAAAAAGGAAAATAGCTTATTAATAAAATCTAGTCCTTTCCCATGACAAAGCTTATTAGTCAAAGATAATTGCTTAATGCAAGTGCAAATAAAGATAAAAAAAATATATGATTGCTTTAAAATAGAATTCAGAAAAATATTTTATAGTTCTATATATCCACATTAATTGTATTGATCATTAAACTATCAAATGAAACTTTATTTTAAGAGTAAAAGAGGCTAAAAATGAAATACAATTATATGGCAGGAGCGAATCGAGATGTTAAATTAGGAGTTGAAGAGAGATGCTTACAAACAGTTTAAAAGTGCCTAAAGGGAACAGCTGTATAACTTGCATTTAATTTCTTGCTTTTCTCCCATGGTAACAAATTGAAAACTAGTTATAAAAATTCTGAAAAAGAGATTGTGTTCTGTTGTTTAGATAACCTGCTTGGGTATGTAACACTTCATCTTGTACCATTATCTCATTTCATTAATATATAATCATTATACCAGTGCTCTTTCTGCTAGCATCATTAGCTCATACAGCTTGAATACATGAAACAATAATTAAGATCATTGTAAGATTTAGCAGAACTACACACTCTTATTGACTGTACTTGTTTAAATTTAGTACATGTTTTGCAGGAATCGTCCTTATCATCACCTAACCATCGACTGTTGGATGATTTGTTATGCTTTGGGGATGTATATTCAGTGGAAGTCAAACTTTAAATTTATCATACCTCCACCAGGAGAGAATATACATCCCCAAAGCATAACAAATTATCCAGCAGCCGATGATTAGCTGATGATGCAGGCAACAGTCTGTGAAACCTGTACTAGTAAAATTAAAACAAGTAAATGGAACCAATAAGAGTGTGTAGTTCCACTCATCCTATAATGATATTGTTTATATGATTAGCTTCACTATATGAGTGCCAATTAGCATTTTAAGTTAAGGAGAGCTTATTTGTGAAATCTACAAATTAAGATAACAAAGTGCTCAAATAAAAACAGTGCAACTGGCCTTGATTTTCATGCTCTAAAGCTCTCTTTAGCTTATTCTTAATTAAACAGTGAGTTGATTTAGTACTCTTATGTTCCACTTATTGAATTATACAGAACATTTCACAGGCCTTTTCCTGCATCAGCAGCTGTGTGTCGACTGCCGGATTCATTGTTGGTTGAATAGACTTGGTGTAGCTCTTGTGGACACTTTATGAACCTAGTCCATTCAAACAACAACAAATCCAGCTGTCAATACACAGCTGATGATGCAGGCGAAGGCCTATGAAACATGTTCTGTATAATTTAATTGTAAGTAGAGCAGAATATTAAATCCATCCACTGTTTAATTAAGAATAAATTAATTGCTTCACTGTATTAGTTCTGACACGAAGTTTATTTTGAATTTAATCTCTCTTTAGCTGCTCAGCTCTTATCATACCAGTACAGTAAGCTGACTTTAAAACAATGCAGCTAATTTGTAGACCCACCATAACTTAATCCTCTAATAAATCAGAGAAACTCGGTAACTTAGAGTCAGTAGGATGCTCCTGCCTTGCTAAATCTATAGTGTGCTCCAAGACTCTTGAGTAGGGCTCACCTTCATCTTGGCCTTCAGTAATTGCCGGTAATTGCGACATTAATGCTACTTGTCATATAACTCGTGCTCCAACTCTTTCTGAAACAAAATTCAATCTGAGCCAACAATTCCATGGTGCTGTTTTAGCACACATACAACAATGCAGTAAATTATGCTCACTGCTCCACTTTCTTTCTTGCCCTTTTTCTTCTCTTTTTTCTTCCGAGTTTAAACACAGCATAATTATAATTTAACAACCTGGGATAATATGACAACCACATTTTGCTACCAATAAATATTGCTATGATCTCATTTCTTTAAAAAAATTGGTCAGTGATTAAATTAGTGCCTTAGAAATGTGTATATTTTTGTATTAGTAGCATCACCCTAAATCCAAAACTGGTCAGAATCTTCTATATAGATTGATTGATTGATTGATTGCAATTTGACTGTGTCATTTAATATGAAATATAATTTTTAAGAGAATTTTATTTAAGAAATATTTATAGTAAACACAAATTTCCATTTTCTAGTGGGGCAATAATGTATTGTTTGGAAATATGTTGTAAGCTGCTAAAAGATTTTAGATTATTAATATTGATAAGGGAGGAACAGTAGAAGTGGGAGAAGGAGGGCGTCATCTCAGTTCCCACTATGATGCCTGCTATGCAGTTCTGATTAGATCCTTCAAGTCAGCAATCATGTTATTGCACATTTGCAACCTCTAGGGCCTGCTGGAATTCCAGAAATCATCCTCTGTATAAACAAATAGATGTTGGTCTTTGTACTGTTTAGTTTAATAACTTCAAAGCATTCAGAGTGTTAAAACAACATGTAGCTCGAGGTGTTAAAAACAATCCAGTCTATTGTTCCATTTGTGGTAATATGTAACAATGAAGCAGAGACAGAATATAACACCCTTAGTAAAGAAAGTATATTTGTATGCCACTTGGCAATCAAGGTAAGAACTTTGCACCTCAGTATGTGCCTAGAACAATTTAGACAATAGGTATATGTGAAAAGAACTTCATTGCCTTTGTAATATCAGTTGACCATGGAAGTGACTGCTAATTTTGCTCTTGGAATATGTAGGTGAACTACAATAAAGACAAACATTACATTGGAAATTTCTAATTGTCAAACCAGATATTCCACCTGTTCCTCATGGGCCAGATGTATCAATATATTTGCCATAAACTTTACATCAGGAAGCAAATCTGAAAATAGAAATGGCCAGCCTGAACTTCAGTTGTTTACTCAAGTGAACTGAACATTGCAACAATATTCCTGATATAATGATATAATCCTGACTTCCAGAATACACCCAATTAAATGGAAACTGTTTATTCATGAATGAGAAGGATATCAAAGTAAAGTTTAAAGGCCGTCCATTATTACATTTTTTGGTTCAATTCCAGTTATGTATCAATCACTCTTAAGAGTTGTAATATTCACTTACATTGATGTTATTACACTTAAGCACTAAGAATATAACTGACAAGTATGACTCTGGATACACTGATTACCCATTTTTTATTTATGAGTGAGACAGTACAGCAAAAGACCCTCACAAAATATAGAAAGACTAGCTAACTCAAGCACTTGACTGCTGGTTCGAAGAATGTTGTATGCAAAAACATCATCAATTCATCACAAGTGACTGTACGTTAATTTGGGCTAATGAAACTGTTTACCAAGACTTTAAACAAAGATGGTGTTTGTTTTCAGTATGCTTGTAACAAATTTCCATCTCTCTTAGAAGCAAAATTGAAGGAAGACATATTTAATGGTTCCAATTTAAGAAAACTCATGTTTGAAAGTACATACATTTGATAGATACAAAAGAGAATACAGGATGGAAAGCTCATACTGAAGTCATAAAAAAAAAGTCAGATTATAATGAAGTGGACAAAATGCTATCTGCATTCAATGAACTTGCCGAAAATTCATGTTACACTCACACCTTGACTGCTTTCCAGAAAATATGGGTTCTCTTAGTGAAGAGAAAGTGAAAGGTTCCATAAAGATTAAAGGGATTATTAGGGAAGATGGAACATCAGTATGCAAGTAAAAACTCAAGATATTGTGTAATTACCGAATTATTAATGGTATACATTAAAATGTAATGATATTCACAGTAATGAATGGGTAAATTATATAAATTTACAGAGAGTTTGTGTCATGCTTGATCCAAGAAAGTGTGATTCAAACTCTCCATTTAATAGCAATTATACATAAAAAAATAAATGAATATTATACAACAATATTTTTTCATCTTTATTGTGTTTGAAGGCTTGTATTCAGAAATAATGTAAATTTTGTTTTGTTTTTTATAATAAAATCATGCAAAATTAGTTATTTCATAAATGTGAGTTTACTAATAATCTGTACATGATAGGAATCAACTATATTTTTCTAATTGAGCAAACCAATTCTATATTAATTAATTCTATTTGGTTCAGGCAATCACAAAGTTAAAATTTAAAATTTGCAGGTTAGTGTAATTTATTTGCTGACACTCTCCTGCTAATACAACCACTGGTGGCTGAGGTGGTTAAGATGCAGACTTAAGAGTGGGAGATCTGGGGTTTGAATCCCTCCAGGACCATTCCTCCCTGACTGGGGTTTTTCCCAGGTTTTCCTCAGTCTTCATAAGTGGCAAATGCTGGGGAGGTACCCTAAACATAGGCCTGGAACTCTTTCTTAAAAAGTATTCTTTGCCAATTTATCATTTCATCTCCTGTATCATGAATGTCCTCTGCCTGTGGTGTCTCAGTAGTTAATACAGGTGTTAAACACTACTCCAAAAAAAAAAAGCTGCACAGCATGAATCTGTGAAAAAACAGTTGGAAAAGTACTGAAATAGAAAAGCCCCTAGGATGTGGTCATACAAAAATCAATGTACTCTACATAAAAAGGAAAGAAGAGCGAATTTCAAAGCCATTATTCTTTAATTTAGTTAACAATTCAAAAATTCACACCCATAGTAATTGGCTTTCAAGAAGTGTACATTAAGATGATAATTGAGACGCAAATGCAGATATCTCCACCTTTTGTCAGTTTTTGTTTGTTTGTGTCTTCTCTCTCTGTTTTTCTTTTTGTGTTTTTGTTACTCATATAGATCTCTGTACTGTAATTTGTTATTTAAAACTACAATAAGCTACAAATGACTATTATTCCTATTTATTTCACACTGTCAAAATCATAGTTTAAATTCAAATGCCAACATTTCCTCCTATATCTGAGGATCAATCTCAGACATTTCCTTCTAATCAATAATGAATTAGTCACATGATCCCCATCATACGAGCTGGCATTGCATGCTAATAATCTGTATGTTAGTTTTGTTTTATAATAATTATGCAATTTTGCATTTATATTATGAAATAATTAATGGAGTGCAATGTTCCTGTTCAACCTGAAAGAGAAATGAAAAGACTAAAGGTGCAGTTTTTAAGGACAATGTGGGCACAAATACAGAAATACAAATTGTGTTAGTTAAATGGAACCAGTTTTTATGCTTCTGTCCACCTTAGAGCAGCTGAACGAGTGCATGCCAGCTGTCTGCGGAGTATCAGCTGCAGTTGGATTCCAAGCAAATGCGCTAGCTAGCTTATTTGCCTTATTGTACTAAAACGAGCTTAAAGTAGTATTTTTCACTTTTTCATGTAGTGAATATATAATTTTTAGTACCTCTTGAACAATTAAGTGAGATAACAGCCAAAATCCTTCCATTGAAGATTTTGTAGTGTTGTCTAACAATTTATAAAATCTTTTTAGATGAAGTTGTGTATAATGGATTTTTATCTTGCAGTAGAGTTATTATTTGCATGTGACTCATCCAGTGGTGATCAGTCCAGCAGTAAGGTATTTAGCTCATACTTTTCAGTTAGAAAATGAATGGTAACAGTCAAATATAAAGCATTGTGTTTTGAAGTCCATGAATTTCTTGCGAGACAAATAAAATAAATAATTTATGTTGCTGGTAGAAAACTAGATTACTTTTCTATTTGATAAATTAAAATCATTAATAAACTTCTTAAATCTACAGTCCTTCATAATGGAGAAAGATTGAAAAATTAATATATTTGAGTTTTGCTAATCTTGTCTCTGGCAGGAAATTTTAACTGTGCACCTGTCGAACTGTATTTAGTTTGTGAATGAATGAATAAATAAATATTTATTATTGTTACTACTTGATACAATTACAGTTTTAAAATATTTCCATGATCCTTTAGTGCTTGTTAATTCAGGAGCACCGCCACGGGTGGCCGAGGTCGTTAAGGCACGGACTCGTGAGCGGGAGGTCTGCGGTTCGAATCCCGCCAGGACCGTCCTCCCTGACTGGGGTTTTTTCCAGGTTTTCCTCAGTCTTCATAACTGGCAAATGCCGGGGAGGTACCTAAACTTAGGCCTGGAACGCTTCCTTCCTTAAAAAAAAAAAAAAAAAATCCTTTCCCAATTTATCATTTCATCTCATGTATCATCAGTGTCCATCGCCTGTGGTGCCTCAGTAGTAAAAACGGGCGTTAAACACTACTCAAAAAAAAAAAAAAAATTCAGGAGCCTATACAACTAACACCCAGATTGTTGTATACATGTATCATACATCCACTCTTAACTCACATATTATCAAGTGAACTTTACAAATGCTTCCTTAAAAGTGATCATCTTTGCTAATTGGTGCTGTATTACCTTCTTCCTTTGCCTTAATCACTTTCCTCCACCACTTTTCCCTGCATAATTTCCAAACTGATTAAAAAATTCTTTTCTGCTAATCCCAAAAATCTTTAATGTCAGAATTTCTATCTGCAAATTATCCCGCTCCTTGTTCCCTATTTCCCCTCTCCATCCTTCAATTTCTGTATATTCTATTGATATTGTTGATTACTAGCATGAGTTGAGATTAATGCGACTAGACATTTTCCATCTTTGGCTTACGTGACTTATCTTTGCAGGACATAAGCCGTCGATTTGATTACTTCCTTGCAATTTTAAGTGTCTGACACATTTACTTTCAGAAACAAAATAGCCTGAGCGATGACGCGCACAACAATGCCTTACAATGTTGTCAGAAGAAGTGTGAGAACCAGTATGTTTTACAAACATCGATCCCATTGTTTCCTTAATATCCTGCTTCCAGTTTTTAAAATCATCAAAGGATGAGAACTGTAGTTCTTCCGATTTTACTTTTATTTCTTGTACTGATTTTAAATGTTTAAATAAAAGACGTTCCGGTGCTGCTTTATGATACATAAGCTGCAGGTCATTGTTTTCTTTGTAGCTGAACCCTCACCACGGTAAACTCGCTGATGCTCTTTGAAGATGAATACATGATTGAAATTCTTGTCTCACATTTCACAGTGATAGGTGTGCGATTGCTCTTTTAGAATAGGTGCGATAACATTAAACTTTTCCGGGTGTACATTAGAAACATGCTATCTTAGATTACTGTTATAGTTTTACTCATTCCCACATTACAGAAATATACAAACTTTTGATGCACTCGATCGCTGTCTTTTTAGAATAGGGGCGATACCATCCAACTTTTTCGGGTGTACGAGATCTGTTCAAAAATTTTTGGAACTTTGTCCACAAAATTTTTCTACGCTTACCTTTTATTTATTGTGCATGGTCTCATTCGAAATACTCTCCTCCTGAGTTGATACACCGCTCCCAACGCCGTCTGTACTTCCGGAAGCAGTCTCGGTACACCTTTTTCTGGATCGCGCGAAAGGCGTCTACGAATTTTCTTTTATCTCGTCTATCGTTGCAAATCTTCGTCCTTTTAACGGGGTTTTCAACTTTGGAAATAAAAGAAATTCCGCAGGGGCCAGGTCTGGAGAGCACGGGGGATGAGGCAGCACAGTGATTTCGTTTTTTGTGCAGCAGTCACGCACCAACAGGGGTGAATGTGCGGGTACGTTATCTTGATGCAAGAGTCATGAATTGTCTCGCCACATTTCAGGCCGTTTCTTTCTCACATTTTCTCGCAGGCGTCGCAACACGTCCCGATAGTACCATCGATTAACAGTTTGTCCCTGTGGTACAAATTTATAATGAACTAATCCTTCAAAGTCAAAGAAAACTATCAGCATGGCTTTTACATTTGACAGACCTGTATATTTCCGAGAAATCTTCACCATAAGTCTGTTCACAGTCTGGTGCAAAAGCTTGGCTTTAAATTTTTTCGCATTTTTTTAATATACACCTGTTAGGATTTTCTTTCCAATAGCGAACTTTCTATTGAAAAAAATCCAGGTGTTATTAATTTTTAATGACTGCTTTTCTTCATCAATCGCCTTGATCCACTGTTCTTTTTCTTTACCTGTAATGGCGTCCTCATATGAAAAAAAGCATTTTTATTCAAGTTATCATGATTTAATTGGTTATCTTTTAGTTTTTCAGGTATTTTCTTTACGCTTAATGATCTTCGTTGGGCTGTTTCGGGACTTTCCACAGACTCTTCATTAGCATTTTCTTATGATGGTGTTATATCTTCATATGCGGAAGTCTCAGTTTCTGATTCCTTTTGGTTGGAGTCTTCTCGTTAATCTTCTTGTTGTTTATTTTGGGTGTTTTCATGATCATTGAACAGATTGTCTTAATCGCTGTCGAAGTTGAGAGTAATCCCCTTTGGATCACGCGATTACCCCAGGCTTCTCAAGATCTCAAAGTCTATAACTATTATTTGCGTATCCAACAAATATGTACTTTTTGCTTCTTGGGTCCAAATTTTTTGTATTATTCAGAATTTTGGCATAGACTTCACATCCAATAATTAGAACTCGGGACAAATCCTTTTTTTTTTTTTTTTTTTTTTTTTTTTTTTTTTTTTTCTCCCATAATTTAGCTGGAGTTGTTTCAACACCTTGTAAGGATTTCGGTTAATCACATAATTTGCTGTCAATAACGCTTACCCGATATTTCCTTCGGTAATCCATCCAGAGTTGAACATCAGAGATTGGATTTTATTCATGAGGGTCCGACCAAACCTTTCAGCATGAGCATTCAACTGTGCAGTAGGAGGAGGAGTTTAATCCAGTTCGATTCCCTTCTGATCACAAAATTAGTTTGAAACATATTCGCCACCGTTGCCCATTCTAATCTTCTGAACCTTTTTGACCATTAATTTTCAATTTTAGTGATGTAGTTGGTTATAGTCTTTGGGACTTCATGTTTACCTTTCAGCAGGAAAACTGCGGAGAAATGTGTAAAGTCATCAAGTACTGAAACAAATTACCTATTATTGTCCCAAGAACGATTTTATATAGGTTCAACGACATCTATATATAGATTCTGTAGCACGGGTACGTTTGAGCCCAAATGTTTTGCTAAATGCTTTGGATTTTAGATAAACTTCGCAGGTTTCAAGATTTCCTCTTTGACATGTTTTCAATTTTGTTCAAGTATTTCACTCCAAGATGTCCAAGTTTCCTATGCAATTGATATTCTCAGTTATTGCGATGAGGGCTTCCTCGTTATTTTCATCACTTAATTTTATTTCAAATAATCCATTTGAATTTTTCATTCCGATTAGAACAAATTCACTTTACTGATAAATTTCCACTTTTTCGTTCTCAAAGATCACCTTGCAATTCTTTTCAGCAATAGCATTAACAGAAATCAGGTTTTTAGACAGGTTGGGCACGAATAAAACGTTACACAATTAGCATTCGGACGTTTTAATCATTCCGGAGCGTTTGGCCTTTATGGAGTCACTATTTTTGGTGATGGTGATCGTGGCAATAGACGAACTAGTTCCTTTTAGATATTTTTCATTGTTAGTCATGTAAGAACTAGCAGCCGAATCAACTATGCATAAAGCAACATTTTATTTTCATTTGCTAGTAAAGCAGCTTAAGTACTGGTGTTGTTTTTTATTTCCGTTTTTGCGATAAAAACAGTTTTCAGGATCGTGATTATTTCTCTTGTTTTTACATATATGACACTGATGACTCTCACCAGTTTTACATTGATACTTATGTGTTGTGAAACGCGACGAATTCCGTTGCTCTCTGGCATAAAACGCGACAGGCACGTCATCGTTGTTATTTCCGCGAGTCCTCTGTTAAAAGGGGGGGGGGGTTAGATTTATTAATGTTTCATTGTGTTTCGGAGCCGAGTTCCATGATGTGATTAAGTTGTCGTAATTTCCCGGAAGCCCCTTTTTTTTTTTTTTTTTTTTTTTGCCATTAACTTTTCGTTATCAATTATTATGATTTTCTTCACTTTTCGAGACGGCGTTTAAATGGTATCTGATATTTTCTAAAGTGCTTACTTAAGTTAATCTTTTAATTGTTCGTACTTATAAGATGTCGATTATTGGTGCGCATTATCTCGTTCGAAAATACTTCAGAGTTAAGTGTAAGTTTCATTTGCCATTGTGCACGAAAGAATGTGGGCGTGATGTTTTTTGTTTTGTTTTGTTTTGTTTTTTTACTCCCAAGAGAACCAGCGATCGCTTGTCGGGCACGTGCGTCCTTCCTTTTCCATTCATCCATTTCTTTGTCGTTAATTCTATCAGATAGTTTGGATTTTCCATTCACGAGTTCTATTAACGCTCTAGATTCGAAGAATCTCAATTTTTAATTTTTATAGTGGAAAAGATGGGATATCATTTAATTTTTCAATGCTGTTATCAGTTCTTCAATTGAGCCTAACATTTCGACGGTTTGACAATTTTTAAACAAATTAATACATCTTACCTTCTATTTGTCGACTCTGGGCCCATAACCTAAAGTAGTTTTAGTTTTTAAAGTACACAGAGTTATGCACTGAAACGTTTTATTAAACTGGTAAACTAAGACCGATATGATACATTTTCTATATTATTTTTAAGTAACAATCAAAGAGAGAACAGTGTTACCATTATCAATCGATTCATGCCGATACATAGAAAAAATGATTAAAATTATATATCCTTTATTATGAGCCGTAGGAACATTTTAAAATTGTAGGGAATTTTAAGGCGTAATGGAGGATTTTCTCTACTGAAATTCTGGCAGCATTGCTGCGGATAGTAAAAATAAATGGAGAAGTAATGTTTGACATTACGGATTTTTTTCCATCATTTGTAAGATTCTGTTGTTAGTACACTCGCAGTGCTCGAAAAATATTATCTACATGCTGTAGCAAACTGGTTTAAACATCTTCGTTTTTAAAATTCACTGTTCTACAAGAGGTGACATGGCATCCGAATCTGCAATGATAAGTATGAAATCCGATGCAACGCAGAGAATGGCAGACTCGCAACTTCAGTTTCAAGAGTTTCTAGTGTCAGATTTGGGAAGTGGTGCTGCGGAATTAGATGTAAGGTCATCTCATACTATGACATTCGACCATTCACCAGATACACCGGGATCTGATGCAGAAGGGCCGGAATCGAAGCTGTTGGGAGGTGCTGAAGGAAAACATACAGCTTCTTTTTGGACTTTTGAGTATTATCAACAATTCTTTGACGTTGATACAAAAAGAGTGTTAGAGCGCATAATGTGGTCGATGGTACCTCGTCCTGGAGTGAGTTATTTACAGCATCACATTAAGCCAAAGCCGGATCTCTATGGCCCATTCTGGATTTGTGTTACTCTAGTGTTTACTATTGCCATCAGTGGTAATATGGCAAATTACCTTCAGACTGCTGCCAGTAAACAGTATCATTGGCGATATGATTTTCATGCTGTGACATATGCAGCCACTGCTATATTTAGTTATGCTTGGCTGGTACCAATAGGATTGTGGGGTATTTTAAAGTGGCAAAGCCAGGACAGTAAACTCAGCTTCTTGGAAATTCTATGTGTTTATGGCTATTCACTTTCCATATATGTTCCTGTCTCATTACTGTGGGTGATTCAAATTGAATGGCTTCAATGGCTTTTGGTATGCATTGGAGCTGCCTTATCTGGTTCTGTCTTGTTAATGACAGCATGGCCTGCAGTGCAGGGAGATAAGAAATACTTAACTCTTGCAATGGTTTTGGGATTGCATCTTCTTCTTGCAGCAGGTTTCATGCTTTATTTTTTTCATGTTCCACCAGTTGAAGTTACTTCTGTTTTGCCACCTAAAAATGCTACACATAATGAATAAAGCAGGGTAAAATGGGAGCTTAAGACCATATTCTGCATTACGGTGTTTGGTGTTTTTGGAGATATGATGATGAGGGACTTTGATGTTAGTTCATACTGTAATTAATTATTCATACTTAGTTTTGTTTGTTGCAAGACAGATTAAAATGATTTCATGTTTATATTCACAAGGAAATATCAACAAGAGAATATTTCATATGTTTAACAAATAGCTGGAAATGACTCTCATAAAGGAAATAAAAGTGTTAACACAATAGGAATATTGGTTATTATTTACATTAGATAGTTGAGACAAATTCTAGTAATTATTTTCTAAGCAATGGAAAATTTTCTTAGTAAGGTCTCGCTCCCACTTAGTGAAATCTAAGTAAAGTGAAATGCCTTCTGCATTCCTATTGAATAGAATAACAGCACTAAAGTGTATTTGTGGCATGAGACATTCCTATTGAATAGAATAACAGCATTAAAGTATATTTGTGGCATGAGAAAATGGATCACATAATGGCTGTAGAGCTCTTTATGTGAAAAACCATAGAAATAAATAAACAGCAGCCAAAAGAAGCAAAAATACTGGTTCATGAAAATTTTAACCAGAGACATGCATTGTGAATTTTGCATGCTTTTTGCTTTATTCATCCCAAGCATTATTATGAGCATATTTATTGCAGTAATATGTATTAAATATATCTGCGGGTACCTCTGCAGTAAAGCAAATAATTTTTCTTCATTCTTACTTTAACTTTTATATTTTAATATTTCATGTTCCTAACCTGCAATAAGTAAATTGTTGCGCTGTATTTAGATTGCTCTTACAAAGTTTGTTTATCTGGAAAACTCACTATCTGGATCTTGTTGGAAGGATTCTTTTTGTCACATTTTGATGCACTTCCACTCTTTGCAAATGCTTTCTCGATTCTCCATTTGAATACGTGTCAAGAAAATTTCTCTTTTATGCATTTCCATAAAGTGGGAGCAAGCCTTAACAATATATAGGAAGAATTTTTAACAGATCATTGAGAAATTAGTATTTAAATTTTGCAGTTAGCCCTAACCTATGCACTGCAACATTGGTAGTTGAGCTGTTTCTGTGATCGTGTACCATTAAGGTAATCACTTTGCATTAATTAAGTTGAAGTAAGATCATCTGCTTTGTCTTTCAGCACTTTTGTCTCAGTAGTGATAGGGATAAGGCAAGTCGTATTCGGTATTTTTTCTTTGTCTGAAGTTGGAATTAATATCACATAAACAGTAAATTAAAATGGCAACAAAATGTTTATTTCCATGGGTAAATGCAGCAAGTACACATCAGTCTTGATTATGGAAGTCACTCAACCACATTTTGGAATCATGTACTGAGGCCAGTAGTTTTGTCCCCAATAACATCCTGAACTCTGGTTTACAGCGCAAAGCTCTCTACTCTCCATTTCTATATCTATTTTAGGTTAAAATTAATTTAAATATTAGGAATCAATGATCACATTGTTATGGTGCAAGGAGTATCATAACCTTTGCGCCATAACCAGTTATTAGAATAAGTGAATGTATAGATAAGGGTAATTCCTTAGTAAAGAATGTAATATTTGAAAAGCAATGTGCTTGACATATATACTAAAATTATGCACACAGAATATATGTTTTGCCATTTTCTGCATGTAACATGGATATTAAAAGGTCCTGCATAACAGTGTAAGCAACACTAACTCTCTCTCTCTCTCTCTCTCTCTCCAAGTGCATCTTAATAATTAACTTAAGTCTTTTAAATATGACTAAAAGTTAAATGCATCTGAACACATTTTTGCTGGAATTTTTTCATTTGTTGCTGTGGCTGTTATCTTTACATGGTGGTAAAGAAAAGTAATGTATTATCAGATTTAATTGTTATTCCTCTAACTGTAATGAATGTAATAGGACTCAAACAGTTTATGAAGAAAGTCATAGAATATTGGCATTTATTCATTGTAAGATTGAATTGAATTTATTTACGAATAATATTTACATAAACAGCTAACAATTTTCAATTAACTACCCACCATATCTTAGTCTTTGGCTGACCAATGATTATTCAGTGAAATTTGCAAGTAAATCTGTGTTAGCATATTTAAGATCATTGTATGATTGAGTCAGACTACACACTTTTATTGCTCCACTTGTTTGTAATGTATAGAATATATAGTTTCACAAACCCTTTTGTTCACATCCTCAACTAACTGTTGACGAAGAAGTAGAAACAGCAGGTATAACCTAATGTCCTGCCATGACTTCATGTTGATGTTTAATTAAATAGTTTTCCGCAAAATCAATCAGCATGATGATTGAACTAGGCTGTAAGTTTTCTTTCAGGTGCCGAAACTCAGATGCTTGTCTAGATATATTACACACTTGAGTTTTCATTTAAATGATTGCATTACAGTTCTTTGTTAGCTTCTAGTAGGACCATTATTTCTTCTACACCAGATTACATGTGACAACTTCCTGTTCACTCTTGTTATCTTCAGATTACAAAGACTCTGAATTGCCACTTTAAATGAGATCTATTTAGTGAAATCATCAACATTGCTTGAGAATTCACCACATCCAGCTTTTCATGGAGGAAGGGTATTCAGTACTGCACATCAAAAAATGTCGGTCCTGGTGTGTAGTGGAAACCATACTTGCCTCCTAAACAGAGTTGGATCCCTGCCAGAACCGATGAATTTTTTCGGGCGTAAAAATCCTAAGTATGGCTTCCTTCGGAAGGGAAGTAAAGCCGTGTGTCCCATGTTGTACATTTACGGCACAATAAAGAATCTCAAGCCTGAAAAAAGAGGCCTCTGAGCAAAGTTTGTTGACTGTTTACATCCTGATTTGAATGGAATGCAGATGACCTGAGATGTTATAGAGTATCTTGGGGAGGGAATTAATCACTGTTTGTAATTTTTATGTCTATATGATAAAACTCACACCCAGCTAAATTTAATAGTTACAGAAATTTTAAATAAACAAACTATTTGTACATATCCAGCTATTCCCCTACACCAAACTAGATAAAATGCTAAAAAAATGCGGATGTTTAAAAATTGTTATTGTAATGCCAATTAGTGAAGCTGATGAGAGAATAACTTTTTAATATATAGATGTATGATAAAAGAAAATGGGCATAGTCATCTAAGCAGAGAGTTCCTAAATGTCAAATATTGATGAAGAGTAATTAAGTGCAACATAGAAAAATCAGAAATTTCAAACACTTTATGTCTTAATAGAAATGAATGAGATTCTTATGTGCAACATATACTAGAGAGATCATTGTGAGTAGCACAGTATTCATGTCTTTCTTGCTTAAAACATACACATCTCTTATTATTTACATTCATGTTATATTTGCCTTAGATCACTGAAGCTCACTATTTGGCCTGCAAGTAATGTATAGACAGCCAGTGTAGAAAATAAACCACAAAAAAACAAAAAAAAATCTAAAACTGCAGTTGTATGAATCATATGCAGACTTAAAAACTGGCATTAAATATAAAGCAAATGGATATGAGCTTGGGGATCAGAATTGTCATTTTGATAAGTTTAATTGAAGTAGCTCTTCTCATTATTCATGTTTAATTTCCTATAAATGGCCAAAGGAATTCATCTTATGTGGTTCGTAATAGTTCAACAATATGCACATGTGGATACCTCCATACAACCTCCATATGTTGGTTCTACCAGTGAAAATTAAGGATGCTTGTGTATCATCTGTTGTACATCCTGTTAATTTTTTTAAATCAAATATTAAATAACTGACCAAAAGATTTTTGTATTTGTGAGCTAATATTAGAATTCTTAAATATGGCAGAACTTATGTGTAATTGAGACATTTGTGCAACAAATAATATCTGATCCTGCATGGCAGATAAAGGCATATTTATACCATACATCCCATCAACTATGTGCCAGCAGTCAATAACACTGTTATTTATTCAGTGAGCAGTTTGTTAGCTGTTGTTTGGATGCCCAGCAGATGGTGAAAGGAATTCATAGTACTTTAGCCAGCTATATGAGATTTAATTATTATTACAACTTTCATTTAAAGCACTGTAGACATTTTTATGGGACAATTTAATTTCTAACTGACTGAGTGGGATGGCACTTTAGAATAGTCATCAGCTTTGTATTAAAAAGAAAGGGTACTAATTGTGTGCATGTATACAGGCAAATGAGTGTGGATATTACATTCTCTACACTATTTGCTAAGGTCAGGTCATCATCATTTGGCAATTTATAAACAAATATTGCTTTATAGATACAATGACAGACCTATCAGAATTATCAACAATTATACAAAGGACCAAACTAACAAAGAAAAACATTTTAATAATGGGACAACACAGAAAGCACATTATCCTCTTTTTTTTTTTTTTTTTTTTGTGTGTGTGTGTGTGTGTACTTTGAAAATAACATTTTTGAGTAAAACTATTCAATATACCTCAATTCTCAAGATCTGGGCCTCTGCACTTACAGTGCTTTTTATGAATATGCTTATATAGGCAGAAAAAAAACTAATGACAATGGCAGCTCAAATACATGGTTAGGAATGTAACATGCTTATCCAAAGTATTATATTTGAAGGTACCAATTTGCATTTGTAATTGTGCTTGCTGAGACAGGTTAATATGCATTTCAAAATGTAGTACTTTTTAGACTAAACATTAATGTGAACAAATCATACTTAATAGCTGTCAATCTTAGAAAAAGAAAATTAAATTTTGAAGAGTGGATTTGTATACATGTGGATAGTATGCAACTTATCTGGAACTAAAAAATTTATTTTACTTTTCTATACTTTTTATTTATTTATTTATTTATGTATTTGAATTTATTAATACATAAAAATACTTTTTGCATACTGTTTGACAGTATTTGTTTTAGCTTGCAAAATTTTTATTAAAGTATGTCAGACTTCTATAACTAAACTTTTTATATCTCCGAAGTAATTTTAATCTCCTGTTGGGAGATATATAATATATATTATATTTTCTGTAACTCCAACATCTATTACTCACATTTTTAAATATCTGAAATTCTTGTTTCAGAAATATAAAAGTATTAAATTGAATTTAAGGTAAAAATGAACATGTAAATGCTAATGAATGAATGAATTGGATAAAATGCTGATATTTTAACAAGAATTGTAATTAACATTTTCTTATCTTTGGAAATGTCCTTTTCTGGGAATCAACTCATTAATGCTAATCTTATTCCAATCAATCAATAGAGGTACAGATAATTACATTATAAGTGCAATGCAATGAGCACCACTGTAGTGGACTGAAGAAGAGCATGTAATAAACTAATAATCTGTCTTTAAAGTCTGTTCTTTTGATGCACTTAAAGCTATAATGGTTTTACCTAAGTACTTTAAATAAAATGCTTACAGCATTATTTAGATACAACCACTAAAGGTTTTGTGCATGATTTTGGCATTTTTCGATCTAGTCATGGAAAAGAATGTTTACTAAAGAATTCAGGTGTAAGTGAAAAGTTTTGATTGATTCACAAGTGGAAAAAAGTGTGAGAAAATCATGGTGGAATTAGATGTTCCAGCTAAAATGTGTTCTATCAGCCATTTTAAAAAGCAAAATTATTTAATAACACTATGCATAAGTCATGTGTGTCTGTCCTGGTGATGTAGTGGTAACCATACTTCCCTTCTAAACCCAAGATCGTGGGTTCAAACCCGGCCAGGATCGATGGCTTTATTCAGGCGTAAAAATTCTAAGTATGGCTTCCTTCGGAGTAAAGCCGTGGGTCCCGTGTCATACATTTATGGCATGTTAAAGAACCTCAAGCCTGAAAGAAGAGGCCTCTGAGCAAAATTTATCGGCCGTTTCATACCCTGATTTGAATGGAACACTGATGACCTGGGATGTTAAAGAGCATCCATAAATAAATCAAATTAACAAAAAGTCATGTTTTGTATCAGAAAGAAGATGTTTTAAAACAAGAAGAAACAATTAAATGGAGGAAGTAATTTTGCAGTTGATGAAGTGTATGAGGGTAATGCACATAACTCCCAAGGTTCTATACTTTGTGAACAGGCACAAAAGTTTGCTATAGGGTTGGAAATTAAATTGTTTCAGGCAAGCACAAGGTGGTTAGACATGTTTAAACAGTCAAAAGAATTGTTTTAAATTTGATGACAGGAGACAGTGCCAAAGCTGTAAACCTGCTGCAAAACTGTATAAAATAAGTTCAATATTAATTCAATATTGTCCTGAGTAAAATCTCATATAAGTGAAACCAGATAATATTACAAATGAAGCAAAAGAATTGAACAAGCTTAAATTAAATTGTATAATTAAATTTAATGAACTTCGATTTTCTCCTATGGATGAACTTTGCAAGTTCCTACTACAACCACCAGACACTACCACAGAAGCATCTGGGTATTCAGCCACCATTTGGTGTAACAGTAGTTGGTCAACAACAAAATGAAAGTGATTACTCCCAAAACATGTCTTAGTTTTATATAAGTGGAACTTAGTGTAAACAAATTGAATACATAATTGTACGATAGTTGAACAGGCTTGCATAAAGAAATAATTATGAGTAAAATGTTCTTAGATTTAGTGTAAAATGTTGTATATAAGCATTACACTAGTATTAATATTTGGTAATTTAACTAAATAAATTTAAAATACTGTAACCTCTAATAATTTTTTCAACATGAAAATCTAGTTTATTGAAGTGCCAAAATAGGCTAGAATTGGTACTAATTATGAATTTATCAGTTTGATGCACAAGTTTGTAGCATATTTTGACTGTGATAAAAGTTATTATTTGAGGTGAATAGCATAGAGAAATTAATCTGTAATATATTCTTTTCCATCTGTGACTCTCAACATTAATCTTGCATAGGAATGGTTAATGTTGTTAACCGATGATGAACAAGCACAGCTAACAAATGGCCACCCATTGACTTTTGTTGTTTTCACTTAAAAGTGCACAGCAGATTTTTTTAACCCTTAATGCAAATGTTGCACTGTGTTTGAGTGGTTAAAATTCATTAAATTTGCTAATTTTTTAGTTGACTGACATGGATAATCATGGACTAAAGAGTTAAAAATTCTTAATAAAGCACGATCCTGAATGTGGCTAGTAACTCACATCTAAGTGGTCCTCTTTGAAAGGACATAAATTTTCTTGCTGTGCTTTCATCAATGGCACAAATATTTCAAGGCACTCTCTGCCTTTGCGCTCTAAGATGACTATGTCAGAAGTGTTAGTTTTTTTCCATTTTGACACTCCCTCTTCTTAAGATCACAAATAGTACAAGCATTCTTCTTATCTACAAACTCAAAGTGTATTTATAAGCACAACATCTACAAATAATGAATGACAGATGACAAATGGCAAACAATGTTCAATCAATGCAGTGTTACAATGATGAACAAAAAATGCCAACTTATGCATCAACCTTATACAATTAAGAAATAGAAACTGGTTTTATTTATAATATATGTTGAATATCTCAAAAAATTTTTATAGCTCCAAGTATTAGTTTTCAAAAGCACTATGAGATTTTGAGGTTAGAATGTGAAGTCCACTTTCAGATTTCATCCCATAATCCACAATAATTGGATATGTATAAGTAATAGGATTTTGAGAAAACATTTTCAATAGGTTTGTGAGGAATGCAAAAAATAAAATATCAAACTAAGCTGAATATGATTTGGCACTTAATAAATTAGCATATTGTATCATTTTTCTCTAAGAAAATGATACATAAGTACATGTATGCAACATAAGTACACACATGAACTTGAACTTCTTAGGTAAGTTGTATTACTCAGATGTGTCTCATTTTTATGCATTTGTATAATGAGAAAGTACAAAAAATATTGGCAGATTATTTATATTGCCCTCTTATATGCATTTCAGAACCAGCTTAAATGTAAAGTAATATGATGATGAGAATATCAAAAGCAAATTTGACATGCTTGATTTATTAGAAGTATGTTAGCTCTAGTACCATACCACTCCAAAATATAGGTAAAGTAATTTTTGTAAACTTTGGCATCATGCTTATTTTAATACTTATTAGCTCTGTATAGTACTGCTATAGTGAAAGCACACAAGAAATATGTAAGCCTCTAAAACTGTGTTTGTAACTCATTTGTTCATATATTGCAGGAGAAAACTGGAGAAGAAATTGGTGCTGTAAACATTTTTAATGATCAAAGATTGTAGTGTTTCTATTGTGCATGTCAACTAGTAGTGGTAGGGTTTGTTATGCCGACTGGTGGAGTTTTGTGTTACTAGCAGATTTTTGTCGGGAAAATATGGTAGATATGACAGTTCATCTGTCCATCTTGTACAGTTCCTAATGCATTTTAGTTTGCTGTACTTAAGTGGCTTTAGAAATAAATAGGTTTAATGAACTACTTTCTTAAACTATATTGTTGGTAAAAAAAATTAAAGCTAGTCTCTTTACTCCAGCCACTCTGCTCACAAGCACTTCGAGGAAAATGCAACTAACTAACCGTGCATTTTTCTAAAATTTTTTTTTAAATTCCCATTTTATATTTTTGCCATAATTTAACTGTGAAATAAATGAATATATCTTGCAAATTTATACGACTACTGGGGATCTTGCACATTTTATAAAAGATCAATTTAGCACAGATAATGGTCAAGAAGGTTCAATCTGCATGATTTATTGGTCAACCATTATGATAGTGCATTAATGAAGTTCCATAACAAGATATCTATCAGAGCTGCTGGTTAATTGAATATTGTGTATCTATGAAGTTCTTTTGATGAGTAGCACATGAACTGGAATGTGTGAATTACAGAACCTAACATCAAAACATAGTTCTAATGCCATTTCACCCTTATGTTCTAAAATACAACTGAAGTCAAATTAGCTAGAATACTTCCTCTCCTACATATCCTACATCCTCTTTTGTGCATGCTACATCACCAACAATACTGAAAAACCATTACTCCTCGATGTTCATTTAATATTAATATTACATTAATGTTAGTTGGCACACTGCAGTTAGGTGTTGCTAGAGCAGTATTTAATTGAACTGCTTAAAGCGCTGAATGGACATTTTTGTAAGGTGTTCAGATGTAAAGCTTATCAATAAATGAAAACTGCTTCATTATATACGAATAATGACACTAAATTTTTTGTACACTTTTCTTTGTTTCTTAAGTTTTATGAGTGCTTCATCAAACATTTATCAAGAAGTAATTTGGTATTGAAGAATTCCTAGAATTATATATATATATATATATATATATTTTTTTTTTTTTTTTTTTTTTTTTTTATAAAGCATCACCCATTTTCATTACTGGGACATAACAGGTGGTGGATACTGGTGATATATGAAAGAGAAATTAGGAAAGATTTTATTTTAAATGAACCATTCCTTGCCCAAGTTTTGGGACCTTCCCAGCCATTTATCAGGACAGAGAAAAACCTGATAAAACCTAAGTCAGGGAGATAGTTCTGGTCAGATTCATACCCCAGACCTGTCCATGAATGACTTCAGCCACCTGTGTTGGTTTAATGTTATTGATATTGTTACTTATTTTTAGTTTCTGTTAGGAGTTTTTAATTTTCTATGTTATGGATTACTATTTATTGATAACATTGTTGCATGCACAAGCAAGAGCTAACATTGAATATCAGCAACAGCTCTGCTGGATAATGTTACATGTACTTGATTTAACAGGCTTGGCAGAACCTGACCAATTTTAGAGACTGCTCATTCAGAAAAGTGTTGAGTATAGATGGTGTAACCAACAGAGCATAAAAATATGTCTATAACATTTTTATTACTAGGTCAAGCTATCTCTCAAAGAAAAATACTGGGAGTAAAAAAAATGTAAAGGTTACTCCATCATGTAAAGGTACTCTCATTTTTGAGAAAAAGATATTTGTTAGAAAAAATAATTAATACCATATACAATAGAATGTCTTATGTTTTTCTTCTCCAAGAAAATACATAACTGGGGAGGGGGGGTAATGAATGAGATATGAAAAATTCAGCCCAAAAATGAAGTTTTACACATTATTTTTTTAATATACTCAGTAATAAAGTCATTACAATTTCATTCCAGCAATTCTCCAATGCATTCATTCTGTCTCTGAAGTGGTTTGCCACAAGATCTACAAAATATGCCTGTGCCGCTGCAATTGCCTTTCTGATTTGATGAAAAATGACCAAGGTTGGAAACAGATAAATGTCAAAAGAGAACAAATTAGTATGGATGCTCCAACAATGCGGTCGGTCCTATGTAGTGGTAACCATACTTGCCTCTTAAGCCCAAGATCGCGGGTTCAAACCGGGCCAGGACCAATGGACTTTTTCGGGCGTAAAAATCCTAAATATGGGTTCCTTCGGAAGGGAAGTAAAGCTGTGAGTCCCGTGTTGTACATTTACGGGCACGAAAAAGAACCCCAAGCCTGAAAAAAGAGGCCGATGAGCAAAATTTGTCGGTCTTTTCACGCCATGAATTGAATGGGACGCTGATGACCTGATATGTAAAAGAGCGTCCAAAATTAAACCAATTCACTGATTAATCCAACAATGCATACTTCAAATTTCTCAATTCTGTCACTGCTAAAGATTATTTTGAACAAGTGCATTGTCTTGAAGAAAAATTGATTATTTTCTTTGTTTTGCGAACTAATTTTTTTCCATATAGTTGATTTAAAAGTTGGAAAGTGTACTGCAGTTAACCTCTAGATAATTAAATATAAAAATCCTTTAATACCCCAAAACACTAATGCCGTATCCTTTCCAGCAGGTGGAACTGACCTCTTTGGCACTGAATAACTGGCATCTTCCGCCGTTTTCATTGTGGATAGATCCAGTCCCATCCATAGTTACAAGTTGATGCACAAGATCTGTTGCTGTTAAGTGCCCAAAACTATGCCATATTTTCATATGAATATGTTTTTCATCTGCTGTTAGCAAACATGTAACCCACACAACCTATACTTTATTTGAAATGCCTATAGCTTCAGCAATTTCAAGCCCTTTAATTTGCCAATCATATACCATATCATGTATTTGTTAAATGAATTCTGCTGCTGTTGTACTTTTAGGACATTCTTCAGTTGAGTCATCTTCAAGGCTGATCAGGTATGTGCATGTTTATATTCAGCAGCCATTTTTTTAATGTTTTGAAAATGAAGAGAAAAGTCTCGGTAATCTTTATATTTTGGTACGAATTTCCTTTGAAGTTAAATTATTTTTTACAAGGAACTTTATATTTGCACATTACTCAATTTTATTCCTTTTATGGACTATATACAATATGTCTGGTTCAGAAAGCTGTGTTAAATAAACTATTTGATATAATGATATAATATTTTAAATAAATGCCTAAGGCAATATACCAACATAAAAAAGTTATGTTATTAATTGCATGGTCACCTGTGGTTGAAACGAAAAACTTTTTAGACTGCCCTCATTGAATGTTAAATGTGTTACAAGATATATAATGCCCAAAGAGATATTTTTGGACTAATGTCACATATCAAACAGAAAATTTTTGTGATGAAAGTATGTTGAAAATGGCACTATCCTATGTCATCATTCTCTTCCAAAGACCGTGGAACTGCAAAAAGTAATTATTTTCTAATTTTGGGCAATTGGACAAAAGTAGAACATAAATTTTATCTATCCAAATACCTTATGTTGAATGAATATAAAATAACATCATTTTTCTCTTTTGGTTTTTTTTTTTTTTCCTGTCATCAATTCTGGAAGGGGGAATCATTTTGTAGAATTTCACTTATACTACATTAATCTTGTCTCACCAGCGTCATTTAGTACACTGTTGATGCAGATCACACTGACGACATTTTTCCGGTAAGTTGCTGTGCAGCAACAAATAAAACCACTGCCATCTTTCCATTAGTTATCGGATTATGTAAGTTTGATTTTGTACATCATTAATATTGTAGCATAATGGACAGTAATTCAGTAGTGGGATCTTGAGAATCTTTTAACTGACAGCTGCAACAGGGGACAGTGCATTATTTTCAATGTATGTATATATATTTTATGGAATATAAACCCTCTTTAATCTAATTACCTTTTCTAGATGAGCTAACGTTAGGAATTAGTGAATATGCCAGTAATGGAAAGGTAACGGAGCGGGGCAGTAACACTTAATACTCGTATTGAGACGTCCCGGTTCAGTTCCCTAGGAAGTGGTCCTGACCATGGGTTTTTTCCGTGATTTCCCCTGGTCAGCTACTGAGATGAGTATTTGCTTTTCACAAATTGTTCCTTTCAATTAATTCCAAAGTATCCGCTACTGGGTCGGAGGTGTGGAATGGTGGTGATTTGCTCTCAGGAAAGTTCTTGTCCTTGGGTTTGGGGCAGGGGGGGTACTTTCGAGCTTCTGGAAACAGGGATCCCACCTATGCCCGAGCATCCTCTATCTCATTCCTTCCTCCCGGAGGTACCCCGCTCGAGTGTGTATGTACAATCGGCCTATTAGAGGCGCGGAGCAAACTCCTTCACTCACAACTGATAAGGAAAATAATATATTAGTGAAAACACCGAACTTCACAATCACATACAAATAAATTGAATAATTGTTACTAGAGTGAAGTTGCCATCCTAGAGCCTGCTAGAGGAAATTGCTGAACTTTCCATTTTCTCAGAAGAGAGAGATCCTTCTGACTCCCGCAAAGCATGGCTCAAATGCAGGTAAGCACTGAGTGGAAAAGAATGACGTTTGCTGTTAAATAACAGTAAACATGTTTCCTCCCCCACCCAACTATCCAAGGTCTCTGGGAAAGATTAGCGACATATGAATATTTCAATGTTCAATATACCTTTACAAAAAAAATCAGAAATTAATCCATGACATCGATGTGATAATGTTCCTTGTCAGCCACCATCTATTGAAATGCGCGTCTTAGTTAATTGACAAGTTCCTGTGGTTTAACTGATCACTATTCAATATTTTACTCTACAAGGGTTGGGATTTTAATGGTGGCAAACAATTATTTATCACAGACACAGAATGCTACTTATATGTAGTTGCTGGTGGTGTGAAAGTTGTACGATGCTACTGATAGTGCCTGTTCAGTTGATAGCTTGAATAGAGCAATCTACCTCCTGAAGAATCTCTGAAACAGTTCTTTCACCTTAGGAACCAAGTTGCAAAGACTGAAGTCATTGGAGTATGATGGATATAGCACTAAACAGTTGCATTAATCGAACTAATTAGCCACACTATATGTAGTCTGTACTCTTGCATTTTCATACAAAATGATAGTGGGTTCTACAGAAAGGGATAGTAAGCCCTGAGGGTTTCATCATGCAGCATAACATTATCGCAGGCATACGTAGGAATAGCTTTTACATTTCTGCGGTTCTTGTGAACTATTTGTTTTTGTGGTGATCCATAATCACGACTGCCTTTCAACTCCCATTTCACTTTGATCATCCAGTTTTACAAAGCAGCAAGAGAAACCCTCTCCTTTGCATTTCTAGCACTCAAATGGTTTTGAACAGCTTCATATAGTTCCCATCCAGGCTGGTTCGGGCCGACCAAATTGGTGGCGCATCGCGGCTTTACCTGTCGGGTATGTTTGGGCTGGCGAAGAACTCAGGGTTTTATGCTATTATGGTCGATGATGGGAAAGGTTTGAAGGAGCGCCGCACCCGTTTATAGGGGGGTCTGCTGGTCGGGGTACCGGCACGATCACTGTTCGCCATTTATAAGGATATCGGATTATTTGTTCGGGTAATCTTTGCATGACCACAGAGCTGCAGCCTGTGACAATGGCTCTTATACTAGGGTTCGAATACCATAGTGGCTGAATCAAACCTCTTTGGGCCAGGATAGGAGTTGCCTTTCTTGGCAGTTGAGGTTGGTAGCAAGGAGAACTATACTGGTTGTCCTGGCCGGACCTGGCTTGTTTGTCGTAGGACTAAATGACATTGTAACCCACCTACCCCCACCGTGATAACTTCGAAGACTGAAACGAAAACAACATTCTCACTTGTTGTAAGATTAACATTTTGCACACTATGAAGAGGCTGGGCGCAACCTCAGCTTATGTGCCATGTATAAATTTATACTTTGTTACATCTACTTTTCAGATTTGTGTTATAAATTACATAAATATTTAGAGCATGTTCCATCACAAGAAGAATGTGTAAATATACATTATAAATAAAAATAAATTATAATTGTCCAACAGATAACTTCTAACTCAGGGGAATGTAGCACCTTCTTAGGCAAAGTTGTAGTTTCCCTGTCACAATACCATTTGCAAACAAACCCAAGTTGTTCTAATGCTTTATGTACCTCCGGTACTTGATAATTCTGTTTGCAACCAAGTCTGCAAGTTATTTACATTTATTGCTGATAAATTCCTTAACAGCAATTCAGACACAAAAGCATACAAAAGAGAGATAATCCTTGAAAGTACGATTTCATAAAACATTACTGATAGAGCAAACGCTGGTTCAAAAAGTTTCTTTAAAAGTTGAGAGGGAAAGAATAAATAATAAGTTTAGTTGCCAGCAATTTGTATTAAATCAAGGGCGTAACTGAGACCCCAAGACGCGGGGGGCGAGGTCCTAGGGGCCTCCCTGCCCGCAAAAAAAAAAAAAAAAAAAAATGCACATAAAACCGAATGAAAAGAAATATAAATAGAATGTCATAATTGGGCGGGGTAAGGGGAATACATGCAAAAAGTAAAAGAAAAAAAATCCAAATTTCAGCGAACACGTCAGTACATATCAACAATCAGCAAGGTAAGTATTGAAAATTAACGCTAGCCTGTCGTATGTCGCTGCGCGCGGGTCGCCCTATATTTAGGTTATACTTGTGAACTGTGAATATATTGGTTTATTTTTCAGTTGCAGCGCCGCGGGCCGTCAACAATGCATATTTAGGTTTACATTCGTGAAAAGTGAATACGAGGGGCGCTCAATAAGTCCTTAGAAAAGGACAGAAAAACAAATTATTTTGTGTAATTTTTTCCCAATATAATCTCACCGCCACGGGTGGCGGAAATCCTTAAGTCGTCGACTCGTGAGAGATCTGGGGTTCGGATCTCACCAGGATCTTCCCCACTGACTGAGGTTTTTTCCAGGTTTTCTTCAGTCCTCATAAATGGCAAATGACAGGGAGTGGCCTCAAACTTAGGCCTGGAAAGTTTCCTTACTTAAAAAGCCTTTCCCAGTTTATCATTTCATCTTGTGTATCATCAGTGTTCACCACCTGCGGTGCCTTAGTAGTAAAAACGGGTGTTTAACACAATTAAAAAAAAAGCATAATCCCCCTTTAGATCGGTACACTTTCTCCAATGTTTTAATTCATCCAAAAAGTAGGATTTCGGAAGGCCCTCGTCTGTTGAGAGGTGACCTTCTCGTTCGATGAAAATCCGTCAAGCCATTTTTCAAGTTTGGAAAAATAATAAATAGGAACTGGGGACCAAATCTGGTGAACACCTTGGATGATATAGTAATTCCAATTTTAATTCTATAATTTTCATCATCGAAACCGCGCAGGTGTGCACTCGTGCATTGTCTTGATGGAAAAGAATATTTTTGCAAATACCAAATGCGGATTTTTTCTTGATTTCAACCCTCAATTGATGCAATAACAACGCACAATACTCTCAATTTATTGTTCGTTCTTTCTGAAAGTAATCGATCTAGATGATTCCGTGTGCATCCCAAAAAAACCGTGGCCAATTCCTTGTCAGCCGCTTTCACCGTCTTCACCTTCTTCGGTACTGGTTCGCCTTTAAAAACTCACTGTTTCGACTGTTCCTTTGTCTCTGCAGTGTGGTAGTAGTAGTATCCATAATTCGTTCACTGTTACGTATTGACACAGAAACTTTCAGGATTGCGAAAGAAAAGCGCCAAACCAGCTTAATAATCGATCACCCGAATGCGTTTATTCTGCACCGATAGCAATATGGAACCCATCTTGCCGAGATTTTTGTAAGATTAAATTTTCGTGCAAAATTGAAAACACTGTTAATTGTTATATGTCTGCGGCCTCAACTATTTCCGGAATTTTGATTCGTCGATCACTAAAAGTCACATCGTGGATTTTGTCAATAATTTCGGAGAGCGTCATTTCCCTGGACGTCCTTAATGATGTTCATCAATTTGTAAATGTACCCCCATGATTAAACTAATTTACTCAATTGTAAACAGTTGCAAACACAGTAGCAGAAGTGCCATGAAATTCATTCTACTCGACTTTGAGCTCTTTCGGTGTTAAGTCTTGTTAAGAAATATTTAATCATCGCACGAATCTCTCTCTCTCTCTCTCTCTCTCTCTCTCTCTCCAAATAAACACAAGTTTGTTGCTTCAATCGCTTATGACAACGGAACCTCGCGATGGATATAGCTGCAACTTTTACCTTATCTAGTGAGAGATGACGCTTATTATAAGCAAACTTTTTTCGATGCTACAACGTCATATTTTGGATTTTCTAAGGACTTATTGAACTAGGTTTATTTTTCATTTGCGTCAGTAAAATTTGCAGTGTCGTTTGGCTTGGATATTACATCAAGTCTATTACGGTAGCAGAAGTGAAACATGGCGTTTAATTTTGGTCTCGTGTTACCTAAACAGCCTAACTCTGGCATTCAATTTTTCTGATTATGTTTTCTTCTTCTTCTTCTTCTTCTTCTTCTTCTTCTTCTTCTTCTTTTCAAAATGAAGTCACTTAAAACTGGTTATGTACATATGAGCGATGGAGAGAGAGAGAGAGAGAGAGAGAGAGAGATTGAAAGAGAGTTTCAAAAGTTATGAAATTAATTCTTTAATAAATTTAGCTTCTCGGGTGATCAGCCATGTCAATTCGATAAAAGTCGAGCTTTCGGCCATTGTAGACTCCATGGCCTTCATCAAGAACTCAGTTCTTACATTGATCCTTTAATAGCAGTTCAGAAATAATAACTTAAAATTACAATCGCCCACGTCCTAGCACGTTTCTCTAAGAACAGATGACATAATGCAAACTCAAGCAATGGTACAGTGAAGAATATTATTGGTATAGATGAAGAGGTGTGAATCTTGATACTGGTAAGAAACCTGATATTTCTACTGAAATTGAGAATGGAGGTAATAGCGCAGAGCAGATGATGATGATTTTTATGATATTACTAGTACTAGAGATCATGATAATTTTCAGGCATTTTAAATGACGACAGGAAGGAAGTTATTATACATGAGCAAACCCAAAGGTACATTTCCGAAATATCCTAAGCAAAATAATATACGTTTCTCCATTAAATACTATGAAAAATTAATAAAATCTAAGTTTAAAATGACAAGAGAATGCTCTGTTATTCTAGAGAAGCAGAGTTTGTTTATTGTGAGCATGCTGGTTATTTACTAACAGGAGTAAGCCTGGATAAAGGATGATCGGAATTGGCAGGACTTATTTAAAAATAATAAATAACACATGAAACGTCTCTTTCCTATCTGGAGACACGTGTTGTTTATAATATCTGAAAAATAAAATAAATGGTAGATTGTAATATAGAATATGAATTAAAAGAAGATGTTAACATATGAACATACATTCTTGAGCGCATAATTAATGTCATTTTCACATTATCAGTATATATAACTTTATGGGGTCACAGAGAAGAATTAGGGGAGACCCAGTGAGAAATTTATTAGCTATTGCGAACTTATTGCCTAAGTATAATCATGTATTACGGCAGCATGTAGATGGACCGGAAGCATCCGAAAAATACCTCAGTCCAAAAATCCAAATTGAATTAATCCAGCTGCTTTCATAGAAAGTGGAGAATGAAATCAAGTCTGCACAATTTTTTTCCTATAATTTTGGATACCGTACAAGTCGTGAGCAAAAAATATCAATTTATAAAAACTTCAGCTAGTTGAAGATTCTTTTGGAAAACATTGTGAAATAGACATAAATGGAATGTTTTTAGGATTCAAGGAGGTAGAAGATTATACTGCTGTGCCATTCGAAGTAGAAATTCTAAATTCAATAGATGAAAAGTGATCTTATTAGACAAATGCCGTAGCCAAGGTTATGATGGTACAGCGAATATATCCTGGACCTATAGTGGAATAAAAATAAGAATTAAACAAAAATAGCTAAATACATTCACTGTGCCACATATAATTTGAATCTAGTTCTAAATGATACTGTTAGAAATAGATCTGAAAATACGATGCTTTTTATGTAATTGAAATACCTTAATTTTCAGTGAAAGTGCAAAGCGATGGGAAATGTTATCACTAACTTCAAACTCTTTAAAAAAAAAAGTTTTGTCCTACGCATTGGTCGTTAAGATTGGACACATAAAAGGTTCTAAGACATGGTTGTTTATATGTTATGAATGTACTAATTGCAATAGTATTGGGATCGAAATATACTGTAATGAAGCCAGTGCTTTAACAAAAATATGGAAGGAAATGTTCAATTTGTTTTTCCAGTTGCCCTGCATTTCAAAATGCTTGAAGCAGTTAATTTAATATCAAAATTACTTCAGTGTAGCGATCTTGATCTTTCCCGAGCTTCAGCGTTGTTCCAAATCACTGCAAATGTACTAAATGACTACAGAAACTATTTTCAGGAAACGCCGTTTTCCAGCACATCTCTTGCAAAACATTGTAAGTTGACACCAAATTTGAAAACAACAGATTCTGCAAAAACTACGAGCCATTTTGATGAACTGGTCCAAGATGAAGGCCTGTTTGACCCTGAAAAGTATATTCCAGTACATGTGTTTCACATGACATTACATATCATTAATCAAATAAAATCAAAATGATTCAATTCTCATTTCCGTTACAGAATTTCAAAAGTGGATTAAAATAAAATAAAAGACAAAACGTCTGTTCGAGAATTGACTCATCTCTGGTTTAATCGAAAATAACGCCTTAGCTTCAAAGATGTCAGAAGTTCGCACTGATTTCATTTCTCTCTGTACCTATAACAGTTGCTACAGTTGAGCAATCCTTTTAAAAATTAAAACTAATAAAAAATATTTACGTAGAACCATGTTACAAACGCGATTGAGTAGACTCGGTATTTGAAGTATCGAGTATGAGAGAACACGAAATATTTAGGTGAGAGAGGTAGCGTAAATTTTTCCTCAAAGAATACTAGACTTTATCGCAGCTTGCAATGATCCTTAAGAATTCTATATATTACACTGTGCCTGTGCCAGATTTTGGAGATAAGCAGTAAACCATGTATCGAGCATTTAGGAAATAATACTATTTTATTTCCATATTTCTTATAAAATCACGAAATTAAATATAAAATAAAAACATAAACAAGTTTAACTAAGCCAAATGAGCCAGAAATGTTTTCAGTAATGCTGGCAGGGAGTTTGTGCAAATGCCTTAAACAAAACTAGAACCTGCAAATGAAAACATTACTCTACAGATTTAATACTTAGTCAAAGGTAATAAATAAACAAATACAAACAAGCTTAACTAAGTCAAATGGGCCAGAACGGTTTTATCTTCGGGCCAAACTTAATACCACTAACGAGATTACCCTTATTCTTTAACCAAATCTACATTTGAACGAGCAGTTCAAGACTTCAGTAAAATAAATATCTAGAAGGTGCAGCCTGTACGTTGGGCACAACTATTTTCTCTCTTCAGCTTTCAATTTTTATTGTATTTGTTTTGTAAATTCGAATCTATCGGTTGTTGACAAAGAAATCTACTTTGCCCCTATTTAACTGTACCCAAACAAAGCAATAAAAATTACTGAAAAACAGCATCCAAACCATAGCTTATCAGTACCTGCTTTAGTTTTCGCGTGTATAAATTAATAACTAAGATATAATGTTATACTATATTATTATTATTATTATTATTATTATTATTATTATTATTATTATTATTTTAATAAGTACATTAATAATTAGCTTTAAGATAGGTAATACCTTACACCATTTAGCAAAGTTTTTATTTATTGAAAACTAATAAAAGCAAATTTCCATTTGAAAATAAAACTAGAAGCAAGTAACTAGGTTTTTTTTTTTTTTTTTTTTTTTTTTGCCTAAAATAAGCCTATTTCCCTCCTGCCACAATAAACTAGACGACCAACTGCTGAACACAATGAACTAGTACGTAAGTATGAATTTACCTGCAATTATAAACCAATTTAATTATGCTTATGGTTAAATCCAGAGATAAGTTAGATCTGCGATTTTTGTTTCCAGTTTCGCATTTGAACAGTAGGTGTCACCGATATTTGCAGTTACAGGTAGCGCGGAAATAATTTACTGCTAGTTGCTACAAGACAGAGCGACAGTGGAGAGAGCCGATCCCAAACGAAAGTTAATTGAGGAGCCCAATGGTATTGCTATGGTACCGAACGTATAATACTAGCCTCCTTTCCGTAAATATAAATTGATTAGAAGCTGATCAATAATTGTAAAGGGGGTATTGCTAGGCGAGTAAAATATTGTAATGGTGGGAAATCTCCTCTTATCGTAAACCACAATTAATTCATTTACACACACACACACACACACACACACACTATCCTAACCTGTCGGCTAAATTCGTGTAAATCCTAGAAACCGTTGGATCCAGTGGTTTTGCTAAACCATTTATTGTAATTATTGTAAATCTCCTTCAACTCCGGCAGGAAAAAAAAAAAGGTGTATATGAGAATTCGAAGGCACTGTCTATAGTATGAGATCTACCGTCTGAGCTATCATGCCGTTACGCTTGAAAACCTTACTAACTAGCTACATCGATGGAATCCACTTCCTTTTGTTCTTTCCGCCGTCGCTCGACTTCGCTCGGGACTCGCAGCCGAAAGCAGCATTTAATTTCAGTGCTAAATCCATCGATTCTGACTGTTATTATTATGGTTTGATAAATTTACATTAGACGTTGAATCGATCGAAATCATTCGGGCTCTAACCAAACTTTTCTTTTGTCGTTATATACTATGAATAAAAGTCGTGTTCATATTTTTTAAATATGTTTATTCTATTTAATTACTTACATCAATTAAATAGAATATAACGAAGACTATAATGACGGTTGAAGTCGTCCTACTGCTACCATTAACCAATTCGCAACTTTTGCGCAGTATTATGAATACAAGATGACATTATTTATCGCTAGAAAATATTTCGAGGTGTTTAAGAATTTGAAATGTTTATCAACAACATTTCTTATATGTAAACGGAATATAAAATAAGTGTATTATAAACATAAGTGTATTATAAACTTCTCCACTAATCTTTATAAAAATACACCAGCTTCTAAATTACGGGACACCTTAAAACTCATCGCCATAGATTGTACAGCATCTGATTTATCACATTTATTTTAAAGAAAAGGACATAGTCTTCCTTGGTAACAGTTATAAATGGGTATATCTGTCTTGTCTTAACCTCACTTGCAAAGAAGTCAAAACATATCCTGCAAACACCATTCATTAAAACTCTATATCTCGCTCCTAACTTCGTTTGACATATTCTTTCAGATCTTTCCTTTCTTTACTAACCTATACCCTCACATATGATGGTAGATTATAGAAATTTGCACAGTTAATGTCCTTCCTAACCACAAATTTTACACACACAATTCAACATAACTGCAAAATTTGCAAGATGCACAATATTTATCCGCCCTTTCTTTAATTACTACTTTTTAGGAAATGTATATATGGTAATATGCGGTGAATTGCCATCATTAAATCATACAAGAGCGACCCATTTGGTACTTACATTTTTTATTAAACAAGTTCCTGAAATGAATGCGCTAAATCAATAATAACATAGTAAAAAGAACAAAGAAGTAACATATTACTGTTGATTTACTAGCAGTTATAAATCACTGTAATAAGCCAGGTAACTGCAACGAACGAAATTAATAAAGCCATGCATTAATAGCACGGACCACATTTTCCACCATTTTGACTATATACTATCGCTACCTACCTTGGGATCTGGTAAATGTATAGTGTAGTAGACAAAGTTCATATCTATGGGATTTTGCAAAACTTTTGTTGGCTACTCTGCACGCAGATAATTGTATTTTGTCTGTTTACAAAACAGCGGTAATGACAAATTTATTACTTCAGAGCATTGTGTGCGTTGATATACTAAATTATATGAGAACTTGCAATGTGCTGGAGGAAAGGATAAAAGTGTAACTCATTTTGGTTTGTGAATGATTTTTGAGTAAGAATATGCGTCTGTGTGTAGCACATAGTTGTGAAAGTGTAGGTAGTTCTATTGATATAGAAAAATAATGTTACTAATTGCATATTCCTCGACTTTCAACCATCATTCAAAGTTAAATGCTTATACTTGAGACAAGCGTGCTCTAATATGAGTGTTACAACCGCTAGGTGAGGTGATCTTTATATATGTATTTATTGGAACATTATGGAAGAGAAACCTAGAAGGAAAATTGCATTACTGCAGCGAAAACATGGTAATGAACAGTCAAGTGTGGAAAAAGTAATATACAGCTCCCCCATAATACAGCGGACAAATTTGATAAAACCTGTTTTTCAGTCAACACCAAGGAATATCAATAAAACTTTTCGCATGGGAATGCATGGTGGTAGAAATGCATGTAAAAGAAAAACAGAATTGAGAGATGCACTGAAAGATTTGACTCCAATTAAAAAGTGTCATATCTCTACAATATTAAATGAATCAAAAGATAATATCGAGGGTAGTTCAGGTTCTGGAATGTCTGTGCTGTTTAATGATGAAAGCTTAATGGAGACGGTGGATATTGAATTTGCAGTTAAAGACCACTATGAAAAGTTTTTGAAGCAATGTAATGCACTGGATTTAGTTGAACATAGAGAATCAGTGGCCTTGTCTGTAAATGCAAATGAGCAACAAAGATGTGAAAAACAAGAATCATATAATGGTGAGAGACATAACAGTTTAAGCATTGATATCCCCTGCTTATTTGATAAAAATGTGAATTCTCATTCTCAGACAGTATTGCAAAAAGAATGTAGCCCACCGAGAAGAATTGTCAGCATCACTCAGGAATCACTTGTGGCAGCAAATATGCAAGATCCTCATCAGCTAGAAAATGAATTTGAAACTTTCAATTTAGATGTGACAAATGATTCATTACTTGAAAATGCAGTTAACAAAGGAACATGTAATTCCAGTGGAAACAGTTTGCCATTACGAAATAAAATTAGGCATGCTCTTGTAACAAATGCAAGCTGCAAACCTACAACTACTGTCATGCAAACAAATTATCAAAATATTTCATCCAAAATGGATGAGAATTTAAATAAATTATCATCTGATTTTGTTGACTTGGGACCATTCTTTGGTTTGCCAACAAAAGTGAAACTCTTAATTGAAAAACATAAAGGAATTAATAGTCTGTATGGTAGGTAAGAAAGCTATGATTATGAAGTAGCTATGGGTTATATCCATATATATGTAAATTTTGGTTTTTGATAAAAAAAAAATGTGCATTCTGCTCATTCTGATGACAGTTACAGCCTGTTTCATTGCTCTTGAGTGTATGAAATATTGGAAGTTTACAGTTAAGTAGATAGATGGCCTACATATATCCTGTGACATCACTAGATATATCTAGCTAGTTCTACTATAATAGAATAAGGCATTCATTTATATTCTGTATGATATGTTTGCAAAGAATGCTGAGTTCTATCAATGAAATCAGTACCTGCTGAATTTTGTGCTGAACTTATATCTGTAATAATTTATCTTGGGCTCTGGTTTCAGCTTGGCAGGAAGAATGTTTAAATTTGACTGCTATTCGGGAAAGATGTAACTTAATTTATACTTTACCAACAAGTGGTGGAAAGACTTTGGTTGCAGAGATCTTGATGTTTAGAGAACTACTGTGCCATAGAAAGAATGTTATTTTTGTTTTGCCATTTATCTCATTAGTGCAAGAAAAGGTAAGCAACTAGTATATAATTGTGACTTGTTTCAATGTAAAGCTTAAAATCTGTATAGTGATTTTTGAAGTAAATGATAATTTTAGAGTTAAAATTGAAACAGTTGTTAAATTTAAGGATTATCTGTATGATGTATTTGCTCTAAGATTATTCGTGGAATAGGGTAGGGGATATGGTAGGTGGTGGTGTCAGTGTGCTTATTGTAGAGTAACAAAAATGTACATTTTAGGGAAGAAAAATGAATATAAGAATTGTAGCAAAATAACCATGAAAGAGATATAGGAAGGAATAGTAATATAATTGAAATTCAGAAATATACATAAAGTGTGGATAACAATATCTATGTGCTATGGATAAGAGGAATACATAAAATGCATATTAGCAGGAATAATAATGTAACGAAAATTGCAGTTATGATAAAACTATACTTATCCTAGCTTGTGACCTATGCTAATCTTTTTTGACAATTGTAAAGCCCATTTCATCAAAATAATTGTAATGGCATTAGTTCATTTTTTAATAATGTGTTCTGATTTATGGTTTCATTTACGTTTTTTAATGTTTAAATAAGATCGTGTTATTTTGTCTATTGAGTTGCTCATACATCTGCAACATTTTTATATATAAATACAAGATAGAGATGCACTTCCTGCAATATAACTGCAGCACACTACATTTACACATTTATTGTAGTTTTTAACATTTCACAAAAATGATATGTAAATTAATGCTTTTAACACTCAATAATGAGCCCTGGTGGTGTAGTGGTAACCATACTTGCCTTCTAAACCCAAGGTCGCAGTTCAAACCTGGCCAAGATTAATGAATTTAATGAATTTTGGGGGGGGAGCATAAAATCCTAAGTATGGCTTCCTTTGGAAGGGAAGTAAAGCCTGGGTCCCATGTCATACACTTATGGCATGAAAAAAAGAACCTCAAGCCTGAAAGAAGAGGCCTCTGAGCAAAATTTGTCGGCCATTTCATGCTCTGAATTGAATGGTACGCTGATGACCTGAGATGCTAAAGAGCATCCTTAAATAAATCAAATCAATTAAATCAAACTCAATAATGAGTAATTTTTAGCAAAAATGTTAACATTTTTCTATGTGTTGGTGACATTTTCTTATACCTGGTGAGTGAATGCTACTCCTTCAGTACCCCAAGCCATCCAAATGCAGCTTATTATTTCTGCCATTAGAGCCCCCTACCTCTACTGTTAGCCAGCACTACTCCTACTTCTAAGCAGTGCTAGAGTACTTCAAGTAGTTTTACTACTAAGATAATATCTGCAAAGAGTGAGAAAAACCGAGTTAAGTCTAATTTTGATTGAAAATGGATTATTGACATCCAATGATTCTCCATGAGGAGTTTCACATCGTAAAAAATTGGGTGAATTTAATTTTAATTTGTTAAAAATCGGGTAAATCTAATTAGTTCTGGAGGTATTGCAATGTAAAAAAATGTGTGGAACACAGTTTGCAGTAACATTGTAAGTAAATCAATTGAGCTTATTTTTCACTAGCAGAATGTATATGGAAAAAATCATGCAAGTCCAGTTACTTGAACATTGCCTCTTTGTTTCTTCATTTTGGTTGTGTGAAAATCTTGGTAGGTCAATAGTTGGTTACTACAGGAATTTACTTCTGCCTAAGCAAGTGAGGGAAACAGTTAAGTTTAGTTCTCTTTTCTATACCTGTGTTATTACACCAGCATCTAGTTACCGAACATTGTAATCTCATTTTTACAATAAGCACAATTTTTGGCACTATTAATCTTAAGAGTAATACCCATAAACAAATGAGTGGCAATAGTAATCTATACCACAACTTTATTTAAAGCTATTCTCTCTTTCTCTATTTTGGCATAGAGGTGAACAGTTGGTGCCATACAGAAAGAGAAGCAAAGATGTTCATTTCCAATGTGACGAAATGTCAGATCCTGCAAGTCTTCTAAGTGGTTTCTGCCATCTGATCTTTGTCTAGCAAAGATGTATGATTTTTATAAAGAATGTATAGAAATCCCTGTTTCATTGAAAATTTATTCCAGATGCTTCCATGATCTTGACCTGGTGTTCGAGAGGCCAAAACAAGACGCTTGCCACAAATGTGATATGCTCAAAATGGAGATCAACATTTTGTTAGGAGAAACCAAAGATGGCAATACAGGAACAAGAAGCACATCACAAGGCTGCTAAGGAATCAAAGGAAGCCAATAGACATGATAATGAAATAGTACAGAACAATGATAAGATGGCTGTATTTACTTTTAATCTGCAACAGTGCATGCCTACATCTTACCTTACTATATCTGGTCTCATTCTATAAAAGACAGTTGTGAACTTTCAGTCTAATAATTTGCATTTTAGTCTCCAATGAAGCTTCTTGCTTTAAGTGGAATAAAACAATACCTGGAAGAGGCGCTAATGAAATAGCTTCTTGTCTCTGCGAATCCATTCTGCAGTTGCCAGAAATTGTAGAAGAGATAATATTTTATTCCGATGCTTGTGGGGGGGCAGAACAGAAACAGTATTGTGGCTGCCATGTTCAGCTTCCCTATTGAGAAGAGGCAAAACATCCATGAAATTAATCACAAATTTTTGGTGATTGGATATGCCCATATGAAATGCAATTCCGGCCATTGAGAGGAGAAAAATAAGAGAATGGGAATGAAAATTAACCATTCTAGTGACTAGTATCAGGTAATAAGGTCATGTAAATGCAAGAAACCATTCCAAATTTTCGTGATGGAGGGAAAACATTTCTTAACAGCAGCAAGCCATTCCTGATGAAGAAAATGGACACCAAAGGTAACAAATTCCTTTGGATCAGAACTCACTAGCCTGAATAAACATGAGAGTTCAGGAAAATATTCTTAAAATATTTCCACTCTCAGGAAAAATATTTTCCGGAGCTTTCCATCAAAAGAGGTGGAAAAATTTTGTTGACCCCATTAGCCGGTGATTCATGATGATCCTGTTCTTGTAAGTGCTGAAAAGAAGAAAAACAACTTGAACATGTTACCACTGATCAGCAGTGTTTTCCATGACTACTATAAAAATTTAAGAGTAACAATATTCCCTTTATTGACCCTGAGTTAGAGGATCTAAATGAGATGTATGTAATGCAAACTGCAACAGGTAATGAAATTAATATGGTCATTACTTATTTTTGAAATTTTGTAATAAAAATTCAATTAAATATGAGTTTAATGTTTTAGTTAAAAAGAGGCAAATCTTAGGAAACATATGAAATTAAATATTTATAATACTAGTTTACTTGCAATTACTAGAAGCTTGATTCAAAAAGAGTTGGCTATGACTAAATTAGTGCAATTAAATATGCTGTAACACTTCTCTGCTTATAGCTTTGAACATTTTCGCTCAAGATTGAAAATAAATATTAATGTTTGACTCAAAGTGTGTTGTTTAATATGAACATGAATGGGTAAGTCATCAAAACAACTGTACAACAGATGGGAAAAATCAATTTAGTTCAAAAACTACAGGACATAGTGAACTGTAAACATTTCTATTTTAAAGATCTTGTTTAAAAGGCTATATCCCCCTAAAACCATTTTTTGAACATTAATTCATGATTTTAGGAGCAGTTCCAAACTTTGTTTTTTCTCTCCTGTAAAAATGAGCTTTTGGAAACTTACCTGGTTTTTCATGCTTGCTGCAGATATGTAGTACACAGTTTAAATTTTAGAGGGATCCTTGTAATAACAAATATTTACTTAGATTAGTTTAGCTTAAGTTAGGTGTTACTTAAGTTTCATTGAAATGTATACTTGAAGAGATATCTCCCAAGGTCAGTGTTTTCAATCTTAACATTTTAAAATTTTCATGCAATAGATACATATTAAAATTTTGCCAGTATCTGTTTATTTTGTTCACCCTGCCTTTGTAACTGGTGGGAGAAAAGTAATAGCTAATAGCTCTTGAGATTAATATGTGGTGCTGCAAGAACACAATAATTACTTTGAGTTTATCTGCTTTTTGCTATGACACACATGTTCTTCTCCTTATTAGAGAAGTAATTTTTTAAGAAACTTTTAACAACTTTACTGTCCCTTTAGTGTAGTTAGGTGCATGTACCTGAATCCATTTTTTTATTAGTAATTGGAAGATAGAAATGTATTTTTGGCTAACCCTCTAGCAATTGCTATATTCCACACCACCAAAATTGAATTATTGTTGAAATAAATTTACCTCCCTTAATAATGATTAAGAAAGTGTGCTCCATTGAGTGTAAAGAGATATGGATTGTAGAAGAAGAATATTTTCATATATGCAGTTTCAAATAAGTAAATGGAGAGTAAGAACAAGTAAAAGCTTCTGGAAGGCTGAGGATATTTATTAGTAAAAAAATTGAGGAGTTGTTAGAGAGATTGCAGGAGCTTTTGTGGGTGTTATTCAGGAATCAGGCATTTTCCTAGGTGTAGTATATGAAATGAAATGAAAGAGCTCATTATGTCCTGTAAAGGGCTAGGGTCTCCTGCTGGAGGAAAGAGTTGATTTTGGACTCATGTGGTTAGCTGTTCCATGTGAGTTAGGAATTCTTTTGAAAATCCTACACTGATTTTATAGCTTCTGGTCATTTTTGAGTCCTTGTCACTCCACTCACTTCTATAGCAGGCAGTGCTTGACCAATGAACTCCAAGATGCCTTAAATGTATCTTACCATCTTCTTCTTGTTCGTCCTGGATTCCTCTATCCTGTGTAAATATGGTGTATAATTCCCAGTTTCAAGCCCTGATCTAACAACAAATTGAAAATGAAAATAAAATGATACAGAAAGAAAATCCTCTTTTATGAGTTTTTGATAATGGGGGATTTTAGTGGGAAAATAGGTTCTTTGTAAGCTAAGAAAAAAAAAAATTTATAGGAAACTTTTCATGAAAATAGTAAAAATATTAGTAGTATGGGAAATAGTGAATGAGGAAGGTCTGAAGTTGATTAAATTATATGAAGATACCAATTTAATAATATTGAATGGCTTATGGGTAATTTGTAAAAAGGAGAATTTACATATGCAAGTGTTTTTGATAGTAGTATCATTGATTGTGTTCTATGTAGCTTGAAGTTCTTAGTAGTAATAAGTTCACATAATGAATATGATTAGTAATAGTGCCTATTTTCCCATAGTGACTGCTGTGAATATTATATAAATGTTTCAGTTTCAATATATATTTGGGAGGATGCATTAAATAGATTTGAATTCTTGTTTAAATGGACAGGGTGAGGAATGATTGAAAAAGACAAGAAAGGAAAAAAGGTAGTTAAACATTGGTTTGACAAGGAATGGTTTCAGTAGAGAAAATGGTTGAAGAGCCTTATAATAGAAAGTAATGGGGATTTTGTTGATTTGGTTTATTTATGGATGCTCTTTAACATCTTAAGTCATCAGCATCCCATTCAATTTAGGGCATGAAAGAGCCAATAAATTTTGCACAGAGGCCTCTTCTTTCAGGTTTGAGGTTCTTTTATATGCCGTGTATCTACCACATTGGACCTACAGTTTTACTTCCCTTCCAAAGAAAGTAAAAATTTAAAAAAAAAAAAAAAAAAAAAATTGACTTAAAAGAAATGTTGATGAAGGAAAAGGAGAAATGGGTTAGAGCTAGGACCTCTGAAATTGTCAGGAAAGACTCATCAGGTGTGAGAGATAATAAGGAAAAGCACAAGGGGAAGGTCAGAATTAGCAATAATACAACAAAGCAATGGGGGACACTAAATATATCAGAGCCAATATTGATGGTTACCAGTAGAATTTTTGCAAGCATGGTGCACCAAGTTTTGAGAAACTTCAATGTTTAACTAGTTTACTAAATGCAATTAAAAACAGTAAAGGAATATCAAAGAGTAAGTGGGTATATGTCCTGTTTATAAAGGAAAATGAAATGAAGTTAATCTGAGTAGTTAGAGAGGTATAGCTCTTTTATCAAACACATATTTGTTTAATTTTGAAGCTGTTTAAAATGAAAATATATATTAATTAATACAATGTGGTAAATTTCTTACTCACTTCACTTACTGTATTTAAGTTGGGGCATATTTCGGTAACCAATGTTCTCATCTGCACTGAGTGGGTGCAGATGGGAATGCTGATTCCCGAAACATGTCCTAACTTAAATATGAGTAATATGTTTATAGGGATTTTGGCACCGAGAATTCAATCTTAAAATTTCAACCAGGGTTCAGAAAGGATCATAGAGCTATGGAAAATTTGCTATTTTAAAAATGATAATAGAAAATATTTAGCAGACAAATGTGGAGACACAATATTAGAAAAGACATACAATAAATTAATAGTTGAAATATTAGGGCATAAAATGTCAAAGATGCATTTTAGTAAAGAAAAATTCACTTTTATATATATATAATGGGTTTAATGCCTATTTTTATTACTGATGCACCATAAGTGGTGGACACTGATGATACATAAGATGAAATGATATATTGGGAAAGGATTTTTTTTAAGGAAGTAAACATTCCAGGTCTAAGTTTAGGGTACCTCCCCAGCATTTGCTATTTATGAGGACTGAGGAAAACCTGGAAAAAACCTCATTCAGGGAGGACGGTCCTGGTGGGATTCGAACCCCAGACCTGCCTGCTCACGAGTCTGCGCCTTAATGACCTCTGTCACCCGTGGCGGTTTCAATTTATTGAAAGCACTATATCAGCACGATGCATTTTACGTAAAACGGGGAAGCTGTGAAATAAATCTAAAGTAAATCAGCAATTAGGTAAGAATATAAACTGAGTCCTATTCTATTCATTTGTTTTATAGATGAAAAAATAATTGTCTAAAGAAAGTGAATAAATATGTGCCTGTAATAAATCATGTGGAAATTCCAGGATTTCTTTATGCAGATAATTTGATGGTTACCTCTACAAAATGCTATTAATGAAATTGTAAGATTTTGAGATGAATGGGGATTAAAGGCAAATATCAATAAAATCAAAAAAATAGTTTTCAAGAAAGATAATGAATTAAGAAAAGAAGCAGTTGGTGTTTACAAAGAGTATATTAGCTTTTAAACTGATAAAAAGACATGAACTTATACTCTTGAACCTATTAACAGTGAAGTATTAAAAATTATCAATATTATATTAGGAAGATGTTTATATACAGCTACAATAATGAGTGTTAATTGGATGGAGAGAGTTTATGGAGCATTAATGGAGTCCAGATGGAGTTATGGAAATAGAAATATGGAGTATAGAGAGCGGCTGAGAAAAATGGATCAAGTACTACTTATTTTTTATAAGATACTTTTAAATGTCTTACAAAATTCTGCAAACATGGGGGCAGGATTAGTGTGAGAGGTTTGGTGATATATTAATATATTGGTTTAGGGTGTACCAGTTGAATGAAGAACATATTTTAAAGCAATGTATGAAATATCAGGAAAATTATAGGTATAATAACAGCTGGGTTAAAAAGTTAAAGGACCAACTGGAAATGAATAGGATGGGTAATGTATGAATAGAGAGAGAATGCTTAAGAAAGGTAGTTTGGAAGCCAATCAGATTAAGGAATTAAGATAAGGATAGAAGATTATGCATGGTGCAATAAAGATGAAAAGCTTGCTCATTTTCTAAAAGGAAATAAAAATAAAGTTTGGGAGAGAGATATATTGAGTAATGCAATGAAGAAGGAAGAGAGGGGATTGCTTGGCTCAGATTAGGGTGTTGGAAATTGAGAGGCTTTAGAAATAATTGTGAATAGAACCTATGCCCTGTCTGTAAGGGAACTGAAGAATCAATCCATTTATTGTTTGAATATCCAGGAGCTAATGAATAGAGAAAGAAGCTTACATAGTATAAGAAAATTAGTACCAGGACTAGTGAAACTTTTGCATTTGACAGCTACCTTTTTAGTTGGCAACACTACAGATTAATAAATGAGGAATGCTACCTGTTACTACTTCTGAACCAATACTTGATCAATCAATCATGACGTTACAGCTGCTTTTTGTTGCCTGTTTTTCTTATTGTGTGTGCAGCTGATTTCTATGACATTTGCAATTGAGTTACTTTGATTAAATGAACTGGTTCATTTGTAGTAGTGAAAAATGTAATTTGAAGTGATTCGTTAAGTGATATGTAATCCTTTGTGTCAAGGTATTACACAGATGCTTAAAATACATTTACTAGGTGAAATTGAAAACTTAACAATACCAGCTGTTAAGTAGGGATTGAAGTTGCAACTTCACATTTGCATCATAGCCAATTTTATATGAAATGATGCTGTCAAGTGTTAAATTTTGGCAGCCCAGGATTAGAAAAAATTATCAGGATGGTTACCAGATTCATTCTTTTAAAGTTATATTTATTTTGCAGATGGTAGAATTACTTGAGTTCATAGCTTTGTCAAGTATTTATGACTACATAGAAATATATATAGCATTATTAATAACAAAAATAATAGAATTAGTAAATATAATAAATATGAGATTTTTGTTATAGTGTTCATGGAGTAGTTTTAAGAAAATATAAGAGAGAATGATACAACACCTCTAAATTATAACGATAAAGGAAACAATAAAAAACCCCAATAGTAAGCAATACAATATAGGACATACATTTTGAGTATTTGATTGTTAAAATTTGATTCCATATTAACAATGCCAATATTTATGGTATAAATGTAAAAGTAATGAAACATTACTTATAGTAAATTATAATTATTATGAAAAGATTACTAACATTAATATTTTGGAAAAATTTCAACATGGTATGTTAGTATAATTATATATAATATATAATTATATATTATATAATTATATTATAATTATATAACAAGTCTAATTATGTATTCATATTTTAGGTTTTTAAGAAAGTTTTATACAAAATAGCATTGTTTTCAACAGTTGTGTGAATGCAAGGAATTTGTACCTTTGTTTATTAATAACAATACAAAAATATTACTTATTGACAAAATTATAAAATTACAAAGGTAAAATATTATGCAAGTTTACCAATAAGTATGACTATTTAAACCAAAGTTATAGTAATGACATAAAACAAGTCAAAGATTTATAATAAGTATAATAAAGCAACAAAATACATGACTTAAGAATAACAAAATCTAAATCTAAAAATCTAAAAAACAAAAACATAATTATAAAATAATACAAAACACATCAATTTAAAGCTGCCACAGGTAGCCGAGGTCGTTAAGGTGCGGACTCGTGAGCGGGAGGTCTGGGTTTGAATACTGCCAGGACTGTCCTCCATGACTGAGGTTTTTTCTGGGTTTTCCTCAATCCTCATAAATGGCAAATGCTAGGGAGGTATCCTAAACTTAATTATAAACTTAGACCACACAAACATTGAACCAGAGCTACAACAATGGAAAAAGTTAATATTAGATCTTATAATATATATATGTACACACACACAGTTCAGCTGAAAACCTGTCAAACCTTGAACAAAAGTAAGATTTATTCGATTCATGTAAAGATTTAGACCTCTTTAGCAGTATAGGGCATATGAGTAATTTGCTTTTAAAGTGGTGGTTATTAAGTTATAATTGAATAGACAGTTTATTATACATACACAATCCTTTGTAATGTTGTTAAGATTAAAGCTTATGTGCTAATCTAGTATTGTGTATGGTAATCAGAATTTTTCCTATGTAAGTCCATGGTTTGGTGAACATATCTGAAAAATCTAGATAGAAAGAACAGGCATTAAGCATGATTCTTAAAAAATATCTTTATTAGGAATATAAGCAGATATTCTACTTGTTATTCTTATCTTTTATATTTTAAATACCTGGAATAGCTTTGGTGATGAACTCCGTAATGGTATGGCATAGAACATTTGTGATTGTACATATTGAAAAAATACATGGTTTAAAGTGCTGAAAACTCTAGTTGCTTAACATAAATGGCTAACTTGCACAGTAAAGCTAATCATATAATTGAAATCATTGTAAATGTTTAAGATTGTTTAATGTTTAAGATTGATGTTTAAGATTGTCCATTTGTGTCTTACTGATATTTAAATAAAATGTATTATTATCTAACCATTATGCAAGGCTTTATTTGATTTATTTACTGTATTTTGAAGTTTATTTAAACATTGACTACTAAAAATCACATTAGTGTCATTAGCAAATAGAACAGTTTTTGCATGGTATCTGTAGTGGGAAATCAATAATACATAACAGATAAAATTGGACCATGGGAACACTACAGTTCCGGTTTACAGTGTTAGAGCAATTTAAATCTATTTTAACATACTGACTTCTGTTTTTAATGTAAAATGAAAACCATTTTTCTGCTATACTCTAAAATATGAATTCAACTTTTTTAGTAGAATTCCATGATCAACAATATCAAATGCTTTTTTAAGATCCACAAACAATTCTGGGGATTGATTTTTATTATCTTTAGATTAAAAAAATGTGATCAATGAATGAAATTGCACTTGTAGTAGTTTTTCCTTTCTGAAGTGCATATTGTAACTGTTTAACACAATCTTTTCAATTGTTTTCGAGAACACAGATGGCAAAGATATAGGTCTATAATTTTCTATGATTCCTCAATCATCTTTTTTGAAAATCAGCAAACTGGTTTAAGGGATATTGTGTTCCTTTCCACATTTACAACTGTATTGCATTCAAAGTATTTACAAAATTACTGGATAAAAGGTTTGAATATTTTAGAAAATTGATTGATTAGGAAATTAGGTGAATTTTTGTTTAAAAAAAGAAAATGGGAGTGGTCAGTAGAAAACAAATAAATAAAAAAGAGGGGAGAGAGTTGAGACAAATAAAAGCATAATAGTGCTAGCATATTATAATTATAAAACATAATGTTTTTATTATATTAATAATAACATTTTTTTGTATCTGTTCTTTTGCTTTTTATGTTAATTAATTTATTGGAATGTGTTGTGGCAATAATGACCAGGGTCACAAGCTGTTGGTATCCTTAATTTTGTGATCTACTTAGAACCCAATAAAGCAACACACTATGCCACTTGGTACTATGTCTGACATTCTTTGGTCCAGTTCCTTTCTATTGTCTATCATTGTATTTGTACTCTACTGTAAAACTGGCATTCTATTTCTTCACATTTATCGTTTTTTTTCTTATTGCTAACTCTTGAGATGGCCAGTGAGAACCCGGCATGCCTGCATGGATTAAATACTTTGGAAGTTCACCTGGTATTCCAGAGGCTCTATTAGAGGCATGTCACCTATGTGCCATGCATCCCCTCAACATGAATTGCTTTGGATAGGTTTAAAAGATGAAAGTAAAATAAGGAATGTTAAATTGGCCAAAAGAAGTCTAATGTAGAAGATAAAAGAAAAAGACAGACTTGCACAAGTAATTGAAAGCAATATCAGTCTAGGAAAAAAAAAAGACCTCAGAGGTGTTAAGAAGAAGAATTAGAACTTCAAGAAGTGGAATGGACAACCTAGGTGATGGGATCACCATGTCCCTATGGTTCCACCTCAACAATTTTAAAGCTGCCATATAAAAGTCATAAAGTTGTTGTTATTGTCATGAGAAAGACAGCTGCAGTCCTGAGTGTTCTGGAACGGGTCCTTCCTTCATATATCATTTGATAAAGTGATGCTAATGGACAAATTGACAGATATCCTGGTTGTAGAAGTCCTTATTCTGGCTGTTGAGGTAATACCCCACCTCAAAAATGATCTCAATCTGGAAATGCCTGCCATGCACTGGGCACTTATGTAAGAAATAGGAAGAAGTCACTGGGGGATAGGTTGGTGAATATGGGTGTTAGGGTATAATTTTATGATCAAAAGTGTCTGCATATGTCAGGATGTTGTCATGGAGAAAACATTCTCCTTTGGTCAGTTTCCTGTTCCATTTTACGTTAATGGATTCTGTAAATTTGCCAGTAGTCCCTGTTTTTCTATGATTGCTATGGCCTTACAGGCATAATTTGTCAGAAGCACTTCAAGGGAGTCCATAAATGCTAAGCATCACCTTCCCTGATGACAGGTCCATTATCACCTTTTTTGGCAGTGGTGAAATTGCATGCTTCTGCTGTTTACTCTATTTCTTTATTTTGAGGCCATAATAGTATGCCTAAACCTTCCAACACTTTTTAATGAGTCCTGAGTAATCAGTGGAAACCAGTGGGTGGCAACTTTTGTTAAGTACAAAACATTGTAAAGGATATGCATATTACTCATGATTTATGTGGGCAGCCTGTGACATGTGCGAATCTTCAGGCACCAGAAACTCCATTTTGTTTTGCAATACCTGTTTGCTCACTGAGAGACAGACACTTTGTGGTGCATTTTGTAGGTGTATTTGTTCAAATTAAAAGTTATCTATGCCACTTAACAACAGAGTATCATCAAATATATTATTACCATACAAAGCAACCAGCTTGTCACCGATTGCTCTGCCATCCTTTGCATTCAAATGCAGGAAATAACTCCTCCTGCTCATTTTCAATTATCTCCACAGATTGCATCATTTTAAAATGGGCGCTCTTGTGACATGCGGTAGAACAATATTGTGGCTTCTTGCATGAACTGAAGCTGCATATGTAAACTTTCCCTCCGTCTTGCATGTTGCTATGCTGTTCTATTCAGCAATAAATAGGACTTTATGACCACCATCATTTATATAATGTTGTTTGCAGAAAAATCATGTTAAAAATCATGTTAGTGTCCGAAACAACTACTACATGATTGTTTAAAAAGAAAGAAAGTAATGGATATGTAATTGTGAGTTAAATACTTAAATTTTGTCATATGTGTATTTTTTGCAATATCATTCTCGCTAAAGTGCATCAAGCCATTAAAATTTAGTGCATAAAAAGCCAAAATATGCCATATATAATTAAATATGGTGTATGGTTAATTCTGAGGTAATCTTCATATGATTTTTAAAACACCAATTATTGATACTATACTTTGCCTACGGTATGTTTTGTTACATATTATAATTATTTTCTCTTATTTTTAAGTATTGTTTCTTTTAACCTTTAAACCATTTTTAATTGTTGTTAACTCCTTCTTATAAAATTACTCCAAGCAATTGAAAAACAATCCTTCATTTGTAGGTCCAGGGACTGGCTCCTTTTGGGATTGATCTGGATTTCTTTGTAGAAGAATATGCTGCTGGTAAGGGTCAATATCCACCAAAGAAACGACGCAGAAAGCAGTCAGCATTTATAGCCACTGTAGAGAAAGCTCTTGGCTTGATTAATAATCTCATTGAAATGCAACGCTTAGAGGAAGTGGGCCTTGTGGTAGTAGACGAACTACATCTTCTTGGAGAGAATGGCAGAGGTGCTACTCTTGAAAGTCTGCTTACTAAGTTACTTTATGGAAATGGTATGTACTTATATATATTTTAAATATATACTGTATTTATGTAATATCTAGGGTGCCAAAAATGTATTCACACTTTCACAGTAGATATCTATTTAATATATTTCAAAGTTGGAGCAAAAAACAACAGTAATGTGTAGCATGATGTTCTTAAAACAGATGTGACTCAAATACATTATGATACTATTGCTACATGACAGGTAAATCAACAGACTCACATTACATTATGCTAAAGTTGCTACATCAAAATGGAACCAAGATTATTGTTTGAACAGCTGAAAGTAATTTTGAAGTGATATTGGAAAACCGAGAATGTTGTAGTTCAAAGGCAATGGAGACATGTGTAGTCCAGAACAGAACTGAACTGTTCTCTGGATCTAACTCCATTACACTTCTACCTATGGGGAACTCTTAAGGATGTTGTATACCATAGAAAACCAACTACACTGTCAGCACTTCGGGAAGAAATTGAAATGGCATGTGCTGAAATCACTGAGGACACTTTCGTAAACATTACTCAATCAGTAGTTAAACGTACTCAGAAATGTATTGATACCAATGGTGGACATTTTGAGCAACTGTTGTAACTGTAAAAGTTTAAGATGATAGTGCTCATCATTTTTTGTTTGTGTGAATCCAGTTCTATTACGTTAACACAGTTTTTTCTTTGCTTGAAATGTGTTACATTTTTTTGGCACCCTCTGTGTATAAAGTTGCCTAAGGTGCTAATGAACCATGCTTCAGCAGCCATTTTGCCTTAATTTTCAGAAAAATAATAAATATCAGCATTAATGCATTTTTTTCTGCACTTTCTTCCCTCACCTCTCTGCTTCAAGCACATTATTCAGAATTATGTAATTATAGGGATAGTTTTGGAAAATAGAAATGTGCTTAAATAAATATGCACCATGACTAATTTTTATTTCAGAATATGGGATCACAGCACTTAAATTATTAAATGAAACTAATTACACAAAAAATAGATCTATTTGTGGCAACTTTCAGCCATTGTAAAATGTGTTGCTAAATCAGTGCATGCGTATAACTGGAGGCACTATTTTTTGGTGAACCATGAAAACATGCAAGATGTTAAATGCATTGTTAAACATTCACTTATTTAAATCATTCTTAATTATGTAAATGTAATTTGATATTTGTGATAATATATGAAATTCTACTTTATTCACAAAATACTAATTGATGAACCACAAGCTTATTTGAAAAATCTATTCTTTTCCAAAAAATTTTTCCCTTTAATTGCAAACTTCAACTGATTTACTTTTATATTGTCTTCAGATTAAACGCCATCTTAAAGATTTTAGTAATCACATATGACATTAAATGAGAGATAAAAAGGTTAAAAAATATATTGGCTAGTTCATTTGTCAGATAGACATAGACCAATGGGATTTCTGGCTTTTGCATTCAGCATCAGTTCACTGTTGCACAGTATCATCTTTCAACTACACATCTTCCATTATTTCAAACTCTAATGCAGCAACATTTTCTTCTGTTTGCATTATTGTTTTGAATTCTCTCTTGTCTTCTTCATAATCAGTTGAAATGCTGGAGATAATTTGCTTTGATTGGATGTGTGAATTTTGTTTGATGGAAAAACAAAAAAATATTAGCACAAGGTGAAGAAATTTATGTATTAATCACACAGAATATGATAATCGTTAAAAAAGTAAAGATGAATCTTCATTCTTCTGTTGAAAGAGTGATCCCACTATGAAACTACAAACATAGCAAAATGGAATAAAGCGGACAAAGAGGAATTCAACACATGTTTAAATGCAAGCATTCCTCTTGAAAAATTTACCACCCATCAGTGCAAAATTGAATGATTGTAGGCAATTCATGCTTTATTCTACAATTTTTTTCTACCATTTTAATGTTTTCCTTTAAGACCTTTTAGAACATATATTCATCAGACGAACATTCTATATTCAATATTTTTATTTTATGTAGTGGCAGTTTTGCAATTCTGACTGAGGAAAAAATAAAGCCTACTGACTGACTGAAAAATCAATTATCCACTGTGATAGATGATAATTGATAGGAAGTGTCATAGACTTATGGCATGTAAAAGAACCTCATGCCTGAAAGAAGAGGCCTGTGAGCAAAATTTATCAGCAATTTCACGCCTTGAATAAAATGGGATACTAATGACCGAAGATGTTAAAGAGTATCCTTAAATAAAGTAAGCCTAACTTATGTAACAATTGATAGGATGAGGTGAGTGTGTTTGTGGTTTTGTTCAAGGCTTACCAAAGTGAAGGTAGTAGTACTTGTTGGTGCTGTGCACATGTTGGAAAACATGAATGCATGGCAGATAGACAATTATAGACATTGTAACAAAATAAGATTGTCAAGCATGCAGATATTGTTTGTATAGCCACAGATGGAGCTTGTTAAATTGGAAAGTGCATAGGAACATTAAGGGAACTGGGTATCTGAAAACCTTATTCATCTTGAATATTAAGTACATAAACTTGATTTAGTTTCAGCAATATGACCCAAGAAGCTAGATCGCTTCAACTAGAATGAGCAAAAGGAAAACGAGATTTTCTAAATACCTGGAAGTAATAGTGATCAGAAATTGGAATTTTATTTCCCACAGTTGTGTTATTATTCATTTAAGAGAACTGCCTGGGATAAAAATATTAGGCTTTTCACGTCACTTTCAAGGAAAAATAAAAAAAATTAGCTCATTTTTCTTTTAAAACTTTTTGTCTATACAATAGATCTTTTTTCACTGAAAGACAGAAAGAGATTTATAATTTTTCTTGGATTTTGTAAGCAGTGGAAGAGTAGTAAAAGTCAGAGTAGAAAGTACGATTGACTGATTCATTTGTTTATCAGAACAGCAGGCAGGAAAACTTCTTCAAAACTAGGTAAGATCACCATTAGTGATCCACTCAGGGATCCACTTTTAGGGTATGGGGCATAGCGATCCTGAGACACCTGAGCTGCTCCCACAGGTCCATGTTCTCCATTTTTATTTCACCTATTTTTTAATTTTTATTGTTCTTAGTATGATGGATGCCCCCATGTTTGATGCAGTAAAAGTGACTGGGTAATAGTATAACTCCCAGCACGGGTTATCATGTAGGACAGGAGCATATCACATGGTAAGTGGGAGAGGCCATTGCATGAGCTGTTACCTTCCTGAAGGTGATTGGGTCCCTCTGTCTATACCCTGGGAGATGGGATTCTGAGGTGACTTTTGTTCAAGTCAGAACAACTGGCCTAAGTCGTATATCCATTCCCAATATATCATTTCATGTATCATCGGTGTTCACCTTCTGTGGTACCCAAGTAGTAAAAACCGGCGTTAAACACAATTAAAAAAAAATTCACCTAAGCCAGGGTGGTGCCTATGAAGCAGCCTGCCATCGAAGACAGTTGCAATGGTGGAGGAGAAACTCTATGGTGAATGATAATCCTCACCTATAAATGAAGAGAAAGAGAGTGGACGTAAAAGAAGTAACAGAGATCTCTTCCCTTCGTTAATTAGTTATTAGTTGTACTGAAAGAGGTCAGTCATTTAGCCCTTTATCATTCAGAGGGGCATTGATACCATCTCTGGATCTAATTACGAAATGGATCTCTTGGTGGACACATTGGCACTAACCCAGATCAATTCCATACTTAAAGAAACGACTAATATCCGATCCGTATGAGCAGCACAGAACTCTGAATTCTTCTCGTGGAGTTATTACCACCAATGCACTCGACGGCATGTGAAACCCGGAAATTCAGTTGTCTGGAAGAACATGGAGTCACATCAGTTTATCGTGTACAGACGAGGAAAGAAGGTGAAGTACAGCTGACCTGTATTCTCTTCCTCATCTTTAACCGGGTTGAATTACCCCAGAGAATTAAAGCTGAATACGAGGTGATAGAGGTGCGCCCTTATATTCCCAGCCCATACTGGCACATTTTGTAAGAGTGCCAATTCAGTATATGCAACTGCGGTAAAGAAAGTCGCGAAAAAGCATATCCATCCGCTCTCATCTGCCTTAACTGCCCGATGATCATCCAGCTTCGTCTCGCAAAGAGCGCTGTATACAGGAGCTCTGGATGAAGGAAAAGCTTTCCTTTACCAAGGCACGGCAGAGATTTCAATTCCGCCAGCATATGATACCTAAGACCAGTATGTACAGCGCAGTAACTTCTACGGCCCAGAAGCATGCAGACCTATGACTTTGTTTTTACTCGGGTTCGTAGTACACAAAGTTCTGCCAGGTGCTCTACCGATAGTTTTTGATACTTCGGCAATTAAATTTAAGACGACACCAACACTGACTTTATGAAATCGTTCACCAAGATTGAAAGGAGAAAGACCTCGAGCCCTTCTCCGCCTCGGAGGTCGATCTCCTTTAATGGCTCAGGTAATAACACTAGGCGCCATCGCCACATATTTCTACCTCCAACCGATTCCAGGTGTTGGAATTGGTTGATCACTCCCAGCTGAAGATGTCCTGCTGCTGCTAACCACCTAGCTCCACGCGTCTGAAGAAAGGATAGTTAATTCGTCCTATGCCGATCAAAAAGTACAGTGGTATATTTCCTTATTCCAGACTTTTACAATGGCTATCCTTTCGAGGAATGTATGTGGAAACCGTAGTCGAAGATCTAACTGGAGTTGCTTTTACGGTCAACTGACTCCCAGCTTGTGTGTCTCCAGGAGACAAAACTTCGGCACAGGACTCGTTTGTACTTCCGGGTTACTCTTCGGTGCGATTCGATCTTCCATCAGACGACGGCATCCCGTGCATGGCGGAGTTTTAATTCTCATCAGAGATTACGTATACAGTTCTCAGCTGAGTCTACAGTCTTCTATGCAATCCGCAGCAGTTACTGTTTACTTTTCCGCCCTTAGTTTTATTGCCTGTAATGTTTACATACCACTATCTGCTACTATCACAATGGCTGATCTAGATCATCTTCTTTCCTACTTTTGGGGGAACTTTATTGCGCACCATTCCCCTGTGGGGTTCTTCCTCGGAGTGTGCGAGGGATAGCATGGTAACGGACTTTTAGATCGCCATGATTTCACTTTACTGAATACAGGTCAGCCCACTTTTCTTTCTGATAATATAAACAGTTTCTCACACTTGGATCTACCTTTCTGTTCCGCCTCGCTTTCTGTACATCTTACCTGGAACGTCCTCTCTGATTTGTACTCCAGTGACAATTTTTCATGTCATATTCATATCATGTCTTCCAACGTACATTCTCAGTGCGCGCCAAAGTGGCTAATTAGCAAAGTGAATGGGAATCCCTTCCGTTTTATTGCCATATTTTCAGGGTGTAGTTTTCCATCTATTGACGCCATGATCGAGGCCCTCCTTACAGCCGCAGATTTCCCGGTCGTCTTCCACCCCAGACGCTTTCCGGTTCCTTGGTGGACCGAATGCTGCGACGCATTACTTGCACGCCGAGGTGCTTTGCGAGTTTTTCATCGTCACCCTAAGTCAGAAAATCTGATTCGTTATAAACAGCTGCACGCCATATGCCATCGAGTACTTAAGGATAGCAAAAAGGTGTCTTAAATTGCTTTCACCTCATCTTTTAACAGTTCAACGCATTTGTCTGTTGTCTGGGATAAGCTTCGCCGAGTAGCAGGCAAACATGGGTTTTCACTCATACTCGGTCTCAAGGTGGAACACCGTGTACTTTGCTATCCTATGAATATTCCTAATACGTTAGGACGTACTTTCGCTGACATTTCAAGTTCCGCTAATTATGCTCCTGGATTTCGTACATGTAAGGTGCAGGTTGAGTCGAGAGGATTCTCCGGTGGCTCCGACAATCAGGAGTGCTATAATGTCCCATTTGCAACCAAGGGATTGGAGCATGTGCTTTCTACCTTTCGGCATTGCCCTCCGGGGCCAGATGGTATCCATGTTGCTATGTTAGAACATGTATCAGCGGAAGACAAGGCTTTTTTGCTCCAGATCTTTAATCGTATTTGGTGTGATCTCACGTTTCCTTGCGCTTGGCGAGTGGTCACCTTCATTCCTATACCAAAACCTGGAAAGGACCCACGCCTTCTTCCAGTTGTCGTTCGATTTCCCTCACCAGTTGCGTGTGCAAGGTAATGGAACGCATGATTAATGGACAGCTTATGTGGTGGTTGGAATCGCACCTTTTGACGAACGTCTAGTTCGGTTTTCTATCGACCATCTCTTTCCACCCATATTATGGAGGGTTTTGTACGAAACGATCGCTATCTTCTTTGATCTGGAGAAAGCCTATGATACTGCTGGAGAAGCGGTATCCTTCGTATACTTTATGAGTGTCGTCTATGCGGTCGGATTTCAGTGTTTGTTTACGAGTTTATGAAAGATGGGGTTTTTAATGTACGCGTTGGTTCTGTTTTGTCTTCTCGTTTTATTCAAGAGCACGGAGTACCTCAGGGCTCGGTACTTAATATCACACTGTTTGTAATTGCTATTAATTAATTAATTAATGAATTGCATTAATTCAACCACAGAGTGTTTTCCCCCAGGGATAACATCGGCGTTATTCGTCGACGACTTTGCAATCTTTCTTCTCAGCGCACTTGTGTTTGGAACGCCGTCTCCAATGCTGTCTGGACGCTTTTATGCCTGGAGTGTCAACCACGGGTTTAGTTTTTCTGCCGAGAAGACCGCCTGCAAGGAGTTTCCTTCGCCATCTCTCCATCTGTTCTATCTTTCGCAGGCGAAGTTCGGTTCCTTAGCCTAATTGTTTATAAAACTCTGTTGGTCATCGCATGTAGCACAATCAGAGGACGGTGTGAACGTTCTCTGGGTCTTTTACGTGTTTTACATCCTGGGGAGCTGACCGGACGGTTCTTTTGCGTCTCCACCGATCTATAATCCGATCCAAATTGGATTAGGTAGAATTGTTTGTGGCTCTGCGCGACCTTCAGTTCTTCGTCTCCTTAATCCGATTCACCACCGGGACTCCATGTTACAATAGGACCATTTCCTATGAGTCCTTAGTCCAGCCTGCGGAGTCTGAATAACCTCTTCTGTCTTATCGTAGGTACATTTTACTTGGTTATGGTTTTTGTTTGGCATCCTATGATTTTTTTATATTTCGCTGGATAGCTTTTGCGCTGCAAGGTCTCTTACTCCTAAGCCTGCTGACTTTCGTTTTCGGGAGATGTTACGGACTTCACACTTGAGTTGCCTGCTTTTTTCTTAGCCGGGGAGGCCTTTTCCCACCTTGGCTTTTAACAGAGGCCCCAATTCATTTGGGGCTTACGTCCTGTCCTAAGTCTTCGACCGCAACTCCCATTATTCGTCGACATTTTAGCGCGATATTCTCCTCATTTGCGAGATGCTATTTTGTTTATACCGATAGCTCGAAAACGGACACAGGTGCCCTTGTTTTTAATGGAGGTAGTTTTACTGTTGGTAAATCTATTTTTATTGCAGAAATTTACGCTATTTATCGGGCGCTTTCATTTATATCGGATCAGCGACTGGAGAACACTGTCTTTTTTTGATTCCCTGAGTGCTCTGTTGAACATTTGTACAATTCCCATCCTCTTGTAAGGAAAATCCAGGATACAGTGTTTATGCAAGTTGACGCAGGTGTCAGCGTAACGCTGCTATGGGTTCCTGGCCATGTGGGGATTACAGGTAATGAGGTTGCAAATATCGCAGCGAAATCCGCCCTTTCCAACCCTGCTGCATTTCAGCAAAGTTTTTACTCGGGGGATTTCACGCAGTTTTTACGTGGAGGCGTTCTCTCGCACTGGCGCAAAGAATGGAATTTGCTCCTTAATAATAAGTTTCGGAAATACAAATCTGCCCCATTTAATTGGTTAACTTCTTCTCGCGCAGTTTGCGGATGGGATATTGTGGTTTTAGTTACCGTCACCTTCTGAACCTGCTCCAGCTTATCCATATTATGACCATCCCTTTACAGTGTATCACATTCTAATTGAATGCCATCATCTACCGGCTTTTAGAATTTCCCAGGGTTTGTGCTCCTCTCTTGAGGTAGTACTTGTGGATGATGTTGCTGACTGACAACTGCTCTGCTTTATGCATATATGTGGTTTTTGGAGCAAGTGTGATTTATTTTATAAGTGACAGTTTTCTTTCTTTTTCCTTCAATTGCTGGTGTATTTTATTAACAGTCTTTTGTATATTGTTGAATTTTATTGCCCTTATTATTTGTTACTGGGGTTTTTATTTTTATTGACTGACTTGCTTGTTTTCTGCACAATATTTTAGTGTATATAGATTATTTATTTATTTTAATATTAGCACACTTTTAGTGTTTTTGGGTGCTAATGGGCTTTGCTGATTTGCACCCTTAAAGCATAATCATCACTACCTCTAGGGGCCGAGATCATTAAGGCACATACTCCTGAGTGAAAGGTCTGGGGTTCGATTCCCATTAGGATCATCTTCCCTGACTGAAGTATTTTCCAGGCTTTCTTTAGTCCTCATAAATGGCAAATGCTGGAGAGGTAACCTAAAGCTTAGGGCTGGAATGTGTTCTGTCTTTAAAAGAAAAATTCTTTCCCAATTTATCATTTCAGCTCATGTATCATCAGCCACTGCCTGTGATGCCTCAGTAGTTAAAACAGGCATTAAACACTATTAAAAGAAAAGATTTAGGTAAGCTTTTATATCTATAAGTGTTACAGTTTTATGATCTTAATATGGGATAAGCATATTAGTAACATTCGTGACAAAATTAAATCTAGTTAGTTTTTATAGAGGGAAATTGAGGTTAACTTTAGTGTCACTACTAATTAAAATAATTTAATATGGACTTATATACCATGCATATCATACAGCATAATCCAGAAGGGTAATTTTAAAAGTATTCTTTAGCAAGTCTGCTGGCCATCAATAAGATCCCCACACTATTGTTGGCATCTCCTTCCATGAACTCATAGCGCTACAATACTTCACCTTTGTAGAATTTATGTACAACTTATTAAATTATAGAATCATTGCAGAACTAATTCACACTTTCCTTTCTGTTTCAATCTTTTCTTTAACATCCTCCAATTTGCAAGGAGTAGTCGCACATACTGTACATTTCATTGTTCCCACAGACATAAAATACATTAGGTAGGAAGCCATAAATCATTGCTAATAATTTTTCAGCAGAATATACAGTGCAGTTCCATTGTAAACTGTTTGATGGTATATTTTCAACAAAATAATTTCACAGCTCATACCTCTAAATCATAACATAATTGCACCATATATTTGTCTGCAGAATTATTTGCAGTTATTTATGGTCTAATTGTTCCTAACTCTGTAGTGTGATTTCTATTTCGAGTTACATTGCTGCAAGTGGAGTACTCCAACAAAAGAAAGAATCATCTAGCATTATCATTAAGCTCTGTCTCTGGTTTAAGAATGAGAAGAAGAAACAGATATTAAATATTAAATAATTTATCGGTTATTATATTTGTGGGTATGGATAAAATGAGAAGAAGAAACAGATATTAAATAATTTATCGGTTATTATATTTGTGGGTATGGATAAAATGAAAAGAAGAAACAGATATTAAATATTAAATAATTTATCGGTTATTATATTTGTGGGTATGGATAACTGATGTTTTACATTAATGAGTAAATCCAATTGGTTATATTAAAATACATTGCAGCACAAAAAATTCAAACATCTGTTATTTCATTGAAACCTTGATACTGTCCCTCTTCGTTTTGCTTGTTTTAAAACCAACAATTTTATATATGTTTCTGCAATTTTAAGCATAATTATATCTCACTTTTGATTAGAATGCTTAAGCTATGTAATTATTCAGTATATTTATTAAATGGAATAAGTTAAAAATTTGTTTGAATTCACTGTGGCAACATTAGGTTTTGTTTTGGAAGATAAATAATATATGACAAATATGATAGTAATAATTACTTTATTCTCTGTGTAGTTTGATGATAATGTTGCTCAGCCATCAAGGAAACAAAGTAGACTGTTAACCAAGAGTAATATAGCTACTGCAATATTACATATGGGAGTCCTTGTGGTAGCCCAGAATTATCACATACCTGATCTTTCATTTTAAGGGAGTAATAAAAATGAACTAGCTTTTTTATTTGTCAATTGAAAGAAAATTTCTATTAGTATTATGGACAAAAGACCAGGTGAAAAGTTTTCTCTCTCCAGTTTTGCAGATGAAGCTACTATATTTAGTAATTTATTCACTAAATCATTAATTTGTTATATTCAAAAAACCATAATGTTTTTGGAAATTTAATTACTTTGTCCAAAAGTTCACCATATATTCATGTCTTTTAATAATAATAATAATAATAATAATAATAATAATAATAATAATAATAATAATAATAATGCTAAAAACAGACAAGATGGTCTGCATCTACATGAATCCTTCCACTTGGTCATGGCATTCATTAAGATTATATCCTTGATATTGTGGGTTACGTAATTTACTGCCAGTCTGTATATTTAGAGATCATTTTCTCTGCTTCTGAATCAGCAACATCAATTTCTGGTTTTTGACAATTGGTTTGCTTCTGTGATTCATAATTAGAAAATATAAATCTCATTAAAGTCTTATAATATACATTATGTCTTGTTAAGATATACTTTATCGCTGAATCTATTTTTGTTACTTAGTTATATTTATAGTTCTGACAAGAAATAAGAGTTCTAGATTGTATCAAACAATTTAAATTTCTATTTAGTTAGCAAACTTCTAGGTATTTATTGTTCTGAACAAGAAGATTCTGGTTATTTCTCAAGAGGAGGAAATGCTGAACCTGTATATCATCATATCGCTGTAATGTGGATTGGTTGCTTAATTTTTTTTATTAATGTTTGGGCAGTAAGTCACCTGACACCTATCATGTGCATTTCTAAATCATTAACTTCTTTGCTAATTTTTCAAGGACATCATTGTTTGCAAACTGGTATTAGAATTGTACATCAATAGGCTCCAGTTAAATTCATGAATAATATGTGAAATATAAAAATAGAGAAAGACTTATGGTTGTTAGAGGTTTTACATTTATTATATCAATGGCATATTTTTACACCTATTTATATCTCAAAGAAAAAAAAATTCATACGTCAAGCCCATTCTTGCATATAACTTATGAACATGACGGAACAAACCTACTTACATAAGTAAAAAAAATTAGAGTGCTAGAATATCTTTATAATAAAAATAAAAGACTTTTTCATCAAAATTTTATCCTATAAAAGAAAATTCTGCTTTTAGTGTAAATTAGTCAATGGAAAATAGCTTTATTCATCAACCCATTCAGCTATGACTGTAAATTGTATATTTATGCTCTATCCCCATATCAATGTTAAATGAACAGACTGGTATTCAATAATTAAATAAACAAACAAATATATTGATGAAAGCAAAAATACAGTTTTTTACCAAATGTAAAATTTATATTGCATCGTTATGTTTGTTGCAGAGAGTATTCAGATAGTAGGCATGACTGCTACTATTGGTAATTTACCAGAAATTGCTAAATTTCTTCATGCTGAGGTATACACATGTAACTTTCGACCTGTGGAGTTGAAGGAATATGTGAAGTGTAATGATGAACTGTATTCTATCAATTGGAATGCTGATTGTCTAGATAATTTGTTTGTTATGCAGAACAAGCTTAACTTTTTGGTGAGTATTTACATATGTTTTAGCAAATATCTTGAAAACTGGTGCTACTCACAAACTTTTGTGCCTACCAATCTGCACAAGCATATGCTTATATTTTTATAATCATGGCATTACAGACTTGAGATCTATTGTACCAGATGATGAATTAATTTGCCTGAAAGAGTGTAAAGGACTTTATGGCTAAAGTTTCCCAGGTTTCCCATTTAAGAATTGATTGAAAATTCATGAAAAAACCTCAGGCAGGAAACTGATTCAACTGGGAATCAACCTGAGCCCATTGCATGAGAAATGGAAACACTATCATTAAACTATGTTAGTGATCTTCATGTTTTAATGATTAAATTGTTCTTATATATGTATATTGGTACTATTGTAGCTACATGTACAAGTCACCTAGAGTTTATTTCTTATACATAGTTTCTTATAGTAACAATGCTATTTTTCTTCTTCGATCATAAAATCTGTATATTTCCAGTTTTAGGTAATGCAGTAGGGCTAATTTGTAAAAGTTGTCGGTCCTGGTGGTCTAGTGGTAACCATACTTGTCTTTTAAACTCAAGGTCATGGGCTCAAACCTGGCCAGGATCGATGGATTTTTTTTTTTCTTCGGGCGTAAAAATCCTAAGTATGACTTCCTTCAGAAGGGAAGTAAAGCTGTGGGTCCAGTGTTGTGCTTTTACGGCACAATAAAGAACCTCAAGTCTGAAAGAAGAGGCCTCTGAGCAAAATTTTTCAGCCGTTTCACGCCCTGAATAGAACGGAACGTTGATGACCGGGATGTTAAAGAGCATCCTTAAATAAACAAATCAAAAAAAAATTTTGTAAGAAGAGGTTCATGCTTACTGTTCTGAAATATTCCTGTTAGATGGAATCATTTTATGAGGTTTCAGCTATTTAGTCATAAAATAAGTGTTATAATAAAAGCAATTGAGTTTCCATAACAGTTTATCAAAATAATGGATTTGAATCAATAAACTTTTAGGTTATGATTTTAAATTGTTAATGAAGCCAAAACAATGCATCAACTACTCTGAAGTGCACCTACAGCAAGCATTGTGTATAATTGATTTGTGGGATTGAATCATAAGGATACCTACATCACCAACAATTTCTGCAAGAGTTGATGTTCTACAGGCACGAGTAATAGAAATATTGATTTGCATCAAATGACTAATGATTACGCTGTATGGTAGCAACGTGCATACAATCTCAGAATTACAGAAAATAAAGAAGGGAAGATTAAACTCATTATATATATAGACAGCCATAAATTATATTACCTCTTCAAAGGCAAATTGAACATTTTTTCTAGATGTTTAAGGTTCCTACTGACAATTAAAGGAGACATGCAAAGATAATGAATGCAGACTTAAAGCCCAATCTAGTCTGTTTCATGTAACTACTACATTGTGGTTTTATGTCTGGGAAACTGGTACCTAACATATTTTTTAATGGACTCACCCAAAATGGCCATGCATGTGTTCTTTTCAATGTCATCAACAGCAACCTTGACTGGTAGAAAAATGCCACTCAAGGCAAACGCATTATATAAAAATGTCATATTTTTGTTTTAACTGACTGATAGCACCATTGGAAAACACTTTGATGCAGTGTATGGCTCCGTATACTTAATTTCTTTCATCAGCAATGTCAAAAAGTCATCCTCACCATATTATTTTTTTTTTTCAGTAGTGTATGCCAGTTTTTGCTGTAGAGGCATAACAGATAGTGACACTGATAATATATAAGTTAAAATGATATATTGGGAAAGGGTTTTTATTAAAAATAAGAAAGCATTCTAGGCCTAAGTTTAGGGTATATACCCAGCATTTGCCATGTATGATGACTGAGGAAATTTTGGAGAAAACCTCAGTCAGGGAGGATGGTTCTAGCAGGTAATGAACCCCAGATCTTCCTTTCATAAATTTGTTCCTTTAGGACCTTGGTGACTTGTGTAAGTATACTTGTCATGTGAACTTTGTATCTGAAATGACTGCAAATGGATATGTCCTGTTACAGTCCATTTACATACTGTATAGAGGTTATTTGGGGGCCAGCATTGAAATAAAATTGCATTTTGTTTTGATTAATTTTTGAGAAATTTTCTACAAAGTCTATATGCCTATCTATCATCTCATCATCCCAGGTTTCTTTCCCATTTTGAAATAAAGCACTTTGATTTCTCTTGATGAATGTGTACTTTTTAAATGTAGCAAGTTGACTGGGTAGCACATAAGATAATAGCAACAGTCCCCTGTTTATTGACCTTTGCCTGACAGCTACCTGTTTTTTTATTTCCATTTCTCTAGCTTCATATGTAGCTGTGTCCGAATGCAATTACTGAACTGTTGTGTGCATGCCTGACTTAGTCTTAGCATGCAATCTTCAGTAGTGCCGTGTGCTGAAACTTTTCAATGGGTAAGCCCTTCTGAGTGGCCCCCTTGAGGTAGGAGGGGGAAGGAAGAAAGCAAAGAATGCATAAACAGTTACATTAATTTATATATATATATATATATATCACAAATAAATTTATAAGTATTTGATACATATTTAATTTTGTACATTTTGGAAATTATTTGTTGCACACAGTTCTATTCTCTCCTTCTGCAAACTCATCGATCCCTTGGTTACAGAAGTGGGGAAACTTTTGATTTTGAAGATCAAATAACATTTCCATCTAAATAGAGGGACAGCCATTTGTGAATGTCTTTCTTGGTGCATAGTGTTTCCAGTGTATTTGAAAAACTTTTTTATTCCAAAGCAATGTGATAATTAGTTCACAAATTTCCTCATAAGCTTCATCTATGGCATTAGATCAAATTTTACAGCTATTTTTGGAACTAAATTATTCCGAGAGATAAACAGCTATAAGTTGTGGTCATAAGGCAAAAAAAGTTAAAAAAAAAAAAAAAAAGTAAAAAAAAGAAGAAGAAGATCTTTTATATTATGATAGAACCAAGTTCAGTCTATGTACTATGCAGTGAATAAATAAAACATGGGAATATATCTCAAATAAGTGTACTTACGAAGCTGTTGACAATGGAGTGGTATATATATATATATATGTCTAACTTTTCCTTGAAGGCCTTTTAAATGGCCTGCTATCATTGCCACTCTGTCTTAACTTTATGCTACCAACTTTATTTCACACTATAATACTTGTTACAGTCTTATACAGTGCATCTGCTGAATTAGAGTTATTGATGTCAGTAAACCCAGTGAATCTTTCCTAGACTTTGTCTTTCAAGCTATAACATAATATACATGATAACTGAGTATAACATTTAATTTCGTGTTGGAACCAATACAGTGAAGCGACTATTGTGTTCTTAATTATCTAATTACAATCTTTGATTTGTAATTTATAATTTTCTGCCAAATGACATTTGATACAGTCAAATTAAAACCATTTTTAATTAGATTGGACAATCCTGTGAATACCATAGAATTTTCTTGATGAAATCGTACTTGCTGATGAAATAAACCAGCTCCTGGTAATTCTCCTTTGTTTTCATTGTGGCCTCTAATAGCGAACTCTTGTTTCAGCAAAAAAAAAAAATCTATAAATATTTCTCTATTTTTTGCTGCAATATCAATCTACTGTGAATAAGGTATTTCTCTTTGTTAAGTCGGTCCTGGTGGTGTAGTGGTTACCATACTAGCCTCCTAAACCCAAGATCGTGGGTTCGATTTTTTTGCGGCATAAAAATCCTAAGTATGGCTTCCTTCGGAAGGGAAGTAAAGCTGTGGGTCCCGTGTCGTACATTTACGGCACGAAAAAGAACCTCAAGCCTGAAAGAGAGGCCTCTGAGCAAAATTTCTGCCATTTCACGCCCTAAGTTGAATGGGATGCTATGACCTGAGCTGTTAAAGAGCGTCCATAAATAAATCATTCATTCTCTTTGTTAATTCAGCAGAAACAACAGTATGTAGATGACTTTGTGATAAACTGTGTTTCTCCACTGCTTAAGATTGTCCATATCATATCTGGTTCTATTCCACACATTCTTGTATGTGCCAAGAAGATAAGACAAACAGAAAAGTCTGTTGATGAGACAACATCCAGTTAACCATTTATATTTTAGATATTGATGGGAATGGAAATGCCTGGTAAAATTCTTTCCTGTTGTTTTGTTTTGACAATAATATTTGGTGTCTGTCTTCCTTTCTGCAAAATGTCCCTCTTTTCCTCAAAAGCACAGCAACTAAAATCCCTTTTTAAAATATCACACACAAAGCACTGAGTTATATTCGTATCTATACTTGGATCTGGCTGATTTTCCATATCTATAGTTAATAAGCTCTCCCAGCTTAAATTTAAATGTAATATTGTACTTACAATCTGCTTAAAATTACATGCTAAAACACACTAAATAACAATCATATAGGATAACAGTAAGCACAGATTCAAGGACTTTCATGAACTTAAAAATCTGAAGGAAACTGCACATGTAAACTGCCAATCACTGACTACTATGCTTTCAATTCAACAGCATACCTTCAAAGCATCATACGCTGGTTGCTATGGCAATCAGGCATGCATGTCTGGTTTAAGTGGGGGGAAAGGGGGGAAGACTTAGTATCCAAGCTAAGCTGCTTGCAAGACAGTGGGACCTAGTGCAGAAAGAGCTGAACATATACAATTGAACATTCGGTTGTTATGACAACCAGTCATTCTCTCACACTCGCTTCAGAAGCATGGGATCAAACTGTAAGTTTATTATTATGACATTGAAATAATGTGATGCATTAACAATTTGTTTAGAATTGTGTTTTCAAAATCTGTTGAATATATGCCTCTTATCCTGATTATACATATTTAGATCAAGAAAAGCTCTTTGAGTAGTCGGTATCAAAGTGAAAACTTCAAATTTTCAAAGAAAAATCAAGTCTTATATTTTCTTGAATTTTTTTTTTATTTTGAATGATGTTTAATGCCCGTTTTTACTACTGAGGCACCACAGGTGGTGAACATTGATGATACATGAAATGAAATGATATATTGGGAAAAGATTTTTTTTTAAGGAAGGAAATGTTCTAGGCCTAAGTTTAGGGTGTCTCCCCGGCATTTGCCAATTATGAGGACTGAGGAAAACCTGGAAAAAATCTCAGTCAGGGAGGACGGTCCTGAAGGGATTCGAACCCCAGACCTCCCGCTCACAAGTCTGTGCCTTAATCATGGAAATTGCATGTACAGTAAGTATGTATTAGATTCCCAAGACACCTTCAAATTATTGGATGTAGGGTGCAGAAGTGAGAAAAACCCATTTCACATCTGTATATTTTTCCTTGTAACAACAACAACAACAACAACAACAACAACAATAATAATAATAATAATAATAATAATAATAATAATTTTATTGCCGACCATTGACTCTACACTTCAGTTTCACTCATTGTCAGAAAAATATATTTATAACAAAATACATTGCTAAAACAAACAATTTAATGCAAGAGGCAAATTTATCTCATAATGGTACACTTCTTTTAATGTCACAAGTAAAACCTCTTCTGATGACTTTTAACTTTCAGCCGCTATGTATTGCAGCTTGGAAACATTGTTATGAATATAGCATTCTTTCTCTTAAGTATTTTTGACAGCATTCCCTATATTAGTAAAGTTTGTATCTCATGAGAGTGTTGGAAATTGCTGTGAAACTTTTATTACCTTTCTAGGATTTTCTGGCAATACTTCATGCTCTGCTGCTTTCCTAAGACTCTGCTCACATTTTTGTGATGGGGTTCACTGTAATCGTACCTTCTCATGGTGCACCTGGATAACACTAAGAGGATTATACCTTGGCAAACTTTCCAAAACGTAAGAGTGCTAATACACAACAGCACTTTTCAACATTACTCTGGAATGCAGTGACTTATTACACAGCAAAAAATCACAAATTGAAATATTATTATATCAATATAATGTGGATATCTGCAATTCTTAAGTTAATATTTATATTGCTAATAAGAAGTTTTATAACTTTAAAACTACAGCACATATTGTTAACAAAAACATTCAAGTGGCATATTAGTAGGAGTCAGAACTCCTTTATAAGTAAAACATTTACCCTGAAAACCATGAACTCCACAAACAATGCTGAAATACTTGGTCAAAAGTATGGTTACAGAAAGCAAAATATACAATTTTTGGTATATACAGCCCCCTGATTAACCATGAACTAAATCTTGACTTAATAGAAATTAAACAAAATATCCTATAATAGTAGCCTTGAATGGACATTCAAAACAAAAACAGTGGGGGGTATAATTCCTCCAATGCAGTAGAATACGAATTGAATAGTCATGGAATTCTTGGAAGAAAATGCAATCAATTTAATATACAAAAACAATGACTCCAAAACTGTTATTCACTATATTGGGAGCTGAGCAAATCGTGTTAAGCTGACTGTCTCATCAGACATTGCATACTAGAAGAGTATTGGAAGACATATGTAGTGGCCATATAGTCATCAAAACTAAAACCGTCCAACCCAAATGAGACATATAAAAGCTATATTCTTAATTAGCTAGTGAGTTGATTTAATACTCTTATGCTCCACTTACCATTGAATTATCAGATCATGTTTCACAGCTGATGATGCAGGCAAAAGCCTGTGAAGCATGTTCTGATAATTCAATGGTAAGTGGAGCATAAGAGTATTAAATCAACTCACTAACTAATTAAGAATATATTAATTGCTTCACTGTATTAGTTCTAACAGGAAATTAATTTTAAATTTAATATAAAAGCTAACCAATTTAAGATATGGAACTTCCAAAGAGCAAATTGGATAACTTTTAGAAAACTCACCGACAAAAAATTTGAAGATATTGATATGGAAGAAAGTCCTCTGTAACTAATCAATGAAGTTAACAAAAAACTGATTAATGCTGCATGAACAATAATACCCAGAGAAAAGGGCATAATTTATCAGGATCATTTAAAAGATTTGGTAAAAATGCAAGCAAACATTTTTTCGTAACAGACTCACTTTATTTCTCAACATAGTCTCCATAGATGTCTATACACTTGGTCCGGTGAGTTTCCACTTTTTTCATTTCCCAATAGGATCTGTCAAATTCTGCAAAATACTCATTGACGGTGACAATCATTTCCTCATTTGATGAAAATTTCTTTCTACCAAACCAAATTTTCAAGTTTGGAAATAAGAAAAAGCCATTTGGGGCTAAATTTGGAGAATAGGGAGGATGAGGAATCAATTCATACACTTTGGCCTTTGTGACTGCTGCGTGGTAGACTGGAGCATTGTTCTGGTGAGAGAACACTATTTTGTGTACCAATCTTGTCATTTTTCATTCAGTGCATGCTTCAAATAATCCACATTGAAGCATAATAGGTCCCAGTTATGGTTCTATCTTTTTCCAAGTAATCTAATGGGATTATACCCTGGGAAAAAAAAAAAGGCTATCCTTTTCCAGCCAATAAAACAGTCCTGCCCTATTTCTTTGTGAAACAAAATGTTACAAGTAAGTGTATGTGTAATACAAATCTTTAAACCCTGCGAAATAGGGCTGCATGGAAAAACAAATCCCATGTGAAAAGTATTTGCCATTTGCTGATGGTGTAACTATTGGCTTCAAAATATTTGCAAAAAATAAATGCATCTGTGAGTTTTCAAAATGTGTAGATATGAACAAAGAAGCTTAATTTTGCTATGGAAATTGCTTTGAGAGATATTATTAAGAAGGAAAGGCAGATGTGAGTAGAGAAATAGTTTTGGAGTAATAGTTTAATAATATCAATAAAATTTTTTTCTTTAATTTTCAGTATTCTGCTGAAATGAACCAGAGTGATCCTGATAACCTAATGGGACTAGTATGTGAAGTGATCCCAGATAATTCTTGCTTGGTTTTTTGTCCCACAAAGAAAAACTGTGAGAATGTTGCTCAGCTCATCTGCAAATTCCTGCCTAAGTAAATATTGCCTTCACATTATTTATTTCATTTTATAGGAATTATTTTTCTGTGATAAAAAGTATAGCTTTACTTTGGTAAAAATTACTTCATATTAGGTTTCAGTACTAAGCTAATGTTGGTTTTGCATTATTTATTTAATTTTGTAGAAATTAATTTTGAATGAATATTAGCCCAAATTTCAGAAAGAGGAGTCTTTCAGCTTGTAAATATCACTTTTACATTATAGGTATTTCATTTTTTGGTAATGTTTTATTTATTGTCACTTTGACTGTATTTGTCTTCTCGGGATGTCTATAGATTGTGTGGACTGAATACTATAGATGTAAGTCTGTAGGGATGAATTGAATTAATAATGTCACAAATGAGCTCCAAAGTCCTTGGGACCTTAAAGATATCTGGCATTCTCCTTCTCAGAATAAGGAAAAACTCTGAAAAAAACTTTAAACATACAGCTTGACCTGACTGGGATTTCAACCGAGAACCTCTGGATTAGTTGCCACAAATACTACCACTAGACCATATTTAATTTAATAGGAATTGGCTTTCATATAATTCTTTGAATTTTTGCACATATGAAAGTTTTGCTTCTTAAAATTTTAGCAAAGAAAATTTGACTCCCTAGCAGATTTTGAACAACATAATCATAATATTCTCTCTCTCTCTCTCTCTCTCTCTCTCTCTCTCTCTCTCTCCAAACTTCCTTCCCCTCATGTAGATACCATGTTAAAATCATATTGATATCAATCACTATATCATCTTTACTTGTCTTGCTCATTGCACAAATTAGAACAAAGAGGGGCAATAAATAAATACATTACCAGGATGAACACATAAGATAGCAAAAAAAGATGTGGGTGATTATTTGCTTTGGTGTAAAATAATGATAAGTACTAAAAAGCATGTTTTGAATGATGCTTAAAATAAAATTAAATATTTTTGTTGAGCATCATCGTTTTAAAAATTTTATTCGTGTGATGATTTTATATCATTCAGAAGAGCTGAGTGCTGTTAATTCAGAAAGCAAATATCTGACATTGTAAATATCAATCAATAGCCGTACTCTTGTAAGAAAATATTAAGGTTAAAAATTATACAAGTAGCTAAGAATGGTGAAATTTCATAAAAGTTCTCAGTGATAAGGCAGTATTTATTGAACATTTACTATGAATTTATGAATGAAATAAAAAAAATGGGCTACTTAACATTTAACAAAAATTGTTAGTTCTTAAAAATTTATTATCCATACATATTAAGAATTAATGAATTACAGCAATATTGAATACAGTACATACTTAATATTCATATATATATATTGTGTGTTGTATGCAAGTAGTTGTCTTTTCTATTCTCTAACAATCTTTTATCACTTCATATTTAAAATTAATGGGTTTTAGTAGTAATTCTTGTTTTATTGCTAGAATACTCTAGTTCTTTATGTGTTGATAAGGTTTCCTTTATTATAGTTAACCCATTAAGATAATTTTTATTCTTTATATAGTCGGTCCTGGTGGTGTAGTGGTAACCATACTTGCCTTCTAAACCCAAGATCGCAGGTTCAAACCCAGCCAGGATTGATGGATTTTTCAAGGCGTAAAAATCCTAAGTATGGCTTCCTTCAGAAGGAAAATAAAGCCGTGGGTCCAGTCTCATACATTTATGACACTATAAAGAACCTCAAGTCTGAAAGAAGAGGCCAATGAGCAAAAATTTCCGGCCATTTCACGCCCTGAATAGAATGGGACGCTGATGACTTGAGCTGTTAAAGAGCGTCCATAAATAAAATAAATAAAAAAAAATCTTGATGTTCTGTGTTGTCTACTATGGTTGTTTTTTTCTATTCTCTAATGAACTTTAATACTTCAAATTTAAAATTAGTAGTGTTTTAGTGGTATTTCTTGTTTTAATGTTGGAACACACTAGTTCTTTATATGTGCTGATTGCCTGATCTGATTTATTGTTTTACATTGCCTTTATTTTACACACACGCGCATGCACATGCACGCACAGAGGCCATTTGAAAAGTTCTTGAAATGACCCATAGATTGCAGCAGCAGTTCCTAAAAGTTTTGTTATCAAAATCCACCATCTTCCATAGAAACATTTGTACAACAATACCTGGATCATTCAAGAATCATAGTAAATAATAGCTATTCATTGCAGTACAGACATGTGTATATGGGAAAAAAGGCAAATATCAAACATTGTGCAGTTATTTAGTACTTGGTAAGGAAAAGTATGAATGCAACAGAAATTCATATACTCTATGGGACTTTGCACCATCATTTTCAACCATTTCCAAATGAACCACAGAATTGAAACGCAGCTATGAAAGCTTGGAAGATGACCCATAGTGGGCAACTAAATCCATTAAATCAAAAAATGCACGACTGGCTCTGAAGGATCGCTGATTAAAAGTGTCCAAAATTGCTGAAGTTGAGGACATTTCAGGAGAACATGTATTTCACACTTTGAGGGAAGAATTGTACATGGAAAAATTATTGGCAGGATGGTTGCCCCTACTGCTGGCTCAGGATCAAAAGTGAATCAGTGCAAATCTCTCAGCACAGTGAGAGATCCCGCCTACTTTATAGTGAATTTATGATGAAACATGGATGCATTGCTATGCACCTGAAACAAAACAATAGAAGCAGCAAAATGTCCCATCGCCAAGAAGGCCATATCTGTGAAATTGGCCTGGAAAATCATGGCATCTGTTTTCTGGGATGCTAAGGGTGTACTTCTAATTGATTATCATAGAACATTTACCACTGGAGAAAAGGCCTAGTTTATCAAAGAAGAAAAGTCATCTTGCATCAGGACAATCTTGCCCATAGACATGTGTGGTTGTAATGGCAGAAGTCAATGAATGGTGGTATAATATGCTCCCTTATCTGCCTTATTCCCTTGACTTGGCCCCACCAAACTCTCATCTGCTCCCTAAACTAAAAATATTTCTTAGTGGAAAGAAATGTTCATTCGATAAAGAGCTTAAATCCATCAGTTGAGACATATTTTGCAGGCCTGGATGAATCTGACTTTCGTGATGGGATAAAGACTTTGGAGCACTTAACAAAGAGCATCAGTGTCTAGGGAGACTATGTTGAAAAATAAGAGTAATTCAAAAAGCTATGCTGTCATTTTGTGCTTTATTCCAAGAATTTTTCAAATGATCCTCGTGTATGGGTGTGTATGTGTATATATATATATATATATATATATATATATATATATTAATCAAATCTCCCTTGACATTTGCCCTACATGCCTTATCTCACTGTAAGGAATTTCAATAATACATTTAATTTAACACTTATAATGGGTTACAGACTCATAGCTGTGAAAGTTTACTTAGAGATAGAGAAATGGCAGCTCTATATTTTCATAAAGCACTTATACCACTGGGTTTAATTCTTACATATTAATATATTTTTATATTCTCTCTCTCTCACACTCTTGGTGTTTATTTAATCTGTTTCCTTGCATTATGTTACCTTCAATATTCAATATTTATTTTCACCACGTTCACTTGTCTTCTTGCCTAAGAAGGACATGAGCTGTTTGAAATATTGCGATATTAAATCTGTGACTTTCTAAGCGTTTTATCCTTTTATGCTTATCTAGTTATTGTTATTTTAGTTACATTATATATATGGTGTGTATGTGTACAAAGCACAAGATTTTCAAACTGCCAGCTCTTGTTCGCGATACGGGACAATAAAGACTGAGGTGGGCAGTGCCCCACTTGGTTTACAATGGAAGTTTCTGAGAAGCTAGCAGGGCATCCAACATAAGAAAAGCTAAAACGACTAGTTGCCCATAAGGAAAATATTACAGGGAAAGGTTAAGACCAGGAGGTGTGCAAGCCTTGTGCAACACTATGACTGCCATCTCTTTATCTCTGAATGTACTTTTAGAGGAGGATGGAGATCCAGCATCTTTGAGAACGAAGGGGAAACACTTATCAAAAGAAGATTGTTGAAGAATGGCATGTTGGGCTACTGGCAGTAGAGAACCAGTTTTAACACAGCATCTATGGTTGTTCATTCTGATGGATTCTAAGTGGATTAATCCCGTATAAAATGCAGGAGAAAATTTGCACCTAAGCTTATAAACAATGTTCTAAAAAGTACAATTGATGAATGAACAAATTTTGAAGTCTATTTTTAATGTGGGATTAAGGAACAAAATAATTGCCTCTATCAGGGCACAGGTTTTGCACTTAATTCGGTTGGAGGGATAAAAGGACCCAGTGTGGGCAAAGGAACCAGCGTAGGATTAAGACCCCTGCAAAAGATGCTCTTTAAATTGTGTGATGACCTAAAACTTAGACATGGTGGTTTATGGAAAGTGTGGAAGTTGTAGAATTTTGGCTTAGTATGTAAAATGGTAATTTAAATGAACTTATGACCCTCTATACCAGAAAAATAAGTGGTAATAATGTTTTAATTGATTCTTGTGTATCAGTTTTAAGATCTGTTCGTTAACTAACTGAATGTCTATATCCATAAAGATGGCCTTGGTATGAGAAACCATGGAGGTGAATTTAACCCAGTAGTTAGTATTTAACCTGGTAAAAAAAGCATCAAAAGAAGCTATCCCATGGGTCCAGATAATGGAGATGTCGATAAATCTACGCCTCAGCAAGGGAGCTTTAGGTGGTGAATGAAGAAAATCTTCCTCTAACCTAGCTATGAATAAGTTAACATTCTAGTTCTCAAGACCGATCGTCAAAGGTAAACATATTATGGGTAAGGACAAGATGTGCAAATTGGCAGATAAATTCAGTAGACGGAACCTAGGAAGGATTAAGCATGTCCAAGAAATATTTCATTGCCTCTAAACCTTCATTGTGTAGAATATTGGTATATAAACAGGAGACACACCCTGTGGTCAATAAGATATCTTCATATTCTTTCATCTTGATTTTCTTTAAAATTTCTAAAAAAGTTAAAGGAATCTTTGATATAGGAAGGTTTGAAAGAGACTATATATAGGTTTAATGTAAAAATCACCAATGCTGAGACTCTTTCAGTAGGGGTGCCGTGACTTTCAACTATGGGGCATCTGGAACAACCTCCCTTGTGTATTTTCTGAAGAAAATAGATGGAGAATGTGGAGAAACGTGAGTTAAAAGTGAAATTTCAATTTTGTTAAGGCCTTCAATGGGGGCTTGTATAGCAAAAGTGTTTGACTTTTAAATACCATCATTAGTGGAATCCTGGGTTAAGATAGAGTAATATTCACCACTGAGCAGCTGCTTAAATGCTTCTTGAAGATAGGCTGCTCTATCCATAAATACAACTGTGGAGCCTCTAACAGTCAACAAAACAATGTCTGGATTAGACATAACCTCACAGTAAAAATCTCTAGTAGAAGGGGAAGATTGTCTTTTAAGTTAAGCAGCTTCAGAAGTCTGGATGACTAATTTCATCGAATGAAAGATGATAGGAAACTAAGGCTGGGCATTCAAAAATCCTCTCCTCCTCACAGATCATATCCATTTGTTCTTAACTCCATGCAGATATTGCCCCAGATTCTTAAATTGACCTTGATTACCAACCATTTTCTTAGCTGCAATTAACTGATTTAACTTCAACCATTTTCCATTTATCAGTTGTTGTCTCTATTCCCTAGTTCCTGAGCATTCAAACAGGATATATTCTACATTTTCACATGTAGGACAAAATCCATGCTCACCACTAGTTCTAAAACTCCTTAGTCTCCAAATTACAAATCTAAATAATGCCATTTCCTCTCTCTCCTGCTTATTGCATTTACTAATTATATATTTCTCTTTTGACATCCTCTTTTATCACCTGATAAAACATTAACAAACTCTTTTCCAGTATTATAGAATGCAACATCTGTCTATCTATATCATCAAATATTTCTTTAATCTGTTTCCAGAAACCTCTCTCCACTTCACCTCTTCTTAGCCATAGATCCCCCATTCCATCCCTCCTTAACTCTTCCAAACTTTGTGCACCCGGTAACAATTACCTGTTCCAGATTCTTGAAATATTAAACATTCTTTCAATAAGGAGATCTGCGACATCTGTTGTACCCTAAACCAGTACTTTAACACTCTCTCCATCACACCTCTCCCGCACCAACCATCCCCATTTCCAAGAGTGCTCTGGCATTTGCACATTTTTAGGGATTCCCAACACTATCTTACAAAAACTACTAAGTACCCTATCTATCCATTTTCAGCTTTCCTCTGTCCCCCATATTTCAATACTATATGCCCACCTAGACTCCACCATTGCCCTGTATATACTTTCCAACCAATTTACCGAGGGCAACAAACATGCATTTCTTTAATAACTTCAGAGATAGTAAACCCTTGGATAATGAAAATTTCTTCTGTTTCTCCCATTGACCCGAAGTGCTCAAAACCATTCCTAAATAGGAAAATTCCTTCACAATCTGTTCTCCCTGGCCATACACCACTTCTCATTTTTCCTCTACTTATTTCCATTTTTAAATACCATAAATTTTGTCTTTTCTTGATTAACTTTAGGGTCCCATTTTTTGCAGTATCTCAATTTCTGATAATACAAACCTTAAACCTATTCCTGGAATGAATGCAACCATTAAATTGTTAGTGGGAAAAATATATGTAAATATATGTGAAGTGGACAGTGAAATTCATTTTCTTATTTCTGTGGTAATCCTGTATATTGAATCTATTTAAAAAAAAAAAAATTCCTACAATATATTTCTGCTAGTTAATAGTTCATAATTGAAATGAACAATGATTTTATTCTCTCAGAATATGCAAACATTATTACAGTGCCGAAAATAGTTTTGGCCAGTTATGAAAATCAAGCATATAGAGTTAGACATTCATTTATTTCATGAGGGACAAAGAAGAAAGTGTCCTGAATATATTGAGAGCATAGTAGATAGATTTTAACAAAATATTCAAATCTTTTAGCAAATTGTAAAATCCCTTGAGAATTTGGGTTACGCTACAATGCACAATCATTACTATTTTCTTTTCCTTTATATTCAGTTTCATGTTCATAGAATGAAATAGAAGGACAAACTGGGCCAGTTTAACACACTGCATTATCAAAGCTAACAATATCCTCCACAATAATGCTTTGTTTGCTTTTTTGCACTGGGAACATAGCCATACTTAGGAACGAAATGGCAAAACTAAGTAATCTATCAATTTCTTTTAGATGATACTCAATATCTTGGCCCTCCTGTTAGTACATTTTTCTACACTGTTATACCAAAAGAGATGATTAAATATGTTTATTGGGGGGAGGGAGAAAGGAAAGATGGAAGGAACAAAGGGGGAGAAGGAACAAACAGATATTTCATTTAAGAACTTTCGAAAAATAAGAAATTTTTAAAAAATTCTGTTGAAAATCACACAGTGAAACTTGTTAAATGTAAATTATATCTATCTGTTGTCTAACACGCTCTTATCCTTCACTTACTTGACGACTCTTATGTAGTATTCAATATCCTTCTTCAGGTTATAGAAATTGTGGTTAAAATCTCTCGTGTGTAAATCTTCCATTTTCTTATTCGGTAAACGAGTCGGTTTCTCCTAGTCTGTTCCTATGTAGTTTGAAAACCTTCGTAATTCATTTAAGAACTTTCGAAAAATAAGACATTTTTAAAAAAATCTGTTGGAACTTACACAGTGAAGCTTCTTAAATGTAAATTGAGTCGTCAAGTTGGTTGAAGATGGAGAGGATGTCTCTTCGAAACCAGTCCCACCCAATTTAAAAGAAAGTGAAGCATAAGAGTGTGTCAGACAACAGATTAAACAGGTATTTGTTATTGTTGCCCTTAAGTTAAAATTTTATTCATTAATGTAGCAATGTTTCAAATTGTAGTATTAAAGAACATATTTTATTAAGGACTACATACCTTGACTAGTTGCATACATGCTTAAAGGAGAAATCTGCATGCTTTAGTTTTCTTTACAAAATAAATTCTCAGATCTTCTACATTGATGAGCTTAAAGAATGCAATATTTAAGCAGCAATAAGGTCTTATTTCCTTGCAAACAAGTAAGAACAACATGGTGACAGCTGGATTCTATCAATAGCCTATTAGTGCCAGTACTGGCATAGGAACAATGACTGGGCATCTTCAGGTCAATGAATGCAGTTAGATTTTTTTAGTATTGTTTAACGGCCGTTTTTACTACTGAGGCACCACAGGTGGTGGACACAGATGAAATGATAAATTGGGAAAGGATTTTTTTAAAGGAAGGAAGCGTACCAGGCATAAGTTTAGGGTACCTCCCCAGCATTTCCAGTTATGAGGACTGAGGAAAACCTGGAAAAAACCCCAGTCAGGGAGGATGGTGCTGGTGAGATTCGAACTCCAGACCTCCCGCTCATGAGTTCGCACCTTAATAACCTCGGCCACCCATGCAGGTAATGCAGTTAGAGGGAACATAAAGGAGTTTGCCTAACATCTTTTGAATCTAATTATCTTGTGTTAATGTGTAAAAATTTAAAACCTGCATGATCTAATAAAATATCTTGTTCTGAAAGCCACCATACATCACCAGTAATGACTACACATTAAGTCATTGTTGATTAAAATAACTATATATTCCCAGAAAATTTTAGTAAATGTAAGTCAATTCAACTTCTTTCTGCCTTTAAGGACTCTACTGGAATATAAGAGAGAAGAAAAGAAAGCATTAATCAGAGCCCTTAGTAATGTTGGGAATGGCTCCATATGTCCAGTTCTTATGAATACAGTTGCATATGGAATGGCTTATCATCATTCAGGTAACTCAAATGCTTCTTCATTTGTATTATAGATAGCTTACAAGGAACATGTCAATACACTTATATGGAAACATACCTCAATAATTTTCCTGTATCATCCATGTGCTACAAGAAGCCCAAGTTCTAAAAATGAGCTGCTGTTTTCAACTTCAAGCACCCGAGATCAAAACTGGAAAATGTTGCATTGATGCAGTGGAAGAGTAGGAAATGGATATCCCTTAACTGCAGCCTGGTGTTTCAGGATGCACTGAGGGACCATCCCTGTTAACGTCTTGCAGAGACAAAAGCATAACAAAAGTGACTGGTGTTGATGCAGTGATTAAAATAAAAACTCTTTCGGCACCATGCACAACAAATAATCTCATCATTTTCACATTCTTCACATATTTCATAGTTGTTTGTAGACAGAATTTAACATGCAAAATGAACTCGGGGGTTTGCACTGTTGTATATTTGGTTGCAATCCATGAACATTTAATCATGTCCCGAAACCACTGAAAAGAAATTTGCTAATGAATAAATGACTGCATTTTTAAAATACTGCCCCGCTGAAAAACATAGAAATGAATGATCTTGTTAGTTGTCAAAATTTCAGTTGGACAATGATGAACAGATTTCCACTATCAGAAGAAAAACTTGTACAAAGGTAAGTTTTCCCGTAGTTCTTGGAGGAATCTCCATAATTTCAATAGTTTTTTTTCTGGAGGAATATCTTAAAAGATATTTAGTGTCATTATAACTCATTCACAAATCAAAAAGTAGAGAACAATTATTTTCAGAGTAGGGAAAAAAGGCCTCATTAAATAGGATCTCGAACACTTTTTTCCCCATTTTCCCCGGTTTCATTGCTTTCACAATTAAATTTCTACCTTAAACATTTGCCTTGAAACTTTAGGCCCGAAACTGCCTGTATTCTATGCAGTATAACAAATAATTTAGGAAAAGTAGAGCCATCCGTATTAATAGTGGACATAATAGTGTATGAATTGGTCAGCACACGAACAGATTGTGCAACAGTTTGAACATGTTTCTCCCCAACGAAAAAGATAAAGTCCTTTTTGCTCTCATTTCGAACTCGAAACCATTCTGATCAGGTTATAAATACAGGGAGGGGGGCAATTTATCAATTGCTCTCTAGCTGTTTCCAAAAAACTTTCTGCTACTTTGTCTTTTTCTTCTTCTTCCTTTATGAATGCCCTTGAAACAAATTTTGTTATCTTCCTGCTTTTAATTTTATGAATCTTTTTGAAACAATAGAACCAAGAAGAGGATGTACTAAAATCTATTCTTCCAAATAAATAGTTATTTTTATATTTCCAAGGCCCCATAGCTTCAATTCTTCATCAGTAATGTTTTTCTTTGCTCTTCTTGCTTCTAGAAAGCAAATAATTTATCATACAGTGTTATAAATATGGATATTTTATAATTCTTTAAAGAAACACAAGGCAATGGAACCTAGGTTAATATCACATATATCTGTGGCAGGCAGATCCCATAAACAAAGCCTGTGACTTAAAATTGCTGCATTCAACTTGTACCCAACCAGCTTAATTTGAATAGGTAACAATATAATTGCTGCATTCAGCTGTACCCAACCTGCTTAATTTGAGTAGGTAACAATTGGTTGCCACATTTTTTTCAGAGCCATTGATAAATAAGTGAAAGAAAATCTCTATCTTGTGCATCAATAATATTTTAGTTTGAGCCAATAATAGTCTAGGATTTAACAACAGACATACATACTCCACATGGAGTGATGTTGAATGGCAGCCTTTAGTCACCAAGTTTTCCTCAGAGCCTTTGAGATCAGAGTTTCTCTCTCTTACTGCAATAATAATATTTTAGCTTCAGCTAATAACAGTCTAGGATTAACAGAAGATAAACCTGTTGTGCACATGCAGATGAAAGACAGTTGCCTCTCAGGATTGTCCAGTTCTCTATATGTTCCAAGAATTTGTCAGGTAATTTTAGTACACTTCCAGTTGAAAACAGCAATTCATTTTTGGAATATGGACTTCTTGTAGCATGTAGATGTCACAGGAAAATTATTGAGGTATGTTTCGATATGAGCATATATGAAACTATGAAACTAATCTAATGTTCCCCTTACTGCTTAAGTTTTCTAGTTTAATAAAATATTTTGCATGTCTAAAAGCATGTTCACATTCAACGTAGTTAAAATGAGCTTTATTGTTTCAGACATAAAGACAGAAAATTTTAATTGTAGATGTCTCAGAAATGATATAGGGTTGTGATCTTTGCATTAATCAGTAGAAAAGCAAAGAACTTATACCAGGGCGACTAGATAAGTTTTGAGTGGCAGCTAATATGCATATTTAATTATATACGTATCATTTTCTCTTTTTACTATTCATTTCTATTTGTTTTTTACTTTGGTTAAGTATTAGCTACATTCTTGCAATTTTTGTTAAAAGAAATATGCTTTAAAGCAGTTGTTCTGTTCATTATAAGCCATTTTTTCCTCTAAACTTTCCATTCACCATTTCTCAGTTTCTTTACAATGAAACATTTCATGTTCTACATTATCATTAAATCATTTGCCCAAATCTTATTTTTTTAAGCTAATTTCTTGCTAATTTAAGTATTGTTTTAATAAATTCCCATCCTCTAGATTCAGAATCAATGCTCTTTCTATAATTAATCTTTTTCTTGCTACATTTCCTATTTCAATTTAACCAACTTCATTAACTGCTGCAACTGGCAGTCCTATAACCTTCTTGCAAAACATCCTATATACTGAATCCAAAATTACCCACCCATCATTAAGCCCCCATAATTCAGTACCATATAACATCTGAGCCCGTACTATTGTGCCATGCACCATTTCCAGCCATTTCATCTCCATCTCAGGAATTTTTAATAAGCAGCCATTGCTGTTTTTCCTTTTGCCAATGCTAATCACTTTTCTTACTTCCATTTTCCTCCATATATTTTAATTCCCAAATAGATACAGTCACATACTCTTTATATTTATTTGTTTTTTCTTTCCATCTCTCCTCTCTATGCAGTTTACTTCCTTTCTTAAACACTACAACCGGCCCCACCGTATTTAAAAGTAAGTGAAGCATAAGAGTGTGTTAGACAACAGATTAATTATAATTTACTACAACTTTTATTTTTTCTCTATTTACCTTCAATCCACATTCTATAAAGTCAGCATTACTGAAATGTTTATTACATTTTTGTATAAACCTTAAGTCATTGAGCCTGGGGTTGTGCTTGTGGGCACTGCATTCTCAGTCACCAGCTCACTTCCACAACCCCAGCCAGCTCCAGCCACCTCGTCATCTGAACAACAGACCTCAGTCAAAGAAACCCTCCAAGAGTGCCCACTGAAGACTCTAGTGCAGAAATAAGCAGATGTTTTAACCATTTACGGGATATCATCGTCGCCCAGATTGCCAACCTGTAACAGTTCATCTCCACTTGTCACAAGTACCTCTCCTCCCACCTCAGTGGCTAGAAGAGACCCACACAGAACATCTAGACTCCACTAACCGCCTTGCAGATAGCATAAAGAGATGTATCAACAGCTCCCTCCAGGATCTTCAAAAGTCAATAACCAAGCAACATGAACTCAGCAATAGTATACTCCAGCAAATTCAACAGCAATCCAACAAAGTCACATGCCCTCCCCAACCCAATGACTCAAGCCCAATCCACCCCTGGGTGGCCATGAAACAAGAACTCAAAGCATTAAAACTCCAAATTAAAGCAATGTTACCTTTTAATCTCTTCCCATTCCTTTTCATTCAGGACCTCGGCCATGTCTGCCCACCATAACAATTATCTAAACCTGCTCCTGGCCATTGGCCGACAGCATTCCAAGACTCGCATACTATCAAGGGTGCTCAAGCGGTACCTCATCACCTTTTCTCTTTATTCTTCTCCATCTTCCGCCTCTGATCCTTTCCCCTTGTTACTTCCCTTCCTTGTTTAAAAAAAAAATTAAGGACATTTTCTTTTTAATCTGGAGTGTAGTGGGTTCATCAGTTTACCTTAAAGCATTCCAGTTCATGCCTGTGAACACATTAAAATGCAGTATGATGTGGATGATTTTTTTAGGGAATCTTCAGTAGCTCTTAGAGCACCACCTTGCTTTCCCATAAATCATATGCATGTCAGCAAGTTCAGAAAAACTGTACCCATTCTCCATCACTATTTGTAATTTATTTAATGAATTATTTTGTCTTAAATCCTTCAGCTACAAAACAAACAATAGTTGCATGAAACAGTTGATAGGTAATTATTTTGCAAAGCTTTTGGCATAAGGAAAAAAGTGAATTGCAAATGAATTCCTATTAGTTTACAATGCAAAGGTGTGCAGTCATAACTTTTATTTATTTATTAATAAATCTTGAGAATGTACTCATCACAGGACAGTACATATAAACTTTCAGGTGACTTTTGAGCATGTAAAATTGCAATATTATCCTATCATGAACAAAAAAATGTACTTGGTACTAAATTATTTTAAGTAAAAAATAATATATATAATTATCTTATACATATATATTACATATACATGAACCTTATTTTAACTAATATTGATAAAAAATTTTACATAGTGCTAAATATTTTATGTACAAAATTATAAATTAAGATTGTTATAAATGCTGTTTAATTCTTAACAGCTATTTATTATATCTATAGTATCTATATCATTATTTGCATATTTCACTTATTTAAAATTCTTTAATATATTGATTTCACAAGTATTTTATAACTTAAATATTGTACTTACGAAGCTGCTGACAATGGAGCTAATCCTAAACTTAGGTATTCATTTTTTCACACTAAACTCCACTTACATAAAAATAAGAAGCATTTCGGAAGAATCCCTCCCATCTTTGGTTACTCACTGAACCGTCATTACTTGAAACGATGGCTAGATACCCGGATGTTCTTGTGGTGGCCTCTGTTGGTTGAAGTAGGAAATTGCTGAGTTCATCCATAGGAGGAAACTCGAAGTTCATTAGGGTTTCTTTATTTTTTAATATGAAAATTTTTTTGCAAGTGGATAACTCCATTGGGTTGTGAAGATGTTTCAGCAGTTTAATTTCCAATTTTATTTCGTGATTTTTGGTCCAAAAGTGAGCTGCTACTGCTGATTTATTCACCTGCTTAAACCAAATATTCCTAAAATGTTCTTTCTTTCAAATTTCTCTTTGTTTTGCCTATGTAGCTCTGCTCACAATCTGCACATTTTATTTCGTAAATTCCTGATTTCTGTTCTGTTGGTATGGAGTCTTTTGCTGTGCAACCCAATAAATTCTTGATGTTGTATCTGTTCTTTGGGGCTAACATTATCCCATTTTCTTTGAAGATTTTCTTGAACTTGTTGTGGTAAATTGGATGGTAGGTGAAACTTTTGATTTTGTATTCTTCTTTTGTGTTTTTCAGTGTGGAAACTTCTCTTATCCCTTTTTGTCTTTTAGATGTATTGATAATTTTATCACTATGTCTTTGTTGAAACCATTGATTATAGCTGTCTTTATTATTTGTTTGTATTCTATTTTGTACTCTGCTTCTGTGAGTGAAATATTCATCAATCTGTGTGCCATACTGTGAAACACTGCATATTTATGTCGAATGAGGTTATAACTTTCATTTTTTATGTAGTTTTCCGTATGTGTTTCTTTTCTGTCAATTCCAAAATTCAAACAATCTCCATTTCTTATAATTTTTAAATCTAGAAATGGTAGCCACCCATTTCTTTCTTTTTCTATGGTAAACTGTATAGAGTCATGTTGCAAATTAAGAAGTTTTAGGGCATCTATTGAGTGTTTCTTCGGTATTATTGCAAAAATGTCATCCACATACCTATAACATGACTTGAAAATTAAAGGGAAGGCTATTGTGATATGTATTTCAAATGAACTCATGAATAATTCTGCTAGAAAAGGTAACAAAGGGTTTCCCATAGTTAGGCCTGAAACTTGTTGGTAATATTTTTTGTTGAAGCTGAAGTAATTTATTTAATTTTATTTAATGCAAATATTAGTAAGTTTCAATAAGTCTTCTATTTCTTTTGTTTTTAAATTTATTGATGTTACCATTTCTTTAGTTTAAACATAAGTTTCTCTGTAGGTATGCTTGGGAATAAGGCTTTTATATCAAATGATACCATTATATCTCCAGCTGTAATTCTGCTATTTTGAAGTTTTTGGACTAGATAAACTGAATTTTTAATACTCGAACTTTGGAATCTCTTAAAAGAATTTAAAATTTTGATCAATTAAACTGCAGAAACATCTTCATAACCCATTGGAGTTATCCACTTGGGAAAAAATTTTCATATTAAAAAATAGAGAAAACCTAATGAACTTCGATTTCCTCCTATGGATGAACTCAGCAATTTCCTACTTCAACCAACATAGGCCACCACAGGAACATCTGGGCGTCTAACCATCGTTTTGAGTAACGATGATTCAGTGAGCAACTGAAGATGGGAGAGATTCCCCCAAAACGCGTCTTATTTTTATGTAAGTAAATGGAGTTTAGTGTAAAAAATGAATACCTAAGTTTAGGATATATTTACTTTTATTTACATGAATTGTTAGCTTATTTTTTATCAACAAATTTATTAATATTTCAATATCATTTGCATTTTATTTAAATTCTTCACATAAAATATAACAATATCATCAGCAAACAAAACTATATTCCCTTTAGGTTTAAGATACCCTATGCTGTTTATCTATATTAAAAATAGTAATGGTCCTAATACTCATATTTGAGGTACTGCATCTGAAATATCACTTCATATGCCTCCTGTTTGCACATAATTTCCATAAAGTTAACATAGTTAGAGACTGAAATATGATTAAATGAAAATAATTACAACATTGAAATTGGTCAGTCTTATTGAATGGCTTAACATTTTAATATGCTCAAATAGTGCAATAACAATTAACTCATGGGCTAAATTATTCCTAATGCAAATAACTTAACCACCTCTAATTTTTGCAATTTTCATGCTAGGGAATAACCTGCAGGTACATATAATAACTTTTTAGTCAGTGTTTGTTTATACATAATATATTACCCATCTATCTTTTTTCAAAATATCGTTTAGGTTTGATGGCTGAAGAGAAAGGACTAGTGCAGGATGCATATCTTAATGGGACGCTTTGCTGTTTGTGTTGCACCTCTACTTTGGCAGCAGGAGTGAATTTGCCAGCCAAGCGTGTAATTATACGTTCTCCTTATGTTGGTCGGGAGTTCATCAGTTTAAGCCGCTATAAGCAGATGGTGGGGAGAGCTGGAAGAGCAGGTTTTAATGGGCAACAAGGAGAGAGCATTTTGGTGTGTTCATCTTACGATGCTAAGAAGGTAATCAATTTTTACAGAAATTCTATCTCATAGAGGGGAATAAAATTGTTTATTATTTACTTTCTCTTTTTCATTTTGCTCTTGAGTATACACATGGATTTTTAAAGTTTTCCTTTTCTGCTGAACTTTGATACTCAAAAGGGAGTTATTCTTTTATGTGAAATTTATCTTCTTCCCTCTCGTGGTTATTGATAGAGATCTTCTGTAGTGTTATAGTATTTTGCTTTATATGTAATCATTTTTGCAAGTTACTGTTTGTATCTGAATTGATTCTCTCTCGCTGTTTCATCTGTCACATCTCTCTCTCTGTCGGTCCTGGTGGTAGAGTGGCAACCGTACTTGCCGCGTAAAACCCCAGATCATGAGTTGAATTCTGACCAGAGTTGATGAATTTTTTTGGGCATAATCCATGGGTCCTGTGTCGTAGATTTATGGCATAAAAAAGAACCTCAAGCCTGAAAGAAGATGCCTTTGAGTAAAATTTCCATTTCATGCTCTGAATTGATTGGGATGTTGATGACGTTAGATATTAAAGAGTGTCCGTAAATAAAACAAATCAACAGAACTTTCTCTCTCTGTCTCTCATAAAATCTTGAAAATATTTAGTTTCCTGAAGTCAGTAAAGGTGGGGTCTCATGTTAATGAACTTACTGTTTTTGTCATAAAAATACTTTAGCTTTCTCTGGAAATGTTTTTTAATTTTAAAACTAATTTGTGTCAGAACTAATACAATGAAGCACTAATATATTCTTAATTAGTTGGTGAGTTGATTTAATTCTCTTATGCTCCACTTACCATTGAATTATACAGAACATGCTTCACAAGCTATTGCTCGCAAATTCAAATTATAACATGATTCGGGCAAGAGCCTGTGAAACGTGTTCTGATAATGCACTGGTAAGTGGAGTGTAAGAGTATTAAATTAACTCACTAATTAAAAAGTATTTTTATTTCATTTTCATTTATTTATTCATCAGTTATGTTTGTATATTTGTCATTGTCACTTTATATTGATGCACAACTATATATGTATATCTGATATCTGTCAGTTCTAATGGTCTAGTGATAAGCATGCTTGCCTCGTAAACCCAAGATCACAGGTTCAATCCTGACTAGGATCAATGGATTTTTTTAGCATAAAAATTCTAAATATGGCTTCCTTTGGAAGGGAAGTAAAGCTGTGGGTCCTTTGTCATAGATTTACAACATGAAAAAGAACCTCAAACCTGAAAGAAGAGGCCTATGAGCAAAACTGATTGGCCGTTTCATGCCCTGAATTGAATGGGACACTGATGGCCTGAGATGTTAAAGAGCTTCCATAAATAAACCAAATCAACAACAATATTTAATATCTAACATATGTTAGATACATATCTAATTATAATATTTTCCCTAGAACAAATGCAGAACACTTGTTAACTATTTCAAAACTTATGCAGCAAAATGAACTTATTATTTTCCCCATTCCTCATTCTTTTTCTGTTGTATCAAATCAAGGGAATGTCATTGCATAAATATGCCAGCATAAATTAAAGACTGTATATCCAAATTTCAACATAACAATAGGACAAGTTTCAGAAGCACTCACTTCCATCATCAGTTGTTTACTGACTACTAGTTTGAAACATGCCCTAGTGTTATGTAAGTAAGTGGAGTTAGTGTGAACATGCGGAATACATTAGTGTAGGATTCATAAACTTATTTCCTTTTTAACATTCACAACTGATGTATGGTGTATTATAGAAAGTAGCACAATGACCTTATCTCTCATACATACATAAAACACTAGATTATGGTCCAAGAGAAACAAATTCTGAACTTTTTTCTTCTTTGCCTCTTCTTGGTAAGAACTCTTTGGGAATAAATTATTTTTGAAATTTTATGATCTTATGTTTTTGTATCTTGGATTGATTTGGAGAGTTTTTATTCCATACAAAAAATGGTTTTTCCTATGCTTCTTGTACTTGGCAATGTTGCAGTATCATACTCCCTGAGATTGCACGAGTGTTAAATTTCATGTATTTGATTTACTTCACTAATTACATGGTCCTCTTCACTATCATCATCAGGCATGTAGTCTGAATAGATTTCACTAAAATAATAATTTTCATCTGAATCACTCTTCCTCAGTAATACAAAAATATCTTCTTTAGTCAGCTTTCTATTATATATATATATATGGAAGAACCAACAAAACACATACACTAGCATCTGTGCAATGTTTTTCCAGACATAGAACCCAATAGCAATAGTGCGGCCTACAAAGAGTACACAAGAAATTTTTAAATGAGTCCATCACACATCTTGGATGTCAGTGTAACAAAAACATGTTTAAGTCTTATATGCACACAGTATGATAAATTAAAATGATGTTTCATAATAGTTTTTGAATTGCGGGAATTTTCACAGTGAAATATAGTATAACATAACAAATTATTATTGAGGAAATCACTCAATTTTCACTAATTTAGTTCCACTTACTTGGACATGTTTCAAAGGTTTATTGATTTCCTCAATAATAATTTGTTATGTTAAAATGATGTTGTTGTCATCATCATCTGATAGAAAAACATATTTTAGAAAAATAACAGATGAAAAGACCAAAATTTATACATTTTAATGTAAAACGTCTAAAGGTACATTGCAGTGAGTCTCAGAGACTCATGTTAACAAACTATCAAGCTTCTATACAATAATATAATTTAATAATATCTTTTGAGTATTTAGCTATCAAAAGTATCAGGTGATTGCTAATAAATAAATAACTATTAGAATTTAATGTGAAAGTATATTTTTAGTTAAGCAAACCTAAGTGTATAACAATGTAATCCTAAATTTACAGCTGCTTATCTCACCACCTCAGCTAAGATTTTAGTTACTTTGTCTCCATAGAACTTATATTGAATGAATGGATGAATTTATTGATCACTAATATCTTTACGTTAACAAATTTACAATTTCTTTAACTTTAGTGCCGAACTCTTGTCTTTGGCTCATCAGCAGTTTACTAAGTGTGGCTCAGGCAGTAGTGCTTAGGACATGCATTATGATGGGTACATATCCTTTGAAGCTGGCCATTCGGATCTCATGCAAACTTTGGGATGGATTTTTATTTTTCAAAATTTTCTGCTCTCCCATTTCATATCATTTCATTCCTTTAGTTCTGGTATAGGGTCATAGATCCATCGAAAGGTGGCTGGCATGATGTGAGGGATGGTGGCGTTAGTTTTGTAAAGGTTTCTGCTTTGGCATCTGGTATGGAAACAAACCTTCAAAGGACCCAAACTCCTTGGGGGAGACTACCAATATTAGGGTATTCTATCTGGAAATATGTTAGGAATCCTGTCTACATCTGCACAGTCATTGTTTCCTGGTGTCTCCCTCACCTCATACCTTTCTTCTAGAGGTGCCCTTAGTCGGTCCTGGTGGTGTAGTGGTTACCATACTTGCCTCCTAAACCCAAGATCGCGGGTTCGAACCCGGCCAGGACCGATGGATTTTTTCGGGCGTAAAAATCCTAAGTATGGCTTCCTTCAGAAGGGAAGGGAAGTAAAGCCGTGGGTCCCATGTCGTACATTTATGGCACGAAAAAGAACCTCAAGCCTGAAAGAGAGGCCTCTGAGCAAAATTTGTCGGCCGTTGCACGCCCTGAGTTGAATGGGACACTGATGACCTGAGCTGTTAAAGAGCGTCCATAAATAAATCATTCAAAAAAAAAAATTAGAGGTGCCCCCATTGGAGACATAAACAACCAGCTATGAGCAAAGTTGAAGTACCAAAGTGTGTGCTCTTCTATTCAATTCAATTAGCAGTTTTCCACTGGAATATTCAGAAGATTTGGGCTCAGCTATAGCTAATTTTTATTTCATATACACCCAAATATAAGAAAATGTCAGATATGTCCATTAACAATAAGAAAATTCAATCAAAGAAAGACTAGCTACAAATTATTCTACAAACTGGAAATATGCAGGCAAGATAGAAATAGGATTTCTATAATATAGTAAGTTATTTATAAGCAAATCACTCTAATTTCACTAAAATGTTTCCACTTGGATATGTTTTAAAGGTTGTTGTCTTCATCATCAGCTGGAATGGAACCATGCTAATGATGAAATATGTTGAAGTAAGTGGGAAAATGTTAGTGAAATTTGAGTGATTTTCTCATAAATAGCTTATTTGCAAAAGTAATAAATGAGTAACTACAAGTTATGCTCTTTAAATCAAAACCTCTGGTATCTCCACTTGACCACTAATCAACTGCAGAAATTTTAAAACATGAAATGAAATAATGGAATGTTCATAATTGCATATCAACTTATACTTCTGTAATTATTTATTAGATAGTATATTTGAACTCCTCCACATAGCTATTGTGCATGTTTGTAATATTTTTTTATATAAATTATAGTAACAATTTGTTATTTGTTAGACTATTACAAACTACAAACTATAGAAAACCTGACATTTTATAAGTATATACTATATTTTACTGTGAAAATTCCCATTATTCAAAACTACTTATAAAACTACTAAATTTAACATTAATATTGTGTTAGAACTAATACAATGAAGCAATTGATTTATTCTTAATTAGCTAGTGAGTCAATTTAATATTCTTATGCGCCACTTACCATTGAATTAAATAGAACATGTTTCACAGGCTTTTGCCTGCATTATCGGCTGTGAGTCAACTGTGGGCAAAAGCCTGTGAAACATGTTCTATTTAATTCAATGGTAAGTGGCTCGTATCAACATTAAATTGACTCACTAGCTAATTAAGAATACTTATCTGTTGGTTCTATTAGGAATTTGCTGAGTTCATCCAATGGAGGGAAATCGAAATTCATCAAATTATCCTTATTTTTTGTAATGAAAATGTTTTCCCAAGTGGAAAGTTCTATTGCATTATGTAGTTGTTTAAGTAGTTTTATCTCTGGTTTAATTTTATGATTTTTATTCCAAAAGTGCGCTGCTATTGCTGATTTATCAATTTGTTTTAAGCGAATATTTCTGAAGTGTTCTTTTTTCCGGATTCCCAAATTCCTCTTTGTTTTTCCAATGTATTTTTTATCGCACTCTGCACATTCTATTTCGTAAATACCTGACTTTTGTTCTGTTCGCATGTAGTCCTTTACTCTGCAACCTAATAAGTTCTTTATATTAAAATTGTTCTTTGGGGCTAACATAATTCCTTGTTCTTTGAATATCTTTTTGAACTTATTGTGGTAAATTGGGTGGTATGTGAAACTTTTGAATTTGTACCTTTCTTTTGCACTTTTAAGCTGGAAACATCTCTTATTGTTTTTTGTTATTGATGATTTTTATTACTGTGTCTTTGTTGTATCCATTAGTTTCTCCTATCTTTATGATTTGTTGGTATTCCAATTTGTACTCTGTTTCTGTGAGTGGAATGTTAACTAATCTGTGTGCTAAACTATAAAACACTGCATATTTATGTGGAATGGGGTTAAAACTGTCATTTTTTATGTAATTTTCTGTGTGAGTATCCTTTCTATGAATTCCAAATGTAAGATAGTTTTCATTTCTTATGATTTTTACATCTAGGAAGGGGAGATATCCACTTCTTTCTTCCTCTATGGTGAAATTTATAGATTTGTGTTGCAAATTCAGAAGTTTTAGTGCATCTGTTGTATGTTTTTTTGGAATTATTGCAAATATGTCATCCACATATCTATACTATGTTTTGAAGATTAGAGGGAAGGCTTTGGTGGTATGCATTTCAAACGAACTCATAAAAAATCTGATAGAAATGGAGATAACGGGTTTCCCATAGCTAGTCCCGAGTCTTGTTGGTAATATTTTTGATTGAAAATGAAGTAATTTTGTTCGATGCAAATGTTCGTAAGTTTTATCAAGTCTTCAATTTCTTGTGTCTGTAGATCTAAGGATTTTAACCATTTCTTTAACATTAGCATAAGTGTATCTTTTGGTATGCTTGGGAATAAGGCTTTTACATCAAACGATACCATTATATTTTCTGCTGTAATTTTGTAATTTTGTAGAAAAATTATTGGTAGAAAATTGGTGGACTTTTAGAATAAAAATCATGAAATTAAACCAGAGATAAAACTACTTAAACAACTACATAATGCAATAGAACTTTCCACTGGGGAAAACATTTTCATTACAAAAAATAAGGATAATTTGATGAATTTCGATTTCCCTCCATTGGATGAACTCAGCAAATTCCTAATAGAACCAACAGATGCCGCCACAAGAACATCAAGAGACCCAACCGCCATGTTTAACTACAGTTTGTCAACAGGCTGAAGATGGGAGGGATCGCTCCCGAAACATATGTCCAAATTTTATGTAAGTGAATGGAGTTAGTGTGAAAAAAACTGTATTACATTGTTTAAACATATTTGTAATTGATTGGTGAGACCACAGATAACTTGTGGAGCTCTATTGTGGTGGAAAAAGGCTCAACAAATAACTATGTGAAACAAATTTGCAAGCCTACAAAGATTAACTTGTCTTTGCATAAATCAAAGTTAGAGAACATGTGAGAAAATTCATTTACTGTATCAATGGATCTGATCTTCTTTACAGATGGCTCAAGAGTAATAAACTCTTCAGGAGCACGAGCTTATGGATTATTTTCAGAAAAGTATCTCTATAGATCTTAGGAGCTTTGTTTAGCTTCCCAGGCAAAATTAATAACATTTCTCACATGAACTTCTGTAAGAAGAGAAATTATGTTATATGTACTTATCTTCATACAGTAAAGCTACACTTAGTACACCTAAATCTCATCAAGACTTGTATGGGAATGTCTCCAAGCTCTTATTAATTTTTCCAGAACAATCAATTAGAACTCAGTTGGGTAAAAGTTGTTATATATACTTATCTTCATACAGTAAAGCTACACTTAGTACCCCTAAATCTCATCAAGACTTGTATGGGAATGTTTCCAAGCTCTTATTAATTTTTCCAAAACAATCAATTAGAACTCAGTTGGGTAAAAGTATCTTATTGACAAATGTTTATACAGATTAGATGAGTTATAACTGGGCAATGTTATCACTAATCTCTAATATGATTTGTTCATATCCTTAATAAATATTAAACGGCTAAAACTGTAAGGTTATTTCATTATGAATTAGTCTTGATTATCTAATTCTGTTATTAATTTTAGTCTAGAATGTAGAAGATTATATACAGAAGGTGGTAACCAAAATTATAATGTTACTTGTAAATGTGTTAGTTTCCTTTTTGACTAAGACAGTACTTATAAATGCAGGTCTATTGACAGTCAACAAATTATTATATTATTAAAATATCCATATGGATTAAGCCCTAAGGTAATTTCATTGTATCAGGTTTATTTTTGGTAACATTGTATACAGTATGTGTAATTTATTGTTATTATTATTATTATTGTTGTTATTGTTATTAATCTGAGTGTTGACATCATGTGTATATGGTATAGAAAACAATATTGAGTTGAAGATGGCTTAAATTTGTACATGATATATATTTGCTATATAATTTTATGAACGTATCACTGGCTACCTTGTAAATTGTAGTTTTTTTTTTTATAAAGTCAGAAACTTGTGTACACAAGTCTATTGACGGCAAATAAATAATGAAGTGGAGAATAAACTGGTAAAAGAAGGAACTTAATTGATTTTATAGAATGAAAGCTTTTCTGCAGCATTAGCAAGAAAACTGCTATAAGCTCAGTTTATCAACAGACTAAGAAAGAACATGCAAAATGGAAGAACTTTCGTGATCCAAGAACTGTGTAAAATTCTTATTAAAATTTCCAATAGCACCTACTGAGGATCTACTAAGTAAGAACATGAACAGAACCAGAAAAGCTATCGGAATGATGACTGGACATTGGCTATTCCAGAAACATAAAGCATGATGGGGCTCTATAGTGGAAATCCCATGTGCCATCTATGTGAACAGTCTGATGAGGCTGCAAAACATGTTTTGCTAGAGTGGGAAGCTCTGTAAAGACAAAGAATATTTCTATTAGAACTTAGTCCGTTAAGGGATGTAATTCCTAAGCTTCTAGGAAAGATTGTAGCAATCATTAAAGCAGTAAATTTGAAACTACAAAGTTAGTTCTGAAGGAGTGCACAAAGGGCCCTTGTGGCTCAAGGTGTATTAGGTTACGTTACAACAACAATCCAATGCTGCTCTCTGGTATACATGGGCATCAGTTTCTTATATAAGCTATCAAAGTGCTTATAATGCATTTATAAAAATGCTTAAAACTATATTATTGGAATTATTAAGAAAAGCTCATTACAGCTTTTTGATTACTTTAGTTCAGTATGTTCCTGCTTATATCCATATAGCTTATAGTTATTTAGGGCTTAATTTTACATAATTGACTATAATTCTAAGTTTCTGTATATATTTATATAAATTTTAGTGGTTATCTAATTGGCAGCATGCATTAGATTTTCATTCCAGCATATTAATGTATTATTATATGCTAGATTTTGCATGTAAGAAAGTCAACTGCACATAAATAAAGGTTAATGGAGAATAGAATAAAGTGAAATAGAACAACCTATAAAAATTCTTTGGAGGCAAAGGCCTTTGGTAACTACATGTTAGTTCAAGTATTTCTTTCTTGATGAACCTGTTCTTATTTTTGTATTATATGAAGCAAACCTGATATCAGAATTTTGTTGTGTACAATTTTGTGTATTTCAAACCTTGCTCAGTCACCTGCATTCTGGCTGATAATATTCAGCCAATCTCGTAGAACCAGTTCCACTAATATTGTGTGTGTCTTTTATGGCTTCTCTTGTTCTTGGGTCACATGATCAAAGTGCAACTATATTGTCAAGTCTCTGCACATCTGCCCCACTTCCAATTTAGCATGAAGACTCTGGATATTATGTCCTTCATACCAATTTAGTACATCATTTTTATATTACTCACTTTGTCACTTCAATGAGATGCCCAGTCGATCCTGACTTGCCTACTAAACCCAAGATCATGGGTTCCATCCTGCCAGAACCGATGGGTGTTTTTTGGGCGTAAAAATCCTAAGTATGGATTCCTTTGGAAGGAAAGTAAAGCTGGGTTCTGTGTCATACATTTACAGCACAATAAAGAACCAAGATGCCCAGGATTTCCCTCTCCATTACTGGCTGACTTAAATAATCTTCCATTGCATTTTTGTTAGAAACTAAGTTTGGCATTCATAAAATAGAACAGGGAACATTCAATTTTCCAAGAATTTTTAATTTGATGTCTAGTTGACTGTTGAGTAACAGATTTTAAATTGCAAAATTTATTCCATTCTGGCTGAATATTCCTCTTTATTCTTGTTTTAAAATTGTGTTTCAGAACTGCAACTAGGCTGAAATATACAAGTTAGAAATAGTGAAACTGATTAATTAACCACATTAAGAGGTTGGTATTAGGTGACACTATACTTTGCTAACTGATTAATTTATCAGAACATGTTTCAAGAGCATTTGCTATCACCTTCAGCTGAGACCGACTACTCTGGCAAGTGATGATGTGAAACTGATTTTTAACTGATTTTTCTATTAACTCATTAACAACATCAATACTCCATCTTATTATTTAGCAAAATGGTTAGCTAATGGATTCAAGACATTACCAAAATTTCAAAGCAGGAGTATAAACAATTCACATCAGTTAATAGAAAAAATTAAGGACATAAAACTGCTTTCCTCTGACACTCTTATATCTTTCGACGTAGAATCTCTGTTTCCGAGCATACCAAAAGAAAAACTCCCGATTTATCTACATGATTGGCTAAAAACAAATGGAATTAATGATACACACATAAGAGAATACATCAAACTCTCAGAAATTTGCATAAACCAAGCCTTTTTTACTTTCAAAGGAAAATTTTAAAAACAACAAACAGGACTTACAATGGGCAGCCCCTTATCTCCATTTCTAGCTAACCTCTTCATGAGTAGATTTGAAACACACATCAACACAGCTTTTTCATACATATTTAAGGTATGGTATAGATATGTAGACGATATATTTGCCATAGTTAACAAAAACCTCATTGACGATGCCTTAAAACTTTTGAATATACAAGATGTAAACATATCATTTACATACGAAATAGAAACAGATATGTTGCCATTCTTAGATATTAAAATAATGAAATGTCAAGAAAATTTTAAATTTGGAATATACAGAAAGAATACACACGCAGTTAATCACATCAAAGCTGACAGTTTTAACCCCACAGTGCATAAACATGCAGTAATTAACAGTTTAACACACTGGCTAGTTAACCTACAAATTAGCAAAGAAGAATATTTTAATGAATACAAACAAATAGAAAAAACAGCAGTTAAAAATGGTTTTAAAAAAGAACTAGTACACAAAAAGGTGTAGAAATTCAAGAGACAAAAAATATCAAAGAAACCACAACACTTTCAGCAAGAAAAGATAAACAAATTTTTAAAAAATTCACATATCATCCATGGGCTACAAAAAACTTCCAGAATATTCTTAAAGATTTTAATATCAGGTGGCACCGATTAATAGATTTAATGTTAATAACAGTATTCCACAAAAAGAAAAATCAGGTATTTACAAAATAAACTGTGCAGAATGTGAAAAAATCTCATTGGAAAAACAAAGAGAAACATAAGCACATGGTTAAAGGAACATCTCAGGAAGATAAAGTACAAGCAAATAGAGAAATCAGCAGTAGCATATCATTTTTGGACACAAAATCACAACATAATAAATAAAGCAAAATTATTAAAATCAGTACAAGGACCTACGGAACTAACAACCTGGGAGAAAATCTACATCTACAAATACAAAGACAGCATAATGAACTTCGACACTGCCAGAGATGAAAACATAAACTACATGTTTATCACACCGCTACCGAGCAGAATACACATTCCCACAGCTCAATGAATGATCTGACAGTTGAACTTTAGCCTGGCTGAAGATGGGAACTAAATGTTCTCGAAACCGTTTCCATACATTTATGAAAAGTAAGTGAAGGTTTGAGAGTGTGTAGTTCAACTGAATCATACAATGATATCAATTAATATGATTAGCTTCCCCGTGCAAGTTCCAATTTACATTTTTTATAGGTCTCTTGTTTTTCAGGATATCTTTAGATCCCATTTTCTGTCTTGGTAGATTTTCACTGGCAAAGTAAACTCTTATTTATTCAGGGTATCATTGAACATTGCTGTAAAATGTAAAATTAAACTTTCTTCTTCTTACATTAAACACCAATGTCATCTCTTCCTGATATTTTCATGGCCTTCGAGTTTTTAAGACAATTGTCACTTTCCTGGGTACAATACTAATAAGCGCTTTAATGTAGTGGTCTTTTAGGACTTTGTTCAACAAAGATTACTTGTCCTTGTTTCAATACTCATGTAACAATTATTGTTTTTTTGTTTTATTTTTGTATTTTTATTTTGTTTATTTATTTTTTATTTTATTTTGAATGGTGTTTAACATCTGATTTTACTACTGAGGCACAACAGGCAGTAGACACTGATGATACATGAAATGAAATGATATATTGGAAGGAAATGTTCCAGGCCTAAGTTTAGGGTATCTTTCCAGCATTTGCCATTTATGAGGACTGAGGAAATGGAAAAAACCTCAGTCAGGGAGGACAGTCCTATTGGGATTGCAACCCCAGACCTCCCTCTCACGAATACATGCCTAATGACCTTGGCCAGCCAATAGTGGTTTGCTAATTATGTTAATATATGAGTTTTGTAGAAGGAAGTAGCAGCATTTCATACAGATAGTAGAGAATAGAAGTGTATCATAATCGTCATTGCCATTATTAAAATTTCATTCTGCGTTTGATTTGGTTCTATTTCAGTGTTATTAGTGTTACAATATTACAAGAAATGCTCTTATTGCTTGTATTAATCAAATCAAACTATTTAGTACCTCAGAAACTGAATATTACATGGTAACTTTTGCATATTTATAATTATTAATTGCTTACCTTTAATAAATTTAATTTGTTTGTGATATGTCTAGGTTGGAAACCTGTTACGATCAGCCATGGATAAGGCTATGAGTAGTCTTCATCTAAATGATGCACAGGGTCTGCAAAATTTGATCATAAGTTCAATTGGATTAGGTGAGTGCACTGGTCTTAATTTGTCTTATGTTATTCCTTAACCCAAAATTGCAGATTACATCAGGCCATAATATAATTCTGTATTTCTTCCAGAAATTTTAATTTGGCTTATAATAGTTCAGTGATATTAATTTGCTTATAACATATTTTGTTTGTATCAGCTTACTTATCTAAGAGTTAATACTGTCGTATTTTATTTATTGTTAATTAATATAGCATATACTTTTCATTTATTTGATTACATTTTTTTAATTTAATGAATAATAGTAGTTTTATTTGATCACCTAGAAGCAAGTTATTGTGCTTGTAACATTATTCAACTCCATTAGCATTTGAATTTATTTTTATTGCCTATAGACTCATTAGTACAAGTATTAAGCATTGTAATATAATCTAAAACTATTATATAAGCACAAATATATCTCAGTTACAATACTTCCTTCAGTATGTGTAGTTATTTCCTATGATCAATTTGTACAACAAATTATTAGTAATTAGTTTTTAATCTGCCAACCTGTAAGAGTATTTGTCAATTAAAAAATTTTAAGACTTTATTGAAAAAGTTTATGTAATTTGGCAGTTTGTTATAAAAAGAAAATCAATTCATATGTGGATCTTTTTCTGTTGCTGTTTTGGTTATTGTTACTCTGTGATAGGTGGCATGACCTCTAGTGTAATAAAGAGTACAGATTTATTCTTAATTAGACAGTGAATTGATTTAATACTCATATGCTCCACTTATAGGAGCTCAGGTAGAATCAGATAGATAAATCAGCAGTTGCACATTACTTTTGGAGAGATAAACATGATATAGAAATGGAAGTCAAATTATTGAAATTCATAGGTAGACCCTTGGAGCTGGGAATATGGGAAACAATTTTTATAAAAAAATAAGAAGATAAGATTATGAGCTTCGAAATCCCAACAGAAGACAAATTAATCCAAAAGTTCATAAAATGTCCACGAGAGCTACACCAAGTCCATTCAACCAACAATGAATCCGGCAGTCGACACACAGCTGAAGATGATGCAGGCAAAAAGCCTGTGAAACATGTTCTGTATAATTCAATGGTAATTGGAGCTTAAGAGTATTAAATTGACTCACTGTGTAATTAAGAATAAATTAATTGCTTTACTGTGTTAGTTCCGACATGAAATTTATTTTTAAATTAATAAGAGTACAGATCTTTATTAATGAACAATGATTTCTTTTTTATTAATTTTATCAGTTTATAAGCATAAATACCTATGACTGTTAGGATGTTATTGGTCTTAAAAGCTAATTTGCAGATTCTCTACTCTTTAGATGGTTTATGCACTTGACACATCATTTTTAAGGCAGGAGAAATCTATTCAATTTTGTTACTCCACAACCCCTCCATACTTCAATTCCATAACCCAAATATAGGTAGATTATAAGCATGTCTAATTGGCAATTTCATCACATGGTCCAGTCATGTGAATTCATATACTGTAATGAAATTAGAAGAGGAAAAGAGAACAGAGTCTTTATTAAAGTCTTTTCATTAATTTTTTTTCAGGTATTGCCACAACAAGATTGGCATTGCAGAATCTCTGCAAACAAACACTACTCTCTGTTCAGGCAGAGCAGTTGGGAGTTGATGTAAATAAGCTTATTGATGACATAATAACAGAATTTTTTAGACGGAAGGCCTTAAAAATCTTAAGGCCATCAAGGTATGTAAATTTATCCAAACATGCGTATTAATTCTTAAGTATAAGTCAGAGTGATTAATATCTGCAAATTTTATTTTTAATTTATTTAAATAGTGTTTAATGCCCATTTTAATTACTGAGGCGTCATGGGCAGTGGACACTGATGATACATAAGATGAAATGATAAACTTTTTTTTTAATAAGGCTTTAAAACGCACTTTTAATATGTTTAATTACCTAGTGAGTTGATTTAATAATCTGATGCTCCACTTACTTACTGTTGAATTATGCAAAACTAGTTTCGCAATCTTTTGCCTGCATTCTCAATTGCGAGTTGACTGTCGGCTTCGTTGTTGGTTGGCTGGAGGATTTGGTGTAGCTCTCGTGCACATTTTATGAACTTCTGGATTAATTTATCTTCTGTTGGAATCTCAAAGTTCATAACCTTATCCTCATATTTTTTTATATAAATTTTTTCCCTTATTCCCAGCTCCATGGCCAATCTACGAATTTCAATAATTTCACTCCCATTTCTATATCATGTTTATCTCTCCAAAAATGATGTGCAACTGCTGATTTCTCTACCTGATTGTACCTTATGTTTCTCCAGTGTTCCTTCAGCCTGATTCCAATGCTTCTTTTTGTTTTCCCAATATATACTTTGTTACATTCTGAACAGTTGATTTTGTATGTTCCTGGCTTCCTTTCCTCCGGTATTCTATCAATATCACCAGAATTGAGCAGATTTTTTAGGCTAAACTTGTTCACTGGTGACAAAGTAATCCCAAACTCTCTGAGTATTTTTTGGAATTTTTTGGTGGCCAAAGGATGATAAGTGAATTTCATATGGATGGTGGATTCTTTTATTGCTGTCAATGTTGTAACCTGCTTTAACCTCTTCTTTTGTTTGAATTTCTTGATTTTCTTATCTACAATTTCTTGGTCATATCCATTGAATTTTACTGTTTGTATAATATGATGGTATTCTTTGTTGTATTCAAACTCATTCATTTGTTGGTGAGTCTATGTGCTAAGCTATTGAGTACTGCATGTTTGTGTGCGGTGGGATTGAATCCACTTGCCTTTATGTAATTCTCAGTCTGTGTGTCCTTTCTGTATATTCCAAATTCCAAATTGTTGCCTGTTCTTATAATCTTTAAGTCGAGAAAGGAATTTATCTTTTAAATTTATTGACAATTTTTATTACTGTGTCTTTGTTGAAACCATTGGTTATTGCTGTCTTAATTGTCTGTTGGTATTCCAATTTGAACAAATATAATATTATAAATTTATTAGGTTGCACAGTAAAAGATATCATACTAACAGAACAGAAATCAGGAATTTATGAAGCCAGATATTGGATTGTGATCAGAGATACATCAGAAAAACTAAGAGAAATTTGGAAATTCAGAAGAAAGAAGAATTTTAGAATATTCGTTTAAAACAGGTTGATAAATCAGCAGTAGTAGCTCACTTTTGGACCAATAATCATGAAATTAAATCAGAGACTGGGCTGCTAAAAGAACTATCCACTTGGGAAAAGATTTTTATTTTAAGAAATAAGAAAAACTTGATGAATTTTGATTTCCACCCATCGACAAATTCAGTAAGTTACTACTGTAACCATGGAGTTATATGAACAGTTTGAATACATGAATGTAGTGTACATTAAGCTTATATCTAATTGATCTTTTTAATGTTAATAGAATTTAGGATGATAAAGAAATCTTTAGGGAATTTTAGTTCTAGGATAGTGACCAGCAAATGCTAAAGCTTTGTTCCTAAATTAGGTAGTAAAACACATTAATAATAATAATAATAATAATATAATATGTATATTAATCTTTTTAATTTTAAGGGAAAGAAATATCTATTGTGTACAAAATATTTTTTAAACAATTTTTATGGTGAGAAGTTTACTTAGAGTTTACTGCAACAATGAAAAAATGCAATTTGCCTTTTGCAAAGCTTAAGCTATTTTGCAGTTCAAACCTTTAAAGTAATAATATTAATGTGAGTTTTATGTTTGTTACAGTGCTGAATTAAACAGTGAGAACATTCTAATGCTGAATTTGGATAGTTCATTCAGTTCCTCTCAAAGCAGAAATAGTAAAATTAATAAAAATCATTGTATAGGCATTGACACTGAAATAACTGTGAGCAAGTTGGGCAAGGCAGCAATCAAAGGTATGTTTAAAACAAGAGCTATACATAATGCTTAGTTTAATTTCAGAACTTAGAGCATTTTTATCACACAGTGACTGGATTATAATCTTCTCTACAATATGAAATACTATTGGAAAAATTCTAATTTTGAATTAAGCCTTGGGGATCCTTGTTTCATCTCCATCACATAATCTCACAAATGTTCTATCTCGAAGCCATGTTCTCCTTCCCTTCTGAAGACCAGTTTAAAATAGATGCATCAACTGCCAACTCCATTCAGGAATGGTATGGGCAGTTTACAACTTCAGGATCCTCTCTAAAAGGAAATCAGCAAGTAGGCCTACATTGGCTGAAGAAACTGTTGAGCGCATTTGGGCAAGTTTTACACATAGACCACAGAAGTCGACAAACAGAGCAAGTAGAGAGCTGAACGTAGCAAAACCGACCATTTGGAAGATCTTACAGAAATGTTGCAACAAAAGCCTTGCTGCTTCAATTGCTGCATGATAAAGTATGATGCTGCAGTTTTCTGCATGGTTGTAACAACTTATGGAAGAGGATGGGTTTGGTGAAACTTGTTCTCTGTAATGAAGCAACGTTTTTTGGGAATGGCAAAGTGAACAGATGCAATATGCATATCTGAAGCACAGAAAATCCCTGCACTATTGTGCAACACATTCAAGCCTTGCCAAAAGTTAATGTGTTCTGTGCAGTCTCACAGTTTAAAGTTTATGGTCCCTTTTTCTTCTGCAAAGATACATTACAGGACATGCTGGAAATTTGGCATCATGCTGCAGCTGGAAACTGATAGAGTGGATTTTCTCTATGAACAGGATGGTGCTCCACCTCTAGTTCCATTTCAATGTTCACAAATTTTTAAACATATTGAGAAATGAATACATTAATCATGATGGGAGTGATGATTACGACTAGGGCCCGGATTTGTATTTAAAAACATGTTTTTTCCTAAGAAGTACATTCCTAAAACAAAGTTTATTCTCCCAATTGAGAGTTCATAAGTATAAATTCAAAATCCTATTTCACATAAAAACACATATTTTACAAAAAAAATTATGTAAGTAAATATTTCCGAAATTGTTGTAATAAATTCATATTTTTTATACTTTCCCGTAATTTTAATTAAATATTTCTGCTCTTTTTGTAATAAATACATATTTTAATAATTTTTTTGCAATCAAGAAAGAAATGATGCAAGAACTGCATTAGCACATAAATGTTGCATCTGCTGCAATATTATTGTCTCAAAATACTCCCCACCAGCCCACCTAAAGGCTTTTCTTTCACATGGTATAAGAAGCTGGAAACGACCGTGATAAACTCCGTGAATCCCAGATGTGCAGTTGTAAGTTCTTAACTGCATATCTATTTCTGTTTCAGTCGGGATCCAGTCTAGGTAGTAAATGTTTGTGATCTTAGGTATGTGAATTATTTTTATTAAAAATTCCGAAAGTGAAATCAAGTGTGTGTGAACATTTACAGAAATACGTATTGGAGTTTGAAAACATTTTTACCACTGACAGTAGTGCAGTGTATGTGCAGATCAACGATCGCAGATAATACAACATTTATCTAGAAATAAACACATCACAGCTTCCTCCCATGTTTCCTCGCGGCAAGTTCTTATAGGAGAACCTACTCCATCCTCATCTAATGATAAAATAAATTCACAGTATTATTCAGATTTATGGGAAGCACTTGTTTCGGCCAATATACCCCTTTATAAGGTAAACAATCCCAAAATCAAAAAGTTTCTTACCAGATATACCATAAGCACTCCTGATGAATCAACTCTTCAGAAAAATTATCTCCCGAAGTGCTATGATGAAACATTAAAATACACTAGGTCAGTATGTGAAAATAAGAAGATCTGGGAGAGCATTGACGAAACGAGCAATTCTGCTGGTGTTAGAAAAGTGGGAAATGTTTTAGTAGGTGTGTTGGAAAATGATGCAAAAATTTCCAAACAACACTTCTTGCTAGCTTGTAAACAATTGTCAGTTATAAATCATGTGTCAATTGCTAGGCTGTTCAATGAAACTTTGCAGGTCTTATGGTCAAATGGTGTGAAATACGACAATGTTTTGCTTTTCATAACCAATAGTGCTCCATATATGAAGAAGTTGGTGAAGCTCTTTGTGTATGTTATCCTAAAATGATTCATGTGACATGTATCATACTTGCTCTACTCAGACTGTGTGACAAAATCCAAACATATTATCCGAAAGTGAACCAGTTAGTGTCAAACGGAAAAAAATTTTTGTAAAATCACCACCTAGAGTCTATCTTTTCAAAGAAAGAAATCCTGATCTCAACTGCCTCCTAATCCCATAACCACGCATTGGGGCACTTGGCTATGTGCAGTAATGTATTATGCAGACAATTTTGAAGCATTTGTATCTGTAGTAAGTTAACTGGACCCAGACGAAGCTTCTTCAATTGATGTTGTTCAAAATTTAGTAAAAGACAGCAATTTAAAATGTGACCTGACTTTCATATCTGCCAATTTCGGATTCTTGACTCATTCTATAAAGAAACTAGAGACTTCGGGGGATTTATTGAATAATGTATTTAAAGATAACTGGATGCTCTTTCCAATTCGAAAGCCAAAGTCTTAAAGAAAAAATTTAAGGATTTGTTTGACAAAAATACAGATTACAAAACCCTTAGCAAAGTAGGACTAGTTTTGGAAGGCCAGGGAACAAGTGAAGTTGATGGTGTGAATGTTAGTGATATGCCTCATTTCAAATATGAGAGGTTAACCTCGTGCGACATAGAACGATCATTTTCTCAATATAAGGCATTATTTTGTGACAACAGGCATGGATTTCTGATGGAAAATTTGGAGAAGACGTTAGTCGCTCACTGCAGTTCCAATCAGTGTTCCACATCTAATGATTAGGAGCAATTGGCGAGTTAACTTTTTTGTTGTGTTAGGTGTTTGTTTAATTTAAAAAAGTTTTTATTACACATTTTTAAATTTTTACCAAATATTTTTTAAATTTTTGTCACATAAAAAATAAATATTTTTAGGTTTTTTAGCATATAAAAATCTGGGCCCTGATCTCATTAGTCATGATCATGGTCTCCAAACTTCCCTAGTCTACCACATGCAATTTTCTTGTGTGCAGCTATGTCAAAGATTCAGTGTTTGTGCCTTCTTTACCAGCAAATCTACCAAAACTGCGAGCTTGTATGTACAATGCCTTCAAACAGATTGATAAGAACAAGTTGCATCAATGTGGGAAGAACTTGATTATAGACTTGATATCTGCAGAATCTGTATAGGGGAACACACATGGAGCACTTGTAATGTCAGCTAATTTTTTTTTTTTAACGGTTTATCTATATGTTTGTGATAATATGTCAAATAATATAGCTACAGTAATTTGGAAACCGCTTCTTCACTTATAATACAATACATATCCATTTTCCGCTTGTGTTATTGTTAATACAAATATGGGAATGCTAAGACAGCAGTGGAAGAGAGAGCGGAGCTCCTGGAGTTAAAGGAAAAATGGGAGAGAGTATTGAAGCATACAGAGGAAGAATTTGGACTTTTAATAGAATGAAGTGGAATAGAGTCAAAAGAGGACAAGGAGAAGAAGATGTAGCAAATATGTTTCTTGTGCTAAGTGTTATTGGTACATTATTGGTGATTGGGGGAGTGGAAATCAACCCTGGACCTGGTAGAAACCAAGCTGTAATGGAAGAGATTTTATCTGGAGTAAAGGACATGGATGATAAAATAGGAAACAAACTTAATGAAGTAGAAAAAAAAATTAATGGAAAATAAGGTTAAAATAAGAAATGAAGTGCAAGATAATGAGAACAGAAGTGCTGAATATTACAAGAAGAGTGGAGGGCATGGAAGAGAGATACTGGGTAAGAGTTATCTTGGGAGTCAAGGAAAGGAGTGGGGTGGACCTATACAAGAAGTTAGAGAGATTTTTGGAAGGAAGATTGGGGATGGTGTTACAGGGTTCAGAGATTGGTAAAGCTTACACAGAGGGAAGATCAAGAGGAAAAAGAATGATAGTTGTGAGTTTTATATCTGTGCAGTTCCTGTATGAAGTCCTAAGGAAAGCTAAGCAACTAAAAGGAAACAATATTTTCATCAACAGGGATTTATCGTTGGAACAACAAGCCCTTAAGAAGAAGTTAATTCAACAAATGAAAATAGCAAGATCAGAGGGAAAATGGGCTGTCATTTGCAATTTACATTTGTGGATTGTTGAGCAGCTGGTGGCTATGCAGGAGAGTGAAATAAGCAAAATAAGACCATATTAAAAGGAAATGAATCTTCTTGATATATCAATTGCTGTAGGGCCAGAACAACACTAATAAGATATCCAAAGGCTGGGCAGAAAGCAGTTCAACCATCTGTAGAGAATGAGCCATCTGAGTTTAGAAGGAGGTGTAGAGAAGATTACATCAAACAAGATGGTAGTGGATGACATAGCGGGTATTCCATGAAGGAATGACATGAGAGAGATAGAAACAAGGAAAGTGATATTGTCAAGGAGGGAGGAAAGACAACTAGCATGTGGACTGGCAGAGAGAGGGAAAAAGGCATGGTCAGAGAACAGTAAGGGCAGCATGGAAGAGGATTGCATCATATTAACTCCAAATGGCAGCATACTCATGCTAGATAAAGATAAAGCAGCATCTTAAGAGAGGGAATCCAGCTACGAAGTAAGATAGTGCTAGAGAAATTCAGAAAGAGAAAGGAATTGCAATAGGGCATGGAGAAAGTAGGGAGGCTGGGGTTTTGGAACTTTAAAGGTTTAAAAAATAAAATGTATACTGGGAAACTGAAACATCTATTAGGAAAAATAGATTATTGGGGTAGTAGAAACATGACTAATGGAAGAGAATGCAGAGGTGGATGATTTCACATATGTTGGAATAAAAGGAGAAGTGGTGGCAAAGAAGGGAAGAACCTCAGGAGGCTTGAGTTTTCTGTTAGGAAATTGTTGAGAAAAGTAAAAAAAGTAAAAAAAACATGGTCAAGGACAAAAAATGCTTTATGAGTTGTAATGGATGATAAGCTGGTAGATGAAAATATTATATGCCTAGTAGTAATGTGTAATCCACTGGGATCCTCATAGTATCAACCCTGAGCTGCTTAGGCAACTGGAAAGTGATATAGAGAATTTAAGAGAGAGGTATCTCATTGCAGAGGTTATAATAGTGGGGGATTTTAACATCAGAATAGGTGAAGGAGACGTGGAATTAGGGACTGATGTGGTATGGGATAATAAAATAATGATAAAATCAATATAGGAAGGCCTAGCAAAGATAAATACAGAGATAGAGAGAGTGAAATATTTATTAAATTTTGTGAATTAAATACACTAGACATTTTGAATAGTAAATATGATGTATTAGGGGAATTTACTCTTGTTAATATAATAAGGGCCAGAGTGTTATTAATTATATATTATGGCCAGTTATCATGGTTATATTTTGAGTAATTATAAGATACTCAATTTCAACTCAAGCAGTGGTCATTTTCCACTGGAAATGGATATAAAAATTCGCTCAGGACATGTAGTGGATAATTAAGGGGATGGGGAAAATTGTACTAGGCAATATACTACATTTAAATGGAAGGAGGAACAAAGGAATAACTTTAAACAGACTCTGGAACCAAAATATGCCAACATGGAGTAAATTATATGTTAAAGAATAATGAAGTAGAGAAGAAACTAATGACATAAATACATTAATGCTAAGAACTGGAGATGGGATGGAAAAGAAGATGGGAATTATGAATAGGGGCCGAGGAGGGGTATGATAATGAATGCAAAATAGGAAAAAAAAAAGTGTTGAAACAAATGCTGATAAAATGAAGAGGTGCAGGGGATGAGTCAAAGAAAGAATATTTAAATATTGTACTTATGAAGCTGTTGACAATGGAGCGGTAATATATCCTAAACTTAGATATTCATTTTTTACACTAAATAAGTAAGTGGAATTTAGTGTAAAAAATGAATACCTAAGTTTAGGAGAAAAAATATTTAGTTGGGAAAATATTTTATAACTTGTTGATAGCAAGAAACATAAGTGGAGAAGGAAAAATGAGGAAAATTTAATCAGAATATTAATTAAGGAAATGCTAATAGGATATGTAAAATGTTAAAAGTAACCTATAGTGAATATGTAACCAAATCCAACATTAATCCAAAAGAGTGGATAGGTTATTTTAGAATCCTTTTTGGTCAGCATAGTGGTTTAAAAGCAACAGCAAGGTTAGAAGTAGGAATGGGCTATGTAGAAATGTTGGATAATGAGGTGAGGGAAGAAGAAGTAGTTAAGCAAGTGAAATGAAAGAAGCAACAGGAATAGATGGTATCCCAACAAAAGTTATAAAAGAATGGTGTTTTGATGTAAATATAGTTAATTAAAATGTTAATTGGAACTTGCACAGTGAAGCCAAACATATAATTGATTACTTGTCATAATATATAAAACCTATTTCAAGAACATTTCGTTCTCATCATCAGCTAAGCTAAAGGTGAACTGTGGGATAATTTGTTAAGCTGTGGAGTGTGTATTCTGCTCTGGTGATGGTGTGATAAACTTGTAATTTATGTTTTCATCTCTGGCAGTGTCGAAGTTCATTAGACTGTCTTTGTATTTATAGATGTAGATTTTCTCCCAAGTAGGACCTTTTACTGATTATAATAATTTTGCTTTATTCACTATGCCGTGATTTTGTATTAAAAAATGATTTGCTACTGCTGATTTCTCTATTTCCTCGTACTTTATGTTCCTGAAATGTTCCTTTAATCATTTTCCTATGTTTCTCTTAGTTTTTCCAATGTAGATTTTTGGACAGAAGGTCACGACATAGTGAATAAGGCAAAATTATTAAAATCAGTACAAGGACCTATAGAATTAGCAATTTGGGAGAAAATCTACATCTACAAATACAAAGACAATCTAATGAGCTTCAACATTGCCAGGGATGAAAACATAAACTACAAGTTTATCACACACCACCAGAGCAGAGTACACATTCCCACAGCTTAATGAATCATCCAAGAGTTGGCTTTTAGCTTAGCTGATAATGAGAATGAAATGTTCTTGAAACCGGTTTTATATATTATGACAAGAGAGTGAAGCTTTAAGAGTGTGTAGTTCAACTAAATCATACAATAATATCAATTATATTAGAGTTAAATTAGTCACAGGACTGTTTAATTTAATTATGGCAAAGGAAAGTGTACCAGAAAGTTGGAGGAAAGCAATTATTTATCCAATATATAAAGGCAAGGGAAGCGTAGATATGCCAAAAAATTACAGAGGTATTGCATTATTATCAAATGTTGGAAAAAATTTTATAGCATTTTGACATATTGGCTGCAAAACTGGGTTGAGGAACATAAAATTATCTCAGAATTTCAAATGGGATTTTGTACGGGGGACGCATAGTGGATAATATATATTTATTATAAAAACATCAGTGGATAAATACTAAAAGACAAGAGAGGAAAACTATACATGACATTTATTGACTTATACAAAGTGCAAGATTGCATATTATTCTTATGGGATAAATTTCTGAGTAAGGGAGTAAGTTTTCATAAAGTGAATATTCTTAAAGCATTATACAAGGGAAATACTTTCATGTGAAGGAATGGTAATAAAAGAAATAAATCAAGAGAAGGAGTTAAGATAAGTGTGCAAGTTAAGCCGTGTTATTTTAATTTGTTTATTGGTGACATTTTAACAGAGATGAGAAAAGTAAAAATTCATTGCCAGTTATTAATATTGTCACAATCCCGGGGTTATTATTTGCAGATGACTTAGTTGTTGGATCTATCTCAACAATTGACTTAATGAAACCCTTGCAGCAAATAGATAATTATTGCAATGATTGGAGCTTGAAGGTAAAATGGGAGAAGACTTAAATAGTAGTAGGGGAAAAATTTAGTAAATATAAGAAGTGGAGGAAAGTAGATAAAGAATATAAGGTTGTCAGGGATTGCATTTATTTAGGAGTTTAAAATCAATGGGGGTGGCAAATGGAAAAAGCAGAAAAAATAAGCTTTGGCAAAATGGAAATGGCAGCAGTTAGAAGTTGTAAATAGAGAATACCAGATATAAATGTTAAGTGGCTAGAAAAAATATATAATATGGTGGTTGAGGCAAAAATGTTCTATGGCATTGAAATATGGAGACTGGAAGCAGGATGGGAAATTGTGGATGTTGAGCACAGGATATTTTGTAGAGAGATTTTAAGCCTGTAAAACACAACAGCAAAGAAAGTTGCACAAATTGAAATGGGAAGAGTGACAAGGAAAGGTATGATTATGAAGAAAGCTCTTAAATATTGGTTCAGAATTATGAATTTAAATGAAAGAAATTTGTTTAAGAAATGCTTAGAATTCCAAGAAGAGTCTAAGGAGCAATGGGGTGGGGTAATAGTCTCAGGACAGTTTTGGAGAACAAAGGAATAGAGGAATAAAGGAGGAGAAGGGAGAACAATGTAAATGGTTTTTGAAAAACTGTCAGAAGGTGAATGGAAGATATAGAAATATAAATCTGTTTGGCGAGATAGCAAGTAAAAGACCTTTAGTATTTTATATACCAATAAAAAATAAATGGGAAAGAGAGACGTATATTGATAAATCAAATAAAGAACAAAGAGAGAGTATTGCATGGGTAAGAGCACGTGTATGGAGATTAAAAGGAACAGGGAAAGAGTTTCCTTAGAATCAATGTCCAATATGGGGAGGAAAGCAAGATATGGAACACAGACTGTTCAAGTGCAAAGGGATGGGACTCTGGAGGAAAGAGTTTATAAACAAGAAATGGTTTAAATTAGATAGAAAAATAGCCTTAATGAAAATCTTCAGTAAGATAGCAAGAATGTGGTGGAGTTCTTTAGTAAAATTAAAAATAAATGGAATTGGGTACTAAGGAAGGAAGTAAATCAATAACCTAAAGGGTGATATCTTGTTTAAATTATATTAGAATTTAGATAAAAGTATTACAGCAGGAAGTAGAAATATATTAAATATGATTTAAATTCAATTAAAAATTAATGTAGGAGTCCACACAGGAAATCATCATAATCTTGTTGAATTAAAAGTAAAACTTCTAAAATCATGTCAATATATTTAAACTTTCTTGACATTTCACATTAAAACTTTTTTTATTAAAAGTAAGTTGGGACTAGTTTCTTGAGCCTCTTGCTCACATTCTCAACCATTTGACGACTGAAATCAATGAATTGAGTCATCAATTGGTTGACAATGTGAGCAAGTGGCTCAAGAAACTAGTCCCAACTTACTTTTTAATAAAAAAAATTTAATGTGAAACATCAAGAGAGTTTAAATATATTGACATGATTTTAGAAGTTTTGATTTAAATTATTGGAAATTGTATTTTAGAAGGTGAATAAATGTAGCATTATAACAGGCATTTGAAAAATAAAGGAATTAGTAGTTTGTAGAAACTGTAGCTAGCTAACATAATAATGGCACAGGTAGAGTAATTGAAAACCTTTATTTTAGGACCTAGCATTGGGTTGGAGTCCGGTCCCCTGGAATTCCAGTAGGCTGTTGCTGATGAACCGGGGACTGGGGACTGGTGCAATCAAGGTGGAAATTTTGTATTTTGTTTAGTTATATTAGAATTTAGACAAACATGATCGTATAGTAATCAGTTATTGTATTTAAGTATTTTGTAATTGTGAAGGGTCATATCTAAAATGGCCTGGGCCAGATAGGTGGATCCCCTTTGTAGTTTGTATTTGTATTTTGTATTTTTTCTTAGCATTTTAATAAATTCAATTCAAATTCTAATGTATTCAGGAATCATAACAGTGAAAACGAGTATAAAATTGTCAACTTTGATAATGTGAGCAAAGGTCTCAAGAAACAAGTCTTGGATTTTTAAATTTTGAGAGAGAAATGCTAAAGAGTGTTTTATCATTATATTAATATTTTAAATGTTTTTAACTCAGTTTCCTTTTCATTAAGATTGAAGTCACGAAGGTGTTTTTATGCATTGTAAAATATTTTATCTACTGGAGAAATTCAATTTAGTTCAATTAATACAAATATTTATAAAAAATGTGTGCAATTTGTTGGAACCTCAATTTAACATCTGCCGTGTAAAGAGAGAGAGAGAGAGAGAAAGGCCAAATTCCTGTAAAAAGCACTAAATAGAGATTATATTCTGTGTGTGCACATGCATTATACTGTTACAACTACTACATCACTCCATATTTTTAGTTGTTCTTTTATTTGTATATTTCAGTTTTGAATGCTAGCATTTACAATAGATTTTGACACTCAAGAATCTTGGTGCAAACATTTTTCAGTCTATTTGTATATATTTTTGAGACACTTTCTTCTTAAAGGAAATTTACTTTATAAATTTTTACAGGTTATTGCTTCTCAATTGAATGCTTATGTCATTTTCTGAAATTAATGTTTTATTTCATAGTTATATAACTTGTAATTGATTGGTCACCTTTGTCATTAACATGTGCAATGTTAACATCAAAATAAACAATTCTGTTAATTGTATTGCAAATTCTCATAATTGTATCCACTTTCATTCACTGTGTTATTTGTAGACATTAATCTGTAAGAATATTGGTTTTAGCTCTGGTTTTTTACCAACACTATAGTGAACACAGCGTTGATAAAAACATTAGAGCTTAAGCCAATATTCTAAACAATAAAGTGAATACATATACTGTTGGTAAATATCAAAACTAAAGTTATTCTAAACCGATTAATGCGCACAAATAATGTAAATATTATGTTTTTTATTTTAGCATACAGGATGCATATAGTAATCAGAAAGGTGGCCAATCAATTACAGATTGTATAATTATAAAATAAAACAATTTCAGAAATTGACTTAAGCATTGAATTCAGAAGCAATAATCTGTAAAAATTTATAAAGCAAATTTTCTTCAAGAAGAAAGTATCTCAAAACTATATACAAATAGGTTAGAAAATATAACAAATTATTTATGAGGAAATCACTCAAATTTCACTAATTTTGTTCCACTTACTTGGGCATGTTTTGAAGGCTGTTGCCTTCATCATCAGCATGGTTCCACTGTCAGCTTCCCAGCATAGTGTTAAGATGTCACTCTGTGGATTTTACGAACTTATCCTAGTAACTAACCAAATAAGTGGAACATAATTAGTGAAATTTGAGTGATTTATAAGTTCACAAAAACCACAGAGCAACATCTTAATACCGCGCTGGGAAGCTGACAGTGGAACCATGCTAATGATGAAGGCAACAGCCTTTGAAATATTCCTTTCTACAGCATAAAAGAATTTGAAGTATAAAATAAGAGTAATGTGAAATAAATAAAATAAAATATGGGGAAAAAATGTATATAATGTAAATAAGCTGTTACTTTGCCTCTTTCTCCTTTTTTCCTTTGACAAAGCCTATTGTAAACTTAAAAGAAGTTAGGAACAGTGAAGGTTGTTAAATGTACAAATAAGTCAGTATTAGGTGACACTAAACTTCAGTAACTGATAAATTCATTAAACATGTTTCAAGTGTTCGCTCTCATTATCATCATCAGCTGGGGACCGAATTAATCGGTTAGTGAAGTTTAGTGTCACAAATACCAACTTATTTGTATATAAAGCCTATTGTAATTATCATAATTACCTAATGTTGAATAAATTATCATCATCATCTAAGTAAGTAGAACAAAATTAGTGAAATTTGAGTGATTTCCTTATAAATAATTGGTTATATTATACTATATTTCATTGTGAAAATTCCCACTATTTAAATCTAGATTAGAATATATTTACACCAAGACTCTTGAGTGTCAAAATCTAATGGAAATGATAGGATTCAGGACTGAAGTAAAATTATATCTGATATATTGCAAACTCTCCTAATTGTATCTACTTTCATTCAATGTATTACTTGTGGGCTTTTATGACTTTAACTCTGATGTTTTTACTAACACTAAAGTGAATAGATAACTCTTTCCACATATTGGCAGGGAACATGTCTGCCATTAAAGTCAGTATTTGTATTGATTTCATTTTCAGACTAGAAACTATTACTTTCTTAATGAAGTAATTTGTAATCACATCAATTATGTTAAAGGATGCTCAGGAAAGCTATCGGAACTTAACAAGTAATTTTACCTAAAGACCGTGTCTACTATAAGAATTTATAACAAGTGAATTAAAATTGCATATGATTCCTGAAGCTATTGTTACGTGCGATGCTCTCCTCTCTTCTGTCACCTTTCCTTCCCCTCTTCTCTTTTCTTCTCTCCAGAATGCATAACTTAAATTTAAACTTTTATCTGGTGTTTCAAATATTTTGCACAATTTATCACATTCCCCAACCTCTCTCTCTTCTTCAATTATTTTTTGCTCTTATTTGGGCCATATTTCATCTGTAATTAAAATCTTTATTTTTTAGGAGGAATGTAATCTGCTGGGATTTTATAGCTTCTTGCTGTTTTCCTGAGGCAACAACCCAAAGTTGTATATGTTGAGCATCTTCAATCCCTTCTTATTCATGATAACTCAGCACATCTATCATGGTGCAGCTAAACCAATGGTTTTTATGTTGCCGCAATATTTTATGAGTCACTAAGAAAATGGTCATAAACTCTAAGTGGGTTTGCACTGAAGATTTCAAGGGCTTACTGCACTGTTTCCACAGATGCTGGCATAGAACTCTTACATTTTACTGGAATCTTCAGAGCAAGAAAAGCTACTTATGCCTTGACTCAGACATCATTGAAGAAGCTGAACACACTGCACACATTGTACATTTCCCTGTTAGCAATTTTCCTAGCCTTTCTATGCCTAAGTTTATTATTCATTTTTAAAAATATTTTAGGCCTTATGAACCTAGGCTCTTAATTTCATATTTCTTAAATGATGAAAATTCCAATTTTCTTAACATTTCTTCATATTAACTGCAGTTCTATTACTTTGCAGGATGCGTGGCTCTGAAACAGGCACAGATGCTGTATAAGGATTTGATGCAGGCACGAAAAAGTCTGGTAGTATCGTCTCACTTACATTTGCTATATCTTGTCACTCCTTATGAGCTCATAAATGAAATCAAGCCTAGTCCCAGCATTTATTTTGATAAGGTAAATAATAATATAATTTTTTATTTTGGAGCAATATTAAATAATCTTTCAAGAATGCTTTGCTATAAATATTTTCTTTTAAGTTCTTTACTATTTAAGGAGGTATTCAATCTATGTTGTTTATATTGAGAACAAACTATGTAAGCAGTAATCCATTATTTGTTTTTTACTGTTGGAATGCATTGAATAAGTATTTCAGACTCTCTTCATGAAAATGTAATTTAAAAAAAAAAAACTTAATAATAATGTCCTTAAATCGCAAACATTTTACAATCAGATCCTTAGTATTATTTGAAATTCCTATCTGTAATATAGTTTGTTCTAAAGTGACTATCTCTTAAGGCATAACTGCAGATGTTGCAATAATGTTATTTGTAGACACAGAAAAAACAACCATCGAGAGATCATTTAAGAACTTTCCAAAAATAACACATTTTCAAAAAATTTTGTTGGAACTCACACGGTGAAGCGTGTTAAATGTAAATTATATCTAATCTGTCGTCTAACACACTCTTTTATGCTTCACTTACTTTTAAATACGGTGGGACCAGTTTTGAAGAGACATTCTCTCCATCTTCAACCAATTTGACAACTGTTTTTTTTTTACTAGTTTTCTGCAAATTTTTCAATTTCCCAAATTTCTTTTTCTGAATATTTACTTTTTTTCTTTACTCTGGTATTTATATGCTCCAGTGCATTCCTTATTAAATTGTCGCAAATGACATAACCTAACTTTTTGGTGACTCTCAAGTATATGTCGTATAATTTCAAATCTATGTCGGCTAATTTAAGTATTCCATATGGAAAAAACAAAACATTACACTATGTTACAGTTGTTAAACAAAAAAGAATATGCCCATGTCAAATTTGACCCATTGAAAGAATGCACAAAAACAGTGAGTGAAGCTATACAGACTTACACTATAATACCAGACATAGAAAAACGTAGTTTAAAACAAAACAATCCTAATATAACCAGAATGTATGGGTTACCTAAAATCCATATACCTGGGAAGGGAATGAGACCCATCATTAATAATATAAATACCCCTACATATTTTCTAGCAAAATGGCTTACAGACAGATTTACAGCTCTACCAAGGTTTCAAAGTAGCAGCATAAAAAACTCGTTCCAGTTAATAGAAAAATTAAAAGATTTGTTTTAGTGTCTTTTGACATAGTAATCTTTGTTCCCGAGTATTCCAATTGACAAGTTTTTATCATTTTTGAACAATTGGTTAAAGGAGATAGGAATTAATGAAACTCACAGGAAAGAATACGCCCACCTTACTAATATTTGCATAAACCAGTCCTATTTTACGTTTGCAGGAGAATTCTATAAACAGAAAACAGGACTCACAATGGGAAATCCTTTGTTCTCCTTTCTGGCAGATTTATTTATGAGTACATTTGAAAATCACATAATTTCTACCTTCCTGCATTATTTTAAATGCTGGTACAGATGCGTTGATGACATTTTTAGTATAGTGAAAGAGAATTTGTTGAAGATGCCTTGAAGCTTTTAAATATACAACATAGGAATACATCCTTCACACTGGAAACAGAAACAAAGGGAATGTTGCCGTTTTTAGGTATAAAAATTAATAAGAATCATGGAAACCATTTGGAATCTACAGAAAGGATACTCTCACAGATAACTATATAAAATCAAATGGGTTAACCCCATAGCTCACAAGTACTCACTTTTCAACAGCTTAACATATAGACTGGTGAATTTACCAATCAGTAAAGAGGAGTACAAAAAAGAATTTGAGAAGATATAGGAGATTGCCATTATAAATGGTTTTAACAAAAATTTAGTAAACAAAAAACTTAATAGATTCCTAAAGAAGAAATTGATTAAGAATACCACCACACTATTAACTGAAAAAGAGAGACCGGTTTTTAAAAAAATTCACCTACCATCCAGTAGCTATGAATAAATTCCAAAACATTTTTAAAGATATTAACATTAAATTGGCACCTCTTAACAGATACACTCTGAAAAATGCTTTAGTGGACAATAGTTTTAATAACATTCCAAAGGAGAATAAGTCAGGCATCTACAAAATAACATGTAAAGAATTGTGATAAGATGTATTTTGGGTAAACCAAAAAGGAACATAGGAACACAGTTAAAGGAATATCTCAGGAACATTAAGTACAAACAGATTGGTAGTCAGCAGTGGCACACCATTTTTGGAAAGATAATCACAACATAAAAAGAGAAATAAAGTTACTTAAAGAAGCACATGGACGTACAAAATTGGACACATGGGAGAAGATTTACATTCATAAACATAGTGATTATCTTATGAATTTCGACATTACAGGAGAATGTAATACAAATTTCTAGTTTATGAAGAAAAAAACACCACCAGGAAGGAGCCACAGGTCCTCATAGATGTTAGTTTCTCGTACCAGTCATCAAGTTGGTTGAAGATGGAGATGATGTCTCTTTGAAACCGGTCCCCCTGTATTTAAAAGTAAGTGAAGCATAAGAGTGTGTTAGACGGCAGATCAGATATAATTTACAAACCATCCAGAGGCTGAATTGGTGCAGTGGTTCCAGGTGGTATGAATTTCAATGTCACAGTCTTTACAGGAGAGCTGGTTTGCTGTATAGTGATATGATTTTTTATACACAGTTCAGGATTCAAGCAATAGCAAGTTATCTTCACTACCTATACACCATAGATGTTGTCCAGCCAAATACATTTTTCCACTCTTATTTGCTGTGATATATACATTCTCAAATTTTCTTGCTAGGTCATTGATATGAGGCAGAGAACCTCCAACTTCTCCCAGCCAATTTGCCATTCAAAGTCAACTGTTCCCATAAATATATAGGAATGCCTAAGGGCATTGATGTTTGTTGCTATTGCCGCAACTACCTTGTTACCTGTAACTGCCTTTCCTATGCATTTCCTCTTCAGATTCTGATAAATCAGCTTGAAAATATATTTCTTACTGAACATTGGAATAAGTTGGCTCACCTCATCTACAAACGATCGAGCCACTTATGCAGTTTGCTCTTCATCTTCAAGTTGCCACTTCATTGGAAATTTTGTTATCTTACATTTTTTAATTGTACCTTTTCAGCAGAGAAATGTCCTTTAAGCTGTCTTGTTGAAGACAGAATTTATGCCAATGACATAGAGGATGAACTACATGGCTGGACATTCCTTTCTCTGTCACTTTCACGTACCCTTTGTCTTCATCATTGAACTCACCATGTACATTGCAATCACAATTCAGAGTGCATTCCACTGACTCATCCTGCAAGAATACTAATATGTAATCTGCAGCTGTCACTCTGGAAAATGTCTTCTATCCTTGCTAACAAAATGTCAACTTTGGCAACTGTTGATTGGGATGCTCTAAATGTATTTCTTTCTCTTACTCTATCCTCCTTGTTTGATTTCTAGTTTCCATATATTTTATGAGTAATTTTTTTGGGAGTTTCAGAATAAAATGTTTGCAATTTTTCCTACTTGCTCTTAAAGCCTTGAAAATAGTCTGAATTTTTGGTTCAGTCATTGGCCATCAATATGACCCAAAATGGAAAAAAAAAAAAAGAAAAAAAATGTTTAGTCCTTTGGTTCATGACATCAAATGCAAACTTCAATTCACAAGGTAATTGTTTCCAATAAGTCTTTTCCATTATGCTGCATCACAATGTCTGAATACATTGAACTGTAGTAAACATGTTTCGTTTCTTTCTCCTTGATAAACAATCAGGTTTTAGCAGAATTAATCTGTAGAGAGAAGTTTTCTGGCATTTTATATCTGCATTTTACTCATTACATATTATATTTAAAATAATAATAGTAATTTTGATTAAAAATAATTTTTGAGTAAAAATAATATATTTAAAATAATAATAGTAATTTTGATGGAGATGATGATGATGATGATGATGATGATAATAATATACCTTTAATCGTTTGATTTTCATTTGAAACTACAGTAAATCTCTCTTATTTCTGAATCATTTCTCCCTGAGCCAAGTGCATGATGATAATCTTCACCTGAGATTATGTCATGTCTTCTGATTCCATTAATCCTCAGGCATATCATTGAAAACTTTCAGTATTTCTTTTTGTGTGAGGCCTGTGCCATACTGATCTTAAGATGTGTTTACTGTTTAGATACCATCATACAAATAAAATCTGGCATTGTTACTAACAATCGGTCTCTCGATCATTGCCATGTCTCAATTGCAATAGCTGAATTTAGACAAAGCAGTTATTATTAGAAAAACACAATAGTAAATAAAAACTGCTTGGCAGTTTTAAATATAAAATCCTGGTAATTTAACAACTAATTCAGCATAAATAAAGTTGCAATGTTTAAATTGTCTATGAAACAACTTGGGAAAAATCATAAATTCATATAAGTTTAAAAATTGAAACAGTCATAATGACCTCAGCAGTTCTAGTTTTAAAACAAACCGTAGAAAAAGAAAATGCATCAAAAACACATAACAAAAGAATATCCTAAAATGCCATATGAATATTCTAGGGTATGTTTGTTTATGGAATGTCAGAATCCACACAGTGAAACTATCGTTAATCTTATTTTGATTTAAAGTAAACCCACTAAAAATCATGTCATCACATTAACACTCTCTTGAAATTACTTTTATAAGTGTATTTGCAAAACTTCAGAGAAGAATAGCTAAACATTTATAAAAAATCAAGAAACTTAATGTCAAAAACAAATTATACCAAAAGAACAGAAATGTTATACTCCAAGAAGTGGAAGGTGAGGAAAAGTGCACTTTCTTCCTCCTCCTCCTCCTCCTCCTCCTCCTCCTCCTCCTCCTCCTCCTCCTCCTCCTCCTCCCCCCTCTATCTATCTATCTATCTATCTATCTATCTATCTATCTATCTATCTATCTATCTATCCATCCATCCATCCATCCATCCAATTTAGATGTCCCCTTAAGCAATGCTCTATAGGATGGATCTGTGAATCTTAGCAGAATACACAACTTGTAATACTTCAAGGTTAATGTATGTTCTTAATATTCCTAACAGATAAATGCCTTTGCATATTTTAGTTGCTAAAGTTTAAATGATTATAATATATAAAATATTAAATAACATACTTTGAAGCAATGAAGAAAAAAATTTTAGACGGTTGTGACTTTAAGATATTAGAAGCATATTTAAGTAAATACATTGTTAACACTCAATTAATAATGTGTTGAACTGTCTGGAAATGTTCTTTTTAATCTTATTTATTTGCTAAGTGTACTTAAAGTTCAGAAATGAATGCCTTTCCAGCACTTTGCTCAATTGGTATTTTAAAAACTAAATATTGTATGATAATAATTATTAATAATTAATGTTTAACTATGTAAAATGGTGAGAAATATGTTTTAATAACAATTACAGAATAATTTTCTCATTCTTATCTTTCAGTTTTAATTTCATATGTAATCAGCACCGTTTTTGTTTAAATTAAAAATAAATTTCATGGGCATTTCATATGGAATGATGTATGATGAAAAGGATATCTGTTTTTCAATTGCAGTTTGGTAAACTTGACAAGCATAACATCCAAACAGCACATGTGTTAGGTATCACTGAAGCATGCATGGTGCGACTTGTAACTGGCCAACCCATTAAGGTAAACATTAGTTTAGCCTTTCTCAAAACTTATCTTATTATAGAATGATGACAATCTCAAGATTTTTGCTTTATATAATTAAGGTCTATTTCTTAGATCATTTACAGATTGATAATGTAGAGGAAAAAAATTAAATATGTACTCATTCAGGAAAGCTAAAGAGATATAAGTCCACAATTCATGAGAAATAGTTTACATCAGATTGTTTCACTTAAACTTTTTCCTCAGTTCTCTCTTAAATTTTCAAGCTAACAGATGTAACATTTGGCATGGACATATGAGAAGCATGATCATCTCATAGCAAGCATTGAAAGTGGTTGCCATTAGCATCAAGACATTGCTGCACATGCCTGCTCATGTTATGAAAGATATTCACGAACACATCAGGAGGCATATACTCAATTTTTGGCTTGCAGTTCCATGATAGTAGTGGCTTTTGTGGTACACTTTCACTTTCAGCATGCCCATAGGAAGAAATTTGATGGAGTAAGATAAAGTGACTGGTGGCCAAGTCCTTTAGAAATGACAGAATCTGTAAAGAAGGAAACAATCTCACTCATGCTGGCATTGGAAGCATGGTATATGGGAAATTCCTGATGTCAATAGCTAATATAAAGTTCCTTGGCATCCAACTGATTCACAAAACCATGCAGACTGCAGTATTCATTGTTATATGTGGAAGAAAATAAGGCCAATAATGCAGCTCTATGGCAGAGCATTACCTCATCCCAATTTTTCATCATATAGAGATTTCTTATGCCTGAATAAGAAAATATGAATATTTTGGGAATTGACATTTCTCCTAGACATTTAGCCCTAATAACTTTTCAAACATGTATTAACCATACACAAATTTACAATATGCACTTTTACACTATAGCTTTCTATTTAAATACATATATTGTTCCATTTACTAATTTATATTCTTGATTTACTGTTAAGAATGTATACAGTATACTCTGTAATATTCAAGGTAATTGATTATATACTTTTCAGATATTAAGTTATAACCATTTGCAAACAGCTTAGTTTTATGAGCTTGTTCTTACTGTGGATGTTATGTGAATATAATTACACATAAATTATTTGCATGAACTAACAATTCTTTAATAAATTTAAGACTAACTTTATGTCAGAATTGTTATGTTTAATTTAATGGTAATTGGAGCATAAGAGTATTAAATCAACTCACAGCTAATGAAGAAATTCTTTAATATATTACCATGTAAGAGATAGTATTATTATGTTTACGGAATGTTGGAATCCACACAGTGAAACTTTTGTTAATCTTATTTTGATTTAAAGTAAAACACTAAAAATCATGTCGTCACATTAAAACTCTCTTTAAGTTTCACAAACACACTTATAAAAGTAATTTTGGTACATGTTTCGTGAAGTATAGACAACATATTGTTTAAATTCATTAACAGACCACCAGAGCAAGCATAGTAACATACATACTTTGCTGAAATCGACTCCTCAGTCATCGTTTTGGTTGACAATGTGAGGAATGTACCAAAATTGCTTTTATAAGTGTGTTTGTGAAACTTAAAGAGAGTTTTAATGTGACGACATAATTTTTAGTGTTTTACTTTAAATCAAAATAAGATAGTATTATTATTTTAAATTATAATGCTTAATGCCTTCTTTTCAACTGAATAATCATATTACTGTTTACAAAATTTCCCCTTAAAATTATATCTTAGTTTTATGAATGAAATAAGCAAAATATTATGTTCTAAGCATATTAATGTGTTGAAATCAGTCATATAAGGCCATGATCAGAACTCAAACCATGGATCTCCAGCTTTCCATCTTGATGCTTTTCTCTGTCCAACCAAGACCTTGAATTTTGCCCACCTAAATCTATATATACAGGATGTTAATGAACTACACAAAAATAATTTCATAGTTTAGATATATATAAGCAATTTAATGAAAATGTATGACTTATCTATTAAAATTTCGAAACTATGACTGTAAGTTTCTAAAGTGCCAATAAGCCATTGGCTACTGAAGATTCCCCTCGAAAGCATAACACATGATAACAAAGAGAGGTTTCTGAACATATTACTCTGGTTATGACACTAGCTTTGGAGTAAGAGGTGACAATTTGTTTTCAAGCTCAAGTATCAGTTATCAGTTTTTGTTGTTTTCTGACTAGGGCCTGATAATACAGCTTTTATACACTTAAAATCTTAACATGCCAATTTATATAATTGTAACCCTTGCTTACAAAAGGTAGAATTATGGGTAATCTTAGTAAGTTGGGTGTCATATATTCAAAGATTACTAAATTTCATTCATAATTCTGTAGTATGCACACTGCAGCACTTTATATTAAATATAAAAATTTAACAGGATGGCAAGAATTGTATCCACAGCATGCAGAACATCAATTTTTACCTTATGCATTATGCCACACTAGCAGTTAAAGAGTTTCCTTTAGAATAGGCTACATAATGCAAGAAGACATGTGTTCAGAGTCGCACTGTCAAATGATTAGTTCGAGATTTGAGGGATTTTTATGGCACTAAATCTTGAAAATGCTGATAACAGGCTACAGAAAATTGACATTTTTACGTTCATGAGACAGTTTTAAAAACATTCTAAACCAATTTTTCATCTGGCTTGGCTTTAACACTGATTTTATCAGCATAAGAGGCAACAATGTTTAACACCATAAAACTGCATTATATTCTTGCTGTGGACCATACATTGCCTATCTCAAATTTCTTACATATGACAATGCTACACTCTCAGAAATTAATTTGGTATAGGTCATTGACTCCCTATATATGTATTCAGGGGATCTCTAAGGTTATTTTTTTATTTTATCCTTAAGAAGCAACTCAAAATCTTTTGAGTATTTGTGACTGCCTTCATAGTTGATCATGCTATTATATTGTGATTTTTACTTCTATAATGTGATAATTTTGAAAAATTTTCAGGGTATTGCATTGTATATGTTGATGTACTCAGAAATGTCACAAATTCTTATACAAGCAATATATTGTAATTTATATCAAACTTTCATTTTAAACTAATTTACCTCACTACATATATCTTTCTCTGATTTTCAGTAGTCTACTACTGAAATATTAAGGAGACTTTTTCTCAATGTATAGACCCAGATGGAAAGATTCATAACTATGGTCTGATAGGGCAAAGTAGCTCAGATGAAAAAATCCATGGTTTGAGTCCTAGCTGTAAACTTGAACTTTTCTTATCTGACTCTGATTCCAAATCTTACTCTAAAACAAAGTTTATGCGAAAAAAAAAATAACATTTAACATGTATTAAGCCTAAAGTCTAGTTAACTATGAAGCCTAGGTCTCAAGCACTCAAAGATTATCCTCTGTAAAAAAATGACTTCAGATATGAGGGAAATTCATAATTGTGGTTGGACATGGTAAGCTGAAGATCCATGGATTGATTCCCAGCTTGACATTGAATGTTTTCTATCTGGTTCTGATTCCAAATCTTAGCATATGGGAAAAAATTAACATTTTATATTAAAGTGTTGCTTAAGATTGCAATTGTTTCTGAACCAAAAACACATTATTGAATTTTTCAATGTATTTGTCCCAGCCTATATATTGTTTATCCACAATCTTGTTTCTGACTTCCTGCAATTTTTGTTTTGAAAATAGAGTGCTACTATTAGTTTCTTCTGAGCCAAACAAACTAAAAACACTCTTCCTGCCTTTGCTTAGTGAAGATTTAATCAGATCATTTTTTGTGGACCATTGTCTACATCCTTGGATGTTAAATAACTGTTGCATTGTTTGTTGGAGTCAAATTGATAGGCATGTGAGTTGACTCTGGTGACCATAGGATAAACGTGAATATAGAGCTACCTGCCTCAGGGATGTCAGTAAAGTTTTTTATATATATCCTTTTGATTGTTGAACTGTTTTTAATAATTTTTTTTTCTATATTATGTCTTTCATTCCAAAAATGTGATGCCACTACCATTTTTTCTATCTGCTTGTATTGGATGTTTCTTCAACCTTATACTATAATCTATATTTATTGTGTTTTTCCTATGAAGATTTTTTCACAAACTAATAAGTTCCGTATTTTTGTTATTGGATCTGGATTCTGTTCTGTTCTGTGAAAAAAATGTTCAAATAAGAGTGATTTTATAGATGTTGAAGTGTTATTGAATTCATCATTAACTGCCAGCTTTATGATTGCTATGATGTTATTTTCATTGAGGCATAGGCACCTCATTGAGAACACTAATGGTGTTCACAGCAAGACTAACTCTTAGAACCACCATTGGATAGAAGTTGGTGGTGCTGATCTGAATTTTTTAATGCTTTCGGTATATGTTTTACTTTTGATAAGGTGTGTGTTGGTAGCAAGTCTTTAGCCAATAGATTTGCAATTTGCAATGTGAGCTACAAGCAGATTTTACAATATTGCTCACATTATCTGACACAGTACAGCAGATATTTGTATTATACCGCATTTTTGCTATTTAGAATGCTTCCTTTATATATCACATAATTTATTAGCCGTCTCTGACTCACCTGACAAATTGAAAGCCTCCAGAAACATATTTCTTGGTTTCCCAGTACTTACATTAATATTGTGAAAACATTTTTTGTATTTCCTAAACTTAGATATTAATTTTTTTACACTAAACTCCACTTACTTACGTAAAAGTAAGATGCATTTCGTGTAAAAAAAATGAATACCTAAGTTTAGGATATATTACCACTCCATTGTCAACAGCTTTGTAAGTACAATATTGAGTCAGGATCAACATATGTAGTTGAGATTTTTCTTCCTAAACATCATCAAGTAATGTGATTGAAAAACTTTTTTATCATAACCACTGTGATGCCTCTGTAGTGAAATTGGGTGTTTAAACACTAATAAAAAATATAATATCCTAAATCTGTATTTGGTCTTTACAATGACCAAACATTAACACCTATTCACTACAACTATACAAAAGTAATAAACTAAAAATAGCATGGAAAATAAAAAAACATTTCTGTTGCTACAAAGTTATAATGGCCTATAGAGGATTGGAAAAGAATAAAATATAACCTAATTGTAAAAAAACATGAGCTTAATTAAGCTTATGCAATGAAGTAAGACTTTGGAGAAAATATGACATACCATAAGCATTCAGGCCCTACTAATAACCATGCCAATGCAGATGTCGCTCCTGGGCTCTAGTGGTAACCATAATTGCCTCTTAGACCTAAGATCACAGATTCAATCCTGGCCAGGGTCAATAGATTTTTTCAAGTGTAAAACTCCTAAGTATGGATTTTGGAAGGGAAGTAATGCCATGATTCCCATGTCATAGATTTACGGCACATAAAAGAACATCAAGCCTGAAGGAAAAAACCTCTGAGCAAAATTTATCTGCTATTTCACACCTTGAATTGAATGGGATGCTAATAACCTGAGATGTGATTGAGCATCTTTAAATAAGCCATTGCGGAAACTTGAAAAATTAGTTTTGTAAACTTTGGTGAAGTGTTATAGTTATATAATTGCTGACATAATTAATCCATTCCTTAAATGTTTATAGACTGTAGAGGACAGAGTGCTGCGAAGGTTCTTCTTGACATTGATGCTAAATGATCTGTGGCATGAGCAGTCCGTTTGGAAAGTAGCAAATGATTACCAAGTTCCACGTGGTTTTGTGCAAAATTTAATGACATCATCAGCATCTTTTGCTTCTTCAATGCTTCGCTTCTGCGAGGTAAGTGCTAGATATTAAATTGTATATCTAGTAACTAGTAATATTTTAACCTCTGATAAATGTTATTGTGAATGACTTAACAGATAATTTCAGTAATTATACTAATAATGTATTCCCATAATCTAGTCTTTCAATAAAGATTAATAGTAAACAGGCGGAAAAGAATGCCAATAAACTTGTCTTCAATACAAAAATAATGAGCTATCCTTTTATGTTTAAAAGCAAATATGGCAGTTAGTACGAGAAATGGAGTTAAAGGAGAATAAATTGAAAAGGATGAAGATATAGTCTGTTCTTGCAACAGGATGTTGTTGCCTGTAAAAACTTGGTTTTTAAACCCAAATTATATATTTATGCTTTCATTCTTAAGACACCACATGTTGTATAAAATACAAAAAAGCAGCTATTTTGGTTAGCTGGAAATGTGGTTGGTACTTTGAAACATTAATATTAGCTCATGGTACAATCAACAGAATATGTAAATTGTAAATCTAAAAGAAGTTAGGAACAGTGAAGTTGTTAAATATACAAATGAGTCAGTATTAGGTAACACTAAAACTTCACTAACTGGTTAATTCTTCAGAACATGTTTCAAGTGAAAGCTCTTGAAACATATCCTGAAGAATTAATCAGTTAGTGAAGTTTTAATGTCACCTAATACTGACTAATTTGTTTATAGAACATGTAAACATTCTTATAGGATATACAGTTATTTTGGCAACACTGATATTTAACTTACTTTGTGCTTTTAATTGGACATGTTGTGGGAACATTAGCTCATATCATCAATAGAAGATCTTGGTTCCTGAAACATGTGCAATTAAAAAACAGCAAGTAACTGAAGTATATGTGTAGCCAAACCAACTCTACATGAATATTAATTTACTACTTCATTGTGTCATTGATTATATGTTTTGTTCAAAGAATTTAGATAATAATATTGTAGACTTTGAGGTTATGCAGATAGTTGTGAATAGCTATAATTTTTCATTATATTAGCAACATTCCAAACAATAAAGATGGGGGATTAAGACGAAGGCAAAGAGCAAGGAAGATATAAAAAGTTATAGATGGCATATAGAGGAAGAAGAAAATTATAGGGAGAATTTAAACTCGAGAAGATGATGTGGGGAACAGGAAATCATACAATTAATTGAGAAGGGAAAAGCTGGCAAAACAATGTTGTATCTAGAATCGGTAGTGAAGTCCTCTGGAAAGACAATGAAAATTAGGTACCAGAAAATATCGTTAGAAAAGGCTGGTATGACAAGCATTTTGTAGCAAAGATAAAGAGTGGAAAGAGAGTTTAGGAGGTGGAAACAACAGAAGGTTCACTGGAAAAAGGAAACTATTTAATAGCAAGGTGGAGTTATAAATGCTTAATTGAGGAAAAAGAGAAAGGAGTGGAGCGAAAAAATTGGGCTCAAGATTTATAAGGCAGCAAAAGAGGAGGACAGTAAAAAGACATAGGAATTGGTGAAGAGAGTGTGTAGAGTAAGACCAATAGGGAATAAAATTGGCCCAAAAAAATGGAAGGAGTACTTTGAGGAATTAATAGGAGGAAGCATTTTGGTAAGGCAAACAATATTAATAGGGGAATTACCCAATTATGTTGAAGAGCTAGACCATGAAATATTACAGAATAAGGTAACATAACAGATTACAAAATTAAAAAGTAAGAAAGCAAATGAGATCAATGTATATCAGAGAAATTTTGGAAAGTGTGATTTGAGGACAATGGAAGGAAAACACTGCTGATAAAATTGTTCAGTGCACTGTTTGAGGGTGGAAGGATACCACAGATTGGAAACTGGATTTGATTGTACCAATATTTAAAGAGAAGGAAGAGGTAAATAACCCAAGCAATTATAGAGGCTTTAGTCTCTTAGCAGTGATAGGTAAAGTGTTCACATGGGTGTTACCAAAATGATTACAGTCATGGGTGGGGGGAGAAAGGAAGCTCAGATTTCCAAGGAAAAGGGAAATGTACAGTAGACAACATCTTTATAATAAAATAGAATGTTTATTTCACTTAATCATTACAAAAAGTTTAACAGATACTTTTACATTTTTACCGTTGTTCCCAGAGTTCACATTTCTGGGATCCTACATACTAAACACCCTGGTTATGTATGTATTAGATCGCACCCTCTCTGGTACATTCCCTATCTCCATATATATTTCTTCCTTAACTTTAAATCACTCTTTTCCACCATTTCTTTCTTATCTTCCCTATATAATCTTCAAATTTTCCCAAAAACTCCATTTTACCAGTTCCAAAAAATGTTACTCTCATAATTTCTATCTGTAAATTCTCCCATTTCTTAATCCATATACCCTCTCTTCATTCATTAGTTTGTGAACATTCACTATACAATGAAAACCCTTATTTATTTCTCCACATAGTGGACACTCTTCCTTTTTTATTTTTAATCTACTTAGCCTAATATACCTGCTCTACCCCAAGCAAATCCCTTCCTTCCCCTTGTATTACAAATATCTACATATTTTACTCACCCCCATTCTTCCTTTAATTTCCTATAATGTTTCAAGGTGCTCTTATCTTGTAAACTACTCCATATTTCTTGCTTTCCAATATTATCTATACTTTGCTTCACTTTATTCCATAGCCCTTGTCTGTTCATACTGTTGTTCCTCTACTTCACCTATTCCAACCTCTTGGACTATTTTCTTTAGTTCAGCTAACCAACTTCTTTCTCCTTTAGCTTTTTCTTGTATCTGTAAACAGTCTTTGACTGTGTCTCCTTTTCTTAATGCTATCTTATGCCAATATTTCAAAATATGTTTAACTACCATGCCTTTCCTGCCAACTGTTCCCAATTCCACCAATGCCACCCCATTTGGAGTTGCCCTCAGCAATCCCAAAATCATTTTACAAAATGCTCTGTGAATATGGTCAATATACTCCTACCATTTCTCTGTACCCCATATGTAATTTTTATTCAACCAATGCTGAATAATTCTCCCCAGCCATGTACACTCAATCTTGGAACCTTTTTTGAACAGGTTCTTATAAATATAAACAATGTAATACTTATTTTTTTTCACACTAACTCCATTCACTTACATAAAATTTGGACATATGTTTTGGGAGCAATTCCTCCCATCTTCAGCCTGTTGACAAACTGTTGTTAAACATGGCGGTTGGGTCTCTTGATGTTCTTGTGGCGGCATCTGTTGGTTCTATGCTGCCACAAGAACATCAAGAGACCCAACCGCCACGTTTAACAACAGTTTGTCAACAGGCTGAAGATGGGAAGGATCGCTCCCGAAACATATGTCCAAATTTTATGTAAGTGAATGGAGTTAGTGTGAAAAAAAAACTGTATTACATTGTTTATATATATATACCACTCCATTGTCAACAGCTTCGTAAGTACATTTAATTGATGTTCTTATAATATTAATAATTAATTTTCCCTTTCCAAATACATTCCTTCCTTTCTCTGTCCATCTTCCATTATTATTTAGCCCAATGCCTAAATAAATCAATCTCTTTACTACTTCAATTTCATTACCCTCCAGTCACCATTTCTCATCTCTTTTGAGTTTATTGCCTTTTTTACATACCATAATCTTCAATTTATTTTTATTTATTTTTAACCCCCATGCTTTACAATATCTTGATATTGCTTCTATTGTTTTATTTTACACTCTGCTTGTTATTGCTACAGCTACTAAATCATCTGCAAACAATAATCCTGGGATATCTTTATTAATAATAGGACAATGTGTACTCTCCTTTCCTATTTCCTTTAATATGTCATCTATAAAAAAATTGAACAATATTTGGCTTAGTTTGCATCCTTGTCTTAGTCCCATATTTTTAGGTATCCAATTTGTTATTTTATTTTCTGCTTATGTAACACAACACATAATTTCTCTATATAACTTCTGTATTAACTCTAAACTTTCTACTTACCCCCTTTTCCCTCAGCTTAGTCCAGAGTGCCTCCTGATTGATTGTATCAAGTGTCTTTTCTAAATGTCAGTCCTGGTGGTGTAGTGGTTACCATACTTGCCTCCTACACCCAAGAATGCGGGTTCGAACCCGGCCAGGACCGATGGATTTTTTCAGGCGTAAAAATCCTAAGTATGGCTTCCTTCGGAAGGGAAGTAAAGCAGTGGGTCCCGTGTCATACATTTACGGTACAAAAAAGAACCTCAAGCCTGAAAGAGAGGCCTCTGAGCAAAATTTGTTGGCCGTTTCACGCCCTGAGTTGAATGGGACGCTGATGACCTGAGATGTTAAAGAGCGTCCATAAATAAATCAATCAAAAAAAAGAAAATCTTTTCTAAATATACAAAAAATATGCATATCCCTCCTCTTTTATTAGTTAGACATTCATCTGCGATTGTTCTTATTATTAAAATATTATCTAAGGTGAATCTACTCCTGAATCCAGTCGGTAATGCAGAAATCTTTTCTTCTTTCTCTGCCCAATCTTGTAATCATTTAACTAGCACCCCTGCATATAATTTCCCAACCATAGACAACAAACTGGTGTCTCTATAATTGCAGGATCATTTTCATCTCTTTTTCCCTTGTGAATTGGTACAATTATCCCCCATTTCCAGTTCTATAGAATCTTCCCACCTTCCTTTATTACATTAAACAATTTAACAAGCAACATTCTTCTTTCTTCCCCACACAGCAACCTTCCAATATTCCCCTGGTATGCTATCTATTCCAGTAGTTTTATTATTTTTTATTTGTAGAATCTGCTCATTTACCTAATCTTGCCCAATTTCCTGATCTAATTCTCTCACATAATTATTAAACTCCCCTAATATTTTTGGTTGTATGTCAAATTCCCCTCCTGCAATAATTCCTTAAAATAGTCCCTCTATCTATTGGGTCCAATTGAATTAATCTTTGCTGTGCCCAACATCCATTTCACAAGTTTCCATATTCTATTACTGTCCTCGTCCATTGTCATTTTGTAGATCTGATTCCCGATTCTGTTAATCCATTCTTTCTTTTTTGACTCCATTAGACATTTGTAACCTCATCTAGCCACTAAGAATTGCTCCCTCTCATAAATCTCTTCCGTTTGTTTCCACCTCTTTAACCCCCTTTCTACCTTTTTCTTTGTTAGCCAACATCATCATATCAGCCCCTTGCCCAGATTGTCATGCTCTCTCTCCCTCTCATTTTACTTCCTGCTCTTTTCATCAGTTCCTCTAACTGTGTTATTGCTTCATCAGACTTCTCTTCTCCAATTAGTTGTGTAACTTTTAATTCTACATTTCTACCTTTGTCTAACCTTAATTTTTTACAAAATAAGTTTCTTCTCTCCACATACATTTTTCTAAAGTTCATTCCTGCTCTAAATTATCAATTATGTCCTCATCACCTTTCACTGCAGCTCCAATTTGAAATTTTGCTAATAAAGGAAAATGGTAGCTACTCTACAGTATTTAAAACCTTAAAATCTATGACAGCATTATCTTGAGTTGGTGAAAACAGCAAGTAATCAGTCACACTTTGCCCATTTTGATTTGCAAAAGTAAAATCTCCACATTTATCTGATTCCCTGAACTCATTACATATAATTAAATTGTTTACCTCACAAAATTCAATCAATTTACTACCTTCTCTATTATTAATCTTGTCTGTACTACACCTTTGCATAATTTGATCACCATTTCTTAATTCACATTCACTTAGTATTGTATGTAATAATTCTTCTTGCATTAAAATCACCCATTATTATAAAGTCTACCACATCGTACTTCTGTTTTAAACACTCCATGTCCTTATCAAGCCCTTTGTATAAATTGAGATCATAAAAATCTGACACACCTGGTGGGTTATATATGACCCCTATACTTATATTTTTTCATTCTTCTCTTGCCACACTATGTAACCTTACCCATAACATTTTATATAAATCTGTACCCTTCTCTTCTTTTGCCCCAAGCTTCTTAACTTTTTTTTAAAAACAACCCAATCCCTCCCGATACTCTCCCTTTACCTTCTTTTTCTTTCGATTCCTACCAAAATAATCCAATCCATTCACACTTAGCTCTGCACTGTTTGTTACCTACATTTCTATGACTGCCAGCATATCACCTAACTTCACCATTTGCATAATTTCACCTTTATTTATTTTATTCTCTTAACCCTTTCACATTCCAACATACTACTGCCAGGTGTCTTTTTCCCTATTCTAATCTTAATCTATCCACTCTAAACTATTGCAATTTTGCTCTTGTTCTTGTAAATCTTTCCTCTTCTGCTATATCTCTCATGTGATTTTCCAGTTGTAAAGTACTTCCTATCTTCGATGACAGCCCTTCTGAATCACTCCTCACTTCCATTCCTACCCTGTCTCCATTGTCATCTGATGTCTTCTGTTCCATCTGTTGGTTGATATAAGTATCTTTCTTCTCATGATTACCCCAGTCTTGTTCTCATTGCATGCTCTTGTTCATCTCTCTGTTGCATAGTTCTGACATCACTTGCCTAATCTTTTCTTCCTCTTCTTTCTCCTTCTATGTGAACCAATGTTCTTGCATTTGACCATATCATGTGTTCTTGTATCATTGTTTATGGTTTCCCATCAATCTATAACTGTGTTCCCCATACAAAGGCTCTCTTTCCTTCATTTCTAATCCTCTTCATCTCCTTTAATAACTAAAACCTTAATTCTAAATCCTTCTTACCATACCTTGTTCAATAAAAAGTTTTGTACCTTTTAGCAGCTTTCCATTATTAAGTACCTCCCATTTAAATTTTACTGTAGCTAGCTTTACTTATATTGGCCTGGGCTTCTCACCTTTTCTTCCTATCCTGTAGGCATCTTTTATTTCCCACGCAGCCATTTTTATTTCCAGTTTCCCTTCTATGATATCTTCCACTTTGTTCCAAATTCTTTTTTTCTTTTTGCTGCTCTATTCCAAAAATTATGATATTTAATTTCCTATTTGCTTCTTCCAATCTTTCCATTGTTTCTAATCTATTATCAAATTCCACCTTACTTTTTATTTCTCCTTTTAACCATCCAATTGATAATATAATTTATTCCAACTTCTTAGCCATTCTCTCCTCCTTTTTCATACTCTTCACTTGGTTCAAATCTTCTGATATTGTTTCAAACATTTCAGTCATCTCTTCCATTATATACTATTCTTGTATTCGATTTGACACCACCAATTTTAAGTAAATATCCACACTATCTTACACCGACACTACACCATCATACAAATGTTTCCTCTACTGTACTTCTCAAAAATATTTTATTTTAAGGCCATTTCTTGATCAATTCAATTTCAGTGCAGCATGCAAACATAACCTTACTCGCAGGAGTAAATCTTCCATCCATCTACTCCTTTGCACTCGTGCAAGCAACTATCTGAATCATCTATATTTTCACTATGAGATATACCATGAGATATCTTTTATTCATTTCTACTGTCATTTACTTCCTCGTCCTTATTTGTACTGACTAATTGATTGCTACAAGGGTAGGTCCATAAGTTTTCGGCCTCGCCGATAAGGGTTATTGCCTTCATAAAAGTCTTATCTGTTAAGTAAATATTGCAGCTGTAACTTCTATTCCCGTATGTTTAGTTGTTCAGATATAGTTGCATAAAGAAGGCTATGTGTAGAAGATTGTGACATGTTCAAAATGGAGCATCGAGCTGTTATTAAGCTCTTGACAAAAGGAGGACTTACCCAATTGAAATTAAATGGCAATTGGTCGGTGTATATGGGGAAGCATCCATCTCATATTATACCATAAAAGAATGGGCCAAACTTTTTTGAATATGTCGAGAAAGCATTGAAGATGAAGAATGTGCAGGTCGGCCCTTGGAGACGCTCACTGCTGAAAACATCGCTCAAGTGGAAGGAGAAATTATGGAAAACTGGCGACTCAAAGTTACGGAAATAGCACCAAGGTTGGGCCTTTCTAAAACGACAGTCCTTGAAGTTATTCATGAACATTTAAACATGAATAATGTTAGTGCAAGATGGGTGTTTAGATTTCCTTCCTCAGTCCAAAAGCAACAACAAGTCATCTGTTGTCAGGCATTTTTGGAGTTCTGCTATGCTAACAACAGAGAGAGAAGTTCTGCAAACCATCGTTACAGGAGATGAAACTATGATCCTGTACTATGATCCCTTGTCCAAAAGGGAACCATTGGAGTAGCGTAAACTGGCAAAACACCCTCTCTAAAGGCCAAGGTCACTCAGTTAACCAAGAAGATCAAGACCACAATCTTTTGGGACTGTGAAGGGATACTTTTCATTGACTTCAAGGAGAGGAACACCACAGTAAATGGAGTGTACTACGCTAGCCTACTGCACAGATTACATGCTTCCATCAAAGAGAAAAGGTGAGGAAAGCTGAATAGTGGTGTGTGCCTTCTTCAGACAATGCGCCTATGCAGAGAACTCTTGTTGCAAAGGAAGCTGTGAAGAAATGTGACTTCAAGGAAATTCTCAGAGGGACCTTCCAGGTAGGAAATTTAAGTGTATTAAGGAAGGAAATTTAAGAGTGACAAAGAAGTTATGAATGCAGTTTATGCCCATTTTGCAAACAAGACTTCTGAGTATTTTTTTTTGGGGGGGGAATGGGATTGAAAATGTTAATTCAAAGGTGTGAGAAGCATATTCCAATAAAGTATAACTATATTCAAAAGTGAATTGTAATTTTTATCTTTATCATACCTAGAAAATAGTTAGGCCGGAAACTTACGGATCTACCCTCGTATATCTAGAGAAAAGCAACATCTGTACTTTTCAAGCCATCTTAATCCTACCCTCTTTATAATAAGAACAGTGATAGATAAATGTCTAAGCATAAAAAGAGAGAAGGTGTATTTGTTCTTCGCACATCTTGAAAAGGCCTTTGATACTACGAAAAGAGAGGCTCTTGATTAAGCTGAGAGAAAAGGGAGTGAGTTGGAAGTTTATAGGACTAATTCAGAGTCTGTATTCAGACAATAATTTTTGCATTAGGCTGGAAAGCAACTAAGTAACAGACTGGGTACCAAATAGAATTGGCTTAAGGCAGGGATGTTAATTAAGTCCAGCATTATTCAATCTGTTTATGGATAAGGTAGTTGAAGAAATAGGGAGGAAGAATAGGCACTGTCCATCAATCAGTAATGATAATGAATAATGTTTAACGCCTGTTTTTACTACAGAGATACCACAGGCAATGGACACTGATGATTTTTTTTTTTTTTTTTTTTTGATTGATTTATTTATGGACGCTCTTTAACATCGAAGGTCATCAGCGTCCCATTCAACTCAGGGCGTGAAACGGCCGACAAATTTTGCTCAGAGGCCTCTCTTTCAGGCTTGAGGTTCTTTTTCGTGCCGCAAATGTACGACACGGGACCCACGGCTTTACTTCCCTTCCGAAGGAAACCATACTTAGGATTTTTACGCCCGAAAAAATCCATCGGTCCTGGCCGGGTTCGAACCCGCGTTTTGGGTGTAGGAGGCAAGTATGGTAACCACTACACCACCAGGACCGACTACACTGATGATGAATGAAATGAAATTATATATTGGGAAAGGATTTTTTAAGGAAGAAAACTTTTCAGGCCTAAGTTAAGGGTACCTCCCCGATATTTGCCATTTATGAGGACTGAGGAAAACTTGGAAAAAACCTCAATCAGGAAGGACAGTCCTGGCAGGATTCGAACCCCAGACCTCCCACTCACAAATCCGCACCTTAAAGACCTAGGCAACCCGTGGGGGTATCAATCAGTAATAAAGACATTCCAGGTTTGCTTTTTTGCTATAATGTAGTTGTAGCTGCAATTACAAGTGGAGGTTTAAAGAAAGCAACAGAAGCCACAGAAAAATATTGTAAAAAATGGGGCTTAAAGATAAATAAAAGTAAATAAAAATTTTGAGTATGTAAAGAGGGAAACAAATTCAGCAGAGATGATGGCTAGAGGGGAGAGGCTAAAGGGGAGTTAAATTGAAGGTGTAAGGATTTGGGGGTAAGACTGAATAGTAATGGAAAATGATCAGAACAAAGGAAGAATGCACTAGGGAAGGAAAAATTTGCTACCAATAGTATAAGAACATACTTGAAGAAAATACCAAATATGAGAATAAGCTGGTTAGAGAAAGTATATTTGACTACAGCTGAATCGAAAATGATGCAAGGGATAGAAATATGGGATATAGAAAAAGGGTGGGAATGTATAGATAAGATTCATAGTGCGACCTGTAAAGTGTTATTGGAATTACCTGGAGCTGCACCGAATGTAGTAGCCCTGATGAAACTAGGAAGGATGATCGAAAATGTCTAGTAATAAAACACATTGTGAAATACTGAAATACATTGGAGGAAGGAAATATTCTCAAAGACTGCTTGGGGATGCAAGAAAAAGGAAAATGGTTAGATAGATTAAAGGAAATTATGAGAGAAGTTGGTTTGGGAGGGCTAGATGGTTTAAAATCACAGAATGGGCAAGGTGTGTGAAATAAAGGAAAGCAAGGATTGGTGATATAGAGAAACATGAAATATTTGGTAGCCTAAGAGATAAGAATACTCTAATATATTATAAAAGTTTCAGGGAAGAGTGGGACGGGGGAAAATATATTAAAAATTGTGAAAAAATGGGTAGGGAGAGTGTGACATGGGCAAGTGCAGGGACAATGATGCTACGTGGGGTAAAAGTTGACAAAGAACTGTGCCCACTAAGTGGGATAATTTGCAGGCAGAAATTCTTGCATTAAAGATTTTTGGCATTAGCTGAAAAGAAGTTTGGAAGTTATGTAGGGAAGGTAAGAGAAAAACTGAGCATCAAAAATTCAATTGATCTAGTCCAAAAACTTAAAAAAAGCAGAATTACAGCTGGAGATATAATGGTATCATTTGACATAAAAGCCTTATTTCCAAGCATACCAACAGAGAAAACTTATGCTTATGTTAAAGAAATAGTTAACATCAATAAATTTAAAAACAGAAGACTTATTGAAACTTACTAATATTTGCATTCAACAAATTTCTTCAGCTTCAACAAAAGATATTACTAACAAGTTTCAGGCCTAACTATGGGAAACCCTGTGTCACCTTTTCTAGCAGATTTATTCATGAGTTCATTTGAAATACATATCATGAAAGCCTTCCCTTTAATTTTCAAGTCATGTTATAGGTATGTGGATGACATTTTTGCAATAATACTGAAGAAATACTTAATAGATGCCCTGAAACTTCTTAATTTGCAACATAAATCTATACAGTTTACTATAGAAGAATAGAGAAATGAGTGGCTACCATTTCTAGATTTAAAAATTATAAGAAATGGAGATAGTTTGAATTTTGGAATTTATGGAAAAGAAACTCACACAGAAAACTACATAAAAAATGAGAGTTATAACCCCATTCCACATAAATATGCAGTGTTTCACAGTTTGGCACACAGATTGATGAATATTCCACTCACAGAAGCAGAGTACAAAATAGAATACCAACAAATAATAAAGACAGCTATAATCAATGGTTTCAACAAAGACACAGTGATAAAAATTATCAATAAATCTAAAAGGCAAAAAGAGATAAGGAAAGTTTCCACACTGAAAAACACAAAAGAAGAATACAAATTCAAAAGTTTCACCTACCATCCAATTTACCACAACAAGTTCAAGAAAATTTTCAAAGAACATGGGATAATGTTAGTCCCAAAGAATAGATATAATATCAAGAATTTATTAGGTTGCACAGTAAAAGACTCCATACCAACAGAACAGAAATCAGGAATTTATGTAATAAAATGCACAGATTGTGAACAGAGCTACATAGGAAAACAAAGAGAAATTTAGAATTTCAGGAGAAAGAACACTTTAGGAATATTCGGCTTAAGCAGGTGGATAAATCAGCTCTAGCAGCTCACTTTTGGACCAAAAATCATGAAATAAAACCGGAAATTAAACTGTTGAAACATCTTCACAACCCAATGGAGTTATCCACTTGGGAAAAAAATGTTCATATTAAAAAATAAAGAAAACCTAATGAACTTTGAGTTTCCTCCTATGGATGAACTCAGCCATTTCCTACTTCAGCCAACAGATGGCAACAAGGAACATCTGGGTGTGTAGCCATTGTTTAGAGTAACGGCAGTTCAGTGAGCAGCTGAAGATGGGAGGGATTCTCCCTAAACATGTCTTATTTTATGTAAGTAAATGGAGTTTAATGTAAAAAATGAATCCCTAAGTTTAGGATATTCTAAACAAATATTGCACTGTTATATTGCAGTCATGACCATTTGTCAGTAGTTTTACATTTATCTGGCAATTGGAATGTTCTTGAACAGTTTGATTGTCATAGATTATGACATATTTGGAAGTTATTCTACAAGAGCCTTACAAATTAACGGGCAACAATTTTTTACAAATTATGTTTTATTGTTGAAAAGTCATATTAATCCACAAGCTTTTGTTACTTTTTGACATAAATCCAATTTCTTCATACAGATTTGTCTCATCGTTTGGAAGTTTGAATATTTTCTTACAGTAAAATTTGTTGCAACATGCCAAATAAACTGGTACACTGCTTTTACTGTTTTCTGAAGTCTGTCTTGTCTCATAACATTGACATTACTTTTGTTCTTCACAAACTCAAAAAGATAATAGACTGAGGATGGCAGATCAGGGCTATTTGAGTGATGAAAATTTTTTCCCCAATTTTTTAAACTGTTCCATTGAGAAGCAAGCAGAGTGAAGCCAAATATTGTCATGCCAAAGTATGTCCTTACTGTAGATTATTATATAGCTCAAAAAGGAATTTTTACAGTGTCTGGCATAATGGAAGCATTTATAGTTCATCCAGGTTTGAGAAAACCAGCCAAAAATGACTTTTCTGCATCCTAGAAGATGGAGCCAATACATTCACAGTTGATAGCACTTGTTTTTGTTTTGTTTTATTTTTACTGGAGAACTCAATGAGTCCCATTTTGTGTTCATCATTTTTATTTCAGACTTGAAATGGTGAAATTAGGTTTTACTACCTATCACAATGTTCAGGGAAAAATGAATCTCTATTTCAATATCTCTAATGTAGTTCTGGGTAATCTTTGGTCAGTATGTGCAGGTCTTAATGAGCACAAATTTTCCTAAAGCCTAAACTTTCAATCATTTCTAAAACTGCATTGTGCCCTATTCCAAAAGTTTTTGGTTTTATATACTAGTACATGCTTGCCTTTGTTAATGATGTCATCAACTCTGTCCTTGCCATGTTCATTGACACTATTCAAAGGTGACAACAATGAGGTTGATTTTGAATGCTGTATTCCTATCTTTAAAATGTTAACACTGGTAACAACCATTTATATGCTTTCATATGTACACTAAAGTCTCCAGTGAATTTTGCATTTGGAATAGCCTCTTTAACAAGAAATGAAATAACAACATGCTGATGAAACAAAATATCATTGTTTACCATTTATTGTTAGGAATCCTCGACTCACATGATGAGTAATATGATATAGCATGATAGGTCACTGGAGGATATCACAAGAGATGTGCCATGTACTAGACAACTCATTTTTGTGCTGTTGCAAATTTGCCTATAAAATTTGTTGATGGGGAAATTGTATGTTTTTTGTTAATGTTTATTTTTCATGATAACTCAGAAAGGCATAATATTTTTTTTAAAAAAATGATTGATAAAAATGATGCTATTTATAGAAATTAATATTCTCAACATGGGACAGTTTTTCACTTTTATAAAAATGATTACATTGATTGGGAAATATGAGTTTTTTATTTGAAACCTAAAAACTGCCCTAACAAAAGTACATGTTATTTTGTTAAAATCAAAAGGAATAATAATTTAGTATAGCTTAGAACCCATTCGCACTAATCATGGAAATGGCAGCCCAGTTGATGTGGATGTTAATGTAGCTAAAGCATTCAAATAACTACATTTTGTTAATAAAGCTACGGGATATTTTATGGCTTTGCCACCCCAGTCAGAGCAGTAACTTCCAGCAAAGTGGATGTAACATCCACAATCTCTTGCAATTACAGTGAAAATAAATACAGGAGATGTTGGAAGTGTTGTCCTACTATATTCACTCATTTCTGGCATCTTCAGTTCGCCTTCTGAAATTAAGCCTATTTAATCTTGAAAGTGTGCAAGGTTACTTATCTGCAAATTGCACATTTTCAAGTAAATTTCTGTTACGGAATATTAATGATGCAGTAATTGATTCCTACATAGTTCTTAGCACAATTACTCATATGCATGCAGTTTCATGTATGAAATTTAGTTTTCCTGTACTGCAGTACCTGTTATTTTGCATCAAATCATGATCATGTAAATGAAACTATGCTTCATCAGTAAAGAATAACATGAATCAATTTTTCTATCATTAATGATTCTTAACATCCAAATATCAGGATAAACTGCCTGCAATTTATGGACACAATGATATTGTGTGCTTGCTACTTTAAACTGACACTATCTTGGAAGACAAACTGATGTATGTGAATGACAATTTTCTAAAAAGATTTCAGAAATAGGTGTATGTAGCAATATAATACTTATTTTCATTGTAATTGTAGTAGTAATAGTGAGAACTTGAATCAGTTGCATGTGTATTACATCTGCTTAGCTAGGAGTTACATCTCTGACTGCTAACCTGCTTCTTAAAAGACTTCTTACTGCTGTTTTCATAATTGCCGGCATATAATGTAAAATAAGCGCTGTACATAAGAAAAATAAATGTATATCCATAAATGACAGATGCTATTTTCTCTTCATAGCTGTATTTTATGATTTATTTTGTCACCCATGTTGAATAAATTTTCAATTTCAATTTATAGGAACTGGAAGAATTTTGGGCTTTTAAGGATCTTCTGGGTAACTTCAGTGTAAGATTATCTTACTGCTGTGCATCTGAACTTCTACCACTAATGGAACTGCCAGCAGTTAAGCGAGTGAGTGCTATATACTTTATTACAACTAATGATGAATGTAGGAATCCATGCAATGAAACAATCATGAATCTTAGTTAGATTAAAAGTAAAACTACTTAAAATCATTTAACACATTAAAAACACTCTTGATGGTTTACTCTTAAAACTTTAAAATCAAAATTGGAACATATTTCTTGAGACCTTGCTCACATTGTTAACCATAGAAAGACTGACAGTTCAAACTATGTTGGAGGTGTAAGTGACTGTAGGTGCTCTGATGCTCTGTTAATGAACTTAAACAAAATGTTGTCTGCCTCTGGGATATCCATGAGTCTATGCTTATACTTCTTTATAAACATTAATCTTGATATTATCGGTACCCTAATTATAAGTTCAGTATATTTTCAATATATATTAATGCAAAACATGTTAATTAATATTTGCTCCTAAAGCTCCTAATGACAAGTAATGAACATTCCTCTAATTTTGGAATAATAATAAAAGCAGCCTTCCTTATATTTTTGCAAATGGTTTTGAAACTTTCACTTTCAGTATGGGGAAAGCCATGCTTGACTTACAGTAATGCCTACAATAAAAGTCAACAGCCACAGTGACAACAGCAAAAGCAGAAATAGAGATTTTAGCAAAATATATCATGTGATCTGTTAAACTATACACAAGTTACTTATAGCAAAAGTACTGGTAGTTAAGCATGAAGATGGATTTTTATATTATAGGTCTATGTGTTAGAAGTAATCACTCAATTGTTACTTTCAAATTCCAGAGAACAGTGTGTCTTTGTCAGTTTTTTTTTTATTTTTATTATTATTATTATTATTATTATTATTATTATTATTATTATTATTATTATTATTATTATTATTATTATTATTATTATTATTATTTAGACAAAATGAGTAAGTATGTAACTTTCGGTTGGACCTCAGAGTGATGTCTTTACCATCTGTCACATATACAAATAGCCACCTAAAGAAGCATGTTGCATCAATGAAGAGCAAGAAATACACAATCTGTGCCCTTTCCTTCAGCCACCAACATGTGTACAACTCGGCTTACTTTAACAGCTTTTCTGGATGGATAATCCAGATTTAAACTGGAAAATAATCAATCAAAATTAATTACATGATATGTAAAGATGAGCAGCCCTTTAGTTATTAAAGATAATGGATTTAAGAAGTAGATTCCGCACCTTGAACCTAAATATACTAAGCCAATCCTTAACCATATATCAAATCACACATTAGAAATAATAATAAAATAATAATAATAATTCTAAAAAATTTATTGTTGTCAATAGACTCATGTATACAAGTTTCAGACATTGTCAAAATCTAGAGAAGTGTATGTAAGTTTAAAACAGTGGAAATAATTCATAATATAAATTATAAAATAGCATAAGAATAGTAAAGTTTAACAGTATCAGTATACAATAACTTATTCTTAGAAAATTTTAGTACACGGTTAAAAGAATTAAAGGAAAATTACACATTTTATCTACAATTCTCCCACTCTGTATAGGCATTTCTCAGTCAGGAATGCCTATAGCTCTCTCTTAAATTTCTACCCATTTCTGAATTTTAGAGTCTCTGGTAGTTTGTTATACAAAATTATACCTTTGATAAGTGGATCACATTCTGATTTTTTTTTTGTTTGTTTGTTTAAGGTGACTCGATGTAGATTAGCTTTTCCACATATATCATCGGTGTGGTATTGGTTATTACTGCCAGCATGCTTATTGCTGTTTATAATTAATAGTATTAGTCTTTATACATATAGCGAGCTCACAAGACTTTTCGACATAAAGTTCTTTTATAAAGTTTGTAAATAATTGTTATATAATGTTTTTATAAAATTAGTAACCTGTGCTTATTTTCTTGCATACATGATCTACATGGTAGTTATATGCCAGATTCTTATCAAGGTTAATAAAAGAAATGAACACATTGAATTGAAATCTTAACCCAATACTGACTCAGTTGTATATATTGAATTGATTTTATCACTTTTCCATTTTACGTTATTTCAGGATTATCATTCTTATTATTGTAATGCTGGAAGTGTAAAATTGTCCTGTTTAAATTTATTTTTAGATTGTTATTTTCAAGATGTATCAGCATCACTGTCTCCTATTAAATGTTTTACTCTCTACTGTCTTATCCCATATTAATTCACTTTACAATTCTCAAAATGAGGGATTTTATATTTTATACTCACATGTATAAAATATAAGAAAGAGTCAAGAACTGAACCTTCAAGTACTTCACACTTTACTATTTCATACTGTGATGAAAATGTTTTAACAATACTATCATTAAATTGTACTAGCGAAGCTGTAGACAATGCAGTGTTAATATATCCTACACTAATGTAATCAACTTTTCATACTAACTCCATTTACTTACATAATGCTAGGACATGTTTCTGAACACTCACTCTCATCATCAGCTGTTGACCAAATACTGCTGCTACTCAAATTGCTGGCTAGATCCCATGGTATTTTTGTGGAGGTCTCTGCTGGTTCTATTAGGAACTTACTGTTTATCTATGAGCTGAACATCACAATTTATTAGGTTTTCCTAATTTTAAAAATGAACATTTTTTTCCCAAGTGGATAGCTCTTTCAGCAGCTTCATCTCTGGTTTAATTTTATGATTATTGGTCCAAAAATGAGCTGCCACTGGTGATTTAAAATGAATATTCCTAAAGTGTTCTTTTCTCCCAATTTCCAAATTTTTCTTCGTTTTTCCTATGTATTCTGATCACATTTGATTGCATAAATTCATGATTTTTGTTCTGTTGGTATGGAGTCTTTTATATTGCAATCTAATAAATTATTGATATTATATTTGTTCTTTGGGGCTAACATTATGCCAAATTCTGTAAATATCCTCTTGAATTTGTTGTAAGTTGAATGGCATGTGAAACTTTTAAATTTATAACTTTCCTTGATGTTCTTCAATGTGGAAACTTCTCTTATAGATTTTTGTCTTTTAAATTTATTGATAATTTTTGTTACTGTGCTTTTGTTGAAACCATTTGCTATTGCTGTATTAATTATCTGTTGGTGTTCTATTTTGTACTCAGTTTCTGTGAGAGGAATATTAATTATTCTGTGTGCCAAGCTGTAAAACACTGTATATTCATGTAGCATGGGGTTATAAATTTTATTTTTAAATAATTTTCTCTGTGTGTGTCTTTTTTTATGGATTCGTTTTTTCTCCTGCACTTAGTGGTTGGTGGCTATATAAATGTCCTGTATATATTCTTATACATTTTCTGAAAAGTTCACACAAGTCTTGAGGTCTTTGTTTAGAAGATTAATTTCTTCTTTAGAAAATGAGGTGTTTGAGAGATTAATTATGTTACCTATTATTTGTGCTGGTAGGACTGCATCTAAGCGAAGAAGAAAAAACTTTAGTAAAAATTAAATGCAGTAAAATTTTAGAGAATCTAAAAGATAGAAAGAAACACAACAACTACAAAAGCACAGTAAAACAGTTAAAAGATAAACCAGTAATATGCACAAAGGTAGATAAAGCAAATAAAATAGCCATTTAGACTAAAATTAATATATAAACAGAGTAGAAAGCATGTTAAAAGAGGAAGATTACAAACCAAAATGAAAAGAATCCTGTCATTAGCAGCATTAAACTTTTAAACAAAACATTGGAGAAAGTTAAAATATTATCCACTGCTGAAAAACAGAGAGCCACACAGAGCAATCCAGTATTACTTAGACTTTTTGTACTTCCAAAAATCAAAATAATGATAACAGCATGAGACCAATAATTTATATATCAATTCACCCACATACCAAGTAGCAAAAAAGTTTATCAATATTTTCAACTCTTTTAAAAGGTTTAAGAGAAATTGAGTCGAAGTCTTTTAAAAGGTTTCAAAACTTGAGCATCAAAAATTCATTAGATTTAGTTGGAAAATTTAAAGATAGCAAAATTGAGACAGGAGATGTAACAGTGTCGTTTGATGTAAAAGCCTTATTCCTGAGCATACTAATAGAGAATCCTATAAAATGTTAAAGAAATGGTTAACCTCCTTAAATTTGTAAACAGAAGAAATATTAAAACTTATGCATTCAACAAAACTTCTTCAGTTTTAACCAAAAATATTACCAACAAGTTTAGGGCATAGCAATTGGAAACCCCTTTTCTTCATTTCTAGCAGATTTATTCATAAGCTCCTTTGAAATATTTATCACCAAAGCCTTCCTTTAATTTTCAAGACTTGGCATGGGTATGTATGATATTTTTGCAATCATTCCGGAAAAACATTTTATAGATGCTCTGAAACTTTTTAATTTACAACATAAATCTATGCGGTTTACCATAGAAGAGGAGAAAAATGGGTGGCTCCTAGATTTAAAAATTATAAGAAATGGAGATAGACTCAACTTTGGAACCCATAGAAAAGAGACACTAAAATATAAAAGTTATAACACCACACTACATAAATATGCAGTGTTTTACAGCTTGGCATACAGAATAATTAATATCTCACTTACAGAAACTGAGTACAAAATGGAATACCAACAGATAATTAATACAGCAATAACCAACGGTTTCAACAAAGGCAGAGTAATAAAAATTATAAATAAATTTAAAATACCAAAATTTATAAGTGAAGTTTCTACACTGAAGAACATCAAAGAAAGTTAATAATTTAAAAGTTTCACATGCCATCCAACTTATCACAACAAATTCAAGAATTTGGCGTAATGTTAGTCTAAAAGAACAGATATAATATCAAATTATTTATTAGGTTGCAATGTAAGCACCATACCAACAGAACAGAAATCAGGAATTTATGAAATCAAATGTGCAGATTGTGGTCAGAGATACATTGGAAAAACAAAGAGAAATTTGGAAATGGGGAGAAAAGAACACTTTAGGAATATTCGTTTTAAGCAGGTTGATAAATCAGCAGTGGCAGCTCAATTTTGGACACAAAATCAGGAAATTTAACCAGAGTCCAAGCTGCTGAAAGAACTTTACAACCCAATGAAGCTATCCACTTGGGAAAAGATATTCATTTTAAAAAATAAAAAAAACCGAATGAATTTTGATGTTCCACCCATGAAGAACTAGCAGAGACTGCCACAAAAACACCTTGGGATTCAGCCACCAATTCAAATAGCAGCAGTCGGTCAACAGTTGATGATGGGAGTGAGTGCTTCTGAAACATATCCTAGTGTTATGTAAGTAAATGGGGTTAGTGTGAACATTTCATTAGTGTAGGAAATACTATCAATGTTACTCTGTATCCTAGTGGACTGTTTAGGATTTATCTGGTATGATTTTAGTAATTAAAACGCTTTCCCCCTTATACCATAGTTTTCAAGTTTTACCAAGGTCACCACCACCATCTGGGGTTTGATTCCCAATAGGACCATTTGCCCTGAGATTTTTTCCAGGTTTTCCTCAGTCCTCATAAATGGCAAATGCCAGGGAGATACCCTAAACATAGGCCGGGAAAGCTTCCTTCCTTTAAAAAAAAATCCTTCCCAAATTTATGATTTCATTTCATGTATCATCAGTGTCACCGCCTGTGATACCTCAGTAGTTAATACAGGCTGTAAGTACTATTAAAAAAAATTCACTAAGGTCAATGGATACACTGTTGAATGCCTTGATAAATAAAAAAAATAGTTATAAAAGTATGATTCAGTTGAACTACACACTCTTAATGCTTCACTTACTTGTCTAAATGTATGGAACCAGTTTTGAGAACTAAATGTTCTTGAAACCTGTTTCATACATTATGACAAGTAGGTGAAGCAATAAGAGTGTATAGTTCATTTGAATCATACAATGATATCAATTATATGATTAGCTTCACTGTGCAAGTTCCAACTTACATTTTAATTAAAAAATAGTTCCCTATATCCCCATTGTACAAGTGTGCAAATGTTTTGTGGAGTTGCTCTCTCATAGCTGTGGGTGTTAAATGATTCTTTCTAAAGCCATGCTAAATGCTAACAAGTAAATTATGTTTGAAGATATGATCAGAGGTAAGAGTAATAGATCTGTAAATAGCATAGCTGTTTTGATGAATTTGTCGACATCAACAACCTTTATTGATTATCTAAGGATCACTGTTCTCTTTGTAGAGCAGAAATATAAACTTAAGCAATGTGCATTGGAAATTAATCACACTTGTGAAATGCAAATTTCTTGAAGAAAACCCCACTTATATCTCAAACATGCACTACAACTTGTTGTGAAAGATGAAATTTTGAATACAAAGAATATTTAAAATTACATTGAATGATACTGGAAACTAGTAGAAAGTTGAAAATATTGCTTAAAATTCTTGATTTTCAAAGCCAAACAAAAACATTTTTTCCTACTCAATACTGTCTGATTTTAAATGAATAATCGTGGTTCATATGCTACAAAGTCTTCATGAACAAAGGAGGACCATTGTATTTGCATCCTCTGATCTTACCTTACCAGCAATGGAAACTTCTTGATTTATTGTTCAAAATCTTAAATATTTTGATCCATCAATATTTGCCAAAGGCCCATCTATAGTACAGTGTTGGAGTTTATGATCTTACTGACTCCTTGCAAAATGAGTTAGGTATTATGATAACAAAATAATCATTGCTAACAATTGAAGTTTAAAAGGATAAAAAATGTTCTGTTGCAATGCTGCTGGGTCCTTGCTTAAAAGAATAAGTTTTTTGCAGTCCAAGTGATACTACAAATAGATTGTTGAAACATACTAGTCAAATGAAAGTCTTGCATCTATAAATGAAGACATGGGATTTTTATTCTCCCCCCCCTTTTTTTTGTGAGTAGTGTTTAACGCCCGTTTTTACTACTGAGGCACCACAGGCGGTGGACACTGATGATACATGAGATGAAATGATAAATTGGGAAAGGAAGGAAGCATTCCAGGCCTAAGTTTAGGTACCTCCCCGACATTTACCAGTTGTGAAGACTGAGGAAAACCTGGAAAAAACCCCAGTCAGGGAGGACGGTCCTGGCGGGATTCGAACCGCAGACCTCCCGCTCACGAGTCCGTGCCTTAATGACCTCGGCCACCCGTGGCAGTATTCCCTTTTTAATATTTTGTATATTCAGTTGTTCAGATTTTTGGCAAAGTTATATGTTAAACTTATAATACTTCACTAAAAATAGCAAGTTATTGAAGAAAACATTATACTATTTTGTTTATTTTATATTATCAATTCTGTGGGACTCACAAAAGCTTTTGGAATATACCCGTACAGCAACATACAGGAGAAACACAATTTATTGAATTCATTGTCAGTAACTAATAAATCCCAGGAAGTAATCACTACATATCTCAAAGGGCATTTGCCATTTCCTCTTTCAACTGTTTTGATAACTGGAAAACAGAAACTCATTTTCTTTATAGTATATTTTAATTTAACCTTCAGGTATTTATATTTTTTACATTATATTGTATATACTCTAGGATCTCATCAATTTAATTATAAATATGATACTCATAACAAAATATATACTCACTGAGTAAGAAAATACAGATATACTTCTTTGATGTTTTAATATGGTTAAAATAAAAAATAAGCAGCTTTAATTTAACCTAAACTTAGGTATTCATTTTTTACACTAAACTCCATTCACTTACAAAAGTAAGACACATTTCGGGAAAATCTCTCCCATCTTCAGTTGCTCACCGAACCACTGTTACTCCAAACTATGGAAAAAAAAAAATTTGAAATTAAATTAAGGGAAGAAATATATTTTAAAACAGAATTTTAGCCACACATGAATAAGAGAATACAGAATGACTAGATAATATAAACTCTGAAAGTAGAACAAACCATTAGGTTTAATTCTTATGGATTAAAGAGGTGATGTAACTGGCTGCTTTTGAATGATGGCTAACCAATGCTAAAATTGTTTCCTGAAGGTATTGATTCCACAGGTATTTAATATTGTTTGTTTTATATTGATTAATTGGTTACTAATTGTTAATAGGAAAGTTTAATATTTACTTGTAATTGTTGTTTATAGTACACTATAATGTTTTGTATGCATGTGAGAAGTAAATATTAATTCATTTAATTGTACAAGTTATTGAAGATTAGCTTAAAACTAAAGAGTTTTCAGTTTATCACTTGCTGATGATGAATTTAGTATCTTCCAAATATAGACAGTAACTCTCACAGATTATGATCACCTTCTGCACTACTGTCCATTAATTTCAGTACACCTGTTCACTTATATGAAATTTGCATTAAAACCAATTGAGATTCATTATAATGCATATGAATATGTTTAATACTAAACAGATAAAATGTTATTTTCATTTTGTTGTTTTTATAAAAGAGTGATGTTTTTTCATTACAGAAGCATTAATTAGTGCATATAAATTATAGAAATCTGGTACTTTATGTTTCATTGGCCAGTTCAAGAATCAAATGTCCATACCATCCTGTGTAATTGGGCATTAGTGCTGTTCTCTATCCAGCAAGCAAACAGCTTGCATCAAAATGATATTGCAATGAAACGTGTTGATGATAGGTGCTGAGATTGTAGTTGAGGAAGATAATGTTGATCCATCAAACTGCTAAATAATGAGTTTTTTTTTTTTTTTTTTTTTTTTTTTGATCGATTTTATTTATGGGCGCTCTTTAACAGCTCAGGTCATCAGCGTCCCATTCAACTCAGGGCGTGAAACGGCCAACAAATTATTGCTCAAAAGCTTCTCTTTCAGGCTTGAAGTTCTTTTTCATGCCGTAAATGTACGACATGGGACCCACAGCTTTACTTCCCTTTGGAAGGAAGCCATACTTAAGATTTTTACGCCCGAAAAAATCCATCGCTCCTGGCCAGGTTCGAACCTGCAATCTTGAGTATAGGAGGCAAGTATGGTAACCACTACACCACCAGGACCGACATGGGAGTATGTATATATCTATTGGGGGAATACAATATATATCTTTGGCCATCATACTAAATTCAGTAATCAAGACTTACCACAACCAGAATAGCCCTGCAAAACTACAAAAATGATTAGTTCATTAGAATAAATTTAAAACTTAATCACAAATATGTGCAGAACTAGTAGAAATGAACAACATGTCTGTTACAACAGTAAAAAGAAAAATCATGAGTTGACCTGAAGAGGCTTATGGTAGTAAGGTGAAGTACTTTGACCACAAAAGAATCCAATAAGTGGTTTCATATCAGGACAGGAATACATGTCCATTGATATAAAGGAGAGAGCTCCCCCACAGTGGTTTTGAAACAGCATGTGAAGACATAATAGCACCAAGTTTAACAGTTATTATGATTGAGGATGTTTTTCCAGGAATGAAGTTGTAGATATAGTGAAAATTTAATGAAAGATGAATCAGAAACAATACTAAAGTTCTTCGATAGCATGCAATGCAACTAGACTGCATTTTTAGGGGAAAGTTTCATATTGTATGACTGAGTGGTAGACTGCTCCCTCCCACAAAGGCAACCTGAATTCAATCCCATAGCGGTAAGTGGGATGAAGTGACACCTGGGCATGTTTTCTGTGGATTATCCAGTTGCTCCATCATGAACTTGCTCCCAGCTTCACCAATATCATCAATCAGTGTAATGTAGTCAACTGATAATCAGTGCACATGTTATAAATGTATAATGCTGCTGCACTATGTCACCTGTGTGCATAGCTCAGGCAAGCAAATTGGCATTAAACACACACACAGGTTTCATCTTGCAGCAAAATAGCAGGATATAGCATGAGATAAATTATACCTATAAAAAAACAGAGAACACTGAAATACATGGCTTGGTAACCCCAAAGTCCACACTACAACCCCCTAGAATCTGGGAAGTACATTACTTATACAATATTCAAGGGCAATCGCTCCCAGTTAATAAAGTCAGAAGTGGGTATTTTAACAAATAAATAATTTACTTGTGTTCCTCGTAAGAAATATATTCTACCTCCATCATTGTATTTTTTTATCTAATAAATATATTTCTATACTCAATTATTGGCATTCCTCTTAGAAATACCAAGGATTTATTGAAATTAATGATGTACCAATAGTATGAACTTTTCATTTTATTAATTAACAGTACATAAATATATTTTTAATCTTGTTTTTAATGCTACATGTTTAAATGTTTAACTGTTATAACACAATAATTTGTTTAAAAAGAAAGATGAAGAAAAGAACCTTAAAAATTTTTTCTGTTTCAGGGAAGAGCCAAGCAGCTGTACAGAGCAGGATTCAAAACTTTGCACGACATTGCAAATGCGGATCCACTGATGCTGGTGAAGTCCATAGATATCATGCCAAAAAAGATAGCAAGGCAGATTGTTGCTGCAGCAAAGGTAATGTACATTGCCTTTTTAGTGCATTCATTCCAAGTAACTAACAGTGCGTTCCCAACTTCAGATTCTAACTGAAGTATATTTTGAGGTTAAGACAAACTGCTACTGAATATTTTTTTTAAAACTAAAAATACTATAATTTCAAACTGTGAGGGCAATTAATGAAAAATAATATTAGTTATATTCACTGGGTTTCAGAAAAGATTATGTTGTTTGTTACTGATGAAGGTTGCAGTCTACTTCCTCTTTTTTTATTTGCATATGTTTGATCCCAGAAAAATACAGAATATGTCCTTACTGCTTACACAGAGTTTTGTGTCTTGGCAAATAGACATGCCACAATTAGCCACACCTGTACTCTGATTTCACTTTTTAAAAATGTGTATAAAATCTTACCTTACAGCAAATGTTTGAAATGTTATCTTCCCTCAGCTAAACAGACATTGTTCCATTTCTAATTATATGACTTAGTTGGACCATTGTAATGTTTCTGATTTCATTTTGTATGTTTTCCTTGAGTTTCTTCCAATGTGTGAGGATTGGTTTTGTTCTCCGCTGTTTAGGCTACTTCACAAATAAAAAATTGTTAGATCTGGGAGTGAGAGGGTCATACACCAGCACTAACCACTCTATTTTCAAATACTTTCTTAATTTTAACATGGACTCCTCTGCGGTATGAGCAGGGCAGAAGTTTGTTGAAATTAATCGCATGGTTTCTCTTTTTCTGTCAGCTGATTAAAAAATGGGGTCAGAATGCCATTTTGGTACCTCTCTCCATTTACTGTCTGTTCATAAAAAACTGAATTGATTATGTGTCTTGCTCTAATTGCACACTATACTTTAAATTTCATATCACACAGAGAGGTTTCTTGTGTAAAATTCAGATTTTCAGAATACCAATGGCAAATATTGTGAGTTTTTACAGGATTATTTTCATGGAACCAGGGCCTTATCTGAAAAGAATACAAGCTATGAGTCAGTCACTGATGAAAGAAACCACTCCTAATAATGCATACATGCTATGGAATTGCCTTGTTATAGACTATCGACACATATACACTTGTAAAGTTTGAATTTTAACACCTTTCTAAATTTAGGTATTCATTTTTTACACTAAACTGCACTTACTTACATCCTAAAATGTTCTTTCTTCCAAATTTCTTTTTGTTTTGCCTGTGTAGCTCTGCTTACAATCTGCACATTTTATTTTGTAAATTCCTGATTTCTGTTCTGTTGATATGGAGTCTTTTACTGTGCAACCCAATAAATTCTTGAAGTTGTATCTGTTCTTTGGGGCTAACATTATCCCATGTTCTTTGAAAATTTTCTTGAACTTGTTGTGGTAAATTGGATGGTAGGTGAAACTTTTGAATTTGCATTCTTCTTTTGTGTTTTTCAGTGTGGAAAATTCCCTGATCCCTTTTTGTCTTTTAGATTTATTGATAATTTTTATGACTGTCTGTTGAAACCATTGATTAAAGCTGTCTTTATTATTTGTTTGTATTCTATTTTGTACTCTACTTCTGTGAGTGGAATATTCATCAGTCTGTGTGCCAAACTGTAAAACACTGCGTACTTATGTGGAGTTATAACCCCATTCCCAGTGGAATATTCATCAATCTGTGTGCCAAACTGTGGACTACTGCATACTTATGTGGAGTTATAACCCCATTCCACATAAGTATGCAGTGTTTCACAGTTTGGCACACAGATTGATGAATATTCCACTGACAGAAGTAGAGTACAAAATAGAATACAAACAAATAATAAAGTCAGCTATAATCAATGGTTTCAACAAAGATACAGCGATAAAAATTGTCAATAAATCTAAAAGACAAAAAGGGATAAGGGAAGTTTCCACATTGAAAAACACAAAAGAAGAATACAAATTCAAAAGTTTCACCTACCATATTAGGAGTGTAGTGTAATAAAATCCATATGTTGCATACAGTGAAACAAACCCTTAATTATATAAAAAGAAATGAGCTATTTCTAATCCAGTTCATCTCTTTAAATGTATACCCTAATGATAGGCTTTGTTGAAATACTAAGATCATCACTACTGCCCTCTTTCTTTTCTTCTGCTGCCTATCTTTATCAATTATACTGATTGACAGCCATTTTGCACCAGGTATATAAGTCACGAAAGTTTAAGGTCAAAAGTAATAATAATTGATCACTTATTCTGCTCATCAGCATGAGTCGTCTTATGTGAACTTTTTCCATTTCTTATAAAACTCCCACATCTGTATTTCTATTTAATCAAACATCCCTCACATCATCCTTTATCAAATATGTTTTAATTTGCCCAATACAGCCTTCAGGTTCTAAATCATTTTCTTAAAATTCTAGGCATTTTTTAAAATATTTTAATTCTGCTCAAATAGTGGAATGTTTAATATTAATATCCATTTTCACTGATATGCTCCTCAGCCTCTTTAAGTCTGTCAGTCATTGTTTGCAATGTTTAGACATTCAGTTTCATACCTGCATTGAAATTTTTTCCTTTTGCTTATTTTTTTGGTGTCTCAGCAACATTTTCTTCCTTTAATCTGTTAACCTCTTCCTGGATATGGACGTGTATAGATGTCCAGAGTAAAATGGTTCAGAGCATTTGGATGTGTATATATGTCTGGCAAATGCTGAAAATTGAATGATTTTCAACCCTAATTTTTTTAATGTTTCTTTAATTAATAAACTAAAATAAATGCTATGGAATAGTTCAACCTTGCCTTTAAAAGTCGTATTTTGAATGATACACCTCGAAGCATGGGTAATGACATAAGGGCACATCTCTGCATTCATCACAGATCATGTTGGTTTCCTTGCATGTGTCCCTTTGCAGCATACCACACATTTCAAAATGGACACAACTTTTTTCCTGTAGAACCTTTTTTCGGTATCCTTTGGAGAAAATGTTTTTCTGTCAATATGAGGGGTTTTAGAATTTCTACCCCCTTTGTGTACAGGCCTCTAAACTTGGTAGCTTGCAATTGGGCTATGAGCAATTGATAAACAAAAATCTAGATATGTTATTATTTTTTGTGGGTTTAGAGCTCTCCAAATTACCAAGCAATTGTATATGATGATATCGAACATGTGAAAAAAATAGTTTTTTGTACCATTTTACAGTTTTGGTAAAGAGGGATATGCCTGCAATACCTGATCCACTAAATCAACACCATCCATATGCATATTATATTTATGTATAATATCAGGCCTGAAAATGGTCATTTTAGTTTAGGCTCTAGCTTTCCTATATCATGCATCAAAATTTTGGAACTGCAATTCGATAAAGCAGTAACTACCCTTGTATTATGGCAAGCAATGTAAGTCAAAGGTGGAAGCTGACACACCTCCACTTCCCCTCTCTTTAGAGCATGTACTTTGGCAATCCAATACAATTTGAACATATTAATCTTTTGAGGTCAGATCTTCATGCATTTTATGCTCATATACATTTGTTTAAGTAAATATGAGAGCTACTAAATCTACATTCAGTAAAAAAAAACTTGGTAAAAAATCGATTGATTGTCACTTGTGAGTTGTGTATAAGGCTGTACACCACAGGTTGTGCTCTGAAAAACATGTCTTTTTGTGTTGCAATGATTTTAGGAATCCATAACCCTGTCTCACTAGTTCAAACCATGATTAAAACTGGGAAATACAAGTTTATAACTTTGTAATTCCTTGTTAAGTAAACCTTGTCTCATTAGTATTTAGCTGAAATGAAAATATTCCCATTAAACAAACCCACCTATATGGTGCCAAGAACAGATTCCAGTATCAAATTGCTTATTTATCTATCTTGGCAGCTGAAAATTGTATAGCCAAGCTGAACATATAACCTACGCTTATTTTGTCAAGCAAGCGCAATCATATGGCTCAAGCACTTTGGCTACAGCCACACACATGTTGTATATGAAAACGTACTCTCTATCAATGATAAAGAAGTGTGTGCGCTGTAGCTTTGACTTAATGTCAAACATTTCAGTGTTTATTCCGTGCTCTATGCTGGCTCAGCTAAAAACTTGCAATGCTTATAAACACTAGTGTTCTAGAGAAAAAGCAGAGAACTTTTTTAGCTTTGCAAATTGCAATCCGACATGTAAAATACACTCCAAAATTTAACTTTTCTTTTTGCATTTTACAAATAAATAAAGTAAATAAATAAATAAAGTAATACTTGTTGTGTTTTCAATTTAATTCAATTTGGAATCGAACACAGTGCAGTGAAACACACACACTGATAATATCTTCTGAGTTCACCCAGATTCCTACCTACCCCACTTCTACAAATGATCCATTAGCCGTGAACAGATGAAGATATGGAAAAAAAGGTCCACGAAACATATTTCCTGAGTAAATCTCATTTAAGTGAAACCATAAAGAGTGTTCTAATATTCCAATTAAGAAGAGATCCGTAATACTTGTTGTAGTTTGCTCATACTGCATTTAATGTTCTTTAATTCGGGTTTTTTTTTTCTCCATTAAAATATGATTTAAAAAAAGAAAAATATAAAGGTTTGTTCTGTAGTGTAGAAATTTAAATAGTAGACCATTTAAATACCTAGATCTGTTTATTAGGTATCCAGGAACAGTCAGTGCATGATTTAAATGGCATCAGGCAATGGGTTAATTTTTTTATGATACTTGTTCAGATCTTTATTATCTCCATTATTACATGTAGCAGTGTGCATATCTGTTTTTATGAATTTCCTTAGTAAGTTTCCATTGAATCTTCACTTTCAGTCATTCTGGGGTTATGGATTGTTGTACTTAAATCTACATTTTAACAATAGCCACATATTGCTTAAATCTTCAAAATCTGAATGCTAACAAGTCATCTCATCACAAGCTGCTATTTAGATTCTCTTGAATTGGAAATGGACTGTAAAAGGTAATTCTCCTTCCTCCCTTTCAAATATATACTTAAGACAAACTCCACATATTTAAGCTTTGGTAACTTTGCACCAGGTTGCTGAACTGAGATGAATGTGAATTATTATTTTTTTATTTATTTACAGTTGCTGTTGGTGGAAAAGGCTGAAAGTTTGCGAGAAGAAGCTGAGGATGTTTTAGAAGGACTGGCTACATAACATGTGACATTGGTGATATAATCAGTTTGTAATATATTGTTGTTTTTGTACAGGAAGAATCAAAGTAGCATTAACACTTGTATTTTAATAATTGCTAGAATGAAATAAAGATGTATAAACCACATATAGTATCAAATAATGTTCTTTGTTGGCCTTCACTCATTAACATGCTAAGTTTTCATCAGTAAAATAAAATTAGTTTGGTGAATTAGGTAATAAATTGCTTTAATATCCTTTCCAGAAAAGGCTATTTATAATTATAATCATGGATAGTAAGCTAGTAAAGCATATATCTGTAAAAACAAATTAAACCTCTTGTTCTATCTAATATTACCCCTAATAATTACAAAGTTTTCAATTGTATTTAACAAGGTGCTGAGAGATTTTTTGTAATATCCTAATAAACAAGTTACATGGATATGTGATGAATTATTCAGAATTATTTCCTTAAGTCTTTGTGTCAGTTGGATTATGCAATATATCAGAGAATTCCATATCTGCCTTCTGAAGAAAGAACTTTAAACTGGCATCTCTTCTTGCAAGCCAATGCCAATCAGAGGTAGAAATGATTGGCACATTGGTCACAAGCCACTGCTGAGTTATTCGAGCACATATGTTTAATATTAATTTTTAGCTCAATCGCCATCCACAAATAAGTTCGTAGCTAACTAGAAATGTTAATTGGAACTTGTACAATTAGTGGAGCTAATCATTTAATTGAGATCATTGTTTGATTGAGTCAGATTACACACTCTAATTGCTCCACTTGTTTATAATATGTAGAACTAGTTTCAGGAACCCTTTTGTTCGCATCCTCAGTTAACCATTGACTTCTGGATAATCCATGAGAATGTATACAAAAGGATTTGTGAAACTAGTTCTGTATTTCATAAACAAGTAAGTGGAGCAATAAGAGTGTGCAGTTTGACTCAATCATACATTGATTTTAATTATATGATTAGTTTCACTGTAAAAATTACAATTTTAATTAAACTTTGCTTATTTCTTTTAATCTCCATACACCTGCTGTTGCCCATGCAATGCTCTCTTTGTTCTTTTCTAGACTCCTCAATATACTTCTTTCTTTCATATTTATTTTTTATCAGTATATATCACACTAAATAATTTTTGTATTTCTTTATCTTCAAATACAGTCCTTGCTTCTTTCCAAAAACCATTTACATTATTTTTCCTACTTCTCCAGATATTCCCTAATCCATTATTCTCTAAAATAATCCTAAGACTGTTGCTCTATCCCATTTCTCCTTAAAATCTTATTGAAATTCTAAGCATTTTTTAAAAAAGTTTCTTTCATTTAAATTTAGAATTCTAAACCAATATTTGAGAGCTCTCTCCATAATCATACCTTTCCTTGCCATTCTTCCCATTTCAATTTGTGCAAATTTCTTTGGTGTTGTACTTAATAGGCCTGCAATTTTCCTACGAAATATCCTTAGCACCACATCCACAATTTCCCATCCTACATCCAGTCCCCATATTTCACTACCATACAACATTTGGCCTCAACCACCATATTATACCCAAGATTGCGGGTTCAAACCCGGCCAGGATCGATGGATTTTTTCAGGCGTAAAAATCCTAAGTATGGCTTCGTTTGGAAGGGAAGTAAAGCCATGGGTCATACATTTATGGCACGAAAAGAACCTCAATCCTTAAAGAAGAAGCCTGTGAGCAAAATTTGTTGGCCATTTCATGCCCTGAATTGAGTGGGACGCTGATGACCTGAGATGTTAAAGAGCATCCATAAATAAACCAAATAAAAAAATATATATATATATTATATATATTTGTTCTAGCCTGACATTTATATTTGGTATTCTGCTTATATTTACAATCTCAAATTGATGCCATTGCTCCTTTCTCTTTTGCCAAAGCTAATTTTTTTTGCTCCTTGCATTTATCACCCCCATAAATTTTAATTTCTAAATAATTACAATTCCTAATTATCTTATATTTTTTATCTTCTTTCCTCAATTCTCATATTTATTCAAATTTTGTCTCTTCATGAATACTAGAATTTGAGTCTTCTCCTGATTTAGCTTCAAGCTCCATCATTACAATATGTATTTGCTGCAACAACTGCTTTAAACTAATAAGTGTCTGCAAATAATAGCCCAGGAATTATAACATTATTGATATCTGTCAATGAATTGATACTCTTTTCTATCTCTGTTAATATATCATCGCTGATCAAATTAAATAACTAGGCTTAATTTACACCCTTGTCTTAACCCCATCTATTGATTTATTTCTCTTGGTACCATTCCTCCCCTGCTTTCACATAGAAAGTCTTTCTCTTGTATAATGCGTTAAGAAAATCACAATTTGAAAACTCATTCCCTTGCTCAATAGTTTATCCCATAAAAATTTTAACTCTATACAATCTTATGCTTTCCGTAGGTTCCAATAATGTTTTTTAATGAAAATATCCACAGTTCGTCTACCCCTAAGAAATTCCATTTAAATTCTGATAGAATGTTCTATTCCTCAACCCAACTTTGTAGCCTATTTGTCAAGATGTCTGTAAAAATCTGTAAAAATGTTTCCAACATTTGATAATAAAGTAATATCTTCGTAATTTTTGGCATATCTACACTCCCCTTGCCTTTATATTGGGTAAAAGATTGCTTTCTTCCAATTTTCTGGTACAATTTTCCTTTACCATAATTAAATTAAACAGTCCTTGAGTACTTAACTCGGTTTACATAACTATGTCATTACTTGATAAATTCTGGTGGGATATCATCTATTGCTTTATTCTTTTTCATTAATTTCACTTGTTTAACTACTTCTTCACTCCCCACTTCACAGTCCAACATTTCTATATAGCTCATAAATGACCTGGGTCAGATAGGTGGAGGCCCTGATGTATTTTGCATGTAGAATTCTCTTAGCACTTAATAAATATATCATATCATATAGCTCATTCCTATTTCTAGCCTGAGTGTTGCTTTAATACCACTATACTCATCAAATAGAATTCAAAACAACATCCATTCTTCTTTATTAATAATGGCTTTAATTACATACTTATTATAGATTGATTTTAATGTTGTCCATATCTTACTAATATTTTCTTCACTTAACATCATAATTAAATTCTCATTTTTCCTTCTCTACTCATGTTTCTTGCTCTATAAGAGAAAATTATAATTTGTTTTTGCATTGAATACTTTTGTTTTGATTTGTTATTCCCTGTATACCTCTCTCCATTTTATAAGCATTAAACGCTTTTTTTTTTTTTGCTACTTTACATTCTTCGTCGTACCACTGATCACCCCTTTCAATTAATCCCATCCGCTTTTTCATCCCGTCTCTTGCTCTTTGCATGGATGTATTTATGCTATTGATTGCTTCCTCTAATTTCATAGTTCTTTGATATATAACTTATTCCATGTTGGCATATTTGGTAATACTTTGATTCTAAAGTCTGCTTAAATTTATTTTTCTGCTCCTCCTTCCATTTTCATCTAATATATTGCCTAGTAACATATTTTCCTTCCCCTAAATTATCCACTGCTTACTCTGATTGTATTTTTATATCAACTATACCACTGGGAAGTTATTACTACATGAATTAAAATTACTCAAAATATACCTAATGTTAACTAATCATAATATATAATCAATAACTCTGGCCATTTTTATTAACAAAAGTGAATTCTGCCAATGCATCTTTGTCATATTTACCATTCAAAATGTCTATTGCATTCACTTCATAAACTTCAATAAACCTTTTACTCTGTATGTTATGGAGTATATTCTTATCTTTTCTATACTTGACATATCACTCCCAAATTCTAACTCACCCTCGCCTACTCTGGTGTTAAAATCTCCCATTATCATAATCTCTGTATTTAAATATTTCTCTCTTAAAGTCTCTATATCACTTTCAAATTGCTTAAGCAGGTCAGGGTCATGGTACTATGAGAAACCTGGTGGATTATACACTACTTCTAAACATGAAAGTATTACTGACTGGTGGGAGAAAATGTAATTCTTTGCAATCATCTGGGTATCTTAGGGAGCTGGTTTAGAATGGTGGCACAATTGAGATTATAGGTTTGTCACTTTGGTGCTGTTGTATTGGGTCTGTTGATTGTTAGAAGGGTGTGTATTTTGAATTTGGTCTGTGGGTGCGGGGTGGCTGAGTGTGTGGCTGTGTGGTGCTGAGAGTGTTTCGTTGGGCTGCATTGATGATTGGTGGTTGAGGCGTATGGTGTTGAAGGTGTTTTGTGTGATTGTATAACTGGGAGGTGGTTTTGGTAGTGTGTGTGCCTGAGATTGCACTCGCAAGTTACTGTGGCAAAGGTGCCCTGACTTTAGGACAACATATCCCATATTGAGGGCAGCCTTCTGTTTGCTGCAGAGGGATGAAATCGTTCCTCTTATCCCACCCCAAGTAAAGGTAATTAATATGCATATTATATAATTATTATGTACATTTTTCTTTGCAGTCATATAATCATATATTATCAATGTAATATTATTATGTATATTTTTCTTTGCAGTCGTACAATTAGATTTTATCAATGTAATTTATAACACAAATATTATTAATTTTTATTCCTAATCCATAAGTAATGCATGAGAATTATAAGTAGAAGTTTTATTTAGGTTCGTTCAGGGCAGATGGACTCATAACACGATCGCAAATCCTTACAAAAGATATGGTCAACCCAGCCTAGCCCAAGTTTAAATGGAAAAACGTTCACTAGCAGAGCAAAACAAGCATGAGAGCTTAACCAAACCAACCAGCGGAAGGGGACGCTGACCTCTATCGGCTGACGGTCCATATAAACATTTAAAGGGATCCAAAAGCCAAATCCGACTCACACTTATACAAATCTAGTAAATGAAATATTAGCTAAATAATATTGCGTCATCCAATAAAAAGTACGTATTCGAACCTTTAAGGAGAGGGCGCGTAGATTCGCGTCGCTTTCCAGCTAACGAATTCCGGTTCGTATTCAATATATATGGGAAGCTGTCGCCCCGCTCAAGCAAGCAATTCCAAGCCATTTTTACTTAGTTTAAGGGCACCTTCACGCATTTCTGCAGTTTCTCGTCAGTTCGCACAGGAAGTGCAGTCATGGTGAAGTCACTCATCTGTTTATAGTTTTCTAATTTGTTAGGTCGACAGACAGTTATCACTCAACTCTTCGAAGCAACATTAGTGAAAGAAATTCGTAACGTATAATCAGCACTGCATATTTATCAAGTTAAGCAGTTTATTTCGGCACGATTTAGCTCAATAAATTACAGTGCCGTTTAAAAATGTTACACGCGACAACTAAATTCATACTCAGGATAGCCCAGCCTACTCGACGACCAAAGGACTACCCGGACTTGAAATGAATAAACTACGGGAAATTATTATTTCCGAATTTTCCTCTCAGTCCCTTTATGCCTCACTCAGCAAAACAAAGCGAAATTAACACTGAGAAAATGTCACGGAAGCGTTGGCGAAACGTCTAGCGGTTCCTAAACAATCGAGAAGCAACTCAATTAACTTGCCTCACTCACGTGAGTAATATCCAACTGCTTCATAAATTTGACGTCCAATGTTCCGCCTACGTCAGAGCCAGCTATCCGCATACTTCCAATTTTTGGTGCCCGTTTTGAGGCCACCCACATAAGAGCTGCTTCATATAATAACCGCTTCACAAATTTTGCCTCTCCAACGCGGGGCCACCCACATCAGAGGCAGCTACTCACATCTACTACAAAAACAGTTTCTTACAATTGATGTACCTTATAAAAAGGGGGGGGGCAACTTCTCCAGTGTGCCCCATAGTTCATACGACCACAGAGAACGGGCTTGTGTTGTGTGGCAGAGCATTTACTCACTTGATGACGCCCGGCGCACAGTTCCGATTTAAATGTCAGAAGTGGAGACACCTGCCACTCTACAAAGGGTCCTTAGGGGATACGTGATCTTGCGGTGGGGAAGGTAGGTCATGATCTTTGTGGCCTAGGAGCAGATCTCATTTGTCAGTTCTATGCACAATGTATCTTCCAAATAAAAGTTTGGAAACCTTAGTTACTTCAAATTTCACATTTTGGAGCTAAACTTTGACCTCCTTCTCAGTTATATTACCATAAGATCCTTTTTGACTACCTTGAAAGTCAGCTGTTCGGGGGACATGTGATAAGAACGGGTACCTTCTTTGTTTTGCAAAAGTGAACAAAATTGCTATAATCTAGAACAGTTGTAAACTGGAATCCATTAAATCCATCTCTGAAAGTAGAATGATAGCTTTTAAATCTGTATACTTTGTCATATTCATTGGTAAGTGCCACTAAACTCTGCTCTTAGTAATCAGCAACGCATACTTTTGAAAGGTCTTGTCTGGTTTTACTTAAGTAAGAGTCATCTGGTGGTGCTACGTCCATAGCACCGGGCAGCTGGCCTTCCGTTGCGCAAGAAGTGTTCTGGATCGACGGACCAGGGACTGCGGGCTGATTCTCATCGAAGACAATGTGCCGCAGTCTATGTCATGGCTCAAATCCAGATCCTGCAGTATGGCTTCATCTGGCTTATCTCACTCCGTCCTCCTGGAAATGCTGTTAGTGTCTGGGTCGCCCTAACACGAGGTTGAAATAAGAAAAACTATAAAGGAATTAAGGAAGAACAAATCACCGGGACCGGACGAAATAAAATCGGAAGTGTTAGTTAGTTAAAATCAGATTACTCCATACGTTTAATAACTATCTGTGGCAAGGGGGAACGTGTTATTGCTGGAAGGAAGCGAATGTGATTATTTTAAACAAAGGGACTGATAAAGATCCCACACAGCCAAAATCCTATAGGCCTATTTGCTTACTAAATGTTCTGTGCAAAATTCAAGAAAAAAATATCAGCAAAAAAAAAAAAAAAATCGGTGAATATGATTGTAATGAATTTTAAGCAGTTTGGATTTATAAAAGGCAGGTTAACAGAAGACGCTATTAACCAGGCAATACAGACTGCGAAAACCACTAATAAAAATATATAATAGCAATATTTTTCGATATTGCTGAGGCGTTTGATAACTTACGATGGCGGCCAGCACTCTTTCAAATTTTAATGAAAAAGAATCATTCAAAAGGTATGTATAATTCGTCAATAGATTATTTCAAAAACAGAAGAGTATATGTTAAAGGTGCAACCGAACTATTACAAAGGAAATCACCAAAGGATGTCAGCAAAGATTAATTTTAGAGTCGATATTATGGAAGGTATTTTTGGAATCTCTAATAGAGGAGTTAAGGATTAGACAGTATAAAACAGATTATCGCAAAAGCATGTGATTTAATAATAATAATAATTGGCTCAAAAATAAAACAAAAAATAATGGACATTATTGGCAAAAATTGTACCAAAAAAAAAAAAACAACAACAATTCTTTATTACAAATATGGCAACGAGAATATGATTTTTTTTTTTTTTTTGAGTAGTGTTTAACGCCCGTTTTTACTACTGAGGCAACACAGGCGGGGCGAGAATGTGATGAAATAAAAGAACTTAGAAGAGTGTATGAAATCTTCCCATCCATAAAGCAAAGATTACAATTCAAACATATTACACCTAGTAAGGGCTTAGTGCATTATGTGCGAGCGTAGTCCACAAGTTTCCGGCCTAACCATTTTCTAGGTATGATAAAGACAAAATTTATATTTCACTTTTCTAAATAGTTACCTTTATTGCAATACACTTCTCACATCTTCGAATTAACATTTGAATCACCCGCCAAAAATAGTCAGAAGTCTTGTCTGCAAAATGGGCATAAACAATATCCATCACTTCTTCGTCACACTTAAATTTCCTTCCTCGAACGTCCTTGAGTTTTGATAAGAGGAAATAGTCACTGGGAGCTAGATTTGGGCTGTAGGGTAGATGGTCGATCTCCTTGAAACCACATTTCTTCACAGCTAGCTTCCTTTGCAACAAGAGCTGTGTTCACAGCGCCTGTTGTAAAGAAGGCGCACACCGCCACTCAGCTTTCCTCGCCTTTTACCTCCTGTAACAATGATTTGCAGAACTTCTCTCCCGTTGCCACGATAGAGTTCCAAAAATGCCTGACAACAGATGACTCGTTGCTGCTTTTGGGCTGAGGTAAGAAGTCTAGGCACTCATCTTACACTAACCTTATTCATGTTTAAATGTTCATAAATAATTCAAAGGACTGTTGCTCTAGAAAGGCCCAGCCTTGCTGCTATTAGTGTAACTTTGAGCCGCCGGTCTTCCTTCCACCTGGAGTGAGCACCTCCAAGGGCCGACCTGCACACTGTTCGTCTTCAATGCTTTCTCGACCCATTCGAAAAAGTGCCCATTCTTTTACGGTTGAATATGAGGGGGATGCTTCCCCATATACACCGTCCAATCGCCGTTTAACTTCATTTGGAGTAAGCCCTTCTTTTGTGAAGAACTTAATAACAGATCGATACTCCATTTTGAACATGTCACAATCTTCTACAATTGCCTTCTTTATGCAACTATATTTGAACAACTGAACCAGCAGAGCGGAAGTTACAGCTGCAATTAATTACTTAACAGATAAGGTATGACACCAGATAAGGGTTTTGTGCAGGCGATAATGCTTATCGGCGAGGCCGGAAACTTATGGACGTCCCTTCGTAACAGGGCACGGTCCATGTTGTTCATATTTGCAAAGGTTTAAATTACAAGCAAACAATACATGTACGGCTTGTAACGTGATCAGTACACGGAACATGTTTCATTCGAATGCCCTAAATACCAGTCAATTGTAGTTTAGAAAAGACTACTACTTGGGAAAATACATTACGAACATCATGAGAGATCAAGATGCTTTTAAGTTATTGAACGATTTAACAAATAAAATGCCATGTAAAATGGCAAAATAATATTTAAACAACAAAAATGAAATAAGAGGGAAAATACACCGTCAGAAATCGTATATTCCCCTAGAAAATCGCAGAGAATCAGAGAAAGATAAGATAGATATATACAAGAAAATGAAGATAACACCCAAATTGAATCAGAAGAAGAGAATAATGGTAGTCTTCGGGCGGAAAGGAAGCAGCTGAGAAAAGAAGTAGATCGAGAACAAAAGGAAAAAAATGTAAGATACAGATAAAAGCTGGCAAGTAGAAGAAGATGAAGGAAAAAAGAGAAGAGAAGAAAACTGCACTGTCAATACACCATGGCTCAGTATAGCTGCTGCTTGAGACCGGCAGCAACCTCATTGATGTCCAGGTCCTGTTGCCTGAAATTCCGGCGAGGAGCAACCCGGATACGAGTGTCAGCAAAAATGAAGAGGTAGATATTAAATTGTAAATTAATTAATTCTAAATGTAAATATTACTACTGGGTATCGGTTTACTTATAAGTTTATAGTTAAAATAGCCATAATGCTGGATTCCAGTACCGGTTTAGTTCTTTATTTGTTTATAGTATTAGCACAGTAAATTATCTGTAGAATTTAAATAGCAGTTGAAATTGTATTGATAAATGTAAGAGGAATAAATAAAAATTAATCTGGAATATAGAATTAAGTTATCAGGATATAAGCATTGCAGAATAAAATTAGTGTCGGGTCAGTGAGGTGCCCTTTGTCTGGATAGCCTTTGGGTCAGCAGATTGCCTGGCTTAGTGGGAGCCCTTCGTCCAGTCTGACCCATGTTAGTTTTTAATTCTATGTAAATTAATTAGCTATTAGTACTATCTATGTTACTGAAAAGGAAGAAAGTTTATGAAAGCCTAATGTGCTATTGCAGTGTTAAGTATACTAGTTTGCTCTCTGTATGCCCTTGCCTGCAGTAGTGCCTATTTACACTAAGTAGCCTATTAGAGGGAGACATCTTAAGACGGAATAGAGAACAAACAGTAGTAGAAGAAAATAACAGATAAAAAGCGGACCAACCCTGAAAAGCGTCTAAAATTCCAGTCAGATACTGTTGGCTGCGAACATACTCTCTACTCTGCTAAACTGCAAAGGCTGACTCGAGTAGCTGTCGTAAAGAAGACTGCTAAGCTCCGCTGCGGGTGGAGGCCGTGCAAATGCTTCATTGCACTTGATATTGTAACAATAATGCAATTATTCATGTGTTCTTCCGTTTCTGGTATTATTTAAACTTTGAAGGCTTCAATGGCAAAATTTGAGGTTTTGAGTTAACCGATTTTTCTCCCCTAGTGATTGATTAGTGGCCTATTATGACAATAATTACTAGGGCCTGGAATTTTAGGTTTTTATAAACACGTTATTAGTGTTTTAACCACACTAAAATAGTTTTAACAAAATGAATTAGTTTTTTTTAATATTTAAAATATCTGTTTGGTTTTTTAACATTTTCAAACTTTTTAAATTTCCTCTTTACTAAAGTTCTTAAAACATTAAAACAAATATGTTAATTTTTTTGCTTACTTTTTCAATGGTGCAGAACTACAACATTACATAAACATTTTGGATAACGTCTAACGGCTTATAGAAACATAATTTTAAAATTATCCTTTTATAATGTCAGAGCACTTAACCATTTATAAAAGTTGACAACTTTCGATAGCCAAAACAATTTTTTTCTTCAATCAATCAGGTTATGCGTTATTTTATTGTATTGGTTGCACTGGTGATTAAGAGTACAGCCTTGAAAGGAAGGTTGCGAAGCATGACGGAGGAGAGGTATCAAATCCGGCAGTCGTTTTGGCATTGAAACTTTGTATGTGCCATGAACTTTGCTGGGGTGAAATATAGGCATTTGAGGGTCATCATTGCTTGTCGGATGTAGGATTTACCGATGAACATCACGGCGAACGAGAGGCGATAAGATTTCGTTCAGTGGGTCGTCTCTGGGCTCAAAAAATTAATAAAAATAAACCTTCCATATAGTCAGCGAGAGCATTTGCTTTGGCTCGTGGATCATAAACCAGGCCTATGGTACTCTGAATTGGCTAACAGTTTTTGTCTCGGTGCCCAGGAAGGTTTTTGGCGATACTTCACCATTAACAAAATTTTGTTTGGCCATGGTGTGTCCACGATGAGCCTTTTGTGCTCGCGAAGAGGGACAAGGACTTCTCGGCGCCAGCTCTTTAAGAGTCTTCGGTGATATGTATCGCTGATAGAGTCTGCGGGCTGTCTAGGATCGGCGAATTAAGAACTCAAGGTTTAGAGAGATGACATCTGGATGAGGGAGTGGGCTGGTGTGATTATGAGACTGAGTCACTCGTGTTACCATAAAGAAGAAGAATGAAACTTCTCTCTCTCTCTCTCTCTCTCTCTAAGGAAGGAATACCAATTATTCTGGGGTATATAGAGATGATAGTGCTGAGACACTCCTTCATGCTTTTCCAATATATCTCGCAGGTGAAACTTATGGCATCGTAGCTGGCAATCCTTGTGTCGAATTCTACCAAACATAGGGTTCTGGTGGAAATGTAATGTGCTGAGCGATGTGAGGCTGAGATTATCCAAAAGTGGATGACAATTGTAGGATGATGTGTGTGGCCATGACCCTTAATCAAAGGATTCTCATCTATTAAACCAATAATTGCGATGCCTTGGCATCTGATCGCCTTGCAATTTCAACGTTGATTTTTGGCATTTAAATCGCCGGCAAGAATGACATTAGGGTATAGGGCTAGTAACAATTGCTTGTTGGCCTTACGGTTGCTCTGGATGAGGAGTGGTATGCAGATACTAATAAAATCTCCATGTCATTGAGTTTGGTATAGATGGCCCTGACCTCCAACGTTTGAAAGGGTAGGATATAGATTGGAATATAAACTATTTTTCTTCTGACAAAGATCCCTCTGTCTATGCCTTGACTGTGATCTGTGCGAATATAATTTCTTAACCTATCTCTCCACTTTGTTCCACGTTCTTTTTAAGGCATCCTAATTATAACGCTTTTAAAACTAAATATATTATGAAACTCCCAACTAAATGTACTGTGCTCCATCTGGGTAGCGCCAGCTGACAGCCGTAACTAAATAGAATAAAAATCTAATAGACTAAACTCCCACTTAAGTGCATTATACTCACCTCTGGAAATGCCGTAACTACAATAGATTATGCAACCGGCTAAGAATTCAAAGCATGGAATGTTACAATCTTTTGCATTTCTTCCTCTTCTCATGCGGAAATTTGTTATTAAATGCGGAAAATGAAACATCTTACAATTTTTTTAATTGGAATCGGAATTCATTATTTCTAATCCGAAAATGGTTATAAGGAGTATTTTATCATATATCAATGTGGATACGAAAAATGTTACAAGTGACGCTATATAAGAGCAAGATGGAAGAATAGCTGTTTGCCATACTTCGCTATATCTAAAGTTAGGTCATGTCTACTCTTTAGGGATTTTTAATGCACAGAGCGGATCATTGTCATTTCTGCAAAAATGGATCTTGTTTTTTTCTCAGACATAATGTTGATCTATATTCATTATTATTAATTTATCGATATTCAATCGTAATAATCCACTTTGAGACGATGGTCCCATAAGGCATTTAGGAGCATCAATTTCAGCTGGGGAGAGATGGCAGAAGAATCGCGCTTTCGGATTGCTCTCGGATCATTTATTTTATTAGTCCATTTGATCCTTTATATTTATTTGTTTATATTGCTTGACAATCACGTTCTCATATGCAAAAATCTGGGACAATTGTGCCAAAAGATATTATTTTAAAAGAGAGTGAAGAATAAAAAGAAATTATTTTGTGACATGTAACAAGAACCTTAAAAATATAAATGAAGAATGAAAACAAATTATTTTCGTGATATGTAGCACGAGACTTAATAAGAATCTTAAAATACAAACGAAGAATGAAAAGAAATTATTTTCGTGGCATATAGCAAGAACTTTCCGTACTTTGCACTTAAACTAACTTTATTATTATACACAAATACTTATTAATTCTTTCTTCATACATATTCCTACTAATTATCATCATGAATTTCGACTTCTTTGTTCTCAAAGACTTCCTTGCCATCACTTTGGGTGATAGCATTAACAGAAAGCAGGTTTATAGATAAGTCGGGTACGAATAAAACGTTAGACAATTTGCATTTGGGCGTTTCAATCATTCCGGAGCGTTTGGCCTTTATGGAGTCACTATTTTTGGCCTTGGTGATCGTGGCATAAGACGAACTAGTTCCTTTTAGATATTTTTCATTTTAGTCATGTGAGAGCTAGCAGCCGAATCAACTATCTACAAACTAACATTTTCCTTTGAATTCTTATTCTTTTCATTTGCTAGTAAAGCAGCTTGAGTATTGATGTTTTGTTTTTTATTTTTGCGATAAAAACAGTTTTCGGGATCGTGATTATTTCTCTTATTTTTACAAATATGACATCGAAAGCTCGGACCAATTTTATGTTGACTCTTGTGAAACGCGACAAATTCCGTTGATCTCTGGAATAAAAAGCGACAGGCACTAATCGTTGTTTGACTTCCGCGATTCTTGGCTTCAAAGACGGGATGTTAGATTTATTAATGTTTTATCGTCTTTCGAAGCTGAGTTCCGTGATGTGATGAAGACATCATACTTTCCCGGAAAACAAGATGCTATTTTTGCCATAAACATTTCGTCGTCAATTTTATTATGTTTTTCTTCAGTTTTCGAGAGGGCGTTTAGCGTATCGGAGATTTTCTAAAGTGCTTAAGTTTGACGCCATGTCTTTTGATTGGTCGAACTTATAAGAAAAAAAAAAGTTCATAAAATGTCCATTTAGATGCTCGTTATCTCGTTCGAAAATACCGCAGAGTTTGGTGCACACTTCATTCGCCGTTGTACACGAAAGAATGTGAGCGCGATTTTTTTCTTCTTTTTCCAAGAGATCCAACAATCTTGTCGGGCACGTGTGTCTTTCCTTTTCCATTCGTTGTCGTTATATTGGTTAGTTTAGATTTTCAATTCACGAGGTCTATGAACGCTCTAGATTCGAAGAAAATGTTAATTTCAAATTTCCAGAATGGAAAAGATGCGATATCAGTGAGTTTTTCAATGTTTTTTATCAGTCCAATTGAGTCTGACATTTCGACGTTTGACAATGTTTAAAGAAATGAATACGTCTTACCTTCAATTTGTCGATTCTGGGCTTGTAACCTATGGAGTTTTAGTTTTCGAGTTACACAGAGTTATGCACTGAAACGCTTTATTAAACTAATAAACTAAGAGCGATATGATACATTTTTCTATTTTATTTTTAAATAACAATCAGAGAGAGAACAGTGTTACCAATATAAGATAAAATCGATTCATATCGATACATAATAAATGATGAAAATTAAATATCCCTTATAGAGGAATATGAATAATTAATACAACCTTACGTGATGGTCTGTGATTGGCTACAAGCGCTTGGACTCAGTGTATTTATGTGTTAGCAGACGGCACAAGTAATTCGTACATTTGAAGTGGTTAGGCACAAAATATTCTGAAGTATTAGTAATGAGTGTCTTAATATGGAGACAAGAGCAGCGCATTATTGGATTTTATTTATATGTAGTGTACTTATTGAAAAGTATGGGTTCATTCAGGGTATTGATATAAAAGCCTTTGATGATACAGTGCTGTTTAAGATTAACTGGCTTGGACGAAATGATTTGCTGGTATGTATAATGCAGCTACTTTCAATAATAGGAATACTGATTTGAGAGGATATAATCTAAGAAGAAATATTTGCTATTCATAACTAGAATAAGTTTATGCACCCATTCTAGGATGTCATCGTAAAATAAAAGAGCTTTTGGGGATGTTTTAAATATATTTTTGTTCTAATATTACCACATATATATTTGAACACCATTTACATTTCTAAAATACCCAACTACAAGCACTTTAGACCTTCCCCAGTTAGAAATTTAATGCATAATTTTTGGGTAACTATAAATATGCTTCTGAAAACGCTTTTTATATTGGTCGCATATTGTGTTTGCATCACTTTTAGGCTTAAACGCGGATAAAGATATTGTTCCCACCATCAAATGATGAAAATGAATGAAAATTATGTCCCAAAGATTTTAATGGCTGGCATGATTTGGTAAACTCAACGGTTCCAATTTACATTACTTTTACAGAGAATTTTACCATATTTACCGTGTGCTTAAAGGAAACCAACATAGAAAGGATTTGTTTGGATTATTTAACCCTGGAGCTAGAATATTGGAAAGTTTTAAGTCTATCAGTAGTTACGGTGAAAGAATTTGGGAAGAAAACTTATAAGTGATGGCAGTAAGTGTAGAAGTTTGACTGAAGGACTAGGTCAGGTACAATTTTTGATAGAATTATTCAGTGCAACAAAAAGTTGTCTGAAAGAAAGAAAAATAATAATAAAAATATATGGTTAGAGTTTTAATGTAACGACATGATTTTTAGTGTTTTACTTTAAATCAAAATAAGATATATAGTTAACTCTGATTTTAACAACTTTTAAATGTCCAATGTCTTACCAATGTGATTCTTGCAGAAATCCTACTTCATGAACCAAGAAATGTAAATGATTTGTGCATTACTAAACAAACAGTGATTAAGAGTCTTAGGTAGATTAAAAATAAAACTACTTAAAATCATGTTAACACATTAAAAACACTCTTGTGATTCCACTCTTAATATTTTAAACACCCATTTCTCTGACAAATGCTGTATTAGAAATTAACTTAAATTTGATAAGCACACAAGGTTTGAGAAGAGCAATAACAAATCCTATTTTAGTCTCGTGCTTAATTGTTTGATGGCATTGGAAGCCTAATCTATTTTTCTATCAACTTGAAGGCCACAGCCAGCAGAACCAGTGTTTTTTAGTCAGCAGGTCAATAGTCGAGCATGTTCTCTGTGAATATTTAGCTCATCACAGCAGTATCTACGACTTAGTGTCAGAACAGTATGATTAGCCTCATGGTAACAGTACCCCTCCAGCCAGCACTTCCTAACCCACATAGGAACATTAACTGTCTCTGTTGGCTGCCAATATTGCTAACCAGAAGTATTCCCAATAGATGATACCAGCAAGAATGCTTGCTCATTAGTTTGGATTGTCTGGTGCTTGGTCCTAGAGATGATCAGAGGAGCAGGCCAGCAATTTGACGAAGCTGCATACCATATGACTGTCTACTCAATGTATCATTCTGCTGGAGTTTTACAGAGCAAGCCATCTAACCAGATCTTCAGGACCTTGCTGAAGTATAAAGAGCATCTGACAAGTACTTCATGCTCATATTTGCTGACACCAAAATGCAGCTCTGTCAGTGGTTATGGACCACCACAACAGACTTTGGGATTTGTACTATTAGCTTTGGCACTTATTTCACTTATGTTTCATCGCCCAGGCACTGTACAAACCTTTCATTAACTTGCTTACATCGGTCCATGCTGAAAATAAGTAAAATCAACAAAATGTCCAAGTGGCAGGAACACGGTGGCATCAACCAGTCAGTTCAAGCCTAATTTATCTTTACAGACTCAAACTCAGGGTTCTGACACTGCCCTCAGTCCCTTCCATATAATCTGGCAGCTTCATTCCAAGTCTTCATCTTTCTTGGATAACACATCTGCTTCCTGTACTAGCTCCACACCAAACAGCTCAGCTTGGGGAAAATATAAGAATCTTATTTAAAAATGTCCCCACAAGCTCATTAATAAATTTCTCATTGGTTCTAAAAATAGGATTGCTTATTAATGATTTCACATTTGCCTAAAGCTGGCACCTGTGAGCTTCCCAACTAAACACCTGTTGACATGTTCCTGTTTTCTGCAAACCTAGCATAAGCAGGTCAGTCTCACTTACTGACTGACATAGGCCTCCTAATGCTAGACAGCAAGTATAAAACTTAAGTCCCAAGACCAACAATATGACAATTCATTTGTTAACAGCAGCATATGATCTGCAAATGCAATTTGTTGTCATGTCTTTGCTAAATACAATTATAAATCAAACTGGTTTATACTCTATCCATGGTGAAGTATCAGCTACTAGACCTAGAATTACCGTAACACAGCACTTTGGTTTCTTAGCTGAGTGTTTGTCTTCAATTTTAGCCTAACAAAAGCATGTAATGGCTGTTTTGGGTGAACGATACATGAGATGAAATTGGAATAGGATTTGGGGGGCAGGGGGAAGAAGCATTCCACTCTTAAGTTTAGGGTTCTTTCACAGTATTTGCCATTAATGAAGACAGGAAAACCTGGAAGTGAGAATGGTCCTGATGAGATTTAAACCACAGTCGATGACTTAATGAACTCCATCACCCATGTTAGTTCTGAGCAATGAAATATGTTATTTGTATTTTTTATTTAATTTGTGGAGCTTTTTAGTGTTTCTAATGTTTCATGTGAGAGAAAATTAATTTCCAATAGTGCAGATAAATTCAGAATTATTGGGACTTAACCAATTCACATTCATCTGTTCAAGACGAGGAGCAAAACCCTATCCAGGCAATCTGTTCTAACTTATCCTTTCATTGAGTGGCTGCACAGTTGATATTTAAGCAGACACTGAGTGCAGTTATTTTCCAGTTTACCTTTGGAATAAGAGAGAGGAAAATAGTGGTTGAGTAAATCAATTTTTTAATTGAATATCTGGTTGCAAATAAATTTCTGTATTGCAAAAACTATATCTGTATACATATGATAGATTGTGTCACTATTGCTGCATTCTCATTCAAAAATAAATAATAAGTTCACTATATCCTAAACTTAGTGATTCATTTTTTACACTGAACTCCATTTACTTACATAAAATAAGTTCACTGTCTTTTTTCTTTTCTGTTTTTAACCTTAGGACACAGCAGGAGCAGAACGCATGTTTGTTACAACAGCAAACAATGAAAAATACAAATGTTTACTTCCACAGTTTCAAGAAAAGGAAAAGGTAAAATAATTACAAAGCATTATGTACTGTAGATATGTTAATTTTTAAGCCTTTTGCTTAATAATTATTAGAAATTTGGTTTTAAAGTACTTATATTAATATTTTGCCATGTTAATATATTGTTTCAGGACACAGTAGAGACATATAATGGTCCTAATCCATTGGAACTCTTGGCTCCACTTTTCACTCAGTCATCATGTTCTTATCGAGTAAGAGTGATTGGATTTTCCTTAAATTCACATATAACATTGATTAATGTTCTGTTCTGTCCTACACAGAGTTAGCTTTTAAAAGTATCAATTTGCAAGTTGGTGCAGCCGCTATGATATTTCCTTTCCACCAAGTTAAGACATGTTTATGAGCCATGTTGAACTATTGGAAGTTTAGCCATCCACCTACAGTCACTAATTAATAAAGTTCACTAAATGTTTTAGGTGGTTTGACAAAAACTGTCTTAAAGTTAATATGGAGAAGACACTTGTAGTTCATTTTCATCTTAAACAAGGGAAAAATGAGTTGAAACCAAACATAACTTTCAATAATCATTTAATAGCAAACACAAATGAAGTTAAGTTTCTTGGTGTATTGGTTGGCAGAAACCTCAAATTGGACAGACATATAGAATATTTGTTAAACTTAGCGTCATTTGCTACTCCTTCAGACCTCTGCAAAATAATATAAACATAGACACACTTAGAATTATACATTTGCTTACATCTATTCACTTTTACACACCAATATAATACATGATGTACAAGGAGCGATAATCTATCCAGTCTTGGTGTCACAATTTTTGAAGCAGTATAATAGTGCAATAATTGATCATGCACTGCATCACCATGTATACACTTTGAAGGTGCACACAAAGTGCAGGAAATTGAGTGGCAGAACAACATAAAAATTTAGATAAAAATTTCTTTACAGCCCAGTTTGAACACCAAAGTCATTATGATTTAATGGGTAAGTTAAAACTTATGAATGAATAGACAAGCAAACAAAATTTCATGAGAAATTATTTACAGCCTTCTTGTTCCTTAGACCTAACAGTTTGTAATTTCTGGTCCTGGAGATCATTACATATTTAATGTATGCAATTGATCCTCACAGAAAATAGGTCCATTAATGCAGAACTGATAAATATAAATGAAAGGAGCAGCACTCCCAGCTTCTACTTTGAGGTGCATGAATACCAAATGCTATTTTTAATTTAATAGGTATTAAGTTTGAAAGTGGTGAAGTATTAAAGCATTATTAGCTCACTGAAGAAGATACCAGTGACAGCATTGGGTCGTACCGCCACCAACTTCTAAACAGATACTTTTAAAAATGTCTCTCTGTAGTACTAAACATACTTTTGTATGCACCAAAAGCAGATTCACATTCATATTATCATCATTGTCTGCAGTATTTGATAATTCTCCATGGGAGTAACCACTAATGAGAATGACAGACATAATCTTATTACTCTTCTTCTTCAGAAGAGTATTTGTTATGAAGAAGCTTGAGCTCAACAAGCAAAACTACCGAGCTATAAATGTAAAATTATTTTCAAGAAATATGACCTTCCTAAATTTACTGCACACAAATGCAAGACTTTAAACTTTTTATTTAAAAGTGAAAATGCAATTAAAAATCTCTTTTCTTTTTCTTTTTTTTTCCCTCCAGGATTGAGATGTCTTATGCACATTATATGTATTTTAAAGTCTTTTTCTAATCCCAACTATAAATTGCTGTTCATTCAATAATTAATTTTCTCTCTTATTGTTTATTTTTATAATTAATTAAGGTTATGTGAGAAGTCAGTTAACATTTATAAATTTATTTTACGTCCCTAAATCAAAGTGGTAAGGAAATAAAGATATTATATTTGAAATTTGTAAATTTTAAATAACTCTAGACTACATTAAAACAATATTGTGAATATATTAAGAATAGTACCAGTGCTTTTCATGGAAGATAGCATACAAAATTTGCTGATTGAAATATGAAGCTTTCATAATTTATTGAACATTCTGTTGACAAAATGCAATATAATGGTGGCGCAGAAATAATTTTCCAGATCAGAAAAATTTAATTGATCTCACTATATTTTTCCACTTTCATTAGTAACTGCATTTTTATTTTTGAAAAATTTTAAACACACTATGCTGTTTGCCATTCTTTGAGATAAGCTGTAAAATGAATTAACATAGGTTCATATAGGTTCGATCTCACTTTTGTGTGTGTGGATTGATAGAAAGAACTGGGTCTTATTCCAACTAAAAGTCATAAAGCTCTCTTTGCACAATTAAATTAGCTTTAAATTATATATGCATAAGACCTTTATTATTACTAGGGTGTGAATAATTATGTACCTACATACTTCACTTTTCAAAATGTGTTTACATTGAACAGGAATAGGAATAACTTGCATGAAAATAATATTCAACAAACAAATTAGGATTACCATTAGCCACTCACATAGGTATTCACAAATGAACGCTACCATGCATGTGTCCATATTGCCATAGTTGAAGAAATGCAGTGCAAAATTTATAAATTCAAGAGAAAACTGTTCAGTTTGCTTCAAAGGAGTTAAAGCATGAAATAGAAGGCAATGAAAAGGCAAACTAAATTTTCAAAAGAAGCTGCAAACAGTATAAAGAAAACATATTATGCAACAAAATCACAATAACAGTCTAGGACTTCGATTCCCGCATTCCCTGAATGAGTTTTTTTTTTTCTAGTTGTAAATGGCAAATGCCAGGGAGGTACCCTGAAAATGCTGGAACCCTGGAACTCTTCCTTTAAAAGAAAAATTTATCAGTTCATCTTATGTATCATCAGTGTCCACTGCCTGTAATTGTTAACAGGCATTAAAAAACACTATTAAAAAAAAACAGTCTATACTGGAGTTGAAGGCCTTGAAAAATGACAGAGAGAATTATGTAAGTAGGGTCTTCTCTGCATATTATTCTTCCCAATTATTCAAGAAAGGTTAAAATCAAAAATTCTTGTAACATTGGACATAAAAAACAAAATCTGCAGGGGTTTAAACTGAAGATGACCCAGTATGTGCATAATGCAAAACTGGAAATTACTACAAAAACATAAAATTGTTCTGAAAGAACAAATAAATATTTGAGGCAGTTGTTTGATTACCATCAGTGAAATTACACCAATGAGAGTATTTTACACATTTATTAAATCAGTAGAGTGTAATAAAACACAATAATTACATTTTATGTAATTTATAATTATAGTTCAATTAACTTTGTATTCCTTCAGATAGTATCTAAGTAATAAGTTTTGTTTCATATTAATTTCATATATATAGTAATAGAGAACTTAAACATAGTACTACTCAGACTGGGGTAGTATTTCATTGCAAATGACACCATTACTAGTAACAGTTGTTGTTTCAAAGTAATGTTCAGTAACTACATTATTATTTCAATTAAGTAACTATAACTCTAACTATATTGCTTTTATTTGTAACAAAATAATGAAAATATTTTTGTTCCTTGCAGTACATTTTGTTTAAGAATCTCAAGCAGTGAAAGTTTACAGGCTGGTATTTATTTGCTTTTATATACTTTAACCACTCATTACCATTATTCCATTATCAGCCTTAGTTCTAAAATTAACATAAATTATTTTAACAATGAATTCTTATTGTGTTTGTTGTGCTTATTTAAGGCCAGCTCATATCCATTTGATTCATTGCAGCAATACTACCTCAGTTCTTATCCCCAGCATCTTGCCGATCACTCAGTCATGTTCTGCTCCTTGTGTTTATTAGATCAATGGTTCCATAATAATTTAATTGAAACTTCTGTACATAAATTGGACTTATAAATGTCTGAATTATAATTCTTATGAAAACTACATTCATGTCTTACGAATCAGATTCCACTTATATCCTTTGTATTTTAAATGTTTGAGAATAATGCAAACTCAAAATAACATCTGATCGTCAATGCTTTAATGGATGGAATCGCCCCTCCCCCACGCATGCACACACACACACACACACACACACACACACACACACACACACACACAGAGTTTATTTGGTATGTGCAGTATTTGAATATAAATTTGAATAGTTTGGGATTTTCACAGTGAAATATAGTATCATATAACAAATTATTTATGAGCATAAGCTAACTAGAAATGTGATTATGGGGCATCTGCTATATTTGAGAGATTCATTATTTCTGATAATTTTGTACTACCACTACTATCATTAATTTTATTTGAAGTTCTTTGCAAATTTGTTCACTTTTCAATCCATCTCACCTGGTGACTTCCGTTATTTGGTACAGAAAAATCATTTTGATTATTTCTATTGTTTTAATTAATGCCATATTTCATTTCATTGATTATAAAACGTAAAGAAAACTTGAAATTTGGCATATATATAGAAAGGACACACGTGCAGATAATTATATCAAAGAAAATGGTTTTAATCCTATAGCTCACAAACGTGCAATTTTTAATAGTTTGATATGCAGATTGGTCAATTTACCAATCAGTAAAGAAGAATATAACATGGAATATAAAAAAAATAAAAGAAATAGCAACTTTAAATTTTTTTAATGAAGATTTAATATATAATAAGATTAAAAAATTTAAGAGAAAAAAAAGAATTGAAAATTCCACTATATTATCAACAATTAAAGAAAAAATGTCCTTTAAAAATTTACATATAATCCAACAGAAATGTATAAATTTAAAAAAAAAATTAAAAATGTTAATATAAAATTGGCTCCGACTAATAGATTTAGTCTAAACAATGTTTTGAAAGACAATACTACAGATAATATCCCAAAGGAGAAAAAAGCAGGTATTTACAAGATTTCATGTGCTGAATGTGATAAGATCTATGTTGGATAAACTAAGAGGAATGTGGGGACACATCTAAAAGAGCATATGAGAAATTTAAAATACAAACAAATAGAAAGATCAGCGGTAGCATATCACTTTTGAACTGAAAATCATGATATTAAAGAAGAAGTTGAATTATTGAGAGTTGTACCTGTAGAACTGGATATTTGGGAAAAGATTTACATCTATAAACATAAGGATCATTTGATGAATTTTGACATTTCGAAAGAAGAAAACATAAATTTTAGTTCATAAAAGTTTCACCAGAGCGGAACATTGCTTCTGATACTATGTGACAACAATCTTTCGCACCAATCGTCCACAGCTGAAGATAGAGATAACACATCTTTGAAACTGGTTCCGGATATTTTTAAGGTTAGTGAAGTATGAAGAGTGTTAGATGATAGATTCAATTCAAAATAAGATTTGTTTAGCTGTGAAAAATAAGTGTCAGTATCAGCTTCAACTTGATGAGTTGATGTGAATATTCGTCCACCCAACCATTTCTTAAGTTTGGGTACAAAAAGTAATTCCTGGTAACCAAATCTGATGAATGTGACAGATTTGGAAGCCAAGGTCATGCAATTTTGCAGCATCAATGTCAGACATGTGAGAAGATGCATTATTAACAAAAGGGAACTTTCTTTTTTGCAAGGTTTGGCCTGAATAACATCCTTAAGTTGGCCTGGCAGTGAAACACAATATGCCCCAGTAATGGTTCTATTCTTCTGGAGGTAGTCTACAAACCTCTCACCATGAGAACCCCAGAAAACCATAGCCATGAATTTTCATGCAGATGGAACCATTTTTGCTTTCTTTGGTGCACTTTCGCCCGTTGTCACCCATTGTTTGTACTGCTCATTTGTCTCTGGCGTGTAGTGATGATTTTTCATTTGATGTGAAACATCGGAGAAACTCACTGCAAATGCTTTTAAACAATTCCAAACACTCTTGCAAAATGTTTATTCAAATGCTTTTTGGCACATTGTGAACAAACATGGCACCATCGAGTAGAAAGCTTTCTCATACCCAAAACTTCATGTAAACTGTAGTGAACATTATCTATCAAGATCTTTGCAATGTCAGCCAACTCACCTTCAGTTGGTGATTATTGATATGGCATTGTGAATTTTTGTCACAATCATATTGGTCTTAGCAGTTTTGGAATGCCCTGAGCACCCATTATCTTGAATGGATGTATGGCTACACTTAAATTGAGCAGCCCAGTGAAACTGTCGAAAACGAAGGGAAAAAAATCATTTAATGTGGAATCTAATATCTGGGAAAACCCTTCAAAATGAATTACTTTATCACAGAATGTATTTCAATTTTATCCATTTTGTAGTAAATGTTAACACCAATTTGTTCACATGATTGTCAAAATGACTACACGTACAAATATGAAAATTTACATTGAGCCATCTAAAGTATGAAGCTTAACAACTATCATAATAATTTGGCCATTTTTATGACATCTATGAATCAGGTTGAGAACTTTCAGAAAATACCTGGTACTTATACAATCTGTACATTATGAGACAAAGAGAATTCATCTTATTGCTTCACCTTTCCCTTTCCACAAATAACATTATTTATTTCTAAAATTTCACTATGATTAAAATGTTATAATAAAACAGTGTTTCTCTGGCTCTTTGCAAAATTTTTAAGTTCTGCTAGCACTTCGCTGTCTTCTTGAAAGATGATAACTTTTTTTTTAAATAAGGAATGTTGAATTTGAACTCATCAGTATATTCTGCATCTTTGTAATTCAATTCTTCAAGCACTTACATTATTATTTGCATAATAGCAAGAGCTTTCAACCAAGAGCTCCAGCCAATGGGAAGAGCAAGCCAAATGCTTGAACATTCAAATTTAATTGGGTACTCTATAGCACTAAAAAAATTTTCTTTTATAACAAATTTAATCCCTTGCAATTTTTAACTATATAAAGAGGCAATATTTGTAATTATAAAATGCTCTTTGCCACATTGAATGCCACTGAACTATAAAAGTATCGTGGTATCATTAAATTTTTTGCTAGTTTCATCATCGTAATTTACTTTTTCAAGATGTTCACCTATGAATAAAATTATGGTTCTTCATTTAGTGCTCTGAAGATTACTTTGCCACAGTTTCTATTTGATTGGCAGTCTCATCTATTGCTAGCAGTATATAGTTTATCACTGGTTTCACTCTTGAATTCTGTTGATAATTATAACATTTAATTTCTGTTGATAACATTAGAATGCAATTTAGGTGTATGGTGCTCCTTATCATCCACTTATCTGGTGTGGTAACCTTTATATTGTCTAAAGTTTCAATAATGAAAATACATAATAAAATGTATGTATATCATGAAAGAATATAATAAGCTTATAGATTCAGTTTGTGTTGTACTGATGCATTTTGAAAAGTTTCTTTAGAGATGAGTTTTAGCAACAATGATTTGTGTCACTTATAACCAATATGCAGATAATGTAGTTCTGTCAGTTTTAAATAAGTCTTCATGACACATACCAGTTCAAATGAACAGATTTTGCAATTTTCAGGTGTATTTTAACATTGATACTTAGTAGCTGCAAAAACTAGCAACTTGCAGATGAAAATCAAGAATCCACTAAAACTGTTTTTCATTCTTGGGGCTGTAGTAAATTACTTGCATTAGTGTTATTTTAAGTTTTAAATTGTCAGATTAGTGTTAAAAATATTTAATAAATTTTGCTCTGAATTAATATGAATATGGAAAAGTAATCTTGAAAATGCAAATAATTGGCAAAACATACATATTTTTTATTTATTTATTTATTTATTTGAATGCTAAGAAAATACAAACTACAAGGGACCTCCATCTATCTGGCCCAGGCCTTTTAGATATACCCCTCACAATTACAATTTTTACAATAACTAATGATATATTAATGCCTTAATCTAAATTCCAAATAAACAGGATACCAATTGTAAATTATAATTAATCTGTCACCTAACACACTCTTATGCTTCACTTACTTTGAAATATGGTGGGACCGTTTTCGAAGAGACATCCTCTCCATCTTCAACCAACTTGACAACAACCAGCATTGTCAAATTGATTCACTAGATAATTAAGAATATAATAGTCGCTTCACTGTATTGGTTCCCACATGAAATTAAATGTTATATTTAATTTTGCATTTGTTTAATAATTTTATGGTTTTTGCATTAATTGTCCTTTTTACTTGCTCAGTGGCTAGCAGATAGACCTTTGAACCTTCATTTGAATTTTTTTTTTTGGGGGGGGTAGTGTTTAATTCCCATTTTTACTACTGAGGGCACCACAGGCAGTGAACACTGGTGATATATGAGATGAAATGATATATTGATAAAGGGTTTTATAAGAAAGGAAACGTTCCAGGCCTAAGATTAGGGTATCTCCCCGGCATTTGCCATTTATGAGGACGGTCCCGGTGGGATTCAAATCCCAGACCTCCCACTCACAAGTCCGCGCCTTAACGACCTCGGCCACCCATGGTAGTGATTTGAAATGAAAGAACTAAAACTGTAATATACATTTCATATGTACACATAATTTAAATGAAAAATAAATTAACACTTTGAACAATGTAACTAAAATAACAAAAACAAAGAAGCAGAAATAGATAATACACTTATTCACACAATTTTTCTATATTTCATACAACAGTGTTCTTCAAAGGCAGGAGACAAGTGAAGGTAGTAAAAATAAATATTGAATCAGAATTAACTTTATTAATCAAAAGAACCACCATTAGTATCTATGCATTTTTGCCAGTTAGTAGCAAGTTTATTATACCTTTTTAATAAAACTCCTGGCTTCTAGAGACAACAGAATTTCTAAATGCTATCTCAACTTCTTCTTAGTTATTTAAAAATTTATTCTTTAGGAAAGTGTCCAGGTGTGTCTATAAGTGAAATAATTTTTGAAAAGCTGGTGAATATGCTAATAAGGTAAAGTTTTGTAGCTTCTGGAGTGTTCTTTGCGAAATGTGTGGCTAAGTGTTTTCATGAAGATAGACTCTTTAGATTTACTAATGCTAGCTTCTCAATATTTTTGTCAATCTTAATAGCAGTTCTCCAAAGTCATTTTTTGCCATTATGCAGACTATTATAGTTCATTAAACCACTGGAAGTTGCCATAACTTCTCTGTTGTAATGTGATTTTCTATATTGTTTTGGAGCTACATTGAGATTCAGTCATTGTGGATGTAGTTTGTAGTTGTCATAGAGAATCCATAGGTCACAGAAGGGATAATTTTTGACATACAAAGCAGTGGTAAAACAGTCTTAAAACCATAGTTTTTTAAGTTCGTTTATTTCATATCTATTTATTAAGTTTTTTTCACTTTTCCTGTTTTCTAAAACATTTGAAGTTGCAGCCCTGCATTTCTTTGCAAATTCTAGCAGTTTTATTTATATTTGCTTTAACAATTTCCCTGAATGAATCATACTTTTACTGTGTGTTCCACCATTAACTTCTGAATAACCTAACAATTGACAAAAGTTATTTACTACTTATAAGTGATAATCTCAGTTTTATCATACATGACACAGAATGTATAATAAAGACAATTATTTAAATTAATGTGGTATTAGACTCTTGTATTACATAGTTCTTGCAATGAAGAGCTATGGGGGAAAGGTGTGAGGGAAAGAGGCTGCACATAGTGCAAGAGAAGAGAAAGAGAGCAAAAAAGACAGGTAGCATGAAAGTTATGCCATCACAACAGTATATATATTTTGAAAAAGAATCCTGTCTGCAACTTTTTAATTTTATATGAAGATTTAAAACATACTAATGAATATAATTTCCAATTTTCTTTATATTTTTAATAATACACAAAAACCACAAAATATGCAGCACTACAATGATTTCGTATAAATATTATTAAATAATGAACAATTCAAAATTATGAAATCTGTAGATACTAAAAATTGCTTTTCTGACTGTGGAAACATATTTTGTGTATATGTTTGAATACAAGAAAAAGAATTTTAACTATATTAGCCCAAATTATCAGTGTCAGATAACATAGGAGCGTAATTGTAAGTTGAATAGAATGACTTCAAATATGAAGATGAAGATACTTGGTATGGATTACATAAATCATCTTCTAAAAGATCTTTTATTATTTTCTCAGTTCCACCATGTTAATCTGTAATGAAATCCAGTATTGAGATCAGCCTTGTTTTTCCCCATCCAGGTTTGTTAGCATTTTCATAATAGAGCTGTTTTTGTTTGATGTTTCTTTGTGTTCTGAAAAGGTTTAAAATGCACAACATTAAAATTAATTTTTAACTTTTGAAAGTATATAAAGTGCTGTGGTCAACAGAGGAAGTGTTGGTCTCTAAACAATTACAGAAACTGTACATTGTTTGTGTGCTTCTTGTTAGTTTCCTTTGGTGCTCTGTGGCAAAAGTGCCCAAGCCTCTTAGATTATGAAACCCTTGAAGAAACCTGTGCTTTCTTGGGAACTGTAACTCTATCTCTGACTATTATTAACCACTGTAAGGCACCTACTTCTTCCTTTACTGCCATGGGTGGCCGAAGTCGTTAAGGTGTGGATTTGTGAGCAGGAGGTCTGGTGTTCGAATCCCACCAGAACTGTTCTCCCTAATTGAAGTTTTTCCAGGTTTTCCTTAATTTTCATAAATGGCAAATGCTGGGAAGGTACGCTAAACTTAGGCCAGGAACGTTTCCTTCCTTTAAAAAAAACCCTTTTCCAATTTACCATTTCATGTATCATCAGTATCCACCGCCTGTGGTGCCTCAGTAGTAAAAATGGACACCACCACCACCACCACCACCACCACCACCACCACCACCACCACCACCACCACCACCACCACCACCACCACCACCACCACCACCACCACCACCACCACCACCAC